>OZ010793.1:187758168-188485168 GCA_963932465.1 Maratus speciosus
TTTTTATTTACACCGCGGATTGATGCGGCAGGTTGATTTGCTGGCGACGCTGGAGTGAACTACAAGAATATTCGTAATAAAAATATATGAACTATTTTCTCTTTAAAAAATGTAAATTTAGTATAAATATCATGAAATAAAATACATATAATCACAAAATACTTCCGAATAATATAAAACTGATTCTAAGTAATTTTTGATCAAATGCAGAAATGCGAAATATTAATATACGATATGTTTTCTCAATACAAAAAAACGAAAAAAATGTATAAATAATAATTTGGTTTAATATATATATATATGTGTGTGTGTGTGTGTGTGACTATATGACGGAAAGCAGTATTCATTGTCGAAATTGTGAGGGTTTCCAAATATAAAAAGAACAGGTCTTCAGGTCGATATGGTTTTTGAGAATAAAAAACTCGAAGATCATAAAAATGCAGTCGATTGAAAGCAATCCACTTTATTGACATTCTCATAATTTAACTTTAGGGGGGGGGGATGCTACACTCCACCGATGATAAAAAGAAAAAAGGTCGCTCACATCAAAATTAGCTTCAAATCTGTTCCATCTCTCGATTTGAAATCGTTTTCGCTTCATTGTACTACCCTACTCTTATTAACTTCGTAAACTCACAAGGTTCTTAAAATCTCCAACAAGAACTCAACAAAAACGCAGCAAATCTCTCCGAAAAATCTTTTCCAATAACCAATGCAGGTTGCTTTTCAAGTGCCCTTGTATCCGGCTAGCTGATTTTATTTATACAGCCTCGCTCAAGGATATTTCCAGAATATTCCATACTTCTGCGCATAGACACGCCAAGTGTAAACAAACTTTACTCTCTGTTGACGAGACTGCGTTAAAAATAGCCTTTCTCTCATCCGACAGACGATTTTTAATAAAAAGAAAAATGAATTTATTTTTGCGTAAGTTTTAAAGCATTGAAAATGAAATATTCTAGTTGGTACCTGAAAATTTTAAATAAATTAATGAATTGAAATAAGTAGGTTTTTAAGACGGGATAATAATATTTTAACAGTTAAATAAAGATTTTAGGACTTACGAATCATTTACGGTCTTAACACACTCACGAATAAAATAAAAGTGTCAACAAGTCCATATTTTTTATTTATATATTTATAATTTTCAAGGTGAACATTGTTCTGTTTTTTATTAGTTAAAAAAAAATCAGAGTACGTACACCTCATTGAATTTAAGGAGTTAGAATGCCAAAGTTTTCGTAAAATAATACTCTCGATATACCGGGTGTCCTAAGAAGGACTGACTGATTTTAAAATTCAATAACTTGTAAACGGTGACAGATATTTAAAAAATTCTTGCAGGAGGGTTATGCATAAGATCAAAAGTTTTTATAGGGATTTTCAATTTTAGTTCGAATTACAAACAATAGATGGCGCTGCGATCAATAGACGCTAAATTCAGGCTCGATTTTTGGTACTTCGTGGCCCGGATAATACATTTCCATCTCCTTTTTCCGCATGGAGCAAGAAAAAGGACCAAAAATCGAGCCTGTATTTAGCGACTATTACTTACAGCGCCATCTATTGTTTATAATTCGAACTAAAATCGAAAATCACTGTTATAAAACATTTGACCTTATGCATAAACCTCCTGCAAGAAATTTTTAAATATATGTCACCGTTTGCAAGTTATTGAATTTTAAAATCAGTCAGTCCTTTTTAGGACACCCGGTATAAGTACATAATGCTTTCATTAAATAAAGCAATTAAAATTTTACGAAAAATCCGGTACCTTCCCATGAGATGCACGAGCCGTGTTTTTTTTTATGATTTCTGAAAACAAAATTGATGTAACTCCAAAAAGATGCAAATGAGCTTTTCGATGTGTTAGGCAGCATTTCCAAAAACACACATACTAATAATATTATTGGTATTCGAGCGTAACGATATTATTTGATTCTTTAAGACAATATTTCGATGATACAGACAATGATGATTAAGATTCGATGATTAAGACAATATTTCTATGATATAGTATATATATATATATATATATATATTATCATTGGTATGTGTGGAAAAACAACGAATTAATGTAAATTCATAGCGATATCAAATTTAATATATACCAAACAATAATGTTTTGTAGTTTCGCAGCTTACTCATGTAGAAATAAACGGTCAAGTGCGAGTATTACTCTCGCACAGAGGGTTCCGTAGAATAAATATATGAATTAGTAATTGTATTATTTAAAAAAGAAAACGTTACAAAAAGAATACTAAAAATTTATAAAAAACAATACAATGTAGCGATGGGTATAACTGTATAACTAGAAAAATGTAAATGGATATACCATGAAAGTTCAAAGAATTTTGGACCCTAAATAATATCAAATACGTGGGTGGTTAAATAATTATTGTCCCTAGTGTACATAAAATATTTGTACTGCGATTGTTGTCGTGGAATATCGAAGCCTAATGTCTTAGATGCCTTTGTGCTGAATTTCAGAACCGTAGCTGCTATATTCACATAATTTTGGAGGGATGAGTGAAAGGTGGGAAGTAGTGGAAGGCTGATTTTTAGCTTATGAGGATAGATTTGTGAGAGTTGATGAGACGTAACTACTTTCGTTTGGACTCGGGATGATAGTGATGTAGCCACATCTCATTCACTGTCACTAATGTAACCTCATAATCTAAAAAAAATGGGATTTCACCTTCACCCCCTCCTTAAAAACTCCCTCAAAAATAGGTCTTTAAAATTTCACCCCTCCCTCCAAAACTATGTTAATATGGTAGCTACGATTCTGAAATTGAGCATATAGACATTTAAGACATTAGGACATGACTCACATAGTCGTTTTATTTAGCTACAGATATTTTTGAATATTTTCTGCTGCAGAAGAACACGAATATTATTGCTTGTTGAATGTATTGCTGAACCAGCAATTTCTTTCGTCATAAAATTTTCAATGAAAAATATGAGATCAAAAATGTTCCTTACATCCCGGAGTTCAAGGACGATACGTCAAGTATTTCTTTAGATAGTTGACAAACCACCTAACGATCAGACAGTCAAATCATTATCCTTACTATATGAATGTGAATGAAAAGAAAGTATTTGACATTAATATTTTAACATTACTATTGCCAATGGGGGTCATCTGTGACCAAAGACGGGATTTTTCTCTTGTACCACTGTTGTTTTTCAAAATAAAACTTCGACATTTTGTGACTTATACTCAGTATAATGACCTAACATGAATTTAGTTAAAATCCAATGAATGCTTTTGTATCTATAGGGGTGTATACCTAGAATTACCGTGCCGAGTTATCACTGACCCGAACAAGAAAATTGCTTTTTCTTTTAATTCAACAGGAATTTCAATTCTACATTTTGCAATAACAGAAGGATAATGTAGCGAGATGTATTGAACTTGCTTTTCAATAAAGGGGGGAAATAGGGGGGGAGGGGTGATGGCATGGACACAAATCTGCTATGCACCTGCAAGGCAAATATGTGAGATTTTATGCGATTTCTACGTCTTGTATCTATCGTTAGCAACGTTGTAAAATGTTGTTATTCCTATTCTTCTTTAGAAACTAAATAAATAGAATATTTTGCTTATTGTTAACCGCATGGGACAAGAAAAAGAGTTCGTTAGTGGCATTGCAGTTTCGAAGATGAATAGTGACTGCACCGCGTTTAAGAATTCTTTCGACCGAACGTGGAAATTTTTAAATTGCTAAGTGAACATTTCGAAGATGATTTCTGCGACGAAATTACATCTGAAGATGATGATGAACAGCTGAAAATGAAGGAATGAGGACGACAATTTTGACATAAATGAAGACACATTTTTTTGCGAAAATACCCATACAATATTTTTGCCCGAATCCAGTTCAAGTGCCAGTGAGCTGAAGGAAAATACGTAAGTAAATGTTGCGGAGAAAGTCATGAAACACTAATAAATAGTATTTTTTTTTTAACAAAATACAAAATAAAGGAGAAAAGTGAGAAAAGGGATAGAGAGATGGCAAATAAATTAACCCATAAACAGATTTGGAAGAGAAAAAAGATAATAATTATGCATTTCTAGGACAGAAAATAGTATAATCAAGTAAAAAGAATCATAGAACTAATTATATTTAATTTGTATTGTGTCTTAATGTCTCAATAATCTGTAGGAACATAATTACTAAATTTCAGTTGATAATTAGTATTTATAATATTTGAGCGAGCTGTGAAAATCCGAAACTATCTAATCTAAAAATGGAAATTAAATTTTTTTGTTGGTACCTATTAAACCAAATTTCTCACTATGGAATAGTCTAAAAGCTAAATTACATTAATAATTAATTAAAAATTACTTTATATATCATAAAACCTTATTGTATATCAGGGCAATTCCATGTGACTCACGTTACCATTTGACACATTTTTCCAAAAGTAAATTCTATATACATCGAAGAAATATCACATTTGATTTTAAAAAAGTTCTTCATAGATATCTGGGGCACAATAAGAAACTAAGAATAACAATGCAATATTTTTTTTTTATTTACAGGTGGTATGCAGACCCTAAATTGGTACTGTGACTCACATTACAAAAAAAAGGAAGTCAAGTTTTATGGGTTAATGAAGACCTAGAATTTCTCCTCATTTATCACAACACAGTAAAAAAGAAGTATTTCATAGAGTACAACACACTTTCAACTTATGATATGCACAAAAATAATATTGTTTTAATAGTTTAACTATATCAATCAATATTTTGAGTGTGACTCACGTTACATGGTATTGTAACTCACATTACATTTCCCTCCTTAGCTATTAATTCTTTCAGGCGCAAGCAATTGCGTTTCTGTAATGTTGAGCTCACACCGCACTGTAAATTAAAATGTCTGAAATTCAAACACTTAAGTGTCTGAAACGGAGTGTACAGTTTTCACACATTTTAAAATGTCTGAATTTCAGACACTTCAAACGTCTTAATAGCATCCATTTTTTTTTTGTAAGCATCATACGTAGCCATGTTTGACCACGTTGAATCCTGGAAAAAGATTTGGCTGGGGTCCTGCCCCCCCCCCCCCCTACAACCTGATTTTTCTGGTGCTCCCAATTTTGGTACGCAATTTTTGTTAAGCTGATAATTTAAATCTTTTAGAACATTTTACTGATTATAATCAATATTTTGAACTTCAGGAGTAGAACAAGATTAAAACAAAAAATATTTATCTAAATATTAGATTTTTTTTATTTTTAATCTTATTTTACTTTAAAAGTTCAAAATATTGATTATAATCAGTGGAATTTCGAAACAGATTTAAAATATAAACTTTACAAATATTGCACATCAAATTTGTGGGCACTAAAATCGTAGCTGGGCGGGGCACGGCCCAGTATGCCCATTCTTTAATCAAGAAGTTCTTTTGCAAAAAATGCAACCCTGCATTATTGTTATCTTAATTGAGATGTCCGGTATTCGGGAGTATCCGTTGTGGAGGTTAATGGACATTCCCGAATAGCTATTCTGAAACATCTATTTAGCGAATACTTTTTTAATCCGCATGGCATACATATTTGTATATTTTTACCTCACAAAAGCAGACATCTCCGATTATCGGACAAATTCAGCGGCAAGGGCTATTGAGGGCTTTTAAAGTACATGGATAAATATATATATTTCTTATAATCTTGTCCTACTCTACTTCATATAATTTAAAAATAGATTTTTTAAAAATTTATATTGCCACATAGGCAATTTTACATATATATCAGATGATAATCACAACAGCTATTTAACTATGAATAAATAAATAAATATTCTACTTTACCCTTTGCATTCGAGGGCTCCGGAGCGGAGCCATTTAAAATTTGTCTTCAAACTCGAGGGCTTCGCTACGGAGACAATGCAAATAATTTTGTGATACCTGTCTAGAAAAGCCAAGATTACATGGTATCACAAAATTATTTGCATTGTCTCCGTAGCGGAGACCTCGAGTTTGAAGACAAATTTTAAATGGCTCCGCTCCGAAATCCTCGAGTGCAAAGGGTTAATATTGAGAAAAAAATTACTTCGGTATTTTGTTTATTTATATTTTGTGTTTTTTAATCTTGTCCTACTCTAAAAGTTCAAAACTTTCATTATAATCAGTGCAAGATTTAAGGTATCAACTTTACAAAAATTTCATACAAAATTCCCCCACCCCCCACCCCTCCCCGAAAAAAAATAAAAATCCTTATCATTTTAAAATTAGACTTTTTAAAAATTTATATTGCCACATGGGCTTATTGTTATCATTCCTATGAGGTACTAAACAAGACATCTTTAAAGCAAAATAAAGCCAAAAAAAAAAGTTAGCACATATCACTATGATACAAACTTGCGATGCTTATCAGTAAAGTCTAATTGGAAAATGACCTTCGAATCCACGCATGCAGCGAAATCTAAATAAACAAATGATTTCCTTTTCCTGTCTGGCTTACTTCTATGTTTCCAAATCAAAAGTTTTCACACATTAAAAGATTTAATAGCTTTAGAAATATATCTAAGAAATACTTGAGATAAACATTCATTTTCAATTATATATAAATTTCATGAAAATCAATTGATTTTTTTTTCCAAAAGCGAAAGTTTATAAATATATTTTTTTAATTTCAGCTGAATATTGTTCAATGGAAAAAAAAAGGCAATCCCGGAATTTTCCAGTAAAATTTCCGGGATTTTCGGGGTTAAAATTAAAGCGGGATCCCGGGATCTCAATCCGGGATTGTAATCCCTAGCTAGGAAGTAAGAAAACTTTAGGAGATCTTTCAAAGTTTTTTTTTCTATTTCCTTGTGGTCGAGTATGAGATAAGCATTAGCCATTGAAATTGAAACTAAGAACTGCCATATTGAAAACAAAACAAAACAAGAGAATGAACTTAACTTTTAAATATGTCTGTTTTTTAGTGATGTTATTACTTTAAATTTGAGAAAAAAGATGAGAATAAATAATACACAATTTGTAATAAAAGACAACGTCATAAATTTAAAAATATATACTTCTAGAATTAGTGTTTTTTTTTTTTTTGCAAAAAGATTCAAAACTAATTAAATTTCATGTAAGATTTTGTTTAGTACAATAAATAAAATCATAAAAGACAATAATTTTAGTACTATAAAGAAATTATAACACTTACTTTAATCGCTGTTTGCAAGAGGTAAGAAATATTCCTCGATTTGAAATTTTAAAAACTACCACAACCACAGTGAGGGAGAAAGACTTTCATCAGTTTAAAAGGTAATCCCATAATACATCCGACTAGCCATATTTAAAGAATGAGATGTTTCATCCTAAAAACAGGACCCGCCAGACAAAAGTTTCTTTATTTTTTGCCAGCTTCGACAGGACGAAGATGAATAACACAATATTATTGATATAAATTGATACGAGTTAACCCTAAGCCCATTGCACACGCTTTGTAGAATTTAGGGTGTAATCTTCAACCGTCGTCTACTTCTGTTCTGTGTCTATCCCGCCCTTGTATCGACGACAGCTTCTAAGAGACATTTGATGTCGAGCACACACGTCAGATGTATGTATTCAATAAATAAATAATCCAAGTTAATACGAATTAAAATCACAGTACTTCACATTTCGCAAAAAACGAATTAAAATACACGCCTACATAAAAACAAACTTTGTTTGAATTACAACGTATACCACTTCGAACGAAGACATCTAAAACGCATGCGCAACTGTGAGTGCTAGTGCCCCCTGGTGGTTATTCCGTCGGAAGAATCAAAACGTCCTAAATTAAGACACGTTTAAAGCAATGAAGTGTCTTAAAATAAGACGTTTGCGGATATTTTAGACATTATTCTCAGTTCGTTTACACCATGGTCATAGTAAGACACTTATGTATCTTAAATTAAGACATCTATAATGTCTGAATTTTCAGATTAAGACACTTAAGTGTCTAAAATTCTTTTTCAGTCACATATGTGTCTAAATTTAAGACGCTTCTATTTGCAGTGCGGAATATTTGAAAAATTTTGTTTCAAAATATGGAAAAGCATTTTTTTTTAATTTTTTTTTTCCACCAAAGTTAGAAAGATAAATTTTAATTAAATGTTTCTGGTGCAAATCTTGATTAAAATTAGGTGGGAGTACATTTCCCTCTTTAGCCATTAATTCTTTCAGGCGCAAGCAATTGCGTTTCTGCAATATTAAATTCACACCGGAATATTCGAAAAATTTTGTTTCAAGATATGGAAAAGCTATTTTTTTATTTTTTTTTCCACCAAAGTTAGAAGTATAAATTTTAATTAAATGTTTCTGGTGCAAATCTTGATTAAAATTAGGTAGAATAAAGTATATTACCCCGCCCTTCAAGGCTCTACACTATAGTTCCCATGTTATGTGGAATTGCCCATCTGTATCACCCTTAACCCTTTCGGGAGAAGGTATTTCTATTCGTAATATGCTGAAATGAGTGAATGACACCAGAATTTACAAACAATTTTATTTCGAAATAAGCAATAGCTTTTGTTCACGTACTTAATAAAAGGAAAACTTTCATTGCAATATTCTGGTACCATATGGCATTTAGGAATTAAAATTAAGTGGTCAAAAAATGAACCACCGATCTTGAAGGGGTTAAGCACAGTTTTCGACCTCCCGCTTTTTTTTTAATATCAATAATTTTATGCAGAAATACTTGTTTTATAGAATAGCACAATTTTTTAACTAAATAAACGGAACATTTTTGTAAGAATTTACTGGTATTAAAAAAATCGGGAGGTTGACAACTATGCCCTTAAGAAACAAGAATAACATATCAGAAGGCTGTGGGTCAGCAATGACCCAACCCGGTAGTTCTGGGTATACAAGAAACACGGTAATTCTAGTGTTACGTAAAAGTTTAAAAACAAAAACTACTCTGTAAATACACTAATTACCTAAATTGTTCTTAAAACGGTCACATAATTTAGATATCGATTCCTTATAATTTTTAAATGCTTTATTGCTAAAAAATGTGCATCTAAAGATTTAAGTTTACAGTTCAGTGGTTTAAAGTGCTTTTATTTAATTAAATAAATATTGAGTAAAAAAATAACGAAGATTCTTTCAAAATTAAAGAATTTTGAAGAAAAAGGAAATAATTACAAAACCACTGACTTAGTATTATTGTTTTGATTTTGCATTTCTAATTTGCAGAAACATTCGAAAAACAGATTTAAGTATTTCAAGCGGAACGTTTAATTATACAAAGTACGTGAAGTTAGTTCGCTCTTCAATTTACAAAATGGCTAACTTTTTTGTTTTTTTTTTTTCATTTTGTGGAAGTAAAAAAAAAAAAAAAAAAAAAAAAAAAAAATCTAACACAAGAATGTTTTTTTTTTATGTAACCGTAAAATAAATGCTTAAAAATGCTTAACATTTTCTGAATTGTAACATTTTTTGAAGAAAACATTTTCAAAAAGATTTAAGAATTTACTGATTTTAAACAGAAAATAAAACTTTTTTTTTTTCAATTTTCGTCTTTCATAACTTAGCTGAAATTTTTTTTATCATATAAACTTAAAAATAAATGTTTTATTTCCTTTTAGAAATAAAGTATGCATTTTGTTTGCTTTAATTACCAAGAATACGCTATTTAAAAAAAATAATTAAACAAAATATACGTACAATTAAATTTGTATTTACTCGATTGTTATCAGTTCCGATTATTAAAATTTTAGTTTTAAAAAACCTTTAAGTTTATTAATTTTATATATATTTTTAACACTCAGATGTATTCCTTTTTACGAATGTGCTCTCATAAATCATTGTGCTTTAAGTAATAGTACTTAAAAGGAGATACTTATAGAAATACACAAATTCGATATACAATCGTAAAAATGTAAAAAGTGATTACCCCATAGTAAATCTACCACAAATTTTGCATAAAAGTGTGACTGGAACGAATCTGATAATAAAACATCTAATAAGAAATGTTAAACATAATTTTTTCTTAAAGTGTTATCAATTTATATAACTGATAACGAACTCTAAAACTTTCGATTACAACATCTAATTTTAAATAATACTTGAATATTTTAATAAATTTTACCTTCGGATAAAATGGCAAAAACATCGTCATGTATTTTAGGTATTATATAGTTTTAAATTTCGGAAATACTACTGTTAAATTGATTTTGAATCCTTGCAAAGCATAATGCAATACAGGTACTTTTTTAAGCATATGTATATTTCAATACTATAGTCTCAAATTGCATATAAATATCACAGAGATTTGGTGACAAAGGATTTACCATATTTAGGTCGTCAAATTGTTTTTAAGTTTTTTAATATGAAATTCATAATTAGTTTGAGTAGGCAAAAGGTAGTTAACGCACTAAAGCATTTGATTTTAATTTAACAATAATGAGATTTAGAGGTATCAAGATTTTAAGCCTTCAAAATTAGAACAATTAAAAATATCAATTTGTCATCAAAGAGTATTGTAAAACGATTGACTACGATGGCATTTTTTAATTTTCTGACAAAATCCTACGAATTTTTTATGGTACGCGCATTCCTTTTGCAAAAAATAGATGTTAAAAAATCCAAGAATATAAGTAGTATAGCTAGTTAATAGGTTTGAGGAACGTTAACCCTTTTAAGGGCAATTAATTGTTCTATGTCTATTGTGTCTATTATGTATATTGTAATGTCAAATTCCCACCGGAATATTTAAAAAAATATATTTCAAAATAAGGAAAAGCAACCATACAGATTTTTTGCACCAACGCTAGAACAGTAATATTTAATAATTCTTTTCCGGTGCAAACCTTCATTAATTGTAGGTGGGATGTAATATATCCCACCGCCCCTCAGAGTGTTAAGATTATGAAATGTCGATATTGCATAAGAGCCAGGAAAAGGAGAACAGGTGGTTAACGGAAAAAAAAATATTAGTTTTTGTTTTTTAGTATGATAATTTAACACAGCAGAACATCTATATTGACACAGAAAAGATGCGAATGGGTAGATTAGTTTTTTCCCAATGTAAGGACCTGCCAATAAAATGGGAGTCAAATAGCCATTTACATTGTCAGAATAATAGTGTTTACTCATCAGAGCAATCGTTAACCATTATCTTCTTTTGTTATAATAAATTTTTTATTAAATTTAAGTTATTTTACAGCAAAATGTTAACAGCGTGAAAGATAAGCCTATATATTATTTTATTAAAAGAAAAGTATTGGGAAAACGTTCTGTTCAGAAGGAATTAATATTACTGTATATAAAGGTATATAAAGGAAGATTATATGAGAATAATCAGTTCGCAAAAAGAAGGTTTGCTTGATTGAGAAAAAAATAAACTAAATTCAAATAGAAATTTTTGCTCGGGACTTAATGCATCAAAGAGAGATTATCAATGCAATTTTAGTTTCGCAGATGCTTTTTTATCTGTTACCATTTTGTTGCCGTTTTTGCTTTAACTACCTAATGTGCTGTTTTCTTTAACTAATCTCTTTCTTGTCCATTTTCATCGCGATGCATGGGATATATATATATATATATATATCCCATATATATATATATATATATATATATATATATATATATATATATATATATATATATATATATATATATATATAATATATATATATATATAATATATATATACCCATATATATATATATATATATATATATATATATATATATACATGTGTGTGTGTGTATATATATATTTTTATTTTTTATTTTTTTTAAACATAAGAAAAAGCATTAAATAGAGATACAGTTTTCATGCAAATTGTATTTGAAAGTACATTTTTTCCCATTTGATGGTGTAAAAATACACATTTTGCAATGTTAAACAGCAGAAGAAAAAAAATTAAAGAGATGCAGTAAAAGCGAGGTTTATTGGTCAGGTATTTCATCATGAATATGACGTCAGCGTTACTCACAGATATGTTTTTGCTTTAAAATATAAATTTTCTTTAGATCTATCCACAAAATAAAGCTAAATTGTACAAACTGCTGTAATTGGAATATTCATTTACATTTGAATGAAAATTTATTGATAAGTAAAAACAGAAATTTGCATATTCATAAAATATCTGTTATTAATATAATCTCCAAACTAAGTTTAATCTGTTAAGTTTAAAGTGAACTTAATTTGATAAACCTATAATGAAAAATGCTGAAATCTGTCTTCTCAAGAGCATTTCAAATGCACTTTTACTTTAAATATGACCGAGATTCACACATGACTCTCTCATTTTTGCTGCTCACGACAGATACTTATTTACTTCTTGTTTATTGACCTGTTTGTTAAACAATTATTAGATCTTCTGATTTTTAACTCCTTAATACGCATACCTAAAATATTTACGAATTGCAAAACATTATTTTATTTTTATCTTAATATTTATATAGCAGCGTTACGTTCATAGTTTATGTAAAGTGTTCTCGAATGTTTTCACGACCAACTATACATATATAAAAATTAAGGAATTACTTATTGTCTTTAATGTCATCACTGATAAATTAACATAAACCTTTAGATAATGAATGCAATTTTCACCTTAATTGCCGGTGCAGTCCGATATTAGTATGATAATAGAACATACTTTTGATAGAATAAATAGTCATTTCATCGAATAAATATATAATCATTGTACGCATTTTATTTACAGTATATACTCTCGGAAATACTTCCTTCAATTCATGGAAATATCTCTGGCGACACTGCTGCCGATAATATACCAGAGAATTGAAGAAATTTCCATTTTTCTCCTTAATAGGACATCAGAAATTTAAACTGCAGGGACATTTCGTCGTTTTAGGTAGATTTCATATGAAATACTACCTATTACATTCTCTCCTATGTTGGAATTTCGTAAAAATTCCAGATCTACACAGATCATGACCCGTAGAACCCCCCCCCCCCCCCACGTAAAAAACTGTATCTCTCAATCTATCTATCTAAATAACTCTTTATGGACATGATAACTTCCATAATTCTGCACATTTTTTTTCGAAACTGATATATAAAATCAAGGAGCCAAAAATCTCGGTCAAGTTCGTTAATGGACAAAATCAGACTGGGGGGAGGGGAGGGGGATAGGGAGGGATTTTATGAAAAACGAAAAAAAACCCATAACTTCTTAATCATAATACATATCGACTCAGTTTAAAGTTTTTATTACTCCAAAAAGGGGTAACAAAATTATGTATAACAGATTTTTGATAAAATTAAAAATGAGCTCAAGGGGCGAGAAAAATAGTATTTTCGGGAGAAATAAATTCATAACTTCGTCAATTCTCAAGATATCAAATCCTGTTAAATTTTTTATAAGTTGGGAACAAATGTCATAAATTCTCAGGGACGCCATCTTGGAATTTTTCTTGGCGTGAAAATCACTTTTCCGCCAAGGACTAAATGTCGCCATACACCGATTTATATGCATGTTAGGCTTAACGAAAATAAAATGTAAATAATAAACAAAACTCGTTAAAGTGGCAATTACTAAACATCGTATGAGTTCTGAGCGCTCATTAAACCGAAAAAAAAAAAAACATCAGTGGATTCAGCTAACTCCTTCTGACGCGATCACAAAAATGCACGAAACTCCTTATAGTGGCAATCAGTAATCGTCATATGAGCGCTACGCGCTCACTAACCGAATTTTTTTTTTACTGGATTCAGCTAACTCCTTCTGCAGCAATCACAAAAAAGCACAAAAATCGTTAAAGCCGCAGTTAGTAAATGCACGTATGTTGCTATGCACCAATCTCCGAAATGCATGAGAAATGTAGAATACACGACTAATAGAAAACATTACTACAAAATAAAAGAACAAAATATATATAAAGTTATCAACATACCTTAACAGACATCTTTCTTAAAAGCTCAAGCGCGAAATACTTCCTAGCATCATCTTCATTTCCCAAAATAGGCTTATGACTACGCATTGTAAACAAACCTCCTATATCAAAATTTTCTCATATTTCTTAATTACATCAGCAAGAGCGTTTAAACGGACTACAGAACCCATAGTAAATCAAATACATCCAATAAATTTAACTTAAAAATAAAAAAAATCCAGAAAGATACAACACGTTATCAAAGCACATGCACAAAATTCCAAACGAAAACCTTCTCAAACACAATCTCCCTGAAAAACGGGGTTGCCAGAGCACGTCATGCCAGAACACACACGTCACACGATATCGATAAAGATCGTCAACATAAAATCGCCAAGAAATCTCAAAACATCCAAGATGGGGGACAAGTGGATATACTGCATCTAAGCCATAAGTTGTCTTAATATTATCTACAACTTTTATAATGACAAGTTTTTGATAGGAAAATAACCGCAAAAAATAAAATAAAAATAAAAACAAAAAGGGAGGGTGGTGACGAAGAAAGAAATCCATAACTTCGTCAATTCACAAGCTAGCCAATCCGCTTAAATTTATTATACATCTTCTGAATATTATCTACAACCTTTATATTCGCAAATTTTTAAAAAGACCAATTCTTACAGCAAAAACAAATAAAAAATACACAGAGCTTGAAAAAAAAAATATCGCATTACTCAAATCCATACTCAAACCCAAACTGCTTATTTTTTGACTCATTTTAAATACTTTTTTTGCCCTCAAACGCATCGAATTGGCGGGTTCTTTTATTCATAAACTATGTAATATACCGTAAAGGGCGATTTTTTGATAGAGGCAGAATATATTTCAAAAAATTATGTCAAAGTGGTCATTTTGAACAGAAAATATTGTCCTACTGAGAAAATAATTGTTTATAAATCAAGCTCTAATTAATTGAACGAAAAATAAAAACATAGGTTGCTTATAAATCTCTTAAAAAATCACGTTAGCAAGTTTCATGTTTTTACTTTTAAAAATGAATCTGAAAATATGTCAGAAAATTTCGAGTTGTTGAGCATGGAAAAATATCTTTTGAATACTGCCTTAACATGGTTCTGATAAAACGATCTCTTATACAAAAATGAAATTAAAAAATCGTCTAAAGCGGCCAGATAAAATTGTTAAAGTTGGTTTATCTCGGATCATTATTTAGTTTTTGCTGGTGAAATTAATACTTAACTGCGAAATCTACCTGCGCCAGTAGGCCGAGCCGGCCGGAATTTTTTTGAAATAATGGTAGGTGTTTTAACACTTATAGAATACCAGCTGTTAAAAATGATTAAATATTAGACATATTTTTAAAAAGACATAATTTGATTGTTAGATGTAAAATATGAATATTATATTTTTAATTAAATCCCAGAAGAAATTCCTCAATTTTTAAATAAAATCGATTTTTTTAGTTGATTGAACTACTGTATGCTTTTTAAATGTGTTCGTTTAGAATATATTTTATACACACACATGAGAATATTTTTTTAATACTCTAAAAAGTAAATTAATGAGAAGATTGCTGTTAAATTATATTCGAAAGTATTATTTTTGCTTGTTTGTTTTTAAATAAATTAGAAATTTTAATTTATTGAATTATCGGTTTTCCATTTAAAAAATAAATTCGAAACTTGGTATTAATACAGCCAATATATATGCGTGCAAGGAATAAACGGAATTTCCCTCTTTTTTCAAACTTTTGGGAAGAATTAACGGAAAAAGCATGATTTCTAGAAATACGGAAATTATATGTTAAAAAATGACGAATAATTTAGTGTATAAAGACGAATTTTTCTGACTGTGTAAAAGAAGACTGCATTGAAAAGGAATATATATGGCTGAGTGAAATAGATATGGACTTTGTTGGGCTTCAGTGAAATTTTGCCATAAACAACGTTTAAAGAAATGAGAAAGTAATGCATTCATTTTCGGAAGTCGTTTTATCACGAAAAGAAGAACGAATGTTTTAAACTGTAATATTCATTGGGAGCATTTCCGAGTACATGGCAATCGGAAATTGTGTCTTATTTATGCAGCGTGTGCCAGTAGATGTATGGAGTAAAATTCCTGCAGATTCCGATATTGGGAAGAATCATACAGCTCATGTGCAATTTATAGAGGATTGGACTTGTAATAACAGCACAATACCCACTTGGACACGCTCTGGAATACCCAACAAGATAACAACTGAGACTCCATGTATCCCCTTTATTCATATAGACCCCCCATAAGCTTTAAAACAAAGTGCTCCTCTCGATTTCCTCTTACAGAGTCTTCAAAAATATCACCCTGCATACCCATTGAACACTGTACAAGAACCTAATTTCAACAATGTACGTTTAATTAATTGTGAATTCCTTTTAAATGTTATAAAAAACATTCCAAGAAATAATCTGATATCTCCTTAATAAAATCGACAGTAAAATGACAGAAAGGAAATAAAATTCTTCTTATTTAATTAATGCCTGTAGCAGACGACAGAATTTTTGTTTTCATGCCGTTCAAAAGGTTTTATTCAAAGCCTGCAATTATAGTTATAGATATTATTTTATTTTCTGTTCGTCAATTCTTTGTTTTAGAGATTGGCTGTATGTTTTTGACATGCATAATAGAGATATACCAGAAACTAATTTAAAAGTTTAATTATTAAGTGAATCGATTTTTGTTATGATGTGCTGTAGATTTGAACATATATTCGTATGTAACAATATGTCATTATCCATTCTCTTGTAAATTAATTAAATATTTATAAATATCTATCACACAAGAACACCAAAATAAATTCTCAATATATTATACGAAATGAAACTTAATGAATCTTTTAAAACTTATTTAAAAATTTGTAATACATATTAGATAAAAACTCTCACTTTCTTAGACCTAAATGATTTCAATGTATACAAAATACAAATTCTAGGAATGTAAAAATATTAAGTATTTTTATTATATGATATTATTTTTAGTGTTGTGTGAAACTTGTAAAGATGTGCATAATATCCCCATTTGAAATGAGATTCATTATAAACTTAGTTGAAGATATTAATTTTATTAAAATTACTATATACTATTTTTGCTAAATCTAAGAAAACTAGGAATTTTATTATAAGATTTAAAAAAAATCATTTACTTTATAGGAAACTTCGAAATAAATATTCCTATAGTCTTATAAGCAAAGCGCGACAGTAAAACGAAATGAAGAAAGAACTCCCGTTATTTAATCAATGTCTTCAGAATATTTCATAAGATTTTTTTATTACAGGTCAACCGTTTTTATTCAATAAATTCTTCACATTTAAATAACTACTTATTTCTTGTCCTTGATTTCATTTTTAGAGAAATTAGCTACATGTTTTAGACATGTATGGTGATGATATAGAAACTAACGTCTTCCACTATTAGGCGATCTTTCTTGTAATGATCCGTAACGAATTTAAAAATTCTCATACACCTAGTTTTTACTAATAAGACGAGCTACACATGTTTGTAAGAAAGAGCTTATTTTCGGCTGTTTTCAAATGATTTACAGACTTGGTGGTAATATATAAATTGATATCGCAATTTTTTAAAAATAAAATTATGTAAAATTATGTACATTTAAATTATTGTATTATCACTAAATAATGAAAATGAAATTCTGGTTACTCGATCACTTACAAGCAATCGATAAATTAGTAATTGATAAAAACAAATACTGCATGTCTAAGTATAAACTTAAATGAGAGACGAAGTTGCAAAATTAATAGCGAAGGCAATTTTCTCGAATTAATGTTTTTTAAAGCCGAACCAGAATTATGTAGCCAATGGATGACCCCATTTCCTTGGTTAATTTTTTATGGAAATTTCTGTCAGTGGAGTGAGTATAAATAGTGAATTTTATATTTTAAACATATTTTCATGCACATGAAAATCATGAAACCTCGACATGGGAAAGAATTTACTATTAATAGTTATTTCTATCTAAGTACAAATTTTGTTATTGAAAAAATTAATTTTCAAATAATTTTAAAATGTTACAAACGATTTTCTATAGCTAACTTTCGATGTCGGGCTTCAGCAGCTTCCGATTTCGAATCGTCTTCCGATTTCGAATCGTCTTCCGATTTCGAATATCCCTAGCAATAGCCAATGTCTGAGAAAGAGCACAATCAGAAAACCACAGAATTCTGAATCAAGGAATTATATTTTACATACTTTAGAATATTTAAATATTTCTATTATACATAAAGAATGAATGCATTGTAAAGCTAGGAGGAATAATACTGATGTCTGCGAAATAACCATTCGCATAATTAACGGTCAGACAATCACGGAAGTTAGTGGTTTAAGCCAGATATTGCAGACGTTTTAGTCTGCCAAATCACTAAATCGAAGGTTATGCTTCTATACCATTTGGATACAGAGGAAATGTTCGCTGAGACGCATTTATAGCATCTGGCGCACATGCCCCGAGACCCCATTATCAAAGATTTCCCAAAACTATAAATTATTTTAAATAGGCACTATAAATTACTTAAGATGTTTATGAAGTGTTCGCGTGAGGCTTGCAAAAGAATTTGGGCCCTCGGGTAAAAACGCCTTCACCTGCATGCTTATATTGCATAATTTAATGTCCCTTATGTATTCTTATATTGACATTCATACATATATATATCAAGACTATATAAAAGCAATTTCAAGACTATATAATAATGATATGCAAAATATAATAAAAGAATTTAGCGAGCCCGATCTCGTTACTCCTGTAACTGTTTTGAGTTAGTTGATATCTTTAATGTTTTAAAGTTTCAAGCCATAATTCGATGGCGTGATAGTATCGTCAAACTGAAGGATTGTCGCACGTCGTATCGTACCAGGGCTCGTATCGTACAAAGGTATAAGGAAACAGACTGACATATTTGTAATATTGTAATTAATATGGTAAATGTGTTACAATTTCATGCCGAAATTCTATTAACTCCAAAATGGAGAATTTCACCCCTCCCTACTCTGCTCAGATCGTACTAAGTTATCATGAAGCAAATCGAAATAATTGTATTATACTAATCGGTATCTTTAATGTGTTATCACTTTAATCCGAAACTCAGTGACGTATTAGATCAATAGTATTGCTAAAATGGCAAATGTTATCCCCGTTCTGCTTATATTATACCAATATATTACGAGGCAGACTGAAATATTTACATCGTAGGAATAAGTTATTTAATGTGCTTAAATTTCAGAGAGAAACTCTGTGTCATGATAGTATTGCCAAAATAGCAAATTGACGCTCCGTTCTTCTTGCATTGTACTGTAATTTGCCAGGGAGATGATTTCTTGTTTACTGTACTGTTAATAAGCTTTTCTTGCATCATTAGTTCATTTTTAATTCGATTGGTTAGTAATATATAGGATATTATGATGTAAAATATTATGTTTATTATGTTTCAATTGTACTATAGACGTAATTAAATCCGCCATAAATGTAAATCTTCTAGAAATTTTACGAGGATATACAAGGATATGCACAGCCAGCCAAAATATTGTTTGTTTTTTTAACCATTTGGAAAAATGGTTATTGCCCTCGCCAGGGTAGGAAATCAAAAACATATCTGAAGCTTTTTAATCCGCATAATTACTTTGAATCCGCATTTTATTCGTTTTCTGATTAGTCTATACAGTAATCTGCATTTTCCCTTTACTTTCAACAGAGATGCATACTTATGTTGCCACTATGACAAAAAAGTAATAAAAACTACAAAAAAAAAAATTAATAACTCAGAAACAAATTGAGATACAGCTTTCAGGCAAATTGCATTTAGAAGTACATTTATTCTCTATACGACGGTGTAAAAAATAATATTGTGGGATGTTTAGAAGTTTAAGAATGAAATTTCATTTAAAATTGGTCCAGGAATATTAATGTTTAATCCATGGCGTACGTAATGTATGACCAGCTCCGTCGAAGTTTAAAAATTTACAGTACCGAAAAATGTAATCCATGGCGTACGTAATGTATGATCAATTCCGTGCGATTTTTTTTTTAATAAACCCATCATTTTTGGACACCTGCTTTATATGTAGCACAAAACTGGTAGGGTCAGGTGTGGTAATTATGACCAGGGGGTAATTATGACCGCCGTCATAATGGAGAAATCTGTGATGGTAAAATTTTGCTTCAAGCTTAGATATTAACCTCATAATGTATATTTCCTCTTCGGTATTCTTTATTACTATTCTGAAGCCTTTTTGAGATCCAAATAGCAATTTGAAACTAAGTCTATAAAATTTTTAATAAACGGATTTGTTACTGTGGAGTTCAAAGTGGTCATAATTACCCCAAATAAATGTGTATTGGCAAGTATAAAGAGAATATATAGTGCTCATAATTTCCCCACTAGTGGTCTTAATTACCCCAAACTTATGTGAATGTGAGTTTTTGGTGGGGTAATTATAACCACCCTTTTAACTTTAAAAGAAAAACAGCTATGAGAATTAAAACTTTTAAAATGTGTTCTTAAAGGATCAAAGTTACTTCTTATGTACTAAAAACAGCACTTTTCCAAATAGAAATAAGCAAAAAAAAAAAAAAAAAAAAAAAAAAAAGTTTAAAATGTAAAAAGTGGTCATAATTACCCCTCCTGACTATATATTCGTTTTGGTACATTGACATTATTTATAATTGCGCGCTAAGATTTGACAGAGGATCTGTATTAGCGCTCTTGTTAACTAAATAATTCAAACGAATGTATGATTATTTAAAATAATAACTCGTTTATAGAATTTCGTATTAAAGTTAGGAAAAATTAATCCAATATCCCAATAATAATTTAAAAAAAAAACAATAAAATGAATGAAATAAAAGTTCTCGTTATTTAATGTCTCAAGCAGATGACATAATTTTTTATGATATTTTGGGTTAAACAGTTTTTGCATACTATCCATTTATATTAAAAGAAGATGTATTTTTCTGCGTTTAAATTCAGTATTAGAGAAATTAGATATATGTTTTTGGCATGCAAGATGATTTCCTAGAAAATAATTTAAGTTTTCAATTATTAGATAAATAGCTTTCGTAATGATGCACTGTTGATTTAAAAGTTTAACTTTATGGAATAAGTAACATAAACAGCAAAATGTCATTAAAACCTGTTTTAGAAATTAATGAAATATTTGTGAATAACTATATGACAAGATATGTACGAAAATAAATATCCAAGTTGATTATACTGTTTTTGATTTCGCAAAAATGTGGATTTTTTTTCTTTTTACTTTACTTACTAATGTGCAAATGTTTTCTAAAATTTCAAAAAATATTTTTAATATATTTATTTTGGAACAACAGATTATTCACCGCATTAAAACAACTTTTTAAATATATAAGGATATTTATTAAAATTGCCACTGTCTTAAATTTATTAACATTATTAGATTTCCATACAGAAATGTTGATTGGACACTTTTTGCAATTGACTTTCATAAATCACTCAAATGAAAAATCTGACCAGCTGATTCATCACTTCATTTAAATTTCAAAGAACTGCAATGAACTTTGAGTTTGTACAGAATGTGCTTGTGCTTTCCCTTTTTGGTTGCTAAGCAACGAAGAGCGGCAGAATTTCCATATTCGCTTTAGCTAGTTGACAATTGAAATGGAGAGAGTTTTAATTGGTTGATAATTGAACCCGCTGTAAATTATATAAAGACAAAACTAATCTCTTTATAATGAGAGGACATTTTTGATTGCTGTATTCCTTAAAGAAACCTTTCGTCTTTTACAAATATTTTCTTTGACGTTTTAAACATTTTATTATTATTATTATAGAATAAATTGTACATATTGCTGTAATTAGAATATTAAATTCTTGTTAAGTAAAAACAAAAGTTTAAATGTTCATAAATTATTCTTTAATCATCTTATCTCTAATCATGTTTTAAAAGCTTTAATAAGTTAAAATTAATTAAACGCTTAATGAAAAATGCAAAATGTTTGTCTCTTTAAGTCTATTTCAAATGCACTTTTACTTTGAAATACAACGGAGATTGCCCTTAAAATTACGATTTTTTGTACATTGAATAAATATCTCATTGAATAAATAACTTACATGTAATTTACATATGATGAACGTAGATGATAAAGGTGTTATGTGTAAAAAAAAAATAATAATCATATAAGTGAAGATAACTAATGGTCCTCTACCCTATGTTAATTTATTATTAAAAAAAAAAAAATCTAATGCCCACTTTTTGATTGGGTAAGGAGGCAAATAAAGGCAAATAGATATTTGGAACTTTACAGCTTATTTTCTCAAAATCACGATTGTGTCACTCAGCAATTTTATCACCTGAGCTTTTCTATTTATTATGCACTTCTTTTCAAAAATTTCGTAGTAGGGTAAAGTGCTCATATTTCGTGCCCTTTCTTAATTTCACCACCCCCTTAACTTCTACGTTTCTGCGAAAGTGGCGTCACTTATGACGAAAGGCACAGGGGACGGAAGATAAAGGAGATCAATATCGAAAGTTTCGTTCGCTAAGACACAGACATAAATTAAAGACGCCGAATTTCCTATTTTTAGAAAACCTGGGTTCTGATTACGTCGTTTGTAGAGCGTTTTTTACTGTAATGTAAGTATTTATTGCTTATTCGTTGCATGTATTTTACGTAGATAAGATGCTGACAGTAGCATACAATGAGTTATAGGACACTCAGTTCATCTTACGGGAACTGAAGATCCGTGATATTGGGAAGTAGCGTGGTCCCAGTTTCGTCCCCCTTGTAGTTCTTATTTTCGTCCCGGGGACAAAATTAGGAATGCTTTTTCATGACATTTTTTTTTTCAATTTTTTCCTCATGTCTGGATGGCTAATGCAAAGTTGACAATCTCCCGATTTTTTGGATACCAGTGAAATCTTACAAAATGTTTTCTTTATTTAATTGCATTAAAATTGCGATTGCATAAAGCAGGTATTTCTGCATAAAATAATGTTATGAAAAAAATCGGGAGGTCGGCAACAACGCAATGTTTCGTTATGTTATTCTTCCACTGATTATTACTACATTTCTTTGTGCCTTACATTAATGTAAATTAAATTACTTACTCATTTAGAAATAAATTATGATTTAGTTATAGCCTCGGCGTATTCGATTTTTTGGGTGGACAAAATTAGGATTTTTTTTTTTTTTTTTTTTGCATTTTTTTTTTTTTTTTTTTTTTTGCATTTTTTAGATACTTTTGAAAAAAAAAATTTCGCATTGTTAAAAATTTTTTGTACGAAATTTGCCTATGTTTCTATGTGTGAGGGTAGTTAGTCTATGTAAAATCCAAATTTGGCAGATTATCACTGAAAATTACAGCTTCCAAAGGAAGTAGCGTCGTCCCACTTTCGTCCCCCTTACAGTTCTTATTTTCGTCCGGGACGAAATTAGGAAAGTTTTTTTATGACATTTTTTAAAATTTATTTTGGAGATGAATAATGTTCCGTTATATTATTCTTCCACTGATAATTAATACATTTCTTTGTTCCTTACTTTAATGTAAATTACATAACTTACTCATTTAGAAATAAATTTTGATTTAGTTATAAGTTAAGGGGGAACGAATTTTTGGGGGAGCGAAATTAAGACCATTTATTTTTTCATTTTTTAGATACTTGAGAAAAAACAATTTTTCGCATTTTTAAAATTTTTTGTACGATATTTGCATATGTTTCTATGTACATGGGTAGTTAGTCTGTGTAAAATCCAAATTTAGTAGGTTTTCACTGACAATTACAACATTTAAGGCCTAAAAGTGACTGGGTAGACGAAATATGGGCACTTTACCCTATATTTATTTTTACCATCATAGGAAAAAAAACCTTTAAAGCTAATTGTATGTTAGGATATTTACTTAACCCGCACGCACTCTTGTCTACTTTTGTAAAATTAGCACACGCGTGGGATAAATGTCATCCTATTTTTTTCTACCATTATATTTTTGGCTAAATAAGTTTTAAAAATGAATCTGCTGTTCTGTATTGTAAAATGCATCAGTACTACTTCTTTTTAGTAAAAAAAATCATGCTTTTCAAATTTATTTTCAGATTTTGAAACAATTTCTGTAAAAATGTCGTTTTTTCTAGAAAATATGCAAAAGATTTGTTTTACACCTTAAAACATAAATTATTTCACAAAATTGATATTAATTACATATAATAACCTTTCATCAATATATACAAGTAACTTTTATCTTACTCTTTCATTAAAATTATTTTAGTGTGTATTATGCCGTTAAAAATGAACGCATCGATGTGAAACTTTTATACACGCGTGGGATTATATTTATCCCGTTAGCCATATTTCTCCCCCTCTTACCGAACAACGAAGAGATATCCCTTTACCAACCCGTTCGCGTCCTTGCGTTGAAAGATACAAGGCAGGTCAGAAGCGTCTTCAAAAAATGTATCCCTTTTTTCAAGAAAAAAAAAATCTGATTGGGTTGAGATTTATCCCAGGGCGTGTGGTTACGGGTTAAATTAACATTAATCAAAATTTATTCAAATTTTCACATTTTCAATAAAAATGCATATATATGCATAAAGTGTATTTCGTACATGAACCAGCACTTTTCGCATTTGTCTTTGATAAAGCTTTCAAAGGAGAAATTCTATACAGCTGATTCATCGGTGCATTTAAATTAAAATAAATGTTAATGCATTCAGTTTATACATGACTTTCTTCTACTTTAGGGATGCTAAGCGACAAGGTGTGAATAAGTTCCAACATTATATTTAGACGTTTGAGAAATGATATGTGGCAGTTTTAACTGGTGGATAATTGGACAAGTTCTCAATTATTACGAGACAAAATTAATTTCTGTATATTGAGAACAGAATTTAAATGTTGTATTAATATAAAATGCCTCTCATCTTTTATTAATTTAGTTTTATGCATTCATATTTCACAATCAGGTATAAACAGTGTAAAATGCAATAATTTTAACGTTTTTTTATTTAACCAAAAATGTATTATAACATATACTTAAGACGTAGTTTTATCTTCTTAACTCTAAAGTACATTCAATTAAGTAATTTAAATAGCTTTTAATTTATTAAACCGTAATTTATGTATGCAGATGGCCCATTTTTTTTAATTTTTACCTTAAAAAAATTTTCTGAAATATTCCCGAATCTAACAACGGGAAATTTAATTTTCTAGTACATTAATTTTCTAGTACATTTGTCTTTCAATTTATTTTTACTTGGAACACATAACACTTTTTAAAAACTTTTTAATATTTTATGTTATTTATTCAAATTTCCATAACTGAAAATTTATACACATTAGCAGATTTACGTACATAAATGATATCCGAGCAATTTTCCCATTTTTCTTTCAGAAATCACTCAAAACAAAAAATTATCTGATACATGACAGATTCACCACTTCAATTACATTTAAATGAAGAGTAACGCTTTCAATTTGCACATAGTTTATACTCTTTGCTCCCTAAATTACAAGTAAGGGTTTGATTTGCGTATTCTATTTAGATAGACGTAAATTGAAATTGAGGCTATTTTAATATGTTAATAATTGAATGTTCTATTCATTATAAACATACAAAGATAATTTCGATGTAATGACAGGAAATTTCCGATTGCTGTATTCTTTAAAAAATACCTGTAGTATTTCATTGTTATTTTTTAATATTACCACGTTTCGTATTAAGTTATAAATTTTAGTAAATGCTGTGATTTTAATATTAATTTTATTTAAAAGAACATGCATTGGAAAAAAGTCAAAAAATTACATATTCATAATTTTTTTTTTATTATTATCTTATATCTGAATTACAGTTGATTAATAATTTAGATAGTTTTTAACTAATTCAACAGCAGTCTAATATGCAAATAGCGTTTTTTAAATAAATCCACCTTAAAAACATTTCTAACTTGCAATATTCTCGCAACTGACACGTCACTCTTATGTATCGTGCACACAAAGTACCTATCACAGGTAAAGCAAATTTTCATTTTAACATGCACTTCCTTTCAGATATACATATATTTTTTAAATCCATTTTTTAAAAAAAAATCTTATGTAGAAACTATAAAAGGAATCTTTAAAATTAATAATACTTTACTTTTTTTATTCCAATTACCACGATTCATAATTTATTCAGATTATCAGATTTTCATACAGAAATGCGAAAAGAGCACTTTTCGCATTTGTCTTTGACAAATCACTCAAAGGAAAAACTAACATGGCTGATTCATCAGTTCATATAAATTTAAATGAAGTGAATGTAATTAATGCTTTCAATTTTTATATGACATTTCGTGTTTGGTTACAAAGCAGCAACGAGCAGTTGAATAACATTTTTTTAGATATTTGAGAACGAAAGTTGAGACAATTTAATTGGTTGATAATTACAAATGGTGTCAATTAGTAGGAGACAAAATTCTTTCCTGTATAATAAGAGTAAACTGGTGATTGTTATAGTTATTTTTAATACCTTTCAGCTATTTTGTTATTCCTTTTGAAGTTTTGTACATATAATTTTTCCATAGAGATATGAATTTCAGGAAATATTGTATTTGGAATCTTGATTCTCATTTCAATTCATGTTTACTGATAAATCACTAGGTAAGTTCTTGTGTTTTTTAATTTATTTGGTTTATGTATAATACTTATATTTTAAAAATAATTTATACATTTTCAAATAAGATATTTGTAAACTGTTTAAGCAAAGAAGTAGATAACATTTTGTAAGTGAGGCTGAAAATATATAGCTAAAAATTTATATTGGTGAATGTTATATTGATTGTATTAAAAAACGAAATATCTTACTAATAACGTGGAAATATCTTATTAATAACAAATTGACTTTGTAATTTACGCATGTAAAAAAAAGAAAAAAAATATTAGAACCTTATTTTTTTGCGCCAGGAGAAGACAATACAGTAATCCTTGTTTTTAAAAATAATCAGGTAATTTTACTTAAACACACGAAGTTAAAATGCGTAGGTAAAGATTAAAGAATATATAATACCAGTTTTCGTCAACAATAAATTTGAAAGAAATTTTCGCCAAATATTCGTCAGCTGTATCCAATATGGCTTCATTTATGGCGATTTATTTTTTCACGATAAATGTGGTGATAATTCGCCAAATATTGCCAAACGTCGAAACAATTTGATGATCGCGGATTTCATGCTATGTAGGTTTATGCGCGTGTCAATTGGAACAATGATTACAAAAAATTAAGTAAATTTGGGGGAACCCACCTTTTCTAAAGCTCACAAATGAAACGTGACTTATCGTCAAACGTAGAAAATCAGCCATCCTAGAACTTCAAACTGCTATATACGACAATAAAAAAAAAAAAAAATAAAAACAAAAATTGCACCGGACAAACACTAAAGGGAAAAAACTTTTTTCATATATATACTAGGGAGCTCTGCCCCCTACGAGCTACGCTCGCCGGCTCGTTCAGGCGCTCGTTCAGGCACACCAAAATCCAAAAAGCACGCTAATTTGATCGGCTTTAAAAATATTGAATAAATAAAAAAAAAAAAAAAAAAAAAAAAAAAAAAAAGTAGCGATCTCTCTGTAAACGGGTTTTTATTCGTTTTCCTTAGATTGGGGATTTTTAAGACCAATTCTGCAGCTCTTAAGAGTTACAATGGCTGTTTTCGTATTTAATTTAAAAAAAATAGTTAAACATGTGAAAATAAGCTAATGTAAAATGAATTAAATAAACAGTGTCATTGTCTCCCGGTATTTTTTAGTAGCGCTAAAAGATAGTTCTTTTAAATAATTCATTTTAAATGTATCTTTTAAATATGACGTAATTTACACCAAAGTTTTATTTCTCTTATTAATATTCACGTGAAAATACTTTTGTTGTTAGAAGAAAATATTATTTGCGCTGTCTTCGAATTCACGATAATAGTTGAAAAGATCATCTCAAAATATCAAGTAAATGTCTCGAGCAAATATATTTTTTAATTTAAATTGTTTTGCCATATTTTTTGGCCATTTTAAATATGACGTAATTTCCCCCATTTACAAGTTTTAACGCATAATAATGATTTTTTTAATTTTAACATTTTGTTTCTCTTTTAAAATTCAAGTGTAAATAGGGTTCTTATGACGTAATTTTCCTCCTTTTAACACGTAATCATTTAATTCTAATTTTAAAGGTTTTTTTTAGTTTATAATAGCCACGTGTAAATAAATTTCTACTTTGAAGGAAATAATATTCTTTGCACTGTTTTAAAAATTGGCAACAATTTAAAATAATATCCTTTTCTAAAATCTGTAAACAATATCTCTGGAAATGATGAAAATTTTAATTTAAAATGGAAATAAATCCTCAAAAAATTAATAAATAAAAAAGATAAATGCAGTTTGTACACCGAGAACTTCTCATGTATAAAATGATCTAAGAATAATTAAATTCCTATGTATAGTTTTTGCTCCTATAAATCTTTTTTAATGGAACGACTTTGACCAACTTTAACATTAAATATACGTTGAAATAATTATTCGATGTGAAAACTATCTGCATCAGCGTATTTATCAAACATTTCTCTATAATACCACCGATTTTCATATTTTTGTATGCAACAGTTGTTTTAATATTAACGAAGAAAGACCATGCTTTGCTTAAGCATTCAAATTGGATGCCGATCCACCGGGAATATCTACGCAGATTTTCATTGGTCCCTTTCCAAATCAAAACTTTTTTTTTTTTATATATAGAAGGATTTTACATTATATTAAGATCTCTATTTAGACGCCATTTTGAAACAAGATGGCGGGTGATCTTGGCCAACAAACTCTATTGAAACGTAAGTCCTGTGCACATTCTCAGGTGCACTGAAATCGCTTTGTAAATGCGAGTGCTATCGCATCATCCAATAATTTCAAATTACATTTCTTATTTCAAGTCTTATCTTATAAATTTTCTTCTTTTCGCATATCGATACAGTGGAAGCTAAAGTAAAATCTATCAACAGAAACGGACAACCATCCTTAACCCTGAAGTATATTCTTATAAAACGTAATTATGAAAAAACTGTTTTTCTAAGAGATGTCGATACAACTTTGTTTCATTACATATATTTTTCTAAATCAAACAGCACTTTTGTCGGTCGCACAGTAGAAGTTTCACCGTGTTAAACTGTGGCGAATTCACTTACAAAGATTTATTATTTTAATTGTTACTTATCGCCAGTTTTCGGTGCTGTTTCGCAATATGCAAGGTGGCCCATAATTAACTCCCATTTAAGAAAAGCTTTACCATATCTTCATATTTCCAAAATTTACATAATGAAACAAAATCCCCAAAATGCAAATTACGTTCAAATATAGTACTAAATACTACAATAAATCATATTTTTTTAATTATTTCATAATTTTATGTATAGTTTTTTTTTTTGTTAGCTTCTTTAAATAACAATCATGACGAGAATGATAAAATCGTCTACTTAATTTTGAAGCTTTAACTTTGGCACCCAGCGACAAGTTTTTATTTCGCTTTTAATTTTCTTAAAATTTTGAAGTTCGAAGGAAATTAGGGAGAATTAGAGAAATTGTAATTTCTCCTTTCGTCCAAAATTTAAAAGTTAACATTTAGAAAATATTTCACATTTAGAACGCATTGCTACACAGAACGACATTAAATGCGCATTGAAATTTAATGAGCTTATTACAGTAGATGATCAACGAGAAGGTTTATTCAGTGGTTAATTAATTACACCATTTCCTTTGCATAACAATTTCATACTCAAGAATAATATGAATTTATACACATACAATATTTTTTAAATTTGCATTAACGAATATACATTTGCGATTATATTTACGAACATTGTCTGAGTAAATTTAGCTTATAACTTTTGAATTAGAAACATGAGGAAAATATTTTTACAAATTTATAAAAAACTCAAAAGTTATTTTTTTTTCAAACAAAATTACATTTGCTTAAAAGTGCAACTCAAAACCTTATTATTAAAATAAAGTTTATAATTATGTAATAATGAGTATTAAAACTGCATCAAACTTAAGATGATTTTTTAATGAATTAAAAGCACAAAGTTATATAGATAAACATAACATACTCCATTAATAACTTATTGATAAATGTGATAACATTTTAATATTAATTAATATTTGATTAACTTCATTTTATTAATGTTGTTTCGAGTTACAGCATTGCGCATATGTAACTGTGTTTGTGTTTTTTTTTTTTTAGTTGTACTTTATGAATATGTAATACATTTTTTATAATGTTCTAAAATTAGAAGTTCTGAAAGAAGGAATCCTCAAAACAAAATATGTGCTAATTATTTAAACACGATTTTCACTTTTTTAAACAGCAACTTTTATTTTTTAAATTGCATTTCAGAATTCAAGAACTTCAAATATTTTATAATTAAAAACGATAATATTATTAATGGCTACAAACATTGTATACTTAATTTCATACGCGTGCTTCTCATTACTAAATTTTCTTTTAATAATGCTTGTTTAGTCTACTTAATTCAAAACATCCACTAATAAAGTATGGACTAATTATTTAAACATGGAATATAATTTTCAGATCTTTTTAGTTACACAGTTAATGAACGTCCGAAAATATATTCAAATATACCCTTAAATTCACGAAGATTAACTTCGCTTATGTAATTTTCACATATACAACAAATTAAGTTTGTTTCAATTTTCAATTCACTTATGGTAATCAGTCCATTATGACTACGCTCTAACAGTGTCAGAATTCGACCTCATACAAATTCAATCGGACAGTTTAGAAGAATTTCTGTCTTTATTATATACCGTACTAGAAATAATTCATACAGTTAAATTTTGTAAAGTTAATACACTTAAACATCAAAATTGAGATAAAATAAGTTTTTTATTTCAATCTTTAAAATCTCATGTCGCTTCCTATTCAATGCGTTCAATTTCTTTGTTTAAATATAGGGTATTAAATAGTCTTAAAAAACTTTGCAATTTGGAGCAAAAATCTTATTACAAATTGGCCGGGTCATTGATATATATTACAATCAAAAAGAATATTTTTTTAAATAATTATTAATTAACATTTTTCATGCATAATAGAATAAAGTCATAGCCAAGAATCATGCAAATTCATTTCCTTAAGTGCGCATATTGATATTCCCTAAGTGTTCATAGTTATTGGGATGAAGCGAAATTCATGAAACACATGTGCGAAATCACTAAATCTGTGTGATATCACTAAATCTGTATAGCAGTCCTCTTATTATTTAAAAAAAAGCATGCAATTAAACAAGGTAACATTATAAAGATTTTGTAGTAGCAAACACTGTACAATTTGGTGTCTATGACTACAATTTTCTTATGCTTGACGCATGATTATTTTACTTATGTTCCGAAATCCTTAGAACCTCAAATTTTTTTTTATTGTTTTTATTGTTTTTTTTTGTTTTTTTTTTTAAGTACGGAATGCAAACTTTCCAAATAGACCAACGGCCACTGCTAAGAAGGCGACGGGCGCTTATCAAAAGTCATTTTCCTTTCAAGTCTGTTCCAAACGGTACGAGACATAATCACGGATGATGACAGGAAAAGGTAAATGTTAACTTACACGAGTTTAAGACTTCGACCAGCCGAATGAATTAGTTATGAATTTATCGACAACCTGATGTTCAGCTTTACATGGATCTGTGAACTAATTAATTAATGGAAATGTGATTTTCTCATTCGTAAAGAGACTGTACATGTACACATTTGAAAAAACGAAATAATAATCGTTTTTTTGTTATTATTATTTTTCCTAGTTTACCATGACATTAATTGCACCGATATTACTAATAAGAATAACTTTTCATATTTTTTTTTACGTTGTAATTGCGTAGTTAATATTTTATTGTTGCCAAAGTTTCCAAATTGACAGTAATTTAATTATTTTTAGGCAGTATTTAGGCAGAAATGCATGCGTATTGTATTATTACAGGTATTACATTTATAGTTATTGTATACTTGAAACATATTTTATGCATTCCAGCGGGCATAACATTATACAGCTTTATTTATTATTTAAGCATGCTTTTATAGTATTTACAATATTTAGCAATTGTAATCATTTAATAAAAGTATATTAAATTATTTTAGACACGATTGACCATTAGTCTTTTTTTTATTATCATTATTTTTCCTTTATTATTATTATACTACCATATATTTACTATGCATTACTATATTTACTATATTTACAATATTGACTATATATTTGTTATTATTATTTTTTATCACTTTGCACAAACAGGAATTGCTATTTACAACCAATTTTGTCCATCTGTCTTCCTGGCACGGCTAATGCGCAAGTATAGCTATTTTTTATAATGTTTGAATTTTGAAGAATCTAAAATAAGTTTGATAGTGAAGATCTTAAAATGCCAGACGTAAAAACCGTAAACTTTCAGCCGTAAACCGGTCATACCTGCGAAGGACAAAACTTTATTCTTAGAATCTCAAATTACTGTTTTCCAGGTTTACTGCCACGAAAGCTTTTTAACAAGTTACTGTACTCACATTTTTTGTTTTTTTTTATATTAAAATTTTTTATTTCTACAAACTATACAAAAAGAAAACAAAACAAAACAAAACAAAACAAAAAACAAAGCAACTAATTGTTTTCAAGTTATAACAAAATATGTGACCTTGCTTGTGGATTTTGATTTTTTTATTAATTGTAATATTTTAAATGCTTTACACTTTTTTGTTTCATGTATAATCGATTACAGACAGGATATTAGGCAGTAAAAAGAAAAAAAAAAGATGACTAAAAATCTTTTGAACCTTGACTTCAATGATCAAGCAGAAAAACAATTAAACTGATTCTAACTTTTTTGGACACCTTATATACGAGGCCTGCCTGATAACTATCCGACTATTATTTTTACCACACGTCATAGTGGATGTAAGACACCAATTACACATTGGAATGAGACAGCTTAATGCGCATACTTTATTTTTTTATGCGTTCCAGTAAGCCAGTCATTGCCTGCTCGTCGCCGAGTGCGGTGCTGTCATACATTTTTGTCGGATTTTGGTATCTCTAAAGATGACAGATCGAGTTGAGCAAAGGTACTGCATAAAATGTTGTCAAAGCTCAGTGATTCTCAAAATGAAACAATTAGTACGATTCAGCAGTTGGTGTAAGATTCATCAATGCTCATTCACCGCGCCTGATTCAGACTTTCGTGGCGAAACATGGAATTCCAGTCCTTCTTCAACTTCCCTACTCTCCAAACATGACACCTTGCGACATCTGGTTGTTTCCGAAGTTGAAGGCGCCATTACAAGGATCCAGTTTTGAGATAGAGATGATATAATCAGAAAACGACGGCAGAGTTGAAGACCATTCCTAAAAAAGCTTTTCTTGAAGTGTTTTTGGCAGTGGAAAAAGCGGCTGGCTAAATGTGTGGAGGCGCAAGGGGTCTCTTTTGAAAGCGATTAGGGTACCGATCCCGTCATGTAACTTATATGTTTTTTTCGTCCAAAGGTCGGATACGTTTGAGACAGGCCATGTATAATAAGGAATATTAATATATACGCAGTTTATCAAACATTTTCAATTTAAAATTTAACCGAGCATTTTGATTCCATTTGTTTTTGACAAAATATAATATTTAACCAAAAAAAACCTAAGATTTTTATAGAAATTTATTTATTAATATGGTCTTGGTGAGATATAATCAATAATTTTTTATTTTACATTCTTTCATTGCTTTATATTCATTTTTGAAATTATTTTCCGCATTACATAATTTTGCCCCCAGAAGATGCATTTTAAATAAAAATACTCATTATAAATGTATACTGAAAGATATAAAACATACTATAGTTATCTACAAAAATTATTTTCCAGGTTTATTTAATAGCATCATGCATACTTCAATATATAATTTACTTTCTAGAATAAAGTTAGTTGATTTACTTACATAATACTTATCTACTTATTAATTTTACAAACCCAATTTAGTTAATTTACAAACTATTGCCTAATTATATAAAGTGATTATGATGTTCTACTCCTTGCAGTTAAACAGATCATGTATGAATCGAAAATAATTTTCGATGTAGAAGAATTTAATCAGAAGTAATTTCGCCCCATAACAAATGAAGTGCGTTTCGAATTTAATGGGTTTATGGTAATTAGTTCCTTAAGAGATCGTTGGAACGGTTTCAGAAGTTGACCTCGTTCTAAAACAATAGAACACATGAGAAGATTTTGTGCCTTTATTTCTCGAAATATTTACTAGATTTATATGTTATTTTATGTCACTTGTAGTTAAAAGTTAAATATAAATACGATTTTACGACTTTTTTTTCTGTTCTTATATAAACTTAATATTTGAATAAACTATGAATTATATTTTATTCAAACTTTTATTAAAATTGTAACTATTTTACATTCAACTAGACGATTTTGGTTATCAAAGTATAATTAATCATACTACTAAACGTGATTAGTGAAATAAAAAATATATTTTTAAAATTATTTATTATTATTGAAGTAATGAACTCGTCGAAATCTACTATAAAACTAGAAGAATGATGTGCAACTATATATTTTTTATACAATTATAGAACTAAATATATAGAACACTTTTTACGGAGTTACTGAACCGTATCATAATAATTTACATAAAACACGTGATTTACACAAATAGATTTTCTGATATAATCCCTGTTTTATTTACTTAATTTAAAAACATCTCCTATCATTGACTCATTTTTTAAAGAAGTTATGAATTTTGTTATTCAGAATTAATCGGGTAATGAACTTTCGAAAATACATTTTATTGTCCTTGAATTTATTATGATCAACTTTGCCCATGTGACATTAAAAAGAACAAATGAATGAAAATGGATTTATGTTAATCAGTGTATCAATGCTTCGCTGGAATAATTTCAGCCTAATTCTTAATATTTAACAGAAAGCATGAAGTCATTATTTTTTACTATCTACACTGCTGGCCATCCAAAATACAAAACAATGAAGGGATCAACCAAACACCGTAAAATTTACCCCATGTATGCACCTCGGTAGGATATGCAAATGGTTACAAATTCAGCGCTCGCACACATCGTGGGAGACTGCAGCGCCCCTTACAATATGTATATAAAGGGAAGAAAGTTTGTCGTTTTGAAGAGCGTGAATTGTTTTCTCGTGCAATTTTTTGTGTGTACAGATTCAGTATGCGTCGTAGAAAACCACGAGCACCATTCGAGCACGTTTCTGATTTCGATCGCGGAAGAATTGTTGCGTAAAGAGATTGCGGATTATCCTTCCCAGAAATTGGTCATCGTATCGGACGTACCCAAGCAACAGTCATGAGAATATGGAATCAGTAGGATATGGAGCAGGAGGGAGCGACATACCGTCAGGAGCGATTACAACAGCCTCGTTACACCACTCCATTGGAAGGCAGGGGTATTGCGCGCACGGCACTGATGGAAAGCACTGCCACATCCGCAACCTTAACACAACGAATGCCGCCTCTAACAAAATAATGGGCGTCCGCACGAACAGTTCGAAGTCGTTTGCAGTACAGTGGATTGTCCGCTAAGCGTCCATTGCTTCGCATACATCTGGCATTAAACCACAGGCGTTTGCGTTTACAATGGTCCGTTGAACGGCAGAGATGGTCAGCCGAATGGCATAGCATTGTGTTTTCGGATGAATCACGCTTCTGTCTGCAGTATCACCATGTCGAATTAGAGTTTGGAGAAACATTGGGGAGAGGCTTCTCAACTAGTACCTAGTAACGGTACACTTACCAGCCAGCCCTACATCTCTGAGGTTTTGCACCCTGATCTCCTCCCCTACTTTCAGGGCTTGCCTGCGGCCACATTTCAACATGTCAATGCACGACTACATGTTGCACGCAATTTTCAAGCTTTCTACTTAGCTAACCATATTCCACTACTGTTACCCTGGCCTGCCTGTTTTTCAGATCTATCACCATCGAGCATATCTCGTCAATGATTGGAGAACGCCTATCCCGGAATGCCGCACCCGCGAGTACACAAGATGAACTTTGGCTACGTGTGGAGGAAGCGTGGGATGCCATTCCCCAACAATACATCCAAAGCCTCTTTCACACTATGCCGCAGCGTGTAGCAGCGGTTATTGACAGACGTGGATGTAACAGTTCTTACTGATTGTCCCGTCTACCTCACTTCAAAGAAGGTTGTCTTTAGAATCAATTAACATTGATACTATGTGTAATCTCTAAAATAAATTCGGCTTTGATGTCTGTTGTCTTTCTTGGTGTTGCATTTTGGATGGCCAGAAGTGTAATTTTCAGAACTATTGGATGATACTTATAAGTTGCACTGTCGTCTAAAAATTAGAATGCGTAAAACTCGGAAGGTTTTTCATGTTTCAAAAATACATATGCAGTGGATTTTTTTTTCTTTTTTTTTTATAATTAAGGATTTTTTTTAGGCTGCATGGAACTTTCAAAAGGACAATTAAAGTATGTTGCGATTTGCAATGCATTTACGGTTATGAGTTTATTAAGACATCAGCCGAACAGTTTTCATTGACTATTTATCTAGAAACATTTACTAGAATTACATTTTATCTAATTAATACATTTGACATCAAAAGCTAAGCTAAGAAATTAAGTAGATTGGTTTATATGAAATTATATATATGCGATGCGTGAAATATTTTATATGGAAAGATCCACACCTTTTTTTATTGTTTTCAATTGTTTCTTCTAAACAGAATAGATAACCTTTAAAGCATGCATTTGGAAGTGGAATTATTCTTTCACCCATAACATCTTACAACTCAGCCCTGTATTTTCAGAAAATGAGCGGCATAAAATTTTGTTCGTGGATCTGTAAGTATTACTCATTGAGAATAAGGAGTACGAAAGGTACTTAGTATAGATTGGTCTTTTAATGCCATTCTTTACTCTGAAACATATACATCTGATCCCAGCAGGCTACGGTGGAGATCATGATGCTATTTTCCGATTTCTACCGGTTTATTATTATGTTTAACCCTCCGCCTACCAGTCGGATCCAATGGACCTGCCAGGTACATTCGAAACGATTTTTATCATGTAAAAAAAAGAACTTAACTTTCAGAAAAAGCACATATTTACAGAATTTTAGTCTTTATTTTCATGTGAAAAATCATTTTGAATACACTTATCGGGTAAACAGTACCCCTGGGGTAGGTGGACGGTTAAAACCTATCTTGTGATTGAACGGCAGATACAATTGGATAAATTCTTGAAAGAGTTTTCTGATAATAAATCTAAGAAATTAAAAATATTAATCCGAAAATCATAGTAATCAAATATATATATCCGATAATCATAAAAGTAAATTACACTTGCATTTTGAATAATTAGTAAGATATGCGTATAAGATTAACATTCTTTAACACTAGAACGGCGGGAAATTTTACTCAAGTTTTATAAAAAATATTTCACATCAGAATTTTTACTAAACACTATTTAACTTATTTATTTAAGTTAATTTTGTGCAGCAAATATTAATCTTATATTATAAAACAATTTCTGGTTCGAATCGACATGTATTCATTCGGCAAGGGTCAAAATGACCCCTCGCCGCCGTTCTAGTGTTAATCTCCTTTATCCCTCGTCCCCCCCCCCCCTTCTTATTTTTAAATGAAATCGACTGTTTAAAATACGTTATAGTGGTGTAAAAGAATTTTTTCCATGTTTAATTAATAACGTTATACATCAGTCGATAATTGTTTCATATTTATGAATCGAATTTGTTAATTTTCTTATATAATGCTGTCTCTGTCTACTTAATTTGAAACATTTACACTCAAAGGATAGACTAATTATAAAAAGTTAATATGATTTTCTACTCGTTCGAGTTAAATATCTATTGAACAATCGAAACTAAATTTCAATGTACTGCAATTTAATCAGTAGGTATACTTCGTACACGTAACTTTAAGAAAGACAATAAAGGATGACATTAAAAAACTTTTCAATGAATGTTTAGACGAAAACTTTAACTAGTTTGATATTTTTAGACGTATAAGGGTATATCATAACTCAAATATTTTAGGTGCATACATTGGGTTCAATTTCAGTTTTTAAGCGAAATCTTTTTATTATTTATATGATAATATCTCATCTAATTATAGCAACTTTGATGTTAAATTTATAACTACACACTTCCTAGAAAAATTAAATAATTTTATGCCCATTCTTTCACATCCCTTAACATACTCTTATTCCTCCAATTAATTTGTTATGTAAGATCTCTTTTCCACAGTTCCTAAATAAATTCGCGCACAAATGAATAATTTACTAATTTAATATTCATGCGCAAATAGTATAATATTATAATTTATAATATTTCATTTAGCGGAATACCTTATATTGCTAGCTCGTCAACTTAATTTAATACAGTTATAAACAAATCAACTAATTCTAAAAAGCGTATATAACTTTCTACACTTTTGGGTTAAATAGCTAATGAAAGTCCCAGAATAATTTCCAATGCACACGAATTCATTCGGACTTTGCGCATGTAATTTTCAAAAAGACAATAAAGGAAGTATGTTCCAGATTTTAATGTATGTATGGTAATTAGCTCATTAAGACTTCGTTGGAATGTTGTCAAAGGTCGTAACCACTCAAATTATTCGAAACAATATAAAACAACAATTTGTGTCTTCACTGTCTGCTTTAGTAGGTAATTTGAATGGAAATAAATCTTTTCACGCTAATGTTTTACGTACTTTTAAATTGATTAAAAATTATGTTTTTCTTAATTGTTTCTATAATAAAAAGCTTATTATTTAATACGATAGATAAGCATACGTCATGTTTTCTACACTTGGTTTATTAGGATTAACAGAGGATCCTAATTCGACGTGATAGATTCTGGAACATACTCCCCGGTCTATAGAAATATGGGAAAACCCATATTAGAAAATGAAAATTCTAATTGATTTTTACATTTAATATAACTTTTAGATTATTCACTAAGAACACCAAAATACATTTTTATATGAAAATTATTCATTAAGTTTTCAAATTTATTAAGAGCAACATATTTTTAATTAACCACTCGTTTCTGGTTAGCAGTCTACGGAATTCCTATTTGATTCGCTATTTAAAGCATAATTTATTTTTTCTGATTAGATCAAAGTTTAAAGACAAACATCGAATACACATGCTTTTAATTTCTGTTTTATTTATATATTTTTTTATTTACTATCTATCCGGCACTGTGTTGCCTAGTCCCGGGAGAATAATCTTAAACATATTTAAAAACGTGTTGAATTAGGACACGAGGGTTTTAGTGTTGAGGACACAACTAGCTTTTGCAGTTACACGTTCCAATTTGCATAATATTACTTTTTACCGGAGATATGCCCAAACGAACCTGCAGCTGGGGACATAACTGCCTTCGGCAGCGTACATTATAGTACGGTACTCACGCTCCGGTTTGTATCTGCAAACGACCCTAAAATTTGTACGACATTAAAGTTTTTTAGAAACATCATACGTATTTCATTCTACCATATTTTTCTTACTACGCTTGCAAGAATTTTATTGAACACAAATTCAAAGCAGTCTACAAAGTAAGCGTCCTAATGGGAAAGGTAACCACAAGATTAAAGGCGAAGTCAGGTCAATCAAGGTCACACGCCACGTAGCGGACGGGGTTGAATTACAGAAATATACTTAACTGTTTTCTTCTTTATGTATAATCTATTAATTGTACATCTCTGAAATAACTGCGCAAGCTCAAATGTCGTGTTTTCATTTGTTTGTAGTATTTACATTCTGACAGCATAGAATATTCTATTAATTTATATTCGTGATTATTTAATTTATTTATTGCTCTTAGTTATTTAGGTAAAAACAGCCCATTTTAGAACTAATATTGTTTGTTAATATCCAAAATGTTGGCCATCAAATTGATGTAGTTTTCGAAATTGTAAGAAAATTATTTTCGTGGCAGAATTCGTCTTTGTCCTTTTCCAAAGAGTAAAATAAGTTAGTTACGTGTTTTCATTTTAATTTATAAAAAATATAACATCTTATTTAATTATATAATACAAATGTTGTTGATTTAAATGCGTTCGATTTAAATTATGTTTTTTGAATGTAATCAAAAATGACGTATAACAATTAGTAAGTAGTTAATATGTAAAGATATAATTTTGTAGCCTCATTTTTTACGAATTCTTGATGTGCTGAAGTTATAAAAAATGATATACACAGCGGTATTCCCGATGAAAATACAACGTTTATCAATGTTTAGAATATGTATAGAATTTAATAATAAATAAAATATTCAATTATAAGTCTTTTTCTTCGTTTATCAAGTGTAGACGATACATCGGAAACTTATTTCAATATTCTTTTGATTGTATTGTATTCATGTTACTTAAGTTACAAATACGTAGTTCATTTATTTAATTTAAAACTCATTTCATTTTATATTCAGAATCACTTTAATTTCAAATGCATGCATTAAATGGTGTACTATTAAACGAACAAGTATTGTTCATTTATTTGTTTAAATATTTTGCGAGTCCAGACAATAACTGCAATAGTTTTCCTAAAATTGCCAGATTATATATAGATATATTTATTTATTTATTTAGACAGACAAATCCATTCAGAGAATCCCTGTTAAAAAATTCAATCACGGATTTCAATTGTTGCTCACTGACAGAAGATGAATCTTGTTTACAAGATACATATTTTTGTTACAGCGTGTTTGTATAAAAAATATGGGTATTTAAAAAAAAAGTCTCTATTTCCTTTTAGTTTAAGGGTAAAATGCAATAAAGTTTTCGTAGCATTAGTGCTTTTTCTCCCGAAATTAAAATATTGTGACTATCTTTTTAAAATGTACATAATTTTATCGAAACAAACTGTAATAAAAATATTTCGCAATAAATCTGCTAAGCAAGATTCATCTCACATAAGTGAGATTCTGTCATATATGACGCCATATTAAAAACACCGCATATTTGTATTATCAATCCCTTCCATCAGATGGAGCAGCTGTGCCGATTTACGCCAAATTCCAGCATTTACAATGTACGCATAATATGTATACAGTTTTGCACAAGCTCGTATTCATTAATTTTTCAAGCCAGTTTGTACACAGCTTGATCGCGAGATCGTATTAAGTTTTTGGTTGCAGTGTTTGCATATAAAATATATTTTTGTTTTAATAAAAAATATTTCATATAAATTTTCTGGTTAATTTTCAAATTCGTTTATTTAAAAAAAAATAATAATGTTTAATGTTTTCAGATGTAATAAACTTAGTTGCTAATATAAATAACACAAAAAATTAATGTTTTTAGATGCAGTTTAACTTGCAACGCTCGTATGTACACTATATGGCCATTAATGACCGTCAACTTTCAATTTTAGACATTTTGTCGAATACTGAGAAATATACTTGATAGATTCTTCTGGAATTTCAAGATTAAAACGAACAGGTATGACCTCATATTTAGCAATGTCGATGATATGTTTTGAGATTACAGGGTTATAATTAACGAATCAAAATGTAAGTTTGGTTAAGAAACGATAGATTTTCTGGGCCACACTATAAATAGTCAGGGCTGTGTTCCACACAAAGATAATTTTTTCCAAAACCAATGACTGTTAGCGATCTGAGGAGATTTTCGGGTATGGTAAATTATTATCATCGTTTTATACCCCATATAGCAGCAATTTTGGGACCACTGAATAGGTTCTCAAATGGGGCTGAAAAAAGAGATAAAAGAGTGGGATAAAAGAGATAAATGAGAGAGATCAAGTGGGATGTGGATGCAGAAAGTAGTTTTGAACATGTTAAATAGGCTATGGCTACCTCGACTTTACTTTATCACCATTCTCAAGGTGCCGAACTTGCACTTATATCCGATTGCAGAAATTTTGCTATGGGTGTTGTGTTACAAGAAGTTTTCTTCGATGATCCAAAACCATTTGGCTTTTTCTCTCGCAAGTTATCACCTGCGCAGTGCAATTATTCATCATATGACTGGAATTGTTAGCGGCATACTCAGAGATCCAGTATTTTAGGTATATGTTGGAGGCTCGTGTATTTACGTTGTACATGGATCATAAACCCTTAATTTTTGCATTCCGCCAGAAGCAAGAAAAATGTTTCCCTAGAAGGGTTCAGCAATTAGATTTTATATCGCAATTTTCCACAGATATACGTATTTGCCAAGTAAAGGGAATTTTGTTGCTGATAGTTTATCGAGAATTTGTGAGATTCAGTTTTCGACACTTGCTGATTCAGAATTGTGGGCAAAGTTGCAAAGGGAATATGAGGAGCTAAAGGCTATTTGGATGTAAAAGTTGAGTTTAGCGGGAAATTAGCTAAAGTACAAATGTCGGATGCTAAGACATTATTGTATTGTGAAACTTCTGGTGAGGTAAATAGGTTTTATGTCCCTAAGGTTATAAGGAAAAATGTATTAAGTCAATGCATGGATTGTCTCATCCAGGAATACGGGCAACCTGGCAGCCAATATTTTCAAAGTATATTTGGCCAGGACTAAATAAGGATGTTGCTGTGTGGTGTAGAGCATGCATACCCTGTTAAAAAACAAAGGTACACTTACATAGTACTAAATTTCCTTTGATGCGATTTCTAGTCCCAGATGAGAGATTTGCGCATATACACCTAGATATAATTAGTCCTTTGCCTTTAGTACGTGGATATATTGTCTAACGATAATTGATAGGTTTACTAGATGAAGATATAACTGCTGAAACTCTTGCTCAGGCTTTCGTACGGACATGGATTTCTCGTTTTGGTACGCCTCAGAGGATAACATGCGATAGGGGTAGACGGTTCGATTCTATACTTTTCAAGACTCTGACAAAGTTACTTGGCATTAATCTAGCTATGAGTGCTTCATATACACCACAGTGTAAAGGTTTGGTGGACCGACTTTATCGACCTTTTAAATAGGCCTTAATGTGCTATAAAGTTGATTGGTTCGAAGCTCTTTCTCTCGTTTTTCTAGGTCTCCGAAATACAGTACGTGAAGATCTTGGGGCTTCTACAGCTGATTTAACATATGGAACCACCTTACGTATTCCGGGACAGTTGTATGAAGATTCATCCTTATTAGACCCACTAAATTATATAGCCAAGTTACAGAAGAACTAAATAACTGCAGCCACTTTTTTCTCCGGAGAAGTCCTTTCAAGAGGGCTCTACAACCTACTTATGAGGGACCGTTCCAGGTTCCAAAAAGACTGGAAAAGGACTTTATATTTCTCATTCATTGTAAAGAAAAATTTATAAATATTGATAGGTTAAAACCTGCTTTTTATTTTGTCAGAAAAAAAGATTGCTTCTTCGACCTACACTACGAGCAAACGAGTGTTAGAAATTTTCTAAGATGAAGTACAATTTCTGCAGTTAAAACAAATGGGACTTCAGACAAAGCAGAAATAAAATAGCAGGAAATAAATAAATTAAAAATCAAATTTAATTTAATTTAATGCCGAAAATAAAATATAATAAAGAATATATGAAAAAATAAAGTAAGAAAATATTTTAAAAGGCAAATTTGAAAAATAATAAAAGATTTCTAATTGTATATTTATTTTAAATTTCTGGAATTATACTGTGGAACAAAGAAATTGTTTCTGAAGGGAAAGTTTGTAATTCTGTATTATATTAACTCATTGATCACAGATATCGTTTTGAAAAATCTTCCTTATCAATCATTATCAATCTAAATTATTTTTTATTAATTTTTTACTAATACAGTATTTACAATATAAAGAACTTTAGTTAACTCTAGTTATAAAACATTTTACCAAACTTTCATTTCCAGGAGCTTCAAATATACAAATCTAAAATTTCATTTCATTCTAACAAATACTTTTTTTGGTTATGCTTAAAAGAAGACCACCTGCATTGAATTTTGTTTTGTAACAAAATAAATATATAATGAATTTTGCATTAGTAGTTAAAAATTTTAGATCTGTATAACACCTAACCTTTTGGACCGAATCCCTTCCTGTTTGTTACCCAAAGGTTAAAGATAACCACATTTCGAAATATCGTGTAAAAAAATTAAGTGTCCGTATTAAAAATTTAAAAGTTTTTTGTAATTTAATTATAGACAGTCACTGAGCTTTGCTTTAACCTAAATTGCAACAAGACATTTTTTTCTAAACGAAAATATATTTTTTCTCTTTGCGAGCATTTGAATATTAAAAGAAATGGGATGTTAATTTCTTTACTGTACACGTCTCAAAGCTAATTTTAACAAAAAAGAAAAAGGAAATGTTTAACATAATTTATTTTTAATTGTATAATAATTAAAGTATTTTATATGTATTCATTTTTATTTATTGCTTCTAACTGCAACTGTTTATAAAAAAAAGTCTAATGTAACGCATGAAGTGTCTATATTGATAGAGGCATTAGAACATACATATCGCCTTAAAAAACAAAACAAAACAGCAAATTGAGATTTTTGTATGGTCGTAACTGTGAAATCATTAACGAAAACTGTGATTCAACCACGCTCTTTGCAGATTAGAAAACGCGTTAAGTTTAATTAAATAACAATTTTAATGCGATGCTTTTTTATCCTTTTGTTTATTTAAGTTTCAACTACTTCCTTTTTATTTATTTTATTTCATTTTATTATTTTATGCCCCTCCCCTTTTCCTTTCTATATTTTTGTTTTTTTCGAATCTTCTGATGTTTGATCTGATATATATTTGTCCTCTGAACAATAAATATACCACTATTTTCTGTTTACTGTGCGCTCGAATTTGGTTCCCGTAAAAGATTAAAACTACACTGCTCAAAACAATTAAAGGATATTTGAAGTTTTATATAAAATAAAGATATAAACGAAATTTTTTTTGCCGAAAATAGAAGAAGAGAATCACAAATGCAAATTTTTCTGGTTTTCAAACTGTGGAGTATGCAAATTTTGAGTTCGACGTCAAAAACGTCGCTTCAGCGGCAGCGAATGAAATTTGACTTTCAACTGGATAAAAGAGAATGAAGACAAGGATGATCGGCATTCAGTGATTGCTTTGTTTCGATGAGTACGATGTCTCAGCGAAGTCATTTGACAGATTCAGAAGCTTTGAGAATTGTTGGTAGGTTAGAAGGGGGCCAAACTCAAGCCGAAGTAGCGCAAGCCATTGGAGTGTCACAAAGTGTCATTTCCAGGATCTGGAACCGTTTTTTGGAGAGTGGATGTGCAGGCCGAAGACCAGGGCAAGGTCGTAGACGGGCAACAACGCCCAATGAAGATCGGTATTTAGCGTTAACAGCTCGGAGACACCGAACCATGAACGCTACTCTTCTCCAACAACACTTTCGCTCGGCTACAGGCACCACGATTTCAACTCAGACTGTCCGAAACCGGCTCCATGCTGTAGGTCTGTATGCTCGCCGACCGATGGTATGTGTTAGATTAACATCAAGGCATCGTCGCGACCGCAGGGAGTGGGCAACCGAGCATGTCAACTGGAGGAGAAATGAATGGAGCAATATTCTGTTTTCTGACGAGTTCCGTTTTTCTGTGCATCCGGATAATAGACGTATTTTCATCTGGAGGGACCGTGGCAGTAGGAATAATCCTGCGTTCGTGCACGAAAGTGTCAGATTTGGCGGTGGAGGAGTGTTGGTGTATGGTGGCATCTCCATTGACGGGCGCACTGACCTCTACATCATTCGAGATGGAGCTCTGACTGGTCGCCGATATAGGGATGAGATCCTCAGACCTATTGTAGTCCCTTACGCTGCAGCAATTGGAGATAACTTCATTTTAATGGACGATAACTGCAGGCCACATCGTGCAAACCTGGTGGAGGATTTCCTTTTCGAGGAAGGAATCGTTCGAATGGAATGGCCAGCGTGTTCTCCAGACATGAATCCAATCGAGCACGTTTGGGACGTTCTAGGAAGACGAGTTTCTGGCCGCCAACAACCCCCACAAACTCTACAAGAACTGGAAAGAGCTCTTCTGGAAGAGTGGGGCAGAATACCCCAACTCGTCATTAATAGCCTCATTGAGTCCATGCCTCAAAGGTGTTCAACGTTGATGGCCGCCCGTGGAAACCATACCCCTACTGAAAATGATTTTCTTTGAAGAAAACACCTTTTCTTATTCTTTTTTTCTCATATGCACAAATTGTGTTTTTTTCCTTTAGTACACAAATGCGCAATAAAATGCATTTTTTCTGCCAAACATGTGTAATTTATTCTCATATAACCTACTATGTCTGTCGACCATGTATCAATCAGCTAAACAGTTTACCAGATACAAAATCCACCTAAAACTGCAATATCCTTTAATTGTTTTGAGCAGTGTATTATAAAACGATTTCTCGTATACATAATCAATTTTACCGACATTTTGTGTACTTTTAGGAGTATCAATTTCGATAAAATTCAGTATTGAACTGTAAAGCAAGTCTATACCGTCATATATATATATATATATATATATATATATATATATATATATATAAACAGTAAATTGATTTAAGCATATTTCAACTTACAAGAAAAATGAAATGTATTTTGTTTTATTAGAAAGTTCAATAAACATTAAAAAAAATAATTGTTAGAAATCGGTAAAAAAAAATATTATTTAGAGAAAAAGTTGCTGCGCAACATTTATTTATCTAATTCACGTAGCATTTGGGATCGTTTACTTTATATTGTGCTATTGAACTCGAAAACCGTATAAACAATTAAATCCATCTTGTAGGCTTTCTCTGTATTTTAAAATTAATGGTTTTGGTAAAATGCAATATAAATTTTATTCCAAAATATCCAAATAAAAATGAAAGAAGTCTGTAAAAATACACAAAATATAATAATTTAAGTGAATTTCAGCTTATAGGAAATATGAAAAATAAATTGTTTCATTCAAAATTTCTTAAATATTTATTGATAAATATTTTCTCTGAAAACTTTGAGTTATCATTGAGAATTATAATTGTCTATCTGAATCATTCTTATATATCCGAAAAAATATTTAAAAAAATTGCTAGGATAACATTTATTTTTCTGCTGAACTGTAAATCCGTTATCATTTTCCAATATTTTCTGCCTATTGTGCTTTTAAATTGGAACATAATCTCTTATAGTAACAATTTCTTGTGTGGTGTTCAACTTTTAAGCCTTTCTATCTACTTTTGAGATGTTGTATTTCGATAAAATTCAATATATATTTTTTAGTAAATTCTAAATCACTAAACAAAAATCAAAGCATTCTGTAAGTGTATACAGGGTGAATATAAACTCTTAGGCAAAACTTTAAGGGGTGATAGTACACAACAAATCCAACAATATTAAATAGAAAACTAAGGGTCCAAACGTCTTCCGAAGGAAATAGGTGCCATTAAAGTTTAGGGTCCAAAATTTCGAATGATTATAAAAAACGGAAAAAAAGGTCTATTCGTTTGCGGTTTTCGCTAAAACTATTCTTTTTGTCGGTATTTTCTTGAAAATAAATATTAAAGAAAAAGTTTAAAAAAGGTCGATAGAGGACGCTTTAGACTTTTGAGTAACGAACAACTATTTTTTACCGTTATTTTTGTATATCACTAAATGCTTTCAAAAGCTTAGGCTTAAACTTAAATTTTGAGTTCAAAATTTGAATCGTTGGGAATCGTTAAGTAGCACAAACTGAACTGTGTACAGGAGTTGAAATTTGAAATATCCCTCCTCCCTCTCTTAAACCCCTAGACCCCCCCCCCCCAGTTTGCGCTACTTATCCATTCCTAACGATTCAGATTTTGAGCTCAAAATTTAAGTTTAAGGCTAAGCTTTTGAAAGCATTTAATGAGATACAGAAAAAAAGGTAAAAAATAATGTTCGTTACTCCAAAGTCTAAATCGCCCTCTATCGTTTTGTTTTTGGAACTTTATCCTTAAAAATTATTTTCAAGAAAATACTGACATAAGGATTAGTTTAACTAAAACCGCAAACTAATCGAAACAATTTTTCCGTTTTTTATAATCATTTGAAATTTCGGACCCTAAACTTTAATGGCGCCTATCTCCTTCGTAAGACGTTTGGGACCTTTAGCTTCCCATTTAATATTTTTTTTGTTGATGTGCACTATCACCTTTTAAAGTGTTCAGATTCAACTTGTATATGCAATACGTTCTCTAAGAAAAGTCTTTAACCTACCACAAGGAATATATTTTTATTACTGCAGGTTATGAATAATATTAATATTTTTTAAAAATCCATTATTTAATTCCATGTGATGTCAAATAAAAATTCAACAATAATAATATAAAGCTATAAAAAAAAAAAAAAAAAATCTGCACTTTTAATATCCTACACTGTAAATTAAAATGTCTGAAATTCAAACACTTAAGTGTCTGAAACGGAGTGCTCAGTTTTCAGACATTTTAAAATGTCTGAATTTTTTCAGACACTTTTCGTGTCTGAATTTCAGACACTTCAAACGTCTTAATAGCATCCATTTTTTTGTAAGCATCATACGTAGCCATGTTTGACCACGTTGAATCCTGGAAAAATATTTGGCAGGGGTCCTGCCCCCCCCCCCCCCCCCTACAACCTGATTTTTTTGGTGCTCCCAATTTTGGTACGCAATTTTTGTTAAGCTGATAATTTAAATCTTTTACGACATTTTACTGATTATAATCAATAGTTTGAACTTCAGGAGTAGAACAAGATTAAAACAAAAAATATTTATCTAAATATTAGATTTTTAAAATTTGTTTTATTTTTAATCTTATTTTACTTTAAAAGTTCAAAATATTGATTATAATCAATACAATTTCGAAACGGATTTAAAATATAAGCTTTACAAATATTGCACATCAAATTTGTGGGCAGTAAAATCGTAGGGGGCCGGGGCACGGCCCAGTACGCCCATTCTTTAATCAAGAAGTTCTTTTGCAAAAAATGCAACCCTGCATTATTGTTATCTCAATTGAGATGTCCGGTATTCGGGAGTATCCGTTGTGGAGGTTAATGGACATTCCCGAATAGCTATTCTGAAACATCTATTTAGCGAATACTTTTTTAATCCACATGGCATACATATTTGTATATTTTTACCTCACAAAAGCAGACATCCCCGATTATCGGACAAATTCAGCGGCAAGGGCTATTGAGGTCTTTTAAAGTACATGGATAAATATATATATTTCTGATAATCTTGTCCTACTCTACTTTATATAATTTAAAAATAGATTTTTTAAAAAATTATACTGCCACATAGGCAATTTTACATATATATCAGATGATAATCACAACAGCTATTTAACTGTGAATAAATAAATAAGTATTCTACTTTACCCTTTGCACTCGAGGGCTCCCAAGCGGAGCCATTTAAAATTTGTCTTCAAACTCGAGGGCTCCGCTACGGAGACAATGCAAATAATTTTGTGATACCTGTCTAGAAAAGCCAAGATTACATGGTATCACAAAATTATTTGCATTGTCTCCGTAGCGGAGACCTCGAGTTTGAAGACAAATTTTAAATGGCTCCGCTCCGGAGCCCTCGAGTGCAAAGGGTTAATATTGAGAAAAAAATTACTTCGGCATTTTGTTTATTTATATTTTGTGTTTTTTAATCTTGTCCTACTCTAAAAGTTCAAAACTTTCATTATAATCAGTGCAAGATTTAAGGTATCAACTTTACGAAAATTTCATACAAAATCCCCCCCCCCCACCTCCCCGAAAAAAATAAAAATCCTTATCATTTAAAAATTAGATTTTTTAAAAATTTATATTGCCACATGGGCTTATTGTTATCATTCCTATGAGCTACTAAACAAGACATCTTTAAAGCAAAAAAAAAAAAAAAAAAGTTAGCACATGATATCACTATGATACAAACTTGCGATGCTTATCAGTAAAGTCTAATTGGAAGATGACCTTCGAATCCACACATGCAGCGAAATCTAAATAAACAAATGATTTCCTTTTTCCTGACTAGCTTACTTCTATGTTTCCAATTCAAAAGTTTTCACACATTAAAAGATTTAATAGTTTTATAAATATATCTAAGAAATACTTGAGATAAACATTCATTTTCAATTATATATAAATTTCATGAAAAGCAATTGATTTTCTTTTCCAAAAGCGAAAGTTAATAAATATATTTTTTTAATTTCAGCTGAATATTATTCAATGGAAAAAAAAAGGCAATCCGGAAAATCCCGGAATTTTCCAGTAAAAATTCCGGGATTTTCGGGGTTAAAATTAAAGCGGGATCCCGGGATCTCAATCCGGATCCATTGAAACTAAGAAGTGCCATATTGAAAACAAAACAAAACAAGAGAATGAACTTAACTTTTAAATATGTCTGTTGTTTAGTGATGTTATTACTTTAAATTTGAGAAAAAAGATGAGAATAATTAATACATAATTTGTAATAAAAGACAACGTCATAAATTTAAAAATATATACTTCTAGAATTAGTGTTTTTTTTTTTTTTTTGCAAAAAGATTCAAAACTAATTAAATTTCATGTAAGATTTTGTTTAGTACAATAAATAAAATCATAAAAGACACTAATTTTAGTACTATAAAGAAATTATAACACTTACTTCAATCGCTGTTTGCAAGAGGTAAGAAATATTCCTCTATTTGAAATTTTAAAAACTACCACAACCACAGTGAGGGAGAAAGATTTTCATCAGTTTAAAAGGTAATCCCATAATACATCCGACTAGCCATATTTAAAGAATGAGATGATTCATCCTCAAAACAGGACCCGCCACACAAAAGTTTCTTTTTTTTTGCCAGCTTCGACAGAACGAAGATGAATAACACAATATTATTGATATAAATTAATACGATTTAACACTAAGCCCATTGCACACGCTTTGTAGAATTTCCGGGTGTAATCTTCAACCGTCGTCTACTTCTGTTCTGTGTCTATCCCGCCCTTATATCGACGACAGCTTCTAAGAGACATTTGATGTCGAGCACACACGTCAGATGTATGTATTCAATAAATAAATAATCCAAGTTAATACGAATTAAAATCGCAGTACTTCACATTTCGCAAAAAACGAATTAAAATACACGCGTACATAAAAACAAACTTTGTTTGAATTACAACGTATACCACTTCGAACGAAGACATCTAAAACGCATGCGTAACTGGGAGTGCTAGTGCCCCCTGGTGGTTATTGCGTCGGAAGAATCAAAACGTCTTAAATTAAGACACGTTTAAAGCAATGAAGTGTCTTAAAATAAGACGTTTGCGGATATTTTAGACATTATTCTCAGTTCGTTTACACCATGGTCATAGTAAGACACTTATGTATCTTAAATTAAGACATCTATAATGTCTGAATTTTCAGATTAAGCGTCTAAATTTCTTTTTCAGTCACATATGTGTCTAAATTTAAGACGCTTCTATTTGCAGTGTATTTGTATCAATGATTGAGATTTAAAAATATAGTCATTTACTGATTTTTTTTTTTTTTTTTTTGCAAAACTTATCGCTTTAATAATTTTATATTATTACTAAGAAGCACATAAATATATTAGTGATGTTTTTTTCCAACCCAAGAGAGACAACTTTCGTACCCCTAGACCCCCACCCCCACCCCCTCCAAAAAAGGGACCTTCTGTCAATAATGGTAACGCTAATATTTTTTAAGAGTGTTTTGATATGAAAGGTCCTTATAAGAAGAGTTTTATTAATATTCAAAGGAATAGGAACATTCTCTACAAAGGAGTAATGGTATTTCAGTTTACAGGAAATAGGGATAATACAGTTTTTCACATAAAGCTGCTTAAATACTGATATAGTTTTTTTCTAGAAATATTACATTATGAATGACCTTACCGTTTAAGAATATAATGCGGAAGAAATAGTTATTATTCAGAAAATATCTATGGTATAATATGTATTCTTATTATAAATCTGCAATCATTGTGTAATATTTTCTGCCTATTGTCCTTTTAACTTTAGGCCATAAATGATGGAATATGTTATATTGACAATTCCTTGTACGTAATCAGTTTAACAGCCCTGATATATGCTGATAAGAATTTTGATTTCAACTAACTTCAACAAGAAATATTATTGTAATTCTAAATCCTCCAATTGAAAAAGTTTTTTGTATGTTTTTTTATTATTTACAATTAAAATTTTTAGCTATTTTCTCTATGTATTTCCCAAATCTATTTATGTCCAAATTCTGTAATACCATACTTTAAAGTTATATATTTGAAATTCTAACACTTTTCTCAAATTATTTACAGCTATATTTTCCAAATAAAAGCAAAACTTTGAATTTTGGCTTAAGTAATCTTTCACATAGTCATAGAAGGTTTGTTACGAATTAGCATAATAAATCTTTTTACGCAAGGTTTTCAAAATACTATATAAATTATTTTGATAGATGATAGATACTCTATTTTATGAATCAAAAACGAGTCCACTAGTAATGCTGACATCACATGAAATCAAAAGCTTGCATAAACGGAAATTCATCTATTAATGAAAAGAAAAAAAATGTATGTAACATTTGGTAACATACATAGTCAACACAAACTAGTTTGATAAAAAGAATAGTTTTATTTTTGCGTCACATATGAGGACACACATGATTATTACATCGGAAACACACAATGTTCAAAATTTTTACAAATGTTTGTCGTAATTGCCATTCGTTGCTCTCCAAATGTCTAATTCTAAAACATTTGTTGTCATATATAATCATAAAATTTTTTATGTCAATCAAACCCATTGCAGCGCTGATTCGAGATTTCAATTCAGAAATGGATTTTGGAAGTAACGTACTAAAAATATGATTTTTAATAAAAACATACACAGAAATTCAGGAGGAAAATGTTTGTTAACCTTAAAGGCTATGAGATCAAACATCAGCGACCAATCCAATCTCGGACTTTGTGATAGAATTCCATGTTACTCTCTTTAAGGGTAATCTAGTGGTCGATTGTATTTTGATTGGAATCACAATGTCTTGTGATGTTTTTGTGCATGATTTTTTTTATTCTATTGTGTCTTTCTTACAGATTGACAAAGTATAATGACTCTCGGAATTGACTGTGAGTTGTACTTTTCTGAAATTATCATCATTGTATTTTTTCAGTAAAAACAAATTGTAAGGAGTTTGCGAGTATAAGCTGATATCCTGCAGATCTCGCCGAATTTTTAAAGAAAAGAACATGAATCTCCCTCATACCTATTGGCACGTAAATCAGAACCACTTCCAGATAAAACAATGTAAGCGAATTTGCGATTAGGTACTAAGATGAGGCTGCTTATCAGAGGAGACAACTAAGATTTATCCTTCCTTAATAAAAAGGTTTAAAATAAAATAAAATAAAATATTTCTATTTAACTGAAATTTAAACCCATAGTATAAAAGCTTTTATTGCATTATTTATTTGTACATAATTGTATTAAAATACAGTGAGATACAACATAATTATATATACCGTATATACTCGCGTATAGGTCGATTCGCGTATAAGTTGACCCCCTAACTTTTTACTTCAATTTTGCTCAAAATCAAACAAAAGATTTCACTTGCCAATGCGAAAAGGTAGTAAGTAAACAAAAACAAATCATTGAAAAATTTTAAATGTTAAATTATTATTATTTGTATATTTTATATATTATTTTTTTATTCATACACATAAAAATCCATAATTTTGCAATATTCGAAGTTTTTGTTTTTGTTTTTTTAACTGGCTCGCGTATAAGTCGACCCACAAATTTGCTTTCCGAAAATAGTCAGAAAGTCCTCGTCTTATACGCGAGTATATACGGTATTTATTATTTGTAGACTGCAAACAGAGCCTACACTGTTAAAAATTTGCATCATTCAGGCAGGTCATTTGGCCGTTTTTTCCGAAAACGGTTACACAACCGTAATTTTAACACTATTCTGACCCTATTGTTAGCCATTTTATGGTCAGAATATATTAAAATTATGGTTATGAAACCGTTTTTTTCTAAAAACGGTCGAATGACCTGCCAGAATGCTGAAAATTTTTTAACAGTGTAGGAGTGAACCTCCCTCTAGTATTACCGTTAAAAAGGGAAGGCATTGGGCCAAGGTGGGGGATGAGATAGATCAATTAAGTGTCAACCGCGAATGGAGACTAATAGTCTAGCCTCTAACGTATAAAACAAATAACAAGCTTTGCCCAGCTGACGTCACATGCATTATTAAATAATGTGATTCTCAAATTTTTATACCCCAACTTTTCTCACGTCTAAAAGTTCATTTGTTTATTTCTCTATTGATTTTCTCGCAAGCATATATAATTTACATTCAATAAGTGCATTTTCTCAATTATTTTATATAAATACATTTTTATCCATCGAATAAAAAAAAGTAGTGGAATCTCTGCATTTACATTTTTTCAGCTAATGTGTTTGATTTATATATTATTTTTATTTGTTTATTTTTATAAGTAAATCATTCAGATTGCGCAAACACTTCTTATTTCAATTACATGTGCCTATAAATTACAAATACAAGTGTTGATTATTAAATGTGTTTTTGGTAAGTTGGAGGTGGGGGGTTGTTTTGCAGCTGATTTTAGCACCCTCTCATATTTGTCGAACCTGCCACCAGTGTATGGGTATCGACGTATGTAAAAGATGTTGTGTAAAAAGAATAAATGTGGGAGGTCAGAGTTCAGATGGAATATTTATTAAAAGTTTGAAAGTGGACGTGAAGTTCCTTTTTTTTCACATATTTCAATTACTACCTGGAGTAAATCACATGTCTAGCATAGAGTGAAATGAGCAATTTCCTACCACAATTGTTCTTCAATATGCTAAATAAAAGTAAATTTAGCTCACTTCATTGTACTCCATTATTTATTTTCATCTATTTTCGTCATTATTAACCAATCGGGCAACACGCTTGTGCTAATTAAATGGAACCCCATAAAAACATGACTGTCGCCAACTTCTACTGCCGTTACATCACATATATATTATATATATATATATTATTATAAATTATATACATTATAACTTGAATGTAACTTTATGAATAATTTTTAAATGTTTAATTAAAAGTAAATTTTTAAATAAAATAAAGAAGAGAAGCATCTTAAAACAGTTATAAAAGCTTACCTTTCGTTTTGTATGCGTCAAAACTATTACATTTACTCTTTTTAATGTCGCTAGAACAAAATGTCACTGTCCATTATCTTTTCAAACAAAACTATCTTTTAGAGTAATCCGACAAAATTCCGAAATCCATTCAAGTGTTAAATAGATAAGGAAAGATCCCCTTTTGTGTCTTGAAAAACAGAACTGGAACTTATGACAGGTGATTAACAACTCAAACCTCATAAGTGTAGAGTAGTGTGTAAAATCGATTTTGTTCTTTGGTAAAAGCGTGTAAACTTAAGAGTGTGGGAGGAAAAACATATCCGAGGTCTTATTTTTTTCTTACAATCTTATAAAAGCGGTGATGATACTTTAATACATTACGATATTTACTTAAATGATGAATTAAACAAAACTAAATGTAACGTAATATTTTTGCGCGAAAGCTAGAAGACTGGAATTAACTACATATATGTATTTTTGGATACCACTGAAAGTATACTTTTTAATTATAACAATGTATACGAGACTCTTTAAAAATACGCTTTAAATTTGTTTGAATAATAGTTTCTCTATAAAAAAAATAGGATTTAACACTATGTTAATAAACTTTTAATTTTAATAATATAATTTATTATGCTAAAAACAAGCTTAAATAAATATATTCTAAAATCTATTTTCCGTTCACAAACTGTTGACTAGTTAGTAGTTACAGACATACTTCACGTTTCACTACCAAAAAATTGATCAGCAATTAAGGAAACCTTTAACTCTTCTTTTTTTGGTTTTTAAATAAACCATTTCAATGATTTTATCAGAGAAAAAAAATGGCATAGTATTTCGAAGATTTTATCTGAATAAATATTTTTCTGTTATATATTACGTCAAAGGTTTTCATCATAAAAACATATTTTTGTATAATATGTTGCTGAAGTTTAAATAAACTTTACGTATGTTTTATCTAATATATAAATTATAAGCTATACGTTTATTTAAATCCATGAAATAATCGATGTTTAAAATACTGAAAACTGCTCTGTTTTCAAGACAATGCATGTGTTGGGTATTTTGCGGCAAAGGAAAAAATAGTGCAAATTTTTCTTTTCAATATCTGTTTATACAAAAACGGGTTTTCTATGATGAAGAACGTTTGTAAACTTTCTGCAGTTGGAAACGATTTCCCTAAATCTAACAAAGTAGGAATTAGAAATTGCTCAATTCTAAGAAGAGAAACCCTGTATGTAATAAAACCTATACAGAGAAAATTTAGTAAAAAAAAAAAAAAAAAATAATAGTAACAAGAAAAATGCAATTTAACAAATTACAACGACCATTTGGAAAATGATTTTTTCGAAGACTAAAATTTAAGACATAAAAAATCGCACGGAGTTGATATACATTAAGTACGCCATGAATTAAACATTAACATTCCTGGACCCATCATGAACAAATTTTAAAAGAAATTTCAGTTTTACAATTTTCGGTACTGTAAATTTTTAAACTTCTACGGAGCTGGTCATTCATTACGTACGCCATGAATTAAACATTAATAGTGTTATTACACGTAAAAATTGCAAGCGACAAAATCGCCTGCAACTCGTCAGATTTCGTGAAACTTATGTATAATCCACCTGAAACTTACGTATTATCCAAGCATTTCATTGGCTGTTCGGGAAAAGGCTTTTCCATCGTCAGATTTCCACTTTTTTGTCATAGTGGCAACAGAAGTATCCATCTCTGTTGAAAGTAAAGGCAAATTACAGAATACTGTATAGACCAATCAGAAAACGAATAAAATGCGGATTCAACCAATAAAAAACTTCAGATATGCTTTTGATTTCCTACTCTGATGAGGACAATAACCATTCTTCCAAATGGTTAAAAAAATAGAGACTACTAAACTTTGTCAGTTAATAATTTTGGTACAAAAAATATTAAAACGTTTGATATCATAAATTTTCACCCGTATCAACTACATAACAAGTAGATAAATGTGGTCGAACATCCACAGAATGTTTCGTATAATATTTCATTGAAAACTCTTTATCGTGTAATTAATAAATCCAAAACGTTAATTTATTATCCCTAATCTTTTTCAGTAAGAACATGGATGACATAACCATTAAATTTTGTTTTAATTAACATTGAAATTAAAAAAAATTAAATTAAAAATATTCATGAACTGTTTTTTACACAATGTAACAGCATACATCTGTATATCTGAAAAGCACACTTAATTACATGATTTAATTTTAGCCTAAAAAAACCCTCGTAAAATGGAAAAAATTACGAAAGTGACAGTGATATGTAGTCAATTTTAAATTTCACAGTTTCACAAAAATAATATTTGAGTTAAAAAAAAAAATCATAAAATACTTAAAACAGCTTTTGACACTAAATTAAAAAAAAAAAATGTATAAAATTGAATCTATTAGATAATGGAATCCATTTCGGTGAAAAAATTTCAAATTCCGTCATCGTGATTCGAAACAGGATCCTTCTGATTAGAACGTAGTTGCATTAATACGGTGCTATCTAAGCAGTGCAAACGAAGATTCTGTTAAAAAATCTAAATCTCAAAAATAGTCGGATGTCATTAAATACATTCATTTAGTTAAAATAATATGAGACATTTTCAAAATTGTTTGATTTGCAGTGTGACCAGTCTTATTCAGCGATAAGTAGGCAAAATTTCAAGTCTCTAACTTATACAGTTTCTCAGAACAAACTCTGTGTAGACCGAGGAGTGTGACGAATAGGATTTCGCCAGATGAACGAAACCCTAAAAAATACCCGAGTGGTCTACCGGAAAGTAAATGTTTATTTATTTTTTTTTAATTATGGAATAGAAATATTGCGAGGTGGATTATATTTTTATTTATTCTTATCCAAAAAACAATAAGTAAAGGAGTAATTAGTTTGTTTAGAAACCTTGTATCTCATATTTACTTAATCCCTTGACTGTCTCAATTTTTTGACACAATAAACTAAATCCAGACAGAAACTTCTTTTTACATACATAAGTATTTTCCTTAAAAAAATCGGAAAAATATTTGTTAATTGATAAACCGAGCATTACAGGTAAAATTTAGTGGTATCCTAAAGTTTTTAGTAACGAAATAAGCAAACCCTTCTTGCCCGAACTGAATTCGGTCAAAACAGTAAAGAGATTAAAAGAGTGGTTTCCAAAGTTTTTGATTCGCGGAGACCTTTTTAGAATGATTTTCTATGACGGAGCCCCTGAAGCCTACCATACCTATGATACAAGGTAATGTTTTTTAGCTGCATTGCTACCAAACACAGGAAGAGGGAATGAATAGTAATCTAAACAATTGTGCATCATACCAGAAATAAAATTATATTTTGAACTTTTGCTGAATTACTGAATTTATTTTCAATTTGTACCATCAATACAGATGGAATTGTCAAAAGTTTACATAGTTAAAAAAATTCAAACTCAAGAAATCGTAGCATTTGCCCTACAATATTACATTTACATTATTAGAGTGACGAACAATAACACACGAACGTTTGATGTGATTTGATTGTTTTGCACAAATATCTGAATTCGGGTCCAGTTGATAGTAATTGCAGGCGAATGTTTGTTTCCGCATTTAAAAAATTTCTGTATTTTGTTTTTATGGCTACGTTAGTCGAAAATCTTGCTTCACCGATATATATCATTGAGAAAAGCAGCAAAAGTAACTGTGCACTCTTAGACAAATTTTTAAAATCATCTGGCAAATAAGAGAAAAAATCTGACCGGCATTGGTTTTAAAAGAAATACCGTTATCACTGAAATATACCAGAAATTTTACTCCAGTTTTATAAAAAATAATTCAGACTAGAATTTTTATTTAAAACAAACTTTTTATTTAACTTATTTTTGTTTGATTTATATTTTATTTTTGAAAATTCGTTTCGAATTGAAATATTGTATTTGGTACCACTAAATAACCAGTTGTTTGTATATTCAGTGTTAACTTGCTATGAGCTGTCAAATCAACGAGGACCTCGTGTTAAACTGAGTTTAAGCTGGGTATTTTTTTATTAACGCCGAATACATTTCGTACATACTTAAAATTCTTCAAAGCCTTTCTATTTAGCTGTAGAAAAATATTGTTTTGAACAAGTTTTTCAAAGCTGTAGGATTCCTTGAATATTTATTTGTATTATTTTAATCTGGTGTTTATATTCTTTTTTAACAAGAGGGACTTAATCGATATCATTGTTTCCTTCAGAATCCGACCTATACTCATTTCACCTGAAAAGAAGACACAAAATTGTAACAGATTTTCCCTGCAATGATATACAATGATTTTGTTAAACATATCGGCCAAATATGCAATTAGCATTCTCAATCTCCCTTAATTAAACGTTTTGCCAGTTTAGAGTTATGGTTCTTCTAATATCACACCTGGAGTTGCAACAATCATGTAAACGCTATTCCTTTACATGACCATCTTACTTTGGTATGCAATAGGAGGGGCGGACACCGGCTTCCAATAACTTCACACATACGTTTAAAAAGTTTACTTTCAAGAGTTCGTGATTTTATATTGTATATTATTTTAATGAAACCATTCAACATTTTTATAAGTTCAGAAGACATTTTCGCGGGGACAGCGTGTATCTATAAAGAGCGCAATATAAGGTGCTACAGTGCTTTGCCACCTCTTTCATTTTTTGCAATGGCTCCAGCATCGTGACCCATCAGTGTATTCATGTTCATATGTGTTTTCCTATATATTCATTCAAAAATATCGTCCCTTAGTGTGTTGGTTTGTAGTGATCTACAAACAATATGATCGTGATAGCTTTCTAAAACTCTTTCATATTAGCATTAGTAAGGCATTTAACTTTAATAAAGTTGATATTCTCAAACACTGTAGTAATAGAGAAGTTTAGTTAGCTCGTTTCAAAAAAGATCTCTTAACTTCCCTAGTCTGAACGTGTTACAGTCAGTACCGGATATATGGTCACCCGCTTGTAAGGTCACCCCGCTTATAAGGTCACTTTTCGTAAGTCCGGACAGACTGAATAGGTATTATGTGTTAAAATACACCGCCTATATGGTCATTTTCCAATGGCTTCTATCGGATATATGGTCATATAGTCATCTTTTGTCTCCCTTTTTATTGCAAAATATATTATAGTTTTATGCTTTTTCCATCCTTTTTTTAGGGTGTAAAGTGCCGAATATACGTATCATTCGCATTCAAGTATCTTCAACTGTCGGCCTCTTTGTATTGATCACGTGGTGCTTTTCATTTTCAATACAGATTTAGAAAGAAGTGGGTGGACATCCTGAAGGGGGAACTTCGTTTCTTCTAGTCAATCTTCCCCCTTTTCCATCGTTGAATTTCCCGTGCTTTTGCTAAAATCCATAAGTACGAACTTCCGTATGGTAAAGAAAGGCCAGTTGACATTTTTATAGCTTTAGATTGAGAGGGAGACCTTTTCCTTTTTAAACGGAGCCTTAGAGATCGTGATAATATTGCATACCATGTGACTAGACGCGCTTTGATACTCGGGGAAGTGGGGAGAGGATCTCCTCTTACCGGCTGCAGCCTATAAGAGAAACTCTTTCCTGTCGGTAAGAGTTTCGAAAGGTCTGGAGATTTCTCTCTCAACTGTCGCATTAGACACCGATTCTTAGAAAATATACCACCACCCCTTTCGACCGAATAAAAATTATCCTCCGTGCGGATAAATGTTAAATCACGTATTTTTATTTTTATTTTTATTTTTTTGTATTTTAAATTACTTACCACTGCGTGTAATGCCTTCGTTCATTTGTTAATTTTCATTTGTGAACACAAAATGTCAGCAAAACGAAAAATTTGAGAATTGCAGAAAAAAAAATGGTAGAAAACTTTGAAAAATCGAATGTATCGAAAGCAGCTTTCGCGAAAACTGATGGAATAGAGAGAGCAACATTGAATGACGTGTCTTAGAGTTCAAATCTTGTTTAAAAGAAGATGTGATCAACCAAAAGAGAAAGCGAGAACATGTTTCAACCTTTGAGAATGTTGAGAAAGATCTTTTCACTTGGATAAAATGTTCCAGATTGCAGAATGTTCTAATACATGGATTATCGTAAAGAAAAATCTCTGAAAATTGCTGCATAACTAGAAAAACCGAATTTTACTGCCAAATAATCGAAGGAATGGCTGTCAACTTGTTAAGTGACATTCTCAATAGGTACATACCTTGTGATGTTTTAATTTTAATAAACTTGAACATTTTCCCTCATGTTTTGCCAGATAAAACTGTTACTTTTAAGAACAAAAAATGAAGTGCTGGGAAGCTACACAAAAAAGGACTGGGCGTTTTATTAGCAGCGAACATGGATGGATGGCTCAGAGAAATTGACTCCATTAGTTATTGGTAAATTTCTCAAACCTCGTTGTTTGGAAAAATGCAAATCTTACGATGCGAACCGAAAGGCCTGGATGAAAATAAGCATTTGGGAAAAAGAAATTCGGCGTTTCGATAAAGTTTGCACAGACAAGTGGCTATAATCAGGGCTTAATTTGCGCCGGAGCCCACCGGAGCCCGGCTCCAGTACTTCTCTGTTTTGAGCAAATATTTAAATATTGGTCGGAATTCACCGGAGCTCATAAATACAGGGCTCCGGAGCCCAGTGCAATAGCGCATCCAAAAATCCGAAGCTTAAATTACTTTTTACTTTCCTTTGCATCTCCAACCTTTTGCATTCTTTTTTTACCAAAACACTTATATGTAACGAAATGTGTCCCACACGTAGGAGATGGAAATAAAACGGACTCGATTTTTATATCTGTTTTTGGGCTTGGACCGACTCGAGCTCAATTTGTATTACAATTAAAATTTTATTTATTCATGCATAGAAAAGAAAAAAACTTTTCCTCGTTTAAAATTACGTATTATATTCTATTTTAAATCATTTCAATGCTATTTTGATCAGAATAAAGGGGAAACAGAAATCGTGTTTTTCTATTTCAAATTTATGCCGGCGACGACTTGTTGATACAGTGCCACTCAAGAAACTGAACAATGAATTTGCTTTCAGTTCGATTTTATTTTGTGACAGTAGGAAATTTTTTTATTAGCTTTTTCTTCTTATTATTATTTTGATATCTAACCTGAAAATAATATTTTCTGCTTTAGCCAACGAGCATCTTGTGGTTTTGTTTGTTTGAAATTTTTTGTCTTCTATTGCGTACGAGTATAAAAATTGATTTTCCTATTTATTTTGTATCATGAACGGTACCCATGCTAAGACTCTGCTCGGCACAATGACGAAGTCACTTTCATTTGTTAGTAGATATAATTGCCACGTATTGTTAATCTGATAGAAAGAAATCAAGCACTGTTTCCTCTTTTTCTATGAAAACATCGATTCTTTCTAATAACGGTGTCAAACTTTTAATGTAATCTGATTTTCAGGTACTCACCACAAAGATTGTTATGCGGAAGGAATCTATTATAATTTAAGATATGCACCTTTTATAGGAAATTGTAAAACATTGTTCCATTCTTCAGCACATAAATATTAACTTCTGTAAATTTTATTCATTTTTTCTTAAAAATGCATAGCTGCGAACTACCCCTTTTTTGGGTTAACACTATTTCCTAATCATAATCCTTACCCTATTTAATCGCAGAATTCTGCAATTAATTAACTTTAAAATTAGGCAAAAATTACTATTCATAAGGAGTGATATCTAAAAAGTGGAATAGTTGACAGCTAAGTATATGCTGACAGATATATTTAATTTTTTTATTTTGCTAAAGAAAAAAAAAATGCTTTAAATTTTGCAAATAATGTACGAAATATAAATATGCAGATTAGGGTGGCAGGGGGGGGGGGTAGGCGGAATTGTAAGGTCATTGTACCGGTATCGCAGAATATTAGGGCTCCGGTACTTTTCTTATTAGAAATTAAGCCCTGGCTATAATCGCAGACAACTGAATCTCAATTTAAATTTGATTAAACTTGTTTTCTTACCTCCAAACTGAAAAAGTATGGCAAAACAATTAGATCAAGGTATTATTAAAAATATTAAGATAAATTATCGAAAGCTGCTTCTAAAAGACGTCAAGGCGTCATTTCTGCCATTGATCAAAAAAAGAAGTTTCGCATGACTGTGTTAGATGCCATATGTTTCGTAGACAAGATTTGGAATATGGTATCAAAGACCATTGAAAATTGTTTTTGACATCCTTGAACTCCAGAATGTGAAGAATTATCGTTCGAAGACAATGATGATGATGGTGATGATGTGTCCCTATTTGAAGTTGCACGAAAACTACAGAATGTCGTTTGTACAATACATGACAAACTGGCATATGCAGTTGCTGACAATGAGATCGCTACTAATGGACTTTACCCACGAGTGGCAACAGTCACGCCTTTGCGGGTATGTAGCATCCGTCAAAAGACTGCTTAATGGACGAAGGGAAGCCGTGTTAAAATGTTCTTCACGCCTATTGGTGTTTTTCTTCTAGATATCCGCAGCTGACGTGACATCAGTAAACTATACTGGAAATAGTTTCGGAAATTTTAAACATAAACACTGATGGAAACGATGATAATGACTGCGAATTCGAAGCTGAACCTGCAACGCGAGCAGAAGCTCTCAAAGCACTATTCAGATTTTTTTACCAATCCCAAAGGCACATATGAATATTTTAAAACTGTTCGTGAATAAGAAAAAGTAGAGTAGTTTTAATAACTACGATAAAAAAACAAACAAACCTACATAAAAGATTATTTTTACTACTACGAGTATACTCATCAGTTCGAAATTTTAAGTATAAAGCAATAATTGTTTATACCTCTTGTTTTATAAATTATATGTTCATAGCTTCTTTGTACATTATTGTACTAATATAACTAACTTATTAATAATACTTTACGGTCTAAAATAATATTCCTGCTTACACCGCATATAAGGTCGCCCCGCTTATAAGGTCATATTTTTCTGGACCACATGGGTGACCATATAACCGATACTGACTGTATTAGTATATATGTAATATGTAACTGAAAAATTTTAACAAAACTGCTAATCCATTGACGCCAGTAGATTCATGCACGAGGCTACCGTGGCGCTTCCCAAGTTTTTTTTTTTTTTTTTTTACAGGCCGCTAGATTGAAATGATGCTCTTTTCGTACGTTTGCATTGGTGCACTCGAGCATCACCATCACGTGACTCCAGCGGTCTGTGAAAAGAAAAAAAAAAGATACTTGGAATGCCCCGCGGTAGCCTGTCATTTTTCGTTATGCTCGATTTATGCATTTGTGATGCGAATTTAGTACATCTGAAGAGGGTGTTAAGTGTTCATTTACGACACCAGTTATACAGATCATTTTTTTTAAAATGTATTTCACAAGGGAATATTGGACACTAAATTAGCAAATTCTTGTCAATACCAATTTTACAAGGTTTATTAAGAGTCTCTGAAATAAAGTGACCTTTATGAACTCAAGCCACCCGTTAAACTATCATGTAGGCGCCAGGGGGGTCATAAACGCCAACTTAACAGGAGTGATAAGGTCAAACCAGGCAAACTTCCATCACTAATTTTAGAGCATTATTTTTTCACAATTAATCATAGTGATTAAACAGGACAAAAGGAAAAAAAATAAATGAGATGTAGAAGCATATATCACTACCTATTTCCGCCCATGAAGTCTTCGCCTATGTCCAAAACATCTCATATTTGATTTAAGAAGTGTGGTGACAGTTTCTTTTGAAGCATGCATTCATTACTTTGCCATTCATTCTGAAAAAAATCAGGCGGTTTATCTTTCAAATCGAAATGATTTCTTTTGAAAGGATGACGCAATTGAACACTTGGAGTTGCTAGATAACACTTCACCTCAAGCAAGAAATTTAAACGTCCAAATTTTGCTTCAGAATGCAATTTCTCGCTTTCTTACATTAAATCTACGTTTGTTAATCAATTTATCGCAAATTTGATCGGAAAATGTAAAAATACAGTGGTAGTAGAAATTAATATTAACACCGGAAGTTTAGTTTATTAAAAGAGTTCAATTTGTATTTAGTTGTCAATGCATAAGTAATTTTGTAACAAAACAATCTGTTCACATAAAAAAGAAGTCCTTAAAATGTGTTGGTTTCGTTCAAATTTTCTTTATGTTCCTAAAGCGCGGCGGATCCCCTGGAAAATTCACGAGAAGCCCCTAGGGCTCCGCGGAGGACAGTTTGGGAACCTCTGGATTAAAACAAGCACCTGGGCAAATTTTAATTAATTGAAATTTAATTTAAAACTTAAACCGGAAATAATTGGAAGAATAATTATATATAAATATGACACTCTTAACTATTTGAAACTTTGAAATAATAAAATTTTGAAGTTCTTGTAAAGCTGTATGAAATAACAGCTAGCAAATTATTTTTTTAAAGTACCTCGATATGAAGAGTATTCATAGCAATGTGTCTGCAGGACGCTAGTTTTCTTATTTCAGAATAAAATTTCAGGTTAAAATCAAAAGCTGTAAATTACAAATTGTAATATTTTCACAGAACTGAATTGATGTATATTTTCATTTTTGCGTTCAGGAACATGATAAGTAAATTTTTCTCTTAACTTAATTTCATTTAATGAATGTTTTTGCTATTCTGATATAAAAAGTAGTTTAAGTAATACTGAAAATTTTAATTTAATTTGTTTTACCCTAATTAACAATAGCACCCAGTTTGATATTTCAGATAAATGCAATTTCTAATTTGTTAAAATGAATATGTTCTCCTTAAATAAAATTAAAAAAAAATTCAACGACATATCACCAAACTAACTAAATAAATAACATTTACTTTTTTTTATAAAGCATTTTTTTTCATTCCTTATCCGTATCATTCTTCATATGTTGAAAAAGTACTTCCCGCAAAAAGATTTTTTCATGCAGCTTTCCTTTCATAGATAACCCAATGCCTACTCTTTAAAACTCAATGTCCCGTTTAGATGTAGTAAACTGTGATACATGAAACGTAAGAAACAGGAAAATATATAAAAAATAGTTATATAAGAAAATCCAAAAGCCCTAATTTCGAGACGCTTGGTTCGAATGGCTACAGGGTTTTCCTAGTTTTAATAGGAAATCAGTATTGAAAAAAATAAATTTAACAGTTGAAAAACTATTTAAAATGAAAATTTTATTATTATATTTTTAAGATAAGAGATAAAGCTAGTTCTTCTCAATGAAATAAGCATCTTACATTTCACAGAAAACAATAAAAACATTTACTTATAGGAAAAAATAAAATATAGTTACTTATAGAAAGCAATGAAAAGCGTTTTTTAAACACTTCTCATGCAATCCAGTCTTACATTTATTGCACTCGTTGATGACATTTTTTCTACAATTTGCTCATTATAACTGTGCTTTTTTTAAACTTGAACATAGTAGTTTAAACTCTAATAACTAATTGAATATTTACTTTGCGTCTGTGTGCTTTAGTAATTACCTGACCCACATAGATTGGTCATTGGCTCGAAATATGTTAAATGTATTTCTTGTATGAAGCTCACGAAATCCAAAGGTTTTGAAGAAAATTTTAATATATGTGTAAAGTATTATGGATTGCATTTTCCAATCTAAATACAAATAATGACCCCTGTAATGTTTTATAACGTAAGGGACAACGATGTGCATTTAGATTTTTATCCGTACTAACTTTTCCTCCAATACGACAACTGTAGCAAAAAACTAAATTAAAACTATAGCATTAGGATACATTAAACTTTGTGTCTACAGCGCTCAACTCTGTTTTATTTTATTTTTTTGCCCTGGGCCCAGATGTGCTCTACGTGATATAATTCTGTCTGGTGGGAACTAATGAGCGATCCTTAGTTCCCAAGTTAATTTGGTACTAATTTTATCGACACCGAAGGGATGACAAATGAAGCGAATCTTCCCAAGCCGGGAGTCGAACTCACGAACTTTAGCTTGGTAGTCAGGCCAGTTGACCACTACGCTACTGGGCTACACAGGAAATATACTAAGATTCTTTCTTAGCATGATCTATCTCTTATCATTTTTTGACGCGAAAACATCTTTCAAATCAATGCCGGATCTGAGTAGTTAATAACAGTGCTCCCTGTTAAACGTTTATACGAGTATACGTATAATACGTATTATACGGGGTACGGATTTCAGGTACGTATAATATGGCTACGGCGCTTATACGTATTATGCAAAAAAGCATTTACGGCACATCGTATATACGGATCTTATCCAAGCGGTTAAACGTATAAAGATCTAAACTTTTTTCTTTCAAGGCATGAAAATAGATGTTTTAATGCTTATATGCGGATTAGAGACATTAAGAAATATCCTCTAGCGTCCTGCATTCTCGCGGTTTACCGCGACCATTGCGTTTTGTTCTCAAAGAACAACGATGGCCTAGGGATTATTCACCTTCTAGCTGTTGTGCAGGTACTTAAAATAATCTGAATACTTTTCTTCAGTTTATATTCTGGTTGTTTTCTCTAAAAACTAAACTATTAATTATGAAATGTTTTACTATTGGTAGTGGATAGCTTCAAAGCTACCTTTCACAGATCTGTAGCACGGCACCTTCCTTCTTTTGATTTATGGTATGGGATCTTAGCGCGAAAAATTATTTTTGCATAGGGTCACAGTACAGAGTTAAATTTACTTTATATTTTATAGTGACATTGATTAATCCGACTCCTGGGAAGTTTTGAATCATACTTTTATTGTTTATAAGAATATTGTTTTCTAAATTAAAATGTATTTTGAAAATATGTTTTACTCTAAAAAAGAAAAGAGAAGACAAGTAATTTCAAGCATGTGTGTCAAGCTTGTGCTTTCTAAAACCTGCAAGTCGATTATTTGCCAGTTTATAAGTAATCAAAATTTACAGGTACATTATACAAAAAATGATGTTTGTCAATATTAACAAATCTTAAACATAATGCCTTAACGTTTTGTATAAAAAATACCATGAGAAAGTGATTGATTAATATAATGTTTAAAAAAAATGTCATGATTAAAAAAATGGATTTTCATTATACATTAACAGAGTAGAAAACATTAACTCCAAGGAAATAATAACATTTGCGCCCGGATGCAAGCTTGAGTGTAACACACACGAATAACGATTTTTTAAAAGATTAAAAAGAAAAAAAAAACATACTTAACACAAATTAACAATAAATCTGAAACATTTATACTCTCATTCTTTGCTCTAAAAGTGTTTAATTTTTCTAGTTACTTGCAACAAATACCATTAGTATATATTATATCACAAAGTATAAAAATAACTGGTCATCTCATCTCAATATCACGAGAATCTAAATAAATTCGAAGTAAAAATTTGCGAAGTACTTTTTTCAATCCACGGTAATAACTTTCGGTTTTGAAATAAAACACTAACATATTTTCAGCTTACTCTTCATTCAGTGACGTAAAACTGATGAGGTCCATTGTTATTACAAGTAAATACGATATTCGAAATATACGTATACTTTAAATATACGTATGCTTAAATGTACGTTTAAAAGATGTACCGTTATACGTATCCGGATACGTTTAAACGTATGTTTTAAGCTATTCGTATTTCATAGAAACGTATTATACGTATATTGTTTAACGTATAACTGAAATACGTATCCCATCGGGAGCACTAGTTAATATGGCCCAAATGAGCGACACCTTTCCTATATCCGTGTTCGACATGTATCCATATAATTGATAATATATCGTACATTAATTATTTGATCAGAGTAAACCGAGTGCTTCTGTTACAAAGCAGTGTCAGCTATAATACTGTATCTCAAAAAACTCAAAAGATAGGCCGCTGGAAATTTGAAAATAAATCAGGTTTTACTTAAAATTTCACGATATATAAAGGTATATAACAAATATATATATATATTGGCCAAAAACCCATAAATTATAAAATTCCACACAGTATAACTGTGAAAACATAGGTCTAATGCTGACAGTGCGTATATAGGCAATGTAAGGTAGCTCGGACAGGTCAGGCGGCGTCTGGTCAGCCTTGGTCAATTCTGGATGTGGATTTCGTCGCAACTGCTATGGAGCTTGTGTGTAATAGAGGTTGAACCTTGGCACATTCACTATCGAAGCGTTGTCCTCGCCGAAATTGGACTTTAAAAGTAAAAATAATTCAATTTCAATTTACTATACACGTTTAGCTTTTTCAAGAAAATATCTGCGGCAGTGTATACCTCATCACAATGGTTTTCTAAGTTAGATCTTCACATTGCTTTGACTAAAATGAAACCTCCATATATGTTTGAGCCAATGCAGCCGCTTTATCATATCTCAATATTAGGATTGTGAAATTGCGCAACTGATCAAAATATCTTTTATGAGATTCTCCATTGTGGTTTTTAAATAATTTTTCCTTTTCTGCTCTTCATTACGATTAGCACGTATGTTTCCCGTACATGCATTACTTCATTATAGTAATTTTTATATAAAAGGAGTGAATAATAAACACTGGATTATTGAACTATAAGTCATAGACTGGCTTACAAGCAATAATTCAGATATTAAATCTATTACGACAAATCACTCCTTCCTTACTCCTTTAGCTTATGCAACTGTTCTAGTTCCATGGTATAATTCTAACGGGATTAGATATCTACTTTATGTTTTTATTGCCCACATTTTGTAATCAAATCTGATTTGTTTACTTCTGATAAATTGCTTGAATTGTCGCGTTTCACATTTTCGTATACACTGAATTATTTATTCATTGATATTAAAGCAACAATCTTCCATTCAACATTCGGGAAAAAGGTAGAAGCTTGACAGTTAAACGTTCATATTGAATTTGTTTGGCAAAATGCAAATATTTCAATATTTGTTAAAATCGATTTTAGTTCACTGAAATAAATTCTACGATGTTATTTAAACCAACAGATGAATATCAATCTCATTCTCGGTAAGTCAGCAAAACCATTTTGTCTTTAAATATAAACAAAAATTCGCAATTCTTCGCGGCTAACAAAAATGTCCTGGATCCTTTTGCTGAGAATAATGCACATGATTCAATCATATAAAATAATTAAAATGAAATACTTGGAATAACGTTGTAGGATGCCCGTGAATAGTAAAAAAAAAATAAATAATTTATTTCATTTGCTTTTGGAATTTTACGTACTGAGACGTCAAATCTTCATCTATCAATATATATATTTTCCTTTTACGTTTTGGGCGGTAACACTCCTAGTAATTGTTTGTAAACAACTAGTCTCCAACTATTTGCGTTAGCCCTTCATTGTGTGTTATTGACACCGTGACTAAAGCGCGTGATAGTAAAACGGGTAAATTACATATTGTTAATGCATTTTCTAAACAAATATCTTCATTCGGTATACTTCCACTTGTTGGTGGATCCATAACTTATCAGGAATCTTCATCGTTGGACAATTCTCTTAACAGATTCAATGCTTCTTAAACGGATTTGGTGAAAACGACAAAAGCTATTATTTGAAAAATAATAGACTAAAAAAATAAATATAAATTCATTTTTAAAATATAAATGAGATGGAGGAAACATGTTTCTCTAAATTCCAAAAAACGGCAATATTCAAAGGTTCAAATTTGAATAAAAAAGAAGAAATCTGAAAATAGGCAAAACTGTGTACTCTAAATTAATGTTTCTTCTAATATCTAAAAAGTATTGTTAAACTAAGAGATAAAATGCCATAATTTTTCTTCTAATTATATTCGGCGGAAATCAATCCTAGTGCCGCAATTAAACAACTATTTCACATTTTCATCTCTATAGAGACGCTGTCATCTATGAAAAAGAATGAAAAGAAAACTTTCGCAGAAAACCGTGGAAAACTTTTGCAGAATCTTTAAAAGTTGCTATTATTGCAATTGTATTATGAATTATGATAGCGTCTCAGAATAAGTACGCCAGGCACAAATAAGTTACAGAGAGATTATTTAAAAAAACAAAAATACGACAAAGAAATAATGAAGCAACATGTTAAACACCAACCTGAGGTTGGTTTTTTTGTGAGAGAATTCCATTTTTTTTTATCTGTTTTCGCACTGTTTTAATTTTTCAGATAAAGAAAACTATAGCACTGAAATTTAGGAGAGATATATTCTTAGCTAGTTCATCTGATTTCGTCAATATTTTAATGATGGAATAACAACCAAAATTTTGCATAATAAAGTAGTAATTCGTCCTATTTCATTTTTAATGGTATATTCATGATCAGATGTAATGGGAGAATATGATTATAGAAAAACTTTATAATTAAATGCAATGTAATTTTATGATTTCTTAATAATAATAAAAAAAAAACTGGAATGTTTTTGGGCGTGTGTATGTGTCATTTCCTCAAACAACGTGATGTTTAATGGTTGGTTGGTTGTATGAGGTTTTATGGCGCAAATTCCCTTAAGGGACATGCTGCGCCAAAAATGTGACGTTACATGAAGTAAACAAAATTTGTTCTCTTAGTATTAAATTTTATTTATTACAAGCCCATCTTTAACATTTTCCAATCTGTATATTGATATAATAATAGAAATAGATTAATAGTGTTATGAAACACTATTAATTTTACATCTTAGAAGAAATAACACATTTCGTTATCGATGAAATATATAAGGTTACCTATGAAACGTTAAAAGAGAGACATCTTTTCTACAGTTGTCGAAATATTCAATATATATTTTACTCTCATTCGTATTTCCAATTTCTTTTATTTTCATTTAATTAATTTATACTACTTTTTTGGACATTAAGAATAAATATAGTATTTATCATTTAACTTTAACTATGTTTTTTCAAAATATTTTCAAAACACAAATTAGTAAAATACATATAGTGAAACAACAGAATAAGATGGCAATTTCTTCATAAGTCACTTATTATAAAGTACATTATTCGCTGTTTCGGAATATCTTCCGCCGTACACCACAAACAATTTTCCTGGCAATTTTTTTTTTTGTTCTGCATCATTTTCTCCTGTACACCTTAGTAAATAAGAATATTTTGTGAAAGAAAAACGACATAGAAATAAATAAGGAATGTATTAAACATTAAAGAGATGCGGATGTTGTATTGCGAGAGGAATATATTATGTTTTATATCAGGTTTCTCTTTTATGTTTGCGCAGAACAATTCTATTTTACTGAAACAAAGTTGCACTATCTCCATTATATAGGGAATATCTGCAGCAAATTATTACGGATTTAAAATTGTCCACAGAACACTCAAAAGTAATTTCTTATAATTAAATAATTACTGATATAAGGTTTGTAAGAAATAAAATATCGCATTGACTATAAAAAACACGGTATTTGATAATTTTGTTTAATTTTTACAGCATTTAACTCCTTAAAATCCATGAATATGATTCATTTCAACAACAGACAAATGCAATTTAATATCAAAATAGTGTTTTTAAAATGTTTAAGTAATCATTAACAGAAGAGTTATAAATTTATTTTATGTTTTGTGGATAGTTAGGATTAGCTTTACTTTTAATGTTTATTTTTTGTATTTAACTTTTGCAGGGCACAGGTTTTATTCATTTTCAGAGCCTTTATTTATTAGCTTTAAATAATATAAATAAAAAGAAATAACCGAACTTATTATAATCTTGCCCAAAATTTTCAAGCATAAAATCCATGTGTTATTATATTGGAAAATTTTCTTCAACGCACTTTAGCCCGCTTATCTTATCAGCGCGTTTCTAATATATGTAAGGATATATATAAAATACTTTAAATGATATTAAAATTATTTGTATTTATTTTTAAATGTTTATTTACAGATTGAACATGCTGTTTACTATTAACACGGTATTATAAATATATCAGAACAAAGCAAAACACATTGCCATATAAGACTTAATTTAATAAACTGGAAAACGTATGAATCTTAAGATGTATAAATTCAAAAATTTTTTTGAAGCGGCATGACTTTTAGTAATGTTCTTATCAATCTCCTTCACTTTTTATTAAACATTAATAAGTTTCTGATCTAGAAATCCATAAAATTTACCAATAATCCCATTGCATATTTCATTTTCATACTGATACTCCATGTTTCGTATATTCTCTAATCCTATGTCTCATCTTTTAAAAAAAGGTGAAAAAAATGACTATAGCTGAAGGAAAATTAAGTCCTCCCATTTCAATTAGGTAATAAACCGAATTATTTGCCAACATATCATGTAGCACATGTTAATTTCTTAATACTTTACTTTTTAACACTTTTCAACAAAGTTGAAAAGTGTTTATGACTTCGGTTTGTCTGTCTGTCCGTCTGGCCGTCTGTCCACGCTCTAACTCTCGTAAATATGCTCGGATCGTTCTGAAATTTTTGGATGTTAGTGACCTCTACCATAGCACGTTCCCTATTGCAAATGAAGTTTGTAGCATGTTTAGTTCATTTACAGGGACAGTCAAAAGTTCCCCGTTACATTACGGCCAATGGGAAAAATCGTTTCAAATGATTTTTAATGGTGTTACACTCTTTCAAACATAGTAAAATTGATATTCATTCATGAAGCCCACTAAAATATGCGTTCTGTTGAATATGAAGTGCAAGGATTAGTTATTGTTCATTTACAGGGCTACACAAAAGAATTCCATTCATAATGGTACAGGCGAAATTGTTTGCGGTGTATTTGAAAGGATTTCAGATACTATATTGTATCCGAATTACTGTATATGAGTAATGATTGCTCGAAATGCATTTTTAATTATGATATGCGCTTTTTTAAGGTTTCGTTCATCTGACGAAACCCTATTCGTCTCGCTCCTCTGTCTGTCCGTCTGTAACAGAGCCCGTTCTAAGAAACTATACATGCTGGAGACTTGCAGTTTTGCATACTTATAGCTGAACACCACGCATCATACGACATATCATAAAATTTTGAAAAGGTCGTACATTTAACCCTTTGGGCTCCCACATATGTATTTTAAACAATTCTTCTAAGCGCGCCCTAATATGGTTGGAGGAGTGAAATTTTGCATACTTATAGCTGAACACCTCACAGCAAATTACAAACCATAAAAGTTTGAAAAAGTCGTACGTTTAACCCTTTGAGCTCAACCATGTGTATTTTGAACAATTCTTTCTAAGTGAGTCCCTAATTAGATTGGAGGCGTGAAATTTGGCATACTTATAGCTGAATACGTCACATCAAATGACAAATCATAAAATTTTGAAAAAATTGTACATTTTACCCTTTGGGCTCCCACATGCGTATTTTAAGAATTTTTTTCCAATTGAGCCCCTTATTAAATTGGAGATTTGAAATTTTGGATACTTATAGCAGAACACCTGAGGCCAAGCGACAAAACATAAAATCTTTAAAAAATCTTACGTAACGATAACGTAACGTAAAATAAAACGAACAAAGATTACTATTTAAAAAAGGTGGTGCCAACCAAATAAGTTTGAGTATGGGATGTGAAGGGGTTTAATACCTAATAAAACATTGCAAATGGCATTGGATTTTTAAAAATATCAAGCTTTACTTTTTTACTTATTTTTTATTGTCACAAACAAAGCATTCCTTTCTAAGTTGGAAAAGATTCCGTCCCTTTGAAATATATACCCTTTGAGCTACCACATATGTATTTTAAGCAATTCTTTCTAAGAGAGCCCCTAATTAAGTTAGAGACATGATTTTTTGCATACGTATAGCTGAATACCCCAGTCCACACGGCAAATTATAAAATTTTCAAAAAGTCTGAATTTTCAAATATTTACTCCTTCGGGCTCTAAATTGTGTATTTTAAGCAATTTTTCTAACCTCCGTCCTTTTCACCCGGTGGGCACTTTTCCAACTTTTGCCGACACCCCTTTGAACATTCTTTCATATTATGCACCATAGCCTTATATATTTTAGTTCCACTTTTTACCGCCAGGGGCGCCTACTTATCTCGGGTGCTATTGGCCCAATCCCCTCGACTAATATATCTACGGATAGTATATAAAACGGAGTTTCGTTCGGATAGAGTTTTGTTTAGAATGGAGTTCGCCCCTGGTTGCGAAATGTGGAACTAACAGATTTTTCAAAAGGATAAAGTGTTTTGAAAGGAATATTAAACGAAACCCTCTGCGCGATCTGTGATCACACTTACCTACTTGTTCACTATATTTATGCATACAATAAAGTGCGTATAAATGCTTTAGTTCATATACAGAGCTACAGAAAAATATTCATAAAGGTTACTGAGTATGAGCATAAATTGCTTAAAGGTGGGTTTTAAAGGAATTATGCATTTTTACGCTGAACTAAATTTAGTGTACTAAGAAATATTTCTAGAATATAGATAAAATGATATACAGGGCCTCGCAAAGAGTTGGATAAATGGCCGTCTATTGGTGATAATTTCTGGAAATGTAATTACAGTAGTTTTAAGCGTGTCTTAGTTTGAATTAAATTTAAGCTAAATAGTGGCATGTAATAAAGGTACTAGGTAAACTACAGGGCTGTACAAAAGTATTCAAGTATATTTCCATCTATTAGTATAAATTGGTGAAAGATGAATTTCTACCTGTTATGCATTTCCTTGCTAAACTAAATTTTCCCATTATATAGTATATATATCAACATACAGATCGAATACAGGACTGTTCAAAAGAATTGGAATACATATTTGGCTATGGGCGGTAACTACTGAAATCAGATTTTTAAATGTTTACTTAGTTATCTTATTTACCTTATTTCCCTAAGTAACGAAGTTGAAGTTTCGTTAAAGCTTTCATGGAGTGTTGGAAAGCGTTTCATAATCTATGCTGTACGCATGATTTTTCTTACTTGTTTTTTTAACATGGATTAATATTTACTCTGATATTGTGTAAAATACTATCCAAAATAACATATATTTAAATATTTAAAATGCCTATTATAAAATCAGTCAGGCTGTATTGTATAGGTATGCTATGTATGTATAGGTATAGGTATGCTACATACGATATCTTAAAAAAAAGGTCATAGAAAACCAAATTTCAATGCTTTTATCTATTATATTAAAAGAAAATATTAATATAATACTCTAGAAATTAAAATTTGTGAATTAGTATTGTTATTACACCTTCTTCTTTCTAGTATAAAATGAAATCTATTTCATTAATTTAATATTAAGCATTGCATGGAATGCCATCAAAATGAATCTAGAATGACGTTAAATGTACAGTGGAACATATTCCTGAAAACCCCATTCCGTATTTTTTCTACTTACTTGCCATGGGACATACATTGCAACACTTTATCATGAGAATCGTCTTAATGAATAAAGAAAGCGAAAATAACGGAGCTGAGTATAATCTAATCCTCCGATTTTGATAGGAAATACATTGAATTATTTTACAATTTACCGTATAACGCAACTTAATGTGTTAATACATCCAATGATTTTATTAATGTGGTTCAATACTTTATGTAAAATGGTAGTTAAAATAATATAAATGTAAATACTTTAAAAAACACATCACAAAAGTATTCATGCTGTATTCTACATACGATATCTTAAAAACGGCATTCGAAAACCAATGTTTGATATTTTTGTGTATTATATTAAAGTGAAATATTAAATTAAAAAAGTTCTAGAAATTATAATTTTTGAATCAGCATTATTTCTATACCCAGTATTTTCAAGTATACAATGAAAACTATTTCTTTAAAATTGAAAAACCTTTTGTGATCTGGAATTTGATCAAATGCCCCCTAAACGATATTCGTGAACATTCCATTCCATATTTCATTTTCCTGCTTATCTACCGTAGAACATATCTTATAATCCTTTGTCATGGGATTTTCTCTTTAAAAGACGCAGCTTAGGAATGATTGTCTTTCCATTTCGACGAAGAAAAAAATTTAGATTATTTTATATGCAACTTCATAAGAATTATCTTTGTTTTTAATACCAACATGTTTTCAACTTTGTTTAATATTTATTGTAAAGCATGTGCATTCGTCATTGGAACGGCATGGATTTAAATATGTAAATCATTTTTTTAATTAGACATTCTATATACACTATGACGCAAAAGTTTAGACAATGAAGAAATTCTTACATACTTTGAAAAATATTTATTCAATTTTCAAATCACTGCTTGAAATTAATGTGCTGTACATATAAACAATATTTATAACAAAGAAAAGTGGAATTGTGCATATTGCAATAAATTAAATGGTAACAAAAATAAACTGCTGTCTCAAAAGTTTAGACACAAATTAAATAAAATCGAAATAAACAATTTTTAAAACCTGGTTGCGCATCCATGCTTATGTATTACGTCATATACACGAGATTGCATGGAAGAAACTAAATCTTGCATAGTTTGTGGATCGATATCGTACCATGCATTCTCAATAGATGTCTTAAGTTCCTTTTCAGAAGAGTATTGTCTAGCGTTGCTATAAACTTTGCGACACATGATGCTCCAAAGGTTTTCTGTAGGGTTAAGATCTGGGCTACATGCTGGCCAGTCGAGAACTCTTATATTATGGGAATTAAACCAAGATTTTGAATGTTTTGCAGTGTGAATTGAAGCATTGTCTTGCTGAAATTCCCACTGAGGACCCCCTAGAAGCTCAGCAAATGGCAATAGGTTTTCTTCTAATGTCTGTGTATAATGCTGTGAAGTTTGACGACCGCTGGTGAAGGTCAGAGATACTTGTCCATTATAGCAAAAGGCTGCCCAAACTATCACCGAGCCCCCTCCTTGTCTGCGACTAAAAAAACGTCGAGGTTCCTTCCGCAAGTCATGCCAATACGATAAACAACCATCTGAACCATCCAGATTCCACTTTTTTTCATCGCTAAATATGACTGACTGCCATTTCTCTCCATATGACATATGCTTTTGAGCCCACATAAATCTTTGTAACTTATGATGTGGTTTCAGAGCTGGTTTCTTCTGCATTTTGCTATAAACGATTGTTCCTTTTTCCAAAATTCGTCTACGAATCGTATCCTTTGACACAGAGAGTCCCGATGAGCTTTGAACTCCACGTACGCTCATTTGTTGAGTACTCGCTAGTTTTTGTATCAGGCGATCCTCTCGTACATTTGTCACACGTGGCCTCCCAGACCGACATTTTGCTTTATATTCGGAACCACTCGATAAAACTCGATAAATAGATTTTTTTGACCTATTAATAATAGCAGAAATTTCAGAAACGCTCTTCCCTTCACCTTTCAACTGCCAAATCCTTGAAACCTCATTCACTTGAATTTCTTTCGCTCTCGGCATGTCGACTATGAAGCGCAATCGTTTGCAGAACTTAAGTACTCCAAATTTGTGACATCATCGATTCTAAATTTGCATATGCCAGCGAATATTCAAAGAAATTTAGAATAGTGTCTAAACTTTTGCGACAAGCACATTTGAATTTTTATGAAAAAAAATTAGTATTATAGCAAATAAAACGACTGTCTTTTGTACATAGCATTTTAAATCAGTTTTTGAATATATTTACAGGTTTTTGTAATTCTGACGTCATAATTCTACATTTTAAAGTTGAATGACGTCATTGTCTAAACTTTTGCGTCATAGTGTATTACATGCGATGTACTAAAGATGGTAGTACAATACCAAAGTTTTCTATTTTTAAATATTTGTAATTTAACGATCAAGAAATTAAAATATGTGAATCAGTACTTGTTTTAAGTTAATAACATGATTATTTCTTTATCTAGAATATTATAAAACTCCAATAAATGATATTCACAAACTTCCCTTTACATATATAAATATCCCACTTACCCCCATTGCAGCAGACACTGTAATCCTACACTGTCAGAAAAGTTAGTCTTTTTACATTAAAATATCTGTTATTTTTAAACACATGCGTAGTCCTGGAAAACATGCTTTTTCCGTTAATTCTTCCCAGAAGTCTGAAAAAGGGAAAATTCCGCTTAAGTCTTACCCGCATGCGTATTGGCTGTATTAATACTAAAGTTCGAAATAATTTTTCAAAACGAAAAATAGAAAATTCAATAAATTAAAATTTCTAATTTATTTAAAAACAAACAAACAAAAATAATGCTTTCACATTTAATAAAGTAGCATTTTTTACATTCATTTAAACTTATTCGCAAATAATTTTTTAGAGTATTAAAACGTATTCGAGCAAGTAAAATATATTCTAAACGAACACAAAAAAAGTATGTAATACTTCAATCAATTTAAATAAAAATTGATTTTATTCAAAAAAACAAACTAACATTCTTCTCGAATCCAATTAAAAATATAATATTAATATTTTACTTCTAACAATCAAATTATGTCTTCTTAGAATTGTCTAATGTGTAGTAATTTTTATCCTCTATTGTTCTATAAGTTTTAAAACACCAATAATTATTTCATAACGACGAAAGGTTCCTGCAAGTAAGTTTAAATTTCTGAGCTTTCTGAACAGGAAATTTAACAAGACTTACCAGTCTTCTACATGAAGAAACCGATATCTTAATTTAAAACTCGCTCTCTACCAAGTGCTCGCTAGCCGAGTGGTTAAGATGCTCGACTCGAAATGCGCGCACCCGGGTTCAAATCCAAACGGATACATGGAAGAACGATAGACGTTTTTTTTTTTTTTTTTTTTTTTTTTTGGAAAAAACCTTTTTTTTCAGATTATGGAAATTTTCTGTCCTAGAACAAAACAGAAGAAAAAGAACGGAGAAATTTCTTCAATTCTCAGTTATAGACGGACATCAGAGCAGCCAGGGACATTTCTGTGGATTGAAGAGTGTATGTCAGTTGATTTACCTATATAAAAGAAAAAAAAACACATCTTAGAATGGCTTCGTCCACTTATTTTTAAGATAAAAATTAAAAAACTACTTCCTGTGTAAATTCGTGTACAACATCTGTGTTTTAATACTTCCATTGTTTTTTAATATGGTTTAGTATTTCTCTCACACATCTGAAATTTCATTTAAAAGAGTACGTTATACATTTCAAAATTAGACAGGTTAATTTTATTGCTACATGCGGTATGGTAAAAACAATAGTACAATACTAAAATAGATAATTTCTATAAATTATTAATCTTAAAATCTGGAAATTATATTACTAGGGTTATACCAAGTGTGGCGCAAAAATTTTTATAAGTATTTTATGAACTGTCATGCATTGTTAAGATTCTAAATGGTTGAAATATATCTTTTTTGCAATGCATGTACCAAAGGATTCCAAGGAGAAATAACTTACCGTGATTGAGTATAAATGTTGATGAGTATTATTGAAAATGCAGGCTGTCCGATATCCACGGAAGGCTATTGATTGCTTTAGGAGATGACATGATTGGCAAAAGCAATATTCACAGGATTTAATAGAGAACAGCAAAAAAGCGCTGAGGACAAATCATTCACTGGGACGCCATCAACTGCGACCACTAATAAGCAACGTCATTGAGTGGATGAATTGATTTGCATGATAGACATGAACTTGCTACACAACTATACTATAGTTATAATGCTATGCATGATATAGTAACAGGCAGAATATTGAAGAGTGGCTTAGAAGAAGAGAGTATAGAAGTGTACACGTAATTAAAAAAAAAATAATAAAAAAGATTAGAAAGCTACGTTCAACGTTGGTGAATATACATAGTTTGTGGTAGACACTATACTATAGACGTTTGTGATAGATATTATCTCATTTAACTTGCTCTAGAAGTTGTTCTAGGAACATCTGGTAGCTGAATGTCGTCAGTTAATAAAAAAACGATGTCAAATTTTAAATAATTGTTGTACAACCCTCGCATCTGAATGGTTGTTATTAAATGGTTATAACAGTATTAAACATTAAAAAAATATGTTTTGCCTTTTTATTGTTATAATAATTTAAGTGACTCTGAATCAAACAGCTGAAAATATTTAAATGAGATCTGGATAAAATTTAAATTATTAAAGTGCATTTTGATATTTCTTGTAAATAATTGTTAACTTTATATGCGTTTTTTTACAAACACGTATTTGTGTTACATGCACGCACTCTAATTAAAAATCATTTGTAATCAAGCAATTAATTCCCCTCACGTATGTGCAAAATTGTTGTACCAACAAATTCTGTCAATTTTTTTTTTACCAGTTAATTTGTGTAAATTTTATTTTTGTCATTAGAATGTGGTTTTGAATATGATATCCATTAATCTCTAAAAATATATCATTCTGGCAGTAGAATATTTTTCATATAAGCTAATAAAATTTGACGAAAGTTTATACTTAATTTACATTCTTTAATAAAAATTAAAAATGAACTTTTTTGTGTACATACAACCTGCATATCGTTATAGGGATATGAATATAATTCGTAAAACAAGATCTTTAAAATTTTACTTTTCCGTAACATGTTTAATATTTTGAGTTTCTTTAATAAAGTTTTTACTTATCGATATTAAAATTAATAATGTAATAAATCATTATGCCTGTAAAGAATTAATTCTAAATACTTTATATTATTTTTGCAAATCTGAAGAAAACTGAAAAATACAAATAAAAAAATAATAAAAAAATCATGATTGTAATCGAACCGATCGCTTCCCTTAATAACATTCCGTATATTAACTAATAAAGGGCATAATTAATGATTTTGATATTCCAATGAGCCATTCGAGTATACGCAAAAGCACAGCTGTCATCCTTCGTAATTTTTAAATCAATTCAAACCAGAAATTTTGAAATAAAAAAGATAAATTATGAGCCTTCTAATTTGTTATGTCACGGTGATGTGGGGCTGTCTCTTTAAATAATACTCATCACTGTTAACAATGATATTTTTCGTAAAAATCGAAATCTATTTCTTCAACCTAATAATCAGCTTTTTTCTACTAGAATGTCATACAAATTCCAACAAACCATATTTGTGAACATTCCATTACATATTTCATTTTCTGTTTATCCCCCGTGGGACATAGGTTGTAATCCCTTGTCATACAGTTTTCTCTTATCTTCGGGCTGAGAAAGAAACCCGAAAATTACGGAGCTTAGGTTGATGTATGCCTCCCATTTCGATAAAGGGATGACTTAGAGTACTTGGAAAAACTTAATATAGCACATCTTATTTCGTCAATCTTGTCAATACCTTTTTAAATTTTAAGGTAACATATGTGTCATATTAAATTATTATGTTTCAATACAAGTGTTTTAAATCGGGTATTTAAAAAAAATAAGTATGCTATGTTCTATTTAATTTATGTGACACGTTTTCTTGGTGTTGAAATAGATCTTAGTGTTGGAATAGATCTTAAAGATGAATGCTCAAAAATAAAATGCATGCATTTAAGAAATTCATACTGCTTTCAAAAATCAATGCAATTCGATTAATTATAATCAAAACTATAATAAAAATTATATTAATTTTATTATATTCCGTTGTTTTTTATTTTACCCCTTGCAACACAGACTGCTTTTTTCAAGTATGGTCGTAACGAGGTTTTAGTGTAAATTTTTATTTTCATATTCCACATGGACGTGCGCGCTGTACGTCTGGAAGTCGTCTACGATAAAATCAGGTATACGTATCGTACGTCCTGCACGACAAAAGCGTTAATGTATATTTCATGTAAAAATTTATTTTTCGAAAAGTGAAAAAATATTATTTTGAGGCAATATTCATTAGATTTTAATGTACTCTGCTGCATACAATAGTGCATTACCTAACAAACGGTTTACAGAAAGTGGAAATCTTTTGCTCTACCATGATCAGGTATACATCATAAACAATTGGTAAGTTGTCATTCATAAATGTTGTTTTGAAAACTAAACAATACTTTCAAAGTATATAATTTGAGAGATCACGTCTCAAATTCTTGCTGCATCTTATTCATTTAATTTCTTTCGATCAGCTATATCGCCCCGCTTTCTTAATGAAGAACATAATATCAGAAAACTATTCAATCTTATTAGTTTCCTCATTTAAATCTGCTTCCTAAATAGTACTATTTACATATTTTTTAATAGGATAAAATAATATGTACTTTCTTACGCTTTTCTTTACTCGTAAGTATTCTACATTTAACCACTTACAACTTCTCACATACAAAAATCTCATGATTTATATTGAAAAATTATTGCCAGCGAACTGCATATAGAGATATGTAAGATAAATCATTATAGTCATCTTAAAAAGGATATCACAGTTTTCACACAATTTGTGCAACCCCCAGGGTTTAATTGTTGAAATTAGCTATTGACATACAAAAATGGTTATTACGATATCTCCATGCCGACATTTTTGGAGTTTCTCTGTTTGAAAGAGTATTTTATTTCTTTCAGTTTTTCTAGTTTTCGAACTTCGTAATAATTAACAGATTTTAAAGAGATTGAAACATTTTATATTATTATGTATATTATTATTATTATATTATTATGTGTAGAATATTTAATGAAAAATTCTTTACAACAGTATAACTGCTTCCAGAATTTACAAGCACATTTGTAAGTATACATAATTCTCTTGGGCAAAAATTACATATCCTACATGGGATAAAAAGGTATATTGTAACAGAATAATTGAACACCACGTAAACAACTACAAGAACAAGAGTGATTATGAATTTTTTAAGGCTGAGTAAAATCTGAACATATTTTTCTGCTTTTGTCTGAAATTGTAATAAAGATAATTATCCCTTTGTCTTTAAATATTATATCATTAGACGCATTTTTTAAATCCTAAAAGCAAAAAACTTTCTAAATTGCGATTTTTGTCTTAATGAAAGGCCTAGAATTTTGAAATTAGGCAGGGCAGTTATTTATAAGATACAAATGATCTCTAAGAACATTTCCTAAAAAATCGAAATTCAAAAGGGGTGAAAATGAGCGAAAAGCGTTCTAAAAAACTTTCTAAATTACGATTTGTACGTTATCTCAGGAAGTACCGAAACGATTTAAAAAATAATGTTGTGAATTCGATGGTGACATCCCTTGATCCAACATAGGCTGTATTTCATTTCGGTACCACTACCTTAAAGGGTGTGAAAGAGCAAAAGACGATCTAAATTGCGTTTTTTTTTTTTTTTTTTTTTTTTTTTTTTTTTTTTTTTTTTTGTAATACTGAAGGGGTGAAGGGGCTAGCAACTTGAAATTTGGCGGGGTAATTACTTATGAGATGTAAATGCTCTCTGAGAAGAGTTCCTTAAAAATTTGAAATTTAAAATGGGTGAAAATGAACAAAAAGCGTTCTAAATAGCAATTTCTACGCAATCTCAGGAAATATAAACCGATTTCAGAAGTAATGGTTTCAAATTGATGGTGACAGCCTATAACATAGCCTATATTTCACGTTGTTGTTACTACCACCTGGGGGTTACAGGAGCAGAAAATGTTCTAAATTGTGTTTTTTGCGTTACTGAGGGCGGTCTAACATTTTAAATTTGGAATGGTAATTACTTCAAAGAAGAAAATGCTTTCTAAGAATTGTCGAAAGAAAATTCCAAATTTAATCTCAGGAAAATAATAAACTGAATACAGAAGTTATTGGTTGCAAATCAAGAGTGATAGTCCCTGATAAAAATACGAGCAATATTTTATGCTGGTGTCACTACCACCTGGTTGGCAGGAAAAACAAAAAAGCCTTTAAAAACATCTAAATTCCGTTTTCTATAGAATATTAGGAAATACCAACCGATTTCAATGTTAACGTTGGCAAATTAATGGTGACAGTATCTGTTTCAACATTTTTCGAGACATTCTATTTCAACTCTGTTTCGGCATTTTATGTTGATGCCACTAACACCAGAGAGGTTGTAGATTGTTAGACAAGAAACTTGGAATTTGACATATGGTTAATTTTAAGATATAAATGTGATAAGATGGTTTCTAAAAAATTCAAAACTTCAAATGAATACTTAAATGAGCGTATGAAATGACCATAAAAGTCTCAAAATACTTTCTAAATTATCATTTATTTGGAATTAGTTTTGGTTCTTCTTATTAATTAAAATCTTATTTCTATCTATTGCACTTTTATAATGATCTTTAGTCAAACTTTGGCTTAATTTGTAATTTTTGAATTATTCCAAAAAGTGTGCTTCTAATAAAAAACAGTAATGCACATATCACTTGGCATATTTCAACTATTACGCGAGCAAAGACGCGTTGTTTGCTAGTAATTTATATTTAATAATAATTTATATTTAATAATATCTAATATTATTAATAATAACATTTTTTAATAATAATTAATGTTATTAATAATAATTAATATTATTAATATAAGTTTATATTTAATAAAAATTTATATTTAATAATAATTTATATTGAATATATATTTTTTTAAATTTTTTAATTCTTTTTCAGTACCTTTAACTATAACATATGCATACGACGTAACCACACTACTGGTATAAGATCGAAAAATTTGACTTTCAAAAATAATGATTTATAATTTACAATAAAATGAATAATCTTAAATTTCAAATGATATTATGGCAAAAGGAAAGATGCAGAATATATACGACAATTTATACTAAATTTTGTTGGAAATTCTGGCTACAATGTAGAACTATTAATAAGGAATGTTCTATTACCCTACTATCTTCTTTGTTATTTTTATCCCGGCACCCCATAGCAACATTATATAAAATTCCTTACTAAAATGCATATATATCCATAGACGACAACTTTTCTTATTTGAATTTTCAGTTTAAAAATCCGCCTTTGGCATTTTTTTCTGTTTTGCACATCAGAAGTTTTTTCGCAAATAATATCTGCTTTCGGTTCTAAACAAAAAAATCATCATTTTATAAATACTTTTCGAATACATTTCTATGTGATTTCTCATCGTTTAGGTAAACTCTGTCTCTCCTGAAAGTTTGTAACCACTGTGCTGAAACATCCTGTATTTATAAATCTCTGATACAATGGAATCGGTTGGATTCGAACACTGCATCTTTTTTGGAAACTAAAGTTAGTTACAAATGATTGATCACCTTGTCGCTATATGCATTACTTATACTCAGTTACGTTCCCTTGGTGGTTTTCTATAGATAACATTTGCGATAGAATTGGTTGCAAAATTGTACAAAAATAGATTGGATACTAATACATTGTTTGATTTGCACGAAAATATATTCAAAGTCTTTCCACATTAGCTTATATCATATTCACTACATTTGACCACAATCGAATGTACCGTTAAAGATTTATCGTGCTATCTAGCACACACAAATCATGATCACAATGCTGAACTACAGTATATGCTTGGAAACTAATAAAGAAACAGAATATGCAAAGAATCCGTCATATGGCTATATTTTTGGCAATATTCCCGCACTGTAAGAAAAAAAAATGTTAATGTAGGAAAAAGCAGTATAACCATATAAGAATATATTCAACAACCACTTCCGAGTTATTGAAAAGTATGGTTTATCTTTACAAACTTCAGAAACCAGTATATTTTAGAAGTTTAAACAGTGATTTAAAAAAAAAAAAGCAAATTCTTTTTCTACCACTGATTTCCTGAAATATTTCCACGTAACTTTTATAGTGCATTAATCAATTTTATCAACCTGGTCTATAGGTTTTACAGATGCAAACAATTTTCGAGCAAACTGTTTTATGCTCAACAAACTTGTTTTACATGCAAATGTGAAAAACTAACATCACTAACATTGTCATTACAATTATATTATTTTAGTGCCCTTGCTTGTATAAATTCAGTTACGCATATAAAAATCCTCAATTGAGAATTTTATAACAGCCGAAAAACCAATATTCATGCTTCGAAAAACTGATTAATATACTTAAAATCATGCAAATTAATAATACAAATTCGTGGCAGAAAAAGATACTCTGTTTTTATAAGTTTTTTTTTTTAAATATCCAAAATAAAAAGGTATCTAGGATTTCTAAAGATGCAGAAGGTTTTTTGGTATAGTGGGTATTTGGGCAGAAATTATTGTTAATTTTTGTACCTGGTTATGTTATATTTTAATAAATTAAAAAAATGTTTTTTTTTTTTCAGTGTATTTCGTGGTCAATATTAACAGGATCTTTTGACTCAATATTGGGACATATACATTTTGAAACTATTGCGTAAATATTCGTAAAATATATTTCACTATTTCAATGTCAATATCTTCTATATAAAACGAGACTTTATGCAATATTAAATCCTCTTTTACATATAAAACATATTCTTTAATCGTTTCATTACTTCTGATATACTTGCCTAATTATAACATCTAACAAAACTTTGATTCTTATTCGACATTACTTCTTTTTCCAGTCATTTAAAAACAAAAACATTTTAATAAACGATAAATAAAATATTTCATGCATAAATAAAAGTTAATTATTTTATAGAATAATATTTAACCTTCTTTTTTCCAAAAAAGATCACCGGTAGAAAAAATGAACATTCCCAATTAACTCTTCCAATAAAGTAGTATGATAAAGTATGATGATGTTCAATGACCAATTATCTTGTCATAAAAAAGTTCGAAAGAATCAGAGAGGCGAAAATGAATGCTGGAAGGGCGTGAAATTCCTTCAGACGTTTATTTCAGTCAACGAGAAAAAAGGGTAACAAAGCACATTCTTTAGAATCCCATGGTCTCTTTCTTCGAGCAATATATTTAAGGACCTTGCAACTTTAATAAAATAATGTGATCGGAAGTTAATTAATGTGAACTGATTTTCAGCTATTTATGCGGAAAATTTGCAGTCATTATGATACTTATATTTTTAGATAAATATCATTGCGTTCTAATTGATTATTATATTATTTAGTTTAATTTGCTTATTTTTTAACAATTTACAATACAGTAATACAAATAAATGTGTTTATGAATTTGGTTTGTGTATCTGTCCGTCTGTCTGTCTCTCTGTATTTTCTTCTGTATTTTCAGCTCCTCTCTCTGCGTTTTAACTCGTGATATATATGGTATAACATATATATGGTATAATATATATATATATGTATATATATATATATATATGGTATACATGGTATAATCGTATTGCAATGTAATTGATATACGAGGGTGAATCAAATATAAACCGGAATTTTTGTTTTTCAATTTATTGGTACAAGATACAAAATAGAAAGTTACATACTATTTTTCTATATAATCTCCTGATTTCAAAACACATTTTCCCCAACAGATTGGACGGTTTTTGATGCCGTAATCATAGAAAGAAGAGGGGTGTGTCTCCAGCCAATTGCGCACGAAGGCTTCAACAGCAGTGTCGTCGCCGAATCTTTCTGCTCCTAATCTTTCTTTCAAAGGCCCAAACATGTAATAATCACAGGGGGAATGTAGAGAGGTTGTCTCAGTGTTGGCCAATGCATTTCCTTCAACATTTTGTGAGTCAGGCTGGCTGTATGGGACGGGCACTGCCATGAAGCAAAATCACTTCTCTGATCGGGAATTCATGTTTCTTTTCGTGGATATGCACGTTTTGTTTCATCCAGCAGCTGGCAATAGTAGGCAGCAAGTAGTAGGCAGCACTCTCGAGAATGTCCCGAACGGCACTAATGTTTCCGCAGTCAAACTTGTTCAAGGGGGAGGCGTGTGTGGGGGGGGGGGATAAAATTCTGCTCGTCCTTCCACAAACTTTATGTGCCAGTCATGCACTTGGGTGTTCTTCAGACATGTCTCTCTTAACTGTGCTTGAAATCTTCGTATGATTTTAGCCATTCCTACGCTTCATTTGTGAGAAATTTAAAGATAATGTGTTGCGCAACGTTGGGGTGAACCTCTCCCTTAATCATCCTGATGTTGACTGAGAAACGGAGTGTGGAGCACATAGCGGCACATAGATAATCATCTGATATCCACACCTGTCATGCACAGAGGTTTGAACGCCTTCGCGATGACCTTCAGGCCTCCCAGCAGAAATTCCGGTTAATATTTGATTCACCCTCGTACATTATTAAGGTTTACAATGCCATATTCTGTATTCAAAATTAAACGTGAAGCATTTACAGTTTATTTAGAGGTACACTCAAAAGAATTTAGTCACATTATTGAACATGGGGGAAAATCGCTTGCAGAGTACTTAAATGATGTTACATATTTCAAAAATTTTGAAATTGATGTACATCACTGTAGTTCTACACTAGAAGATTCTCACTATAGAATATAATAGCACTTATAATTGATTTACAGAAGCACTCAAAAATTTTTTAGAAGATTATATATGGGAAATCATTATATTATTTGATTTCTGTTCCTCCTTTTAAACACTTTCAAACATAGTTGAAAAGTGTGTATGAGTTGGGTTTGTCTATCTGTTCGTCTGTCTCTATGACTGTATGATTGTCTATTAGTACTCTAACTAACGTAAATATACTCATATTGCCATGCAATTTATATATGTTCTGAATTTTTATAATCCCCTATTCTGTATTCGAAATGAAGTCTGTAGCATTTAAAGTTCCTTTACATGGACGCACAAAAATGATATTATTACATTATTTTACATGTTTAAAATTCGTTTGCAGTGTTTTTAAATGATGTTACACTATTTCAAATGTATTAAAATTGATATACACGACTGAAGTGTACTACGAGATTCCTACTATATAATATGATGTGTGTAGCACTTATACTTCGCTTATAGAAGCACTCGTTACATTATTATGTACGTGGAAAGACAATTGCGTTGTATTTTAATAAAGTTAAATATAAGAAATATAATGATATTTGTATGAATTTCGTAGATGCACGAAAACGTACTTTCTGTAGAATAAGGAGTGGAGTGCATTTATCTTTCATTTACAAGGTCATACAAAAAAAGTGGGTTACATACTGATCTATTAGGGAAAACCGTTTAGCTTATGTTTTAATTTTCTTACACTATTTTAAAAATAATGAAATTGATATACATAACTGATGTTCACTACTCTATACTTGTTGTAGAAAAAGATCTGCATATTATCATCATTCATTTAGAGGGACATCCAAAAATATCGGACAGTACTGTCTATCTGAGATAATTGCTGTAATTACTTTTTTAGTTAGGCTAATGTAAGACGAACGTCTATTTGCAAGCTTTTTGTGTATCAACATGAATTCGGTTGATTTTTGACGGCCAATTATCAACTCGATTGATATAGGCCCAGGGAGGGGTTGGTGCCCTTCGTGGTGGTCTTTCTAAGGGAACGTAACCCGTATTTAGTAATGGAAATCCATGGTTCGAAGAAAACCACGAAAACTCCGGACGATTAGGCAGACGGCCACGATTGGTTTCGAACCCAGCACCTCCCATCTACCAGCTTCGAGAGCAGTAGTGGGGTGCATTTATGGTTCATTTACAAGGTCATACAAAAGAAGTTGGTTACATACTCATCTGTTAGGAAAAACCGTTTAGAGCACTTTTTAATTTTTTAAAACTACACTAAAAATAATAAAATTGATATACACACCTGATGTTCGCTACAGTTTACGCTTTTCGTTTCAACATGAAAAAGAAACACATGCTAGCGAAGGTGTAGGGAGGATGTAAGAAGGAAAAAAGCGTGCAAATAGACGTTCATCTGGCATTAGCCTTATAGCTTCAAACTGTAACTACATTTTAGCACACTACTTGGCGCGTTTAAGTTCTATAGATTATAAATAAGTCTTCGAAAATAATTCGTAGGCATTGCTGATCGTGTGCCTAAATTGCTAAAAGGTGGTTTTTATTAAGTAATGCATTTCAAGTTGAACTATATTTAGTATACTAAGAGGTTTTTGTAGAGTATAAATAAAACTATATGCAGGGCTACGCAATGAACTTGATAAATGGTCGCCCATGGATGACACTATATGGAAGAAGGATTTGAGAACACTGAAACGTGTTTTTTTCCTGAACCAAATTTTATCTTACAAGGTGGCGTGTATCAAAATCTGTAGTTAATACATATAACTTTAGAAATTGCTGTAACTGTATGTGTAGTCGTGGGGGTATTTTCAATTGCAGAATGCGGGTTTTTATAGTAAGTAAACTTTAGCATATTATGTACAATCTATACATATCTAACGATCATATACAAGCCTACACGAAAGAATGTGATTAATTTTCTGCCTATATAGTATAAATGCTAAAATCTCTTTCGCAAATATGTTGTGCATTTAGTTAAATGGTTACTTACCTATTTTCTTTAACGACTTTTAATTAAAGTATTCTGGAAGAGTGGAGGAATGTTTCATAATCTATGTTTGAAGCGTGATTTTCTATCTTGATTTTCCTTTCTTCCTTTTTATTCATATTAGTACAATGCTAAATTTATTTATTTAACTACAATATTGTATGAAATACTAATTATTTGACGATCATGTAAAATATTATCATCAAGGTGTTATTGATTATCTAATATTTCTGAAAATATTCTATATTTTTATTAGTACAGTATCATATTAATGAAATGCATCTATTTAGTGTATTAAATAACTTTTTTCTCACATAATACGTTTTCTTTTAGTCAATTAATTTCATGTAATTTACTTAACCTGTTAAGAGTTTTAAAAACTATAAGATATTTTTATCCTTCCTTTTTTTTTTTACCGGTTATTTGAAAAACACAAACACTTTAATGAAAAATAAATTAGATGTTTCACAACAGTATTTAATATATTTTTTCAAAAAGGGTTACTCCAAAAAAATCAACATTTCTAATTAACTCTTCCAATAATGATAAAATATGATGCTCGATGACAAATTATATTATCACAATACGTTAAAAAGTATCAGGCATGCGGGCAAAATGCTAGACGGACGTGAAATGAAATTCCTTCATACTTTTACGTCCGTCAATGTACAAAAAGTATGACCAAACCCACCTCATGGCTTCGGCTTTCTAGGTGTATTTTAAAGACTCGAACATTTTGCTGCGGTAACGTCATATATGTAGAGACATTTAATAAATTGAATTAAAATTAAGTGTATTAATTAAGCGTGTTATTTTCCTATAAAATCTGTGCAATATTTATTTATTTTTATTCTTAGATGAAGTTAGTGACGTCTTAATTTTTTTTTGAACTAATTTAATATCTTTATTCTCTTCGTTTCTTGACTGTCTTCTATTTTACATGCAATTGTACAATCCTGAATTTCAATGTTATATGCGATGTTAATGCTTCGATATTCTAGAAAATGTTTTGTATAATCTCAATATATAAGATCCGCAAAACAGGAAAATCAACATTGTGTCAATGTGTTAACAATCTTGTAAATAAAAAATATTTATTTAAATGAATATATAATAAATATATTAAATTATGCTTGTGCTACATAAGATCTTTGCTTCTACAATAACAATTTCTTCTAATGTTCTTCTACATAAATAACGTGAAACTTAATTAACGTTCCTTGCCCCGTTTAGCCGTCATTCCAGAATCACAAACACTTTAATAAAAAAAAATACATATTCTTTAAGAAAGGTTAATTAATTTATATGACAATATTGTAACCTCTTTATTTTAAAATGACCTTCTAGATTTAAAAAAAATAATAAATGATCATTTCCAATTATCTGACCAACTCAGTAGTAAGATAAACTGTGATACTGAATGACAAATTATCTTGCCGTAAGACTCTCTAAAAGTTAGCCAGGCAAAAAAGAATGCTGTTAGGCCATGGAATCCCTTCAGACGTCTATCTTTCGCTATTATAAAAGACAAACCTGCCCCTGCGTAAGGCTGACGTCATTTTCATGGTGGCAACAAAAGACGATTAAATTTAACTTTTACTGCAATTTTCTTTAACTTCTAAATATCGTCTTTTTACACAGTCGAAAAAAAAATGTACTTTCAAATAAAATTTCTTTGAAAATTTTATCACAATTTCTTTGAAAATATATCGCCATATAATGAAATTATATTGCTTTTAAGTACATTTCAGGCATGAATTTTTTTTAATTTCTCTTTATCGGGTGCAAAAGAATACGAAAAATAAAGTCGTTTGCATTTAAATTAATATAAGTATCTAAGCATTTTTTTCAAGCGTATATTCCATAGCGTAATTAAATCATTCATCAATAAATAAATAAACAAATAAAATACCATACGTATAAACACAAATTTAAGACATGTAATTAAACTATGCACTTAAACTACAGAAATGATCATAATTAAAAATTCTGATTGTAAATAGTGATCTTTGGCGATTTCTTCAAGCGTTAAATACATGCATGAAGCCTATAAGAAAGCATCGCTTTTGTTAAATTTCAAAATTGTATTTAAACGCATGATTGCTATTTGTTAAATAAATATGATTTTTGGTACTGTTAGTGCGCATTCTTAAAAATATATTACATGTAATAAATCTATTACCCCAGTACCATACAACATTTTAAAAACGGTGAAAATCCAGATACTTCCTTTGAATTTGGTTTGTAAAGCTTTTTGTTCTAGTTGCGTGCTACTAGAGTAGATTTATTGTTTTTAAAAGGATTGTGAACTCCTATATTCTGTAACCCATGAATCCTGGGTATATCCACTTGTATCATTAAAAGAAAAAATAGATGACCAAGCACATTCGTTAGAATTCTATGGTTTTTCTTTCCAGTTGTGTTTTTAAGGGCCGATAAGTTTTACTAAAACAATATTATATCTGTTGAGACGTTTAATAATATAAATTGAATTACAGTTACTAAATGGAAGTTTTTCATTCATTAAACCTTTATGACCATTATTTTTCTTTCTTTCTTGCGTGTTCTTTTCTCAAAAAATAAATTGAGATTTTTTACCGTTGTACAAACTATAAAAGTGATTTTTCATACCAAACAGAAAGATAGGTATATTTGAATGATACGTAGTGAATAAGAAATATCGGACGGGCATTAATAGATAGTCATGTAAACTACAAAATCTTTGTATATGAAACTATCATCACAAATCATTAATTTATTGAAAAATACGGGAAGCTTCACTCAAATCAAAATGTGGATATGCATTAATAACTTTAGAGGGAAAGTCCCGTAAGAGAATATGTCGCCAATTTGCGTATTTTATAGAAAACAGCATGGCGCATACATTGTTCTAACCTGAATCGTATCTAGATGAGCACATATAAAAATTGCAAAATGCAATATATGTTCTTTTATTTTCGAAAAATTTTTTAGGTTATAGTATATAAGGCATTGTATACACTGTTATAGTATATTGGGTTATAGTTTATAAGTATTGGTATTTTACATAATCTTTAGTTCTATGAACCACAACCAATATAAGAGTGAGAGGTGCCAATTTGTGTACGTCCAAGTAGCTCAGTTGCTAGAGCATTTTTGCGCTATGCCGATGGCCCGGATTCGAGTTCTGGCTTGGCTACTTTTTCACTCTGTTGGTTTTACGCCTAGATAGCAAAGTAAAACAAATCATACAAATAAAACTCAATATTTCGAGCATGTTTCCTACTTACAAAATTATATATTTACTATACAATTTTCCGGATGCTGAGTTAAATTTGTTTCATGTTTATCACAGGGTTGAGTCATTGAAGAGATTCAATGTTGTGCTGCAGATGCAACGTAGCGAAAATACAATAGTGAATGGTGCCAGACTGGATAACGCCTGCGTAGCTCAGCCTGTACAACATTGGTCAATTATGCCAATGACTCTGGTCTTGGCTTGCAAGCTTCTCACTTTTTTGGTTTTGCGTCTAGTTTGAAAAGCAAAAAATAAAAGCAATTACAGGAATATTTTTCTTTCGTTTAAACTTCTCTGTTTATAACACGTCTCAATTACAGACATAATTTTTAACGATTGAATGCTAAATTTGAAGAATATTTGATCGTCTTATGATAACTTTCATTAACTGCGTGAAATATTTTCTCCATTTTTTATTCGACTGTATTATGAGACATCTAAACTGGACATATTTTAATTTTAACAAAACTGTCCAAATTATAAGTTTTTTTTTATTCCATTACTATGTTACTTTCAGAAACTCATTCAAGTATTATAGATGGAAAAAATGTAAGCCAATTCTCCCCTTCTCATATAATTATTTGAAAGAAATTGGGCGTTTCATGCACTCATAAATAAAATTGTGTGAAAATTGTCATTTTAATAATAATTTCTATATTAAATACAAAGATTAAAAAAAACCCTTCTTTTTAAATTTTTCGTAAACGGTGTCCAAATATGTTGGCATTACATATAAGCATCGTTAAGAATTTTCTTTATATATAGGGCATTTGTACATAATAGAGTCAAAAATAAGAATTTAAAATCATGTAATTAAGTAAAAAGATCTATTAAATGTTGAATGAAATTACAATTTTGAAAAACACAAGACAGCTAAAATGTATCAGTTATGGCTTGAACCTGCATTTTGGATGATCCCATGTTTTAGTCGAATTCGAATTTTAAGTTGAAAATTTTCCTAAATTATCCAATTGTTGAAAATTTGATTTTAATCGACTGTGTTTTGCATAGATGGCAATATAATATATTATAATGCGATCAAATCTTGTGTGTGTGTTCTTATCCAAATTTAATATGCAAAATGTCTCTAAAGAGTTTCACTGAGTTTTGTATCCAACCGTTTTGCGATATTTGAAGACCGTTGGGGTAGGTCACACGTTCTAGAAAATTTGATTAGTGAGTTATTTTGGGATTACTACGAGTCTGTGAATTTCAGTAGAAATAAAGGTAAAAACAGTTATTTAATTGTTGAACAGTTGGTAGTATACAAATTCATAAAACTGGCAACATTTCGCAAAATTTAGAGAAATATGGGCGACATTTTCAAGCTGAGGAGGATTTAGTGAAAAAATCACTTTCAGGATATGAAGGAATTATCTACACTGCAAATAGAAGCGTCTTAAATTTAGACACATATGTGACTGAAAAAGAATTTTAGACACTTAAGTGTCTAAATCTGAAAATTAAGACACTATAGATGTCTTAATTTAAGATACATAAGCGTCTTACTATGACCATGGTGTAAACGAACTGAGAATAATGTCAAAAATATCCGCAAACGTCTTATTTTAAGACACTTCATTGCTTTAAACGTGTCTTAATTTAAGACGTTTTGATTCTTCCGACGCAATAACCACCAGGGGGCACTAGCACTCTCAGTTGCGCATGCGTTTTAGATGTCTTCGTTCGAAGTGGTATACGTTGTAATTCAAACAAAGTTTGTTTTTATGTACGCGTGTATTTTAATTCGTTTTTTGCGAAATGTGAAGTACTGTGATTTTAATTCGTATTAACTTGGATTATTTATTTATTGAATACATACATCTGACGTGTGTGCTCGACATCAAATGTCTCTTAGAAGCTGTCGTCGATACAAGGGCGGGATAGACACAGAACAGAAGTAGCCGACGGTTGAAGATTACACCCGGAAATTCTACAAAGCGTGTGCAATGGGCTTAGTGTTAACTCGTATCAATTTATATCAATAATATTGTGTTATTCATCTTCGTCCTGTCGAAGCTGGCAAAAAAAAAAGAAACTTTTGTCTGGCGGGTCCTGTTTTTAGGATGAAACATCTCATTCTTTAAATATGGCTAGTCGGATGTATTATGGGATTACCTTTTAAACTAATGAAAGTCTTTCTCCCTCACTGTGGTTGTGGTAGTTTTTAAAATTTCAAATCGAGGAATATTTCTTACCTCTTGCAGCAACTCAAGTAAGTTTCTTTATAGTAGTAAAATTAGTGTATTTTATGATTTTATTTATTGTACTAAACAAAATCCTGCATGAAATTTAATTAGTTTTGAATCTGTTCGCAAAAAACCCCACTAATTCTAGAAGTATATATTTTTAAACTTATGACGTTATTTTTTATTACGAATTATATATTCAATGTCAGTTCTTAGTTTCAATGGATAATTTTTATCTCGCAGTAAATGACGGCCACAAGGAAGTAAAGAAAAAAAAAACTTTGAAAGATGACCTAATGCTTTCTTACTTCCTGGCATAAAACCGCAGATTAAAAAAAGATAAATAAAGTAAATGAGACTGGTGTATTATATGAAGCTGCCTGTAAAAATATACATATGTATTTGATTTGCAATCAACTCTAATACTGATTTTTTTATTATTTTTAATAAAAAAGTAATTTGAAATTTATAATGGGAAAAAGTAAAAACCTCTAACTAGATTTCGTATTTAAAATTGTGGTAACTTTATTTATATGCACTTATACGAAAAATACAAAAATGACAGATGTTACTGTATATATTTAAGACGAAAGAAGTTTGGAAATCATAAGTTATTTTTTCCTCATGCTTTTAATATAGAATATGTACTTATTTGTTTTTATTGATAGTTGAATAGCTTTTGTGAGTACCCTCTGATCTACATAAAAACTTGCCCATGTGGAAATATAAATTTTTTAAAAACATAATTTTTAAATAAGTATTTTCATTTTTTTTTGGGGGGGGGGAGGGGGGATTTTGCATGAATTTTTGTAAAGCTGATATCTTAAATCTTGCACTGATTATAATGAAAGTTTTAAACTTTTAGAGTAGGACAAGTTTAAAAACGCAAATATATTTAACAAAATACCAAAGTCATTTTTTCCCCAATGTTATTAAAGTAGAATATTTATTTATTTATTTTCATTATTCATAGTTAAATGGCTGTTGTGATTATCAAGTGATGTATATGTAAAATTGCCTATGTGGCAATATATTTTTTTATATTTTCATTTTTTTTTTTGGGGGGGGGGGGGGATTTTTGCAATTTTCGTACATCTGATATTTTAAATCTTTTTCCACATTCAACCGAGTATAATAAATATTTTGAACTTTTAGAGTAGGACAAGATTATAAAATATATATATATATTTATCTATGTACCTTAAAAGCCCTTAATAGCGAACACTTCGGGACCGCGGAATTTGTCCCATAATTGGAGATGTCTACTTTTTTGAGGTAAAAATATACAAATATGTATGTCTGCTGATTAAAAAAGTATTCGTTAAATAGAGGTGTTCGCTATTCGAGAATGTCTATTAACCTCCACAACGGATACTCCCGAATACCGGACATCTCAATTTAGACAACTATTATGCAGGGTTGCGTTTCTTGCAAAAGTACTTCTTGATTAAAGGAAGGGCAAACTGGGAAGTGCCCCGTCTCCCTACGACTGTAGTGCCCCCAAATTTGATGTGCAATATTTGTAAAGCTTATATTTTAAATCTGTTTCGAAATTGTACTGATTATAATCAATATTTTGAACTTTTAAAGTAAAATAAGGTTAAAAACAAAATAAATTTAAAAAAATCTAATATTTAGATAAATATTTTTTGTCTTTTAATCTTGTTCTACTCCTGAAGTTCAAGATATTGATTATAATCAGTACAATGTCGTAAAAGATTTAAATTATCAACGTAACGAAAATTGTATACCAAAACTGAGAGCACCAAAAAAATCAGGCTGTATTGGGGGGGGGGGGAGGGGCAGGACCACAGCCAAATATTTTTCCAGGATTCAACGTGGTCAAACATGGCTACGTATGATGCTTACAAAAAAATGGATGCGAATCAGACGTTTGAAGTGTCTGAAATTCAGACGCAAAAAGTGTCTGAAAAAATTCAGACATTTTAAAATGTCTGAAAATTGAACACTCCATTTCAGACACTTAAGTGTCTGAATTTCAGACATTTTAATTTAGAATGTAGAAATTCACAGTAGGAGCTGAGATACATAATTCAATCAATCAGAGTTCAACTTAAAATGCAGTTTCTAATGATGCCACTTCGTTGTAAATTTTTAAGTAATATAAAATTTAGAAATATGCAGATAGATTTAATATTGATTCTTTCTATAAGCCATAGTGTTAGAAAATAAAATTCTTTATAACAATCATACAGCGAGAATTTATTCTTATCTCGAGTTGAACACAAACCTTATATTAACCAATCGTAGTAGTCTAAGAGCTAGCAGCGTTTTCGTCACCTGATTTTATAAAGGCTCAATTTTCTATATGTTCTTCCGATTTATGATGTAGTACGTTTGCGGGCGGTCTGGAAGTCTGGAGACGTTGCGTTTACCAGCGGGAAAAGGGGTTATGCAGGTCAAAAAACTTTAAAATTACGTCAATTTATCAAGGCTCATTTTTCTATATGTTCTTCCATTTTATGGTGTAGCACGTTTGCGGGCGGTCTGGCAGTCGGGAGACGTTGCGTTTACCAGTGGCAGAAGGTGTTATGCAGGTCAAAAAACTTCAAAATTACGTCATTTTAGCATGATTTTTGTTCATAACGTCTGTTTCTACTAGATATTTGTGATATTAATCCATTATTAACAGACGTTAGCAATGTGTCTAAGACCCTGCCTGATCCACATTTATATTTAACATCTCTCTTTGGTAAACAGACATACTTTAATTAATTTTCCAGACACAAATTCGGTTGCACAGTTAATGCCGGACGGCTTTAAATATGGCAACGAAAGTGCCTGTTTCAGAAGTGTTTTACAGTTTAAAAATTATAAGCCATCTTTACGTCATTTTATCAAGTTTAAAAATAACAAGATATTAAACTTAGTCTAGCAGAAAACTTATAATTAATTTGCCAGACACAAATTCGGTTGCAAAGTTAATGCCAGATGGCTTTAAATATGGCAACGAAAGTGCCTGTTTCAAGAGTGTTTTATAGCTTAAAAATTATAAGTCATCTTTACGTCATTTTATCAAGCTTAAAAGTAACAAGATATTACTCTTTGGCTAGCAGACAACCTATAATTAATTTGCCAGACACAAAATTGGTTGCAAAGTTAATGCCAGAAGCCTTTAAATATGGCAACGAAAGTGACTGTTTCAAGAAATGGCATCTTGTAGGGATTTGGCTTCATTTAATGACAGTCAACCCTTAATTGTTACCAAAGCAACAATCGTTTTTTCGTAATTATATATATATATATATATATATATATATATATATATACATATATATAGTGTATGTCGAAAAAAATGTTTAATTTTGTCTGATTAATGTAAATTTATGTAATTGTAATTTTTAAACTATATAACACTCTTGAAACAGGCACTTTCGTTGCCATATTTAAAGCCGTCTGGCACTAACATTGCAACCGAGTTTGTGTCTGGAAAATTAATTATAGGTTGTCTGTGAACCAAAAAGTAATATGTTACCTATAAATGTGGATCTGGCAGTGTCTTAGTGACATTGGTAACGCCTGGTAATAATTGATTAATATCACAAATAGTTAGTAGAGACAGATGTTATAAACAAAAAGTATGCTAAAAGGAGGTAATTTTGAATTTTTTTCACCTACATAACCCCTTCTCCCGCAGGTAAACGCAACGTCTCCCGACTGCCAGACCGCCCGCAAACACACTACCCCATAAGTCGGAAAAATATAGAAAAATGAGCCTTGATAAAATGACGCATATTTTGACGTTGCTAGCTCTTAGATTATAGCTCCATCTTCTCCGCTGGTTTTGTATAAACATTACATTCGTATGCAACATAATTAGACTAAAACTATATATATCTAGATGTTGATTTCGCCAACAATCCAAAAATACATCATGTCCATTCTTTTGCGTTACTGTTTAACTTTAAAATATCCACATATTGTGTTTCTATTTCAATAAGTATATTATTTTCAAAATGCAATAGTTATAGAAATTTAATATTTATAATCTGAAATAAGGAAAAGGTATTTCATTAAGAGTTTCAATTTAACATGTTTCCTGTTGTTCATTAACACATGCAATTGTAAAATAAGTCAGTTTTCGTGAAGCTATATATAGCGTTTATAATATAATGTCGTAAGATTTATCTACTTTGATACATGTAGTTATTTTTCTTAAGTTTTGGTCTTAGTGAAATTACTATCATGTGCACTCAGTGATTTATAAAAGTTGTTGTCCTTGTCACGTTGATGTACTTTCATAAACTCCGTTTACTTTTCTTCCCTAATCGACAGTCACAAGAATGCTATAAAAATAATTTTCGTCACCCGATCTTACCCATTTCTACTAAATAATGCTTAACTAGCTTACTATGGATTAATTATTGCAAGGATTTTTTACCTATTTATAAAATTATCGCAATAATACTTTTACGAGGTAAATGGTTTTTCTGAATAGTGGATGTCATTCACCATAAAGGAGGTTTTATGCCTTTGTATTTATTTTAAAGAGATTATACTAAATGTATTTTCTTTAAAATATTAATCTACCCTATATATATATCTACCCTATGTATATAAAATCCTAATGAAACGAATTTTTGAAACGGCTGAAATGAAACGAATTTATAAAACGATTCTATGAAACGACTGATTAAACAGCTGATAATGTTTCACTGCGAATTTTCCAAAAATATGGAATACTTTGCGATGAAATTAACACCAAAATACCGTATTAATCCGCAGATCTCAAAACTGGTATTAGAATTTTTAAATTCGAATTAGTTTTCGATACATTAAATTTTTTCTAATTTTAAATAGTTTTCTCTAATGATAGCAACTGAAATTTTAATCATAACACATATTTTTTTCCCATATTTTAGAAAAGGTTATTATTTCAAACTAATTTGGCTTCCCCTAAATGTATACTAAGAAATGTATCATATTACTTTTATTCATAATTCAATTTGTATTTCATTATTATTTTATTTAATACAAAACTTTCATTTAAATCTGAGATATTTAAAATAAATGGCTTTCACTTCTTTCTTTTTTTTTTAAACGAAGCGAAAAAAAACCATAATAGGTACATATGTCATATACGCAACGGGGTACCTAATTGGCGCCAAAATGGCGTTATTTTCTTGACATGGTAACCCGGTTATTGTTGCTTATATTTATTAATAAATGTTGATTTGAATTTATTTTCTTTTTATTTACAAAACATGTTTAAATTGTTTTGTTATAGTTATTAATTAAACTTTTTTTTATTCATTGTTATTTCATTTAAAAAATAATAAAAATCACTTAAAAATACATATGTAACTGGTATTCGAAAACGAGGTTTTCGCAAAATTGTAATTGCAAAAATATAATAAAAATTGCAAAATTTCGTAAAATAAAAATTATGGCAAACCCGATGCGTATATGACAATGCAACAAATCATGACATTTAATTTCAACTTCAAATCAATGTTTTAATGTTACTACTTCTCCCGTCGACCGATTTCGCCAAATTATATAAATCGCCAAACCACTAGCCAAATTATTCAAATTGACACAATTTTTCATTTTAAATATCGAAAGAACAAATAAATTAGTATAATATTAATAAAAATACAAATAAAACGTCGAAATAAAAATCACTTGATGGCGTAAACAGATGTAACTTCCTTAAAGTCAAGTGAATGTGGCATTTACGATAAACCATTATTGGCATTTAATCTTATAGTTTGGAGACAGATTTTTGGTCGATGGGATGACCAAGTAGCACCGTTTTAATTTACCATTCGAAAAAAAAAATCCCTGCCGGCTCTGGCCTACAGGCGGAGGTAGATTTCGATGTTAAGTACTAAATTCACCAACAAAACTTAAATCAAGATTAGAGATAAACCCAGTTCCTTCACTAAGAATGAACTCTAGGGAGCTAAACATTTTGTGAAAATTCTAATATACACGAATACACACACGCATGTATATGGGATAGGTTTAAGAATGGCTAAAACAAATTCAGAGAACCTCAAAGTGTTAAAATATGTTAATATTTCCATAGTCGGGTTTTTATCATGTTTTAATACGTTTCTTCAAACTCACATGACGTTACATATTCACCTGCTGAGGTCCATTATATTTCTAATATGACGCATTTTTTTTTTTTTCTAATTCGTCAAACTATTTATTTCATTTTGAGTTTCCATGCTGAAATCTTGCTCTAGAAAACTTATGACGTAATGTTCAATTTGTTTTCAATTCGTCAAACTATTTATTTTATTTATTTTTTCACGTGAAATTCTTGCAATAGAAAAGCAATTGTTGTGGTGAAAACTTTATTGTTTTTTTTTTTTAATTGTTGGCAACTGCTATAACGAAAAATATTTATTTTTTCCGGTCATTGTTGTGTAAGAGCTGGTTTTATCAGAATCTTATTAAGACAGTATTCAAAATTTTTACCCCCCCCCATTTCCATTCCCTTGGGCCGATTTTGCCCATTTTCAATCCTCGCCGAGATATTAGCCATCTCAAAGTTGTTGGGGAGTTTGAAAACGATCCGTGCATAATTGCGACTTTTATCGTGCGGACAAAATTTAGTACATACATACATATATATATATATATATATATATATATATATATATATATATATATATATATATACATATAAACTTTTTAAGTGGGGGTGGTTTTGGGTTCCTAGGGTCATATAATGAAAAGTTATGAAGGAATTTTTCAAAAGTCGCACCATGGTAACGACTGCAATAGGTAGTATTTCTTACGAAACTACCTAATACTGCAAAGTAATAACCCAGATAGCATAAACATTAGCAGCAAGTTTGATTTTTTCTGACATTTTCTTGCCTTGACAATTTTGAATTGAGAAATTCGCAGCAAATTTCCCCCAAGGTTCATCCCCCACTTGCATGAGTAGTTTGTTGTGAAACTGATGGCAAGACTGTCTTTAATGAATTAATATGACGAAAGTAAATAATCCCTCTGGTGAGAGAATAGACAATCAGCACATACGCAGAAATTACAGAAATTTTATTCGGTATGCACCGCTTTTTCTAAACGCTATTATTATCAAATACCAAAAAAAAGGCTCGTATTGATACGTACAAATATTACCTGATCTTGTTTATGGTGGTGAAAACAAAGCATTCACCTATTGACAGTGTGTTCGCATCATTAGACCTGATCAGGTCTATGTACACTCTCCCCCCTATCCTCGGAGGGGTTAAACTTATAGTGTAACAGTTGTAAACAGATAGTGGAGCGTGGAAAGATTACTACTTTGCAGTAAGTTTGCAGTGTTTTTTATTACTTGTATGCCTTTAATTTGCAATAAATTTGATACAGCATGAATTTAAGTTGCACGACAAGTTACCGGGTGTCCTAAAAAGGACTGACTGATTTTAAAATTCAATAACTTGCAAACGGTGACAGATATTTAAAAAAATCTTGCAGGAGGGTGATGCATAAGGTCAGAAGTTTTTTTACAGTGAATTTCAATTTTAGTTCGAATTACAAACAATAGATGGCGCTGCGATCAATAGATGCTCAATTCAGGCTCGATTTTTGGTACTTCATGGCCCGGATAATACATTTCCATCTCCTTTTTCCGCATGGATCAAGAGAAAGGACCAAAAATCGAGCCTGTATTTAGCGACTATTGCTTACAGCGCCATCTATTATTTGTAATTTGAACTAAAATCGAAAATCACTGTAATAAAACTTTTGACCTTATGCATAAACCTCCTGCAAGAAATTTTTAAATATCTGTCACCGTTTGCAAGTTATTGAATTTTAAAATCAGTCAGTCCTTTTTGGGACACCCGGTAGTTGCAAGTTCAAAGTGTGGTGACTTCGGCGTTTGAGTTATCTTGCTGCAGTCTTGTTATGAACTTTCAGTTTTGTCATGCTGAGCTTGCTGCAACTTTGCCGGTTTTCAAAGGAAGACTGCTGCAAACTTTCTGAAAATTAAAAATGCTAACTGGGAATCTTTCCATGTTACACTATAAGTTTAACCCATTCGGGGGGGCCCATAGACCTGATCTGGTCTGTTGATGCGAACGCACCGTCAGAAAGCGCATGCATCGTTCTTATCACCATAAACAAGTTAAGGTAATATTTCAACCTTTTTTAATTAAAGCCTCTTTTGGTAATTGATACGTATAGCGTTTAAAAAAAACGGTGCCAACCGAGTAAAATTTCTGCGTATGTGCTGATTGTCTATTCTATCAACAGAGGGTTTTTTTTTTTTTTTTTTGCTTTCGTCACTTTCGTGAATTAAAAACAGTCTTTCCACCAGGTTCACAACAAACTACTCATGCAAGTGGGTGATGGTATACCTTGCGCGAGAGTTCCTGAGAATTTCTCAATTCAAATTTGTCACGGCACGGTAATATCAGAAAAATCAAACTTGCTGCTATCTGGGATAAATATCAGGTAGAATAGCAAAATTAATAAGAAAATCCCCAAACCCTTTTAACTTATTTAACACAATTCATATAAATTAAATTTTTCTTTAACCTGAATTCAATAACGTCAAGTCATCGGTCGAATATGTCACATAGATCTCCCACTCGGTCGGTTTTTGAATATAACTATTAAAAAAAAATATTTTTAGATTTTTCTTGCAAATTTTGTAGAAACCTATCTCGAAGGTTATTTTTGTTGAACATGTTGTATAAACCTACCAAGAAATTTTTTGTCCTCAGAAATACTAATGTTCCGAAAACGGGCCAATGGGCTGATTCAGATCATCTAAAACACATTTTCATACACATATCATACTATAGCGAAACTAAAGCTAATTCATGTACTTTCATTTTTATTTATTTAAGGTATGCGATAAAGCATTAAAAATAAAACATGTGCAATTCACTGAGGGTTGTTTTTAATACAACTTCATATGAAAAACTGAACCATTGCGTAATTATAGAATTAATTGAGTCAGACTTCAGTTTTGGTTTAGCGTTTGCACGATTGGTATACATTTTTATTATAGTTTGCAGTTTGTAGTGCCTTCTAATGATTGAGTTAACACATTATAAGGAAATGAGTACGCATTCTATATATCGTACAAACTAAGCATATTACGCACCGGATCAACGTTTAAAGATCAGATAATACAATAAAATTAAAAAACAACACATTAATACCAAATAATAAAATCAATTGCAGTAGACGTTTCAAGCTCTATAGACGCTCCTCATCAGTACAAAAATCAATCAAATACCAACGTGACTGAGTGGTTAAAGCACAACCCCGCTTCCCAGATAACATGAACATTAGCAGCAAGTCTGATTTTTTTTCTGATATTATCTTCCCGTGACAAATTTGAATTGAGAAATTCGCAGCAAATCTCCCGCAAGGTATACCATCACCCACTTGCATGAGTAGTTTGTTGTGAAATTGATGGCAAGACTGTCTTTAATTCACGAAAGTGGCGAAAGCAAAAACTCCCTCTGTTGAGAAAATAGACAATCAGTAGATACACAGAAATTGAAGAAATTTCATTCGGTTGGCACCGGTTTTTTTAAACGCTATACTTATGAAATACCAAAAAAGGCTCGAATTGAAAATTACAAATATTACCCTAACTTGTTTATGGTGATAAAAACGATGCATGTACCGTAAAGGTCCGTATGCATCAAAAGACCTGACCAAGTCTATGGACCCCTTCGAAAGGGTATATAATTTTTAGTAGGGCGTGGGAGAATTACTACTTTGCAGTAAGTTTGCAGTATTTTTGATTACTTGTTTGCCGTTAATTTTCAATAAACTTGGTACAGTATGAATTTAACTTGCACGTCAAGTTAGCTGCAAGTTCAAAGTGTGGTGACTTCGGTGATTGCATTATCTTGCTTATGAACTTTCAGTCGTGTCATGCGGAGCTTGCTGCAACTTTGCAGCTTTTCAAAGCAAATTTTCTGAAAACTAAAAATGCTATCTGGGTAATTGTTTGAGAGCGTAGGAGGTCTGTGGGTTCGACTCCCGCTGACTCCGTTGCACAGTCTTTATGAAGTTCCTGGCTGTAATTCTCTGGTTTTGTAAATTTCCTTGTATTATTTCGTCCTTGTATGTTGACGAAATTGTATTAGTTTGTGTAATTATTTTTGTGTATAAAATAAAGGGGTCATTCGAGGCGACAGCCCTATAGGCCCCAAAGCAATCTACACTTCGGTGGACTTCGAATGTCAAATCGAAATACCAAAGCTGTGGTTTACACATGTTCAAAAATAGCATTTAAAAATGCTAAATCAACCAGGGAGTATACATCACAGTAAAACAGTACATTCTATTGGAATTGTGGGGGCTGCATACAGGGGAGATTTCTATAATCTTGTAAACAATTTCTAAAAAAATTCTACTTTTGAAAATATCGTAGTTGGATTTAATTATTTTACTATTTTCGAAATTTCATATGTGGTCTGTATCTATTGCATGATTAACGAGTTTTGATTGTAAAAGCCCGAATTTGTAAGCACGTGATGATTAACAAGTTTTGTTTGTTAATTGCCGGATTCGTAAGGGCGCAATCATTTACAAGTTTTGATTGTAAATTGACGAATTTGTAAACGTGCTTACAAATCCGGCAATTTGGTTTAAACGTCTACTGTACACTGAGAAAAAAAAAAATATCGTCTTCACCCAGAATGAACAGGTATTCATTTTCTGAAACCCTAAACTAGAAATATAGATTTCTGAGCTATGCGAATAGGGTAAACATCTAAGATGAATAGACGAAATGATCTAGAATTAGTGCTCTTGAATTCTAGTAGGAGACTCTAGAACTCTCTAGCAAAAGGAATTAGAATTTATAGGGATGATATCAGGGGGTCTGTCCAGACTTTTCTCGCAAGGTTTCCTGTTCTAGTGAAATTGTTAACTTTTCCTTAGATTTGAGAAAATTCCAATCAGAATTTTGTGAATTGAAATTATCGGTATATTCAGTTTCTATCCTTCATATACAAAAAAAAAAAAAAAAAAAAAAAAAAAAAAAAAAAAAAAAAAAAACCTAAGTAAAATGTTATTTGATGAGTTAAGCTATTTTTTACCCGACTGCCAAGAAGGGTTATGTGTTTCACGCGTATCTGGGTAAGTGGATTTCTTTATACCCTCGAAAAATCCCAACGGCTGGATGGATTTTATTGAATGAGGTCTCTATTGATTCGTCTTAATCGTCCGATGGTTATAGGCTAGGTTTTGTTGTATAAATTCAAAATGGCGGCCGTAAAATACAAAATGGCGGTAGAGACGAAAAAAAATTTAAGCACCATATTGCGTGGCATATCATAGGATAGGTCTTTCAAAATGAAAACGATGTTTCATTGACTATTTTACCGTCAGAAGCTCCGTTTAAATATTGCACGACCTGGAAGTTGTGTAGGCAGGATCTCTATCTTTACTGTAACTCTAATCTTCATAGACATCCATAGGCCTCATCAAAACAGTGTTTATAGATAGGAATTAACAATTAAACACAACTTAAAAGTCATCAGTACAAGTAAATAAAAAAAATAGGTAAGTAATTAAAAATAGTTTCACATTGATGAGAAATAATTAATTAGTTCGCTTTTTACGCAGTCGGTTTTTTTTATTTTTTAAATTTAATTTTTACTTGTTTTTACAAGTCAGATTTTATTTTTAATTGATTATTATATTTGTGAAAGGTTCAGTTTGAAGGTGAGAAAATTTTGTAAAACGTCTATTTATAAGATAAATAATTTTGTGAAGGGTCCTGTTTAGGGATGAAAAGTTTTGTGAAGGGTCCTGTTTTGGGATGAAAAGTTTTGTGAAGGGTCCTTTAAAGGGCCTAAAATTTTTCTAAACAGATCCCTGAATACGGAACTATTTTTCCTAGAGCCTCAATTTAGATTCTAGATACTAGAACCATATTTTTTTCTCCGTGTAATTGATTTTATTATGAGATATTATTAAGCTCTTTGTTATTGCTGTTTTTGCTTTGTGAAATGTTTGATAACAGTTGCCAAATCTGGCGAATTTTTTACTCAGAAATTCCGTATTCTGACCAGAAAGTTTGAATAGTAGTTTTTATTTTATAAAATGATAAACGTTTCTAAAATAAAATAAAATAAAATTACTAATACAAAACAAATAGGTGTTGCTATCCAACGTACTATTTATTCAGAAATTAAAAGATGTAAAATAAACGTATGCAGGGCTGCCACAGGAGACTGTTTTTATATTCTATTCGCAGCACTATTTTAAGAGAATACATTTTGTAGTATATTTCTCTTGCAGATGTTGTCAAAGTGTATGATAAAAAAATTTCTTTTATAAAATTGGTGCGAGATAGAATTAAAATATAGTCGCCTGTGGCAGCCCTGCGTATGAATAAAATAAGTCTCTACGTTTCGGTTTAACAAATAAAACCTTCATCAGGAGTAAAATTTTCTAAAATATAAATCGACAAAAACACTTTATATGCTACATCTTCAACATCTAATTCAAATTGGTAAACAGTTCAACGGAAACTTCTTAAATCCAAAAAACAGCTCAGTGGCGCCATCTGTTATCCGAATTAAATAACGAAGAAGGAAGTTCGTTTAAGGAACCAAGAAATTCGTAAATATAATGTTTCCTTTCACATTCCTGAAATATGGATATCTATTTTGAAAGATCTATGAAAATTCTCATGGTTTTGTACAGCCCTTCCTTCTTCGTTATTTTCTTCGGATAGCAGATGGCTCCACAGGGCTGTTTTTTGGACTTAAGAAGTTTCCATTGAACCGTTTACTAACTTGAATTAGATTTTGAAGATGTAGCATATAAAGCGTTTTTTTTTCGATTTATATTTTAGAAAATTTTTCTCCTGATGAAGGTTTTAAAAATTAAACGAAACGCAGAGATTTATGTTATTCATATGTTTATTTTACATCTTTTAATTTGTGAATAAATAGCATGTTGGATAGCAACACTTATTTGTTTTGTATTAGATATTACAGCGTAAAGTCCTTTATTGTTATCAAATTACTATTTAGAATTTTTTACATCAATTCGCAGTTTCTGAATAAAAAATCCAACAGATTTAGAATCACTGCTGATTAAAAATTTATTTTTAATCTAAGCCTCATATGAGATTATTATGCGCGAGAGAGCTAGATACGTTTCTTACCGAGAGCTCCGAGTCTGAGATAGAAGCTTCCACAGTGAGCAGCAGCATCGTTGTACCTTTTTTTATGGCTTGTGGAGTATCCAGGGTGCCGATGCTATTGGCGACCGAACCCACCCGCTTTAATACCTGCTTGAACAAGGAGTTAGATTTCGGGTTATTGGTGCGGAGAAGGAACAAGTACACGTAGATGAGGAACGAAATGCTGCCCATGTACTGATAGAGGTAGAAGCCCTAAATGAAAAAACACAGTTGGCAGCTAATTTGCAAAATATAGATCTTAACTTATTCACATATGCCAACAATTACGGATTCGCTTTAATCCTTAGATTTTTCTTTCGCATAAAATTAGAAACTTGTTCCCATTTGTAACCGAAAAATCTGACTATCTTACATTACTGGCAAAATTATGAAAAACAAAGATGCGTAAACTCTTTGGAATTTCCGGAAAATCTGAAACCAATATTTAAGATTTAAAAAATTACATTTATAATTTAGATCTCAGAATTTGCGATCACAATGTTCAATCATTGAAATTTTAATATTTTTCAGCTATTTAATAAAGCGAAAGATTTTTCAAAAATTGTATTAAAACTGTACACGCTCTATAAAAGTATGAAATCGAGTATGAATAGTCACGGTATTTATTTATTTATTTATTTATTTTTTACTTTTAGAGATTGTCATTGCTGTTTTATTACAGGTAAACAATAAGCGTGACTAAATCCCTTAAGTACAAGGTTGAAATGGAAAGTTGTATGTTGCCTTGTAATAGCAGGCGGTATATTGTTTCTATATATACACTCTAAATGTGCTATTTTATTGTTTGTTATATTCCGTTAATACATGAATATTTTCCGTTTTGATTTACGTATTTTCTCTCGAAATACTCAAACTTCTTGAGCCTAAGCAAGCTATACATTTCCTGAAATCCTAAAGAAATCTTAAGCTGCGTTTTCGTAACATCATACAGTTGTTTCGGCAATTATGCTTTAAATATTTTTCTGATTCAGAAACGAAATATTTATCTATGTTTTTTCCTCTCAAATCCCCCCCAAAAAATCGCATATTAAAGCTTGAAATTTCCTGAAAATCTCCGGTTAAAAGACTTAAATTTCTTCAAATAACAGATATATATTTTTTTAAATCACGGGATTCTTCCAGTAACTGTGCTGTCGGTACACTGTTAAAAATTTGCAGCATTCTGGCAGGTCATTTGACCGTTTTTTCCGAAAACGGTTACACAACTGTAATTTTAACACTATTGTGACCATATTATTGGCCATTTTATGGTCATAGTATAGTTAAATTATGGTTATGAAACCGTTTTTTCAAAAAACGGTCGAATGACCTGCCAGAATGCTGCAAAATTTTTAACACTGTACGTTTAAAGTCTTTTGAAGAATTTTTTTAGAGTGTACGCGCTAGCAAAGACTAGATAAATAGTAATAAAAATTCGAAATAAACACATTTCAGTCAACCAAAATTGTAATATAAATTAACTTACTTCGTAGTAAAAGGCGGGAATTTTGTGAGAGATAACTTCTGCCAATGGAAAACTGATACCCATAACAACGAGGAGCTTTGCATATACGGCACTCAACATAATCACCAGGGAATCACTAAAAAAAGATTTTTTTAAAAAATAAAAATGATGTATAACTCTAGAGTTTGACTTTGAAAATTGTTAAGGCTTACTTGAGGACATCCAACTATTTTTTCGTAAAATGTGGTGCTATTTAACCCAGGTTAAAACACGTTTCAAACCAAGAAATTTATTTCATATATCTTTACTTATTTAATTTCATGTTTATACGCGGATCATAGTTAGCTTTATTTCTAAAACAGTTTTCTGGTTCGAGACATGTTTAACATCTTGAGCCCTGAAGCTTAAACAACACTACAAATAGGGTGGTCATAAAAAAACTTCCCCGATATATGTACCCCTAGCGACCTAACCGTTCAACCAATCGAAAAGAAATTTCAGATTTAGTTATTTGAAGTTATGCGTTCGAGATCTAGATGATTTAAAACAATAGAGCTCTCATGGTTACGGTTACAGTAAAAAAAAATCGAAATTTTCGAATTTCAACACCCTTTTTTTGCGCAAATTCCTCAGTGCATCGAAAAACCATAAATGGCGTCGGAAAGATGCATGCATGACTAAAATTGCCGGTATAATATCGTGACACTCAATCCTAATTAGTTCCTATGTAACGTAATATTCAGCTCTCTAAAACAAATGATTACATTTTTATTTTCACTATATGTACACAAACACAACTCAAAAACATATTTTAAAACAAACCTTACAACATTACTCAGTTCACAAGTAAAAAAAAAAAATCGCCTACTGAAAAACATGTTTTGTAGCCACTCCTTCATTCTTCCGAATGGTCTTTTTTGCAAGTGTATTTTTTACGCCGACAATTTTTATCGTACGTGTATTATTCCAACGTCATTTACGTTTTCCAATGCGCTGATGAATTTGCGTATGAAAAAAATGGCTGATGCTATTAGAAAATTTCGAAATTTTTTCACTGTAACTGTAACCGTGAGAGCTCTATTCTTTTAAATTATCACGATCTCGAGAGCATATCTTCAAATAAGTACAGTGAAATCTCCCTGTGCGACGACCTCCCTGAACGACCATTATTTCATGGAACGAAATTTATTCCCATAGGCTCAGTACTAATTTTACCTCCATTCAGAGACCATCCCAGTTGACCTACCTCCATGAGAGACCAATTTCTTTGAAGAAAATGAAATAAATTCCGTTTTTTTTCTGGTCGATTGAAGAAGGTTTTGTTAGAAAAATAATTCCGGAGAGAGCACTACTTATCAAACTTCTAAACTAAGTTTATATTTTTTTTTATTCCGCTAACTTTTAAGTGCTTAAACCTTTTTGTGCTTTTTAGGCAATGAATTTAATTCTGATGACAAATTAAGAATGACGGTTAGTAAACTCCCCTGCCCTGCTCTGTCAGGAAACTCTCAAAGAAATAGATAAATTAATGAAATCGTCATTATTTGTTCCCGTCCAAAAAAAAAAAAAAAAAAAAAAAAAAAAAATCATTTATTTACTGAACTTTGAAGGGACTTGGAAATAAAAGTTATTTAAGACAAAACTAGTAAAATCAAAGCAATGTATTCATTTTTTTAACTCTGCAGTAATTAACTTATGTAATTAACTTTTGTTTTGATATTTAAATTTTCATATATTTTCTTAATGTGAAAAATAAATTTTAGTAACAGTAATTTTTACCCTTTTTCAACAATTAAAATCTAGATTTTAAAATGACCTCCATTAAGAGATCACCTCTCGGAGTGACCAACTTTTATTGGAACGGAACGTGGTCGCTTTAGGGAGGTTTTACTGTATATCTAAAATTTCTTTTCGATTGGTTGAGCGGTTGGGCCGCTAGGGTTTCATATATAGGGAAGTTTTTTATGACCATCCTGTACGCATTCATTGCTTTAGCGCTTACAAAATGACACCATAGATGGCGGAAAGATTTCTTTTTATGAAATTGATATTTTAGGGGACTGGTAATTTAGGTTCACAAATATTAATGCAAAATTACTAACCCCTTAAAATATCAAGATAATAAGATTACGGTCATATTTGCATTATTTGAAGCTATTTATTTCTTCACGGGATCAAGCCGATTTAGAAATACATACAGACTCTAAATACGCTCAGAAAAAAAAAAAAAAAAGGTTTATTGGATTATTTTATACTGGTTGGCCAGACCGGCGTTGCCTGGATCCTTGAATGATCCTTAACTCATTAACGCCGGTTGGTACAAAAAGCTGCCATTTAACCTTTAAATGCCTGATTTTTCAAATGTAATTTAAAAAATGTTTTTTGGCTTTCATTTTTTAAATAAATCATGGGAAAAATACTTTTAAAAATCCTATTTTGTTTTAAGTATGGTTTATGCTTAAGAAACAGTTTGTTACTAATCGGCAATACTGGTGTTTAATTGAAAAAATATTTTTTTTTTTTGATAAAATTCTATAATATTAAACACACAAGAAAATTAAGAACTATGATAAGAAATAAATGTTATTTGCTCACTGCAGAACAAAATAGAGTATTTCGCAAACTTCAAAATAAAACAAAAAGAACATTTAGCAACAATTGAAAAAAAAAATCTATCTTTATTTTTAAACAGCACAAGATTTGCCATCTACATGTTGAAAATAGACTTAATAATATTTTCAGAATGTATTTTATTGGCAACATTAGACATTATAGCTTCAACATTATTTTAATAGTATTTTAGAAGCCTAAATTGGGTATGTTGCCGAAAGGCAACACTCGGCATTTAAGGGTTAAGTAATACGAAAATTTTAAATATGAAAACTAGTATTTTAGTAAGGAAATTTTCATATTACTTAATCTCAAACTTTGAGAGATTAAATAAGTTAAAATTACAATACGGGGAAAGTTGGCGTCAACTGGTACCGAGGTATTAAAAAAGTGCAAAAGGAACTCGTCGTTAATGGGTTAAATGAACCTCAAGTTTGTATGATTTTGCATCTTTAACTCCAATTTATGTGAATATATTTTTTTATGAAAATATATTGAATTGAAAGTACATGCTATTTGGTATTTTATTTTCACCGTAATTTGATTTTTGTAGTCTATGCGCACCAAAAGAGAGCGAAACCGTGACGAAACACTCAGGTTTTTACTGATTTCGTCAAAAATTTCTCACATTTTATTTTGTAAAAAATATTTCTACCCGTCCGAACGTTTCAGAATTTTTGTTGGTAATGTAAATCTGGTCTATTGAAATGCTCTAAAAAGATTGTGTTAAAATAAGGACGTGTTACTTTTAGCGTAGAAAAATATCATCACTGTGAGGCGCGAAGTGACGGGCGTTTGCCGGTATATTTGGAAGGGTTAACATTCATATTTTTTTAACCGACTTCACCATCGATTAGAAGAAGATTTCATCTTTAAGAGCATATTTTTTGTTTGTCGGTACCTCTAAAATAACGGGAAAAACCTTTTTCGGAAAAACAACCCTTTTTGATTTTTTTTTCAAAGGGTTAAGTGCGATTTCTTTAAGTTGATTGCGGCATTTAAGACATAAGAGTACAATCTTTCAGAATATTTCCTCTGTTTTTTCACTTTACTAAGCGGTTTGGTGTAAATAAAGCTCCTGCGCGTGCGCCAGTGCATTTTCCCTCTCGCAAGGTCCGAGACGAGTTTTTAATTATAGTGAGTTGTGATTTTTAATTAATAACTCAACTAATTATTAGAATTTTAAAATTCTGAGTCTCGGGTGCATCAGGAGACATTCTGGGCTGGCCTCACAAAATATTTCAGCCTCGTACGTCACGTAGAGTGTGCTAGCCATCGCACACAGACAGAGCGAAACTTTCTTTTATTAGTATAGATATCCCGGCTAGAGTCCTGCATCGGGTCGGGTTGGCGCAAATATTTTCTGTGTCCGGTGTGGTTGATTTTAATTATTTCAGGTTCGGGTTGGTTACGGTTTGGGATCTGGTTTTTGAGGGTTGGATTCGGGTTTACCCGATTTTTCAAAAAAGGTCTAGAATATATTTTCAGATGTAAAAAACTACAATTGAACAATAATGAGTATATATACAGTGAAACCTCCTTGAATGACTAACTCAAAACAACGAAAACCTCCGAACGCCGGCCAGATGTTGATGGAACCAAACACGTTCGATAGCATTAACATTAGTACGAACCTCTAAATAAGGAATTCAGAACAGCGGCCACTCAAAAGTCACGAGAAAATTTTTTTACAGCTACTGGTATAGTTTTATATTTATTTGCAAACCGAAATGTGAATCAGATCAAACAAAATTTACTTGATATGTGAACAAACAGACAATGAAGATATTAATCATAATGGGGAAATTTTACATAATATTCTTAGAACGGCAGGCATAAGTAACATACATACCTGCTTGTTTGTATCTCTGGTCAAAAATATGGCAGGTACTGCCACATTTGATTCCATACTGCAAATGTTGTGGGATAGAAGAGAGGAAGAAGAAATATATAATAGAATCACCCAAAATTTCCAGTATTAACACATATACCGAAGATTTGAAGAACGTTCATGAATCCGAAATTTCTCATTAAATCATAATGATGATGAGTATTAGAAAATCAAGTCATATTTTTTTTTTCTTTGAAAAAAAACATTTGCGGCAAAAAAAAAAAAAAAAAAAAAAAAAAACTGCAAATCACTGATTTTCTTATTGCATTAAAACAATGAAGATTAATTAAAATGACTGTGTGTATTTCTATTTAAATTTGTGTAATTTTGATTATGTTTAGATGAAACCTCTGAATGAAACCCGTCTCTGAAGAGCTGTCACTTTTCACCGGTCCCACGGGTAATCGTTATTCAGAGGTTATACTATATATGATTTATTTTTCAGCATGAAATGTAATATTTAAATTAGAGATATAATTGTTGGCTATTTTTCCATAATTGTATCAAAATATGTATTATTCCATTTCGGTATGGTTCAGGGCCATATTTAGGCGTTTCGGCTTCGAATCGCGTTCCGGATTTTTTTTTTTTTTTCTTTCGGGCAGGACTCTAATCCTAAATGACATAACATGGTTTAACCCTTTCAGGGACAGGTTACTTCTGTTGCTAAAATGTTGAAGTGACGGATTAACGCCAGGATTTCGAAGCAAATTAATTTGAAAATAAAGTACAAGATTTTCTTCACGTAAACCATAAAAGCAAATTTTTATTTCAGAATTCTGGTGTCAATGTGGTGTTTGAGAATAAAAATTAAGTGGGATATAACATATCCCACCGCCCTTCAAGGAGTTAACCCTTAACCCTTTCAGGGGCAAGGTACTTCTATTCGTAAAATGTTGAAATCAGTGAATGGCACCATACTTTACAAACAAATTTATTTCCAAATGCGATTTTTTTTTTTTTACTTACTTAATAAAAGGAAGATTTTCATTCCAATATTCTGGTGCCAATATGGTATTTAAGAATTAAAATTAAGTGGTCCAAAAATGAACCACCGTCCTTGAAGGGATTAAATGCATAGTGATGCATATCTGCATCACTTTTTATTTAACTGTTAGCAAACACTATATTTATATATAAATATTAATCGTGTAAAATGTACAAAAATATACTACTATATAAAGTTAAAAATCTATATTAAAAATTCTGGTGTCTGAATCTTTAATATAAGTATAAAAAGCACAATTTTAAAAGAATGATTCATGCCTTTAAAGGTTAAATTTTACAAAATCAAAAATTACATAAAATAAGGTGTTTAGATTCATACTTATTAAAATATTTACTAATTTGCAATATTTTAGTTTTTACTTGTATTGCAGATGTGCAACATAAGAAAAAGTTGACGTATTATACGAAAAATGGATCTGATTTTTTTTTTCATTATTTTTCCTGTGTAATAAGTCTTTTTGAGAATCATATAAGAGGACATCAGAAGCTAAAATGTACTAGTGACAAAATTTCGATTTGGATTAACCCCTTGAAGGGCGGTGATGCCGTCACGGCATCACATAATTTTAATCCCTAATTGCTACATTCGCACCGGAATTTTACAGTGAAAATTTCACCTTTATTAAGTACGCGAAAAAAATGCTTTTACTTGTTTACAAATAAATTCTCTTGTAAATACTGGTGTCATTAAATTATTTCAAAGTTTTATGAACACAAGTGCCTTGCTCCTGAAAGGGTGAAATTGAGTTCAAAGATGACGTTAAAGTTGGACATTAATAATAATTGACTGAATTGAAATAGGAAACTGCTGCTTGTTTCACAGTGGTCTTTGAACTCTTATTTCAATAAATATGAAAAGAAGTAGAGTGCAATTTTCTTTAAATTTATAATTAATCGGTATTGATGATTATTCGGCAAAAGTGGTTGATCTCTAAAACACAACGCTTAATTAGAAAATCAGTTATATTTCTTTACTTGGAAAGAAAAAAAGCATATTTCCAGATCGTCTGTGCACTTAGTTCAATTTTTTCAATTGTGTCATTTATACCCCTTGTCTTCTGGGGTCCTCATATAATTTTTTTGAAACAAAATAAACAAGTAAGAAAAAAATCATGAGTCAAGCATAGATTATGAAACACTTTCCAACACATTCAGAATAATGTAACAAAACTGCACCGTTTAAAAAATTAAAATATTACGTCTAATTCAGCCCTATGGAAACGCATAATACATTTCAAAACCCAATTTCAGGTGTTCCCATCCACAATCGGAAAATTATGCGAATTGCAGCCCTGTATATGATATATAGATTTAAATCTATTAACTACATGCATGCCAAAATTTAGGTCACTTAAGAGATACACATACTTCAGTTGAAAATTTACCTTCAGCAATTTCCTCTAATAAGGAGAACGATGCGTAAATACTTTTGTGTATCCCTGCATTTGAGGTATAGAATTTATATATAACGAGTAAGATGCAAAAAATTAATTAAATTTAAAAGCGCATACCGAATTTTAAACCGTACACTCTAGCAATTATTACTCAAAGACAGTTCTGTACTGTAACCGATTTCTTTTGTGTGTTCCTGTAAATGAATATAAAACGCTATGAATGCCCTGTTCTAACGTGATCATAGTGAAATTCAGTGATTTATATCAGTTTCAATACATTTGAAATAGCATAATGTCATTAAAATACTCTACAAACGATTTTTCCCCATATACCATAATGTAAAGGAATACTTTTGAGTGCCCCTGTAATTGAACTATTAATCCTACATACTTCATATATAATACCAAACATGCTTGGGTGACTCTAAATAACCTTGATCAATTTCATGAAAATCCGTGTTTATTTACGGAAGTTAGAGCGTGGACAGACGGCCAGACGGACAGACGGACTGACGGCCAGACAAACCGAATGCATAAACACTTTTCAACTTTGTTTGAAAGTGTTAAAAAACATGCATTTAAGGGTTAAGTCTAAATTTGAATGTGATACTACTCTTAGAATACTCACTTCTTGGTTAGGGTTAATTCTCTGTAGAAAAGAAATCCTTCTTTACGTATAGTTGGCGAATTAGCTAGCGTATTCATAGACCCGCCATAGGAGCTCACCCTTGAAAGGTCCAATCGAAGAGACGGTGGTCTGATTAAATTCTTTTCCAGAACGGACTCCTGGCTTGCTTGTGTAGGAGGAATGTTGGGACTGATCTTCAAATTGCTCGCATCTAGAAGGAAAAGAAAAGAATATCTGTATTATAAAGCAAAAATACAAGGTTCGTCTAAAAAAGTATTGCTTCTACTCTAAGTTATAAACAAATATCTTCAACCACATTTTTTGACACGATGGGCAAGATTTAAAAAAATTATTCAATGGATCATCTCGATTTTTTTTAATTAAAGCTTATTTAATTGCCTTCGATATGAATTAAAGCTTTTACTAAAATTATTTTTAAAAAAAAAGTTATTAAAAAAAAAAAAAAATTAATCAGCCATTGCATAACTTTTTTAATACATTTATGTGTTCCTTTAATTTAGAGATGAACAACCTTTTTAAGAGAAGGGCCACTTACAAAAATGTCTGGGTTGTCGAGGGCCACATCTGTAACACGGAGATAATCATATTTCGGGGAAGGTGGTCTATGGCCTATAATCAAATAAAAAATATGGTTTCAGAGAAGGGGGAACCCCTATAGGTTCCCAGTCAATATATCAAATTCTGTTAGCAAGGATATATCAACAGTTTACGTTTGTATATAATAACACAGATATAGCAAGGATTGCTTTGAAGGAGTAATAATATTCCTTGACTTTATTCGGGGAGTAAATTTTGTTTTATTAAAAGAGCTAAAAAAATAAAATAAAAATAGACATAGGCATAAAAGTGGCTAGTGCCGAAAAAAAATATGAACTTTATGCATGAAGAAGAAGCCAATCAACGAAATTTGAGATTTTTACGCGCCTGATCAGAGAAATTCACGATTTTTCCGCGTCCGAACAACGGACTTTGAGATTTTTACATGCCTGATTGACAAAATTTGCAATGCTTTCGAAGACGATTGACAAAATTCACACCCGATGAACTAAATTCGCGATTCTTAGCTGGCTCTGACGAAATTTGCAATTTTTTCTCGCGGCAAATTGACTAAATTCGCGATTTTTTTCTCGCGATAAACAGACAAAACACGCGACTTTTCCGCAGCCGATGAATGAAATTTGAGATTTTTCCGCTTCTAATCTACAAAATTTGCAATTTTTGCGCATTCGATCTACGATATTCGCAATTTTTAACAGATTGACGAAATTTGCAATTTTTTCCCGCGGCAAATTGACGAAATTCGTGATTTTTTTCTCGCGACTGACGAAATCACGTTTTTTCTGCAGTCGATCAACAAAATTTGCTATTTTTCCACGAATCGTCAGTGAACGAAATTAGCGATTTTTTCGAGCATGATCGACAAAATTTGCGTTTCTTCTGTGCCCGACAAACAAAAAATTCTTGATTTTACAGATCCCGATCGACAAAACACACGATTTTTCTGTAGCGAAATTTGCGATTTTTTCCGCGCCTCATCGACAAAACTCGCAATTCTTAGCTGACTGACGAAATTTTCAATTTTTCTCGCGGCAAATTAACGAAATTAACGATATTTTCCTGCGACTTACGGACAAAAATGGCAATTTTTTCCAGTCATAATTTGACGAAATTCGTGGGCCACACGTTAACCTATCGCGGGCCACAGGTTGTGCATCCCTACTTTAACTAGAAGCTATACTCACGAAGTTTACGAAGAAAATTTATTTTTGTGTTTAAAATAATTCTACAAGGCGCTATAATGCCCACCGTCCAGACATAATTTTCCAAAGTAGTTGAACATATTTGTTTATAACTTAGAGTAGAAGGAACAAAATCTAATAAAAAATTCTTGTGTATACCTTAGATGTGTACAATAAACTGTTAAAATTTCAAAAAGATCCATCATGCAGTTTTCTTACAAATAAATCATAAAAAGGGTTTTTTTGTCGTCTAATGTAGAAGGGCACCTTAATACACTTATAGCCTTACTAGCTAAAGTACCTGGCGTTGCCCGGAATTTTAAGAATGTTTGTTTTGAAAAATCAATTTCAAAATAAAACATACGGGTAAATTCATTTCAAGTGGTCCAGAAAATCATCAATTCGTTGCTCGACCATTTTTAAAAAATCCGAAATTTTTTGTACAACAACCCTAACATGATGGAAGTTCAAAATGACTATTATTTTAATTTTATTAATATTTGTTTGTGCATGGCGGTCATCTTTGTTTCATCGTCTGCAGCAATTTTCTCAGAAGAAGGGTTTACGGAATTGTAAATAATTCATCGTTTATTTATCCAATTCAAGTGCAAATTGAAGCAATTTGTATAGAATACATTGGGCTAAAAATCTGGTAATAGAGTAGTTTCCGAAAATAAATCCTTATGGGTGAAATTTAAGCATAAAGTTTCAGTTTTTTTTCAAAAATTTGTCCGTTTACAAAAGAAAATTTTTCTAACAAGGAAAACTGTGAACATGACATAATTTTTTTTACACATAGGCCGAAAATACTTGTACTCACACGCCAAGTTCCAGACCTGGGACTTCGTTTCTCTTCGCTAAAAAAAATCCCATTTTTTTCAAAAATGTCAAAAATTGCACATTTTAGGCTTTGATATCTCTGGTGGGGCACGAGATAAAAATCTGAAGTTCTAGATTCTCAGAGTATTGTATGGTAGTGCTAAGCACAAGAAATTTCAAGATGGAGATTTGACTACAAGCTGAGATATGGCAAGGGCAACATGTCAAAAGAATACTGCCAAACTATTGTTTTATTGTAGTCACAGATAAGTATTTATCTCCGAATGCCACTTAAATTTATGTTTTTGATTATCTTTAAATAATAGTAACAGAAAATAAAGCCCTTTGCAAAGCTTAGCAATTAATTAAAAAAAATAATTATGCCTAAGGCCATACATTTTGTATGGTTTCAGTCATTTTTGTTGTAAGTAATTTTAGTAACTAAAAGAAACCTCAGCACTTTTCCATAAAGAAAAAAAATATTTTTTTATAGAAGACCTGAAACAAAAACAGAACAGGGAAATAGAAAAGCTTTTAATGTTGTCATACTTGTTGAGACATGATCAAACATGTCAAAACACATTCTTACTTGTTGGTTTAAAAACCACAATTTTTATCTTTCTCAAAATTTTATTTATGTTATAGGAACCAAGTGTTGTCATTTCTTGATAACTTGATTGAAGACCTTGGACCTGCTGGCTCATAGAAATAAACTTTGAAATCACTATGTGCAAATCTCAGTTCATTAATAATTCCTAGCTTACTTCTTATGCAAAAATGTCATTTTCTGCAGTATAAATTTGAAAAGGTTTTGAATATCTTTACTTTCTAAAAATTACTTGAGGCTGATGCATGGTAACGTCGTATAATGCTTCATTTACAGGAATATACTTATGGTAGGAACAAGTTTCAGGGATTGGCAAGCAGCATTAAAATTGTGGTTTTTAAACCAACAAGCAGGAATGTGTTTTGACACGTTTGAACATGTCTCAACATGTATGCCAACATTAGCAGCTTTTCTCTTTCCCTATTCTGTTTTTGTGACAGGTCTTGTATAAAAATATTTTTTTTCTTTATATAAAAGTGCTGAGGTTTCTTTTGGTTACTAAAATTAGAAAAAAACATTACTGAAACCATACAAAATGTACGCCTTAGGAATAATTATTTTTTAAATTAATTGCTAAGCTTTGCAAAAGGTTCTGTTAAAGGTTAAAGGTTTTCTGTTAAAGGTTTTCTGTTACTATTATTTAAAGATAATAAAAAAAATAAATTTAAATGACACTCTGAGATAAATACTTAGCTGTGACTACAGCAAAACAATAGTTTGGAAGTATTATTTTGACATGTTGCCCTTGCCATATCTCAACTTGTAGTCAAATCTCCATCCTGAAATTTCTTGTGCATAGCACTACCATACAATACTCTCAGAAACCAGAACTTCAGATTTTTATCTCGTGCCCCACCAGAGATATCTAAGTCTAAAAAGTACGATTTTTGACATTTTTGAAAAATTTGGGATTTTTTTAGCGAAGAGAAACCAAGTTTCAGATCTGGAACTTGGCGTGTGAGTACAAGGACTTTCGGCCTATTTGTAAAAAAAAAATATGTCATGTTCACAGTTTTCCTTGCTAGAAAAATTTCGTCTTGTAAACGGACAAATTTTGGAAAAAAACTGAAACTTTATGCTTAGATTTCACCAATGAGCAGTTAGTTTTAGAAACTACTTTATTACCAAATTTTTAGCCCAATGTATTCTGTACAAATTGCTTCAATCCGCACTTGAATTGGAGAAATAAACGATGAATTATTTACAAACCTTTCAAGTGAGAAAATTGCTGCAGACGATGAAACAAAGATGGCCGCCATGCACAAACAAAACATAATAAAATTAAAATAATTGTCATTTTGAACTTCCATTATGTTAGGGTTGTTGTTCAAAAAATTTCAGAGTTTTTAAAAATGGTCGAGCAACCAGTGCTGGACCACTTGAAATGGATTGACCCATACAGTAAAAAACAAACAATAAAAAAAAGCAGTTTAATCGTCTTAATTTTAGTTCTTCACTAAGAACTAAAATTAAGGGGACCTAAACCTTTGTGGAAATTCTAATTGTATAAATATGGAATACATTTAAAAATAGCGAAACCAAATTCAGAGAACATCTAAATGTTAAAATATGGCAATATTTCCATAATCGGGTTTTTATCATGTTTCAATACGTTTTTTGAAACTCATATGACGTTATATATTCACCCGCTGACGTCCATTATATTTCCAATATGACGTAATATTAACTTTTTTTTTTTTTTTTAATTCGCCAAACTTATTTATTTCATTTTCATTTTTCAAGCAAAAACCTTGCGATAGAAAAGTTTTGGCGGAATGATCACCTTTTTTTTTAATTTGTCAAGCTATTTATTTCATTTTCATTTTTCACGTGGAAATCTTGCGATAGAAAAGTAATTGTTGTGGTGATAATTTTATTGTGGATTTTTAATTATTGGCAACTACTATAACGAAAAACGTTTAAATTTGATAGGAAATCGCTGTTAAATTAGTGGTTTTTTATTAATTAAAAATTAACTATAAATTATTTTGATTCGGATTACTTTAGTTGCCTCGGCCGTGTTTTAATACGCATGTACAGTCGTGGGGGAAAAAAGTAAACACCCCTTACTAACTCTGCAAAACATTATCGTAGAAGAAAGTTACTGGTGCCACACGATTGGTAATAAAGCCTACTTTTAAATGATGTATATAAAATTTCCTTAGGGGGGCATCTAAATATTAAAACAAATTATAACTTTGTTTTTTTTTTCAATAGGAGTACACAATTTTGACATCATAAATGAGCTCTACGCTCTTCAATTAGTCTAAAAACAAATTTTTATGCAATTCGTACCATAAATTTCCGAGAAATTAATTATTTTAAAAAGAGCGTATTTTAAGGGCTGTATCCAAATTGAAGTTCGGTACTCGATTGTTGACCGAGAGAGCCCCTTTCTTGATCAAGGCATCTTAAGCGCCACTCAAGCAGTCATTGAAGACTGTTAGATTACAGAGCATAAGAAATTTCAAAATATCTAGTCACTTCTATCATAGACGGCCCCTCAAACCAGCATTTCGCCGTTTTTTAAGCATAATTTGAAAGCTACTTGGAAGAAAAATGTGAAACTTTGGATTTCCATAAAGCAGGACTTAATAAATCTAAATCCGTCAAAAAAATTGTAGGTTACAATTCATAATTTTTCTAATATTAATTTCATTATTCCTAATTCATATCATAAAATTATAAAAATTGAAAATTCAACGTATTTATGGTTTTGGTATTTTAATATTATTGCTACACACAAAATTAGCACATATAGGAGTATAATTTCAGGAGATATTTTAATGAAAATATGAAAATGTAATTTAACATTAAAAGCACTAAATTTTGAATGTTTACAATTCAAAAACTTATCATTCAAAATATTTTGTTAAAATTGGGTATTGCGATTGAAAAAAAATGAAGTTTGGCTTCGTTTTAATATGTAGATGGCCCCCAAGCAAATTTGATATATATCATTTAAAAGTAAACTTTATTTCCAAAATTTCAGTACCAGTAATTTTTTCTACGATAATTTGTTGAGGAGTTAGTAGGTGGTGGTTTCCTTTTTTTTTTTCCACGACTGTACGTAACATTCCGCAATTCTGGATTCCAAACTGTGGATTTGTATAGAATTACAGACAGACAGACAAATTTTCATTTTTATATGCTACATTTATTCAAACTCACCCCTGTCTTTGTGCAGGCTGTTGAGCGAAACGGTGCGAGACAGTATTTCGGGCACAGCACGTACGGACATCTGAATGCTTCCGTCGTCTTTGGATCGCTGTCCACTCCATCTGAAATTTTAAAATGAAAAAATCTAAAAAGATAACATTGTATGATAAATAATAAGTGGTATATTCCAGTTTTATTAAACAGCAAATAACAAAACGTTTAAAGCGATAATTTTTTTAAAGTGTACAGTGGGTGATCAGTTAACGAACTGTTCAGTTTACGAACAAATCGATTAACGAACACTTTCGCAAGAGATTTTTATGTTCGGGTAACGAACCGAACACTTCACAAAGCAAATCCACGAAGAAGATATGCTGTGTTTAAGATTTACCGAGCTACATTTAATTGCGTTTATTGTCTACTTGGAGAACATTTTAGCAGTTGTATACGTATGGCCTAATTAATTCATGGGCTACCGGGATTCGGACCCGGGATAATTTTTTTAAGTGTACAGTGGGTGATCGGTTAACGAACTGTTCAGTTTACGAACACTTTCGCGAGAGATTTTTATGTTCGGATAACAAACACATGTTCGGTTAACGAACTTCACAAAGCAAACCCACGAAAAAGATATGCTGTGTTGAAGATTTACCGGGTTACATTACATTGCGTTTACTGTCTACTTGGAGAACATTTTAACAGTTGTATACGTATGGCCTAATTAATTCATGGGCTACCGGGATTCGGGCCCGGGATAATTTTTTTAAGTGTACAGCGGGTGATCGGTTAACGAACTGTTCAGTTTACGAACAAATCGGTTAAAGAACACTTTCGCGAGAGATTTTTATGTTCGGATAACGAACACATGTTCGGTTAACGAACACTTCACAAAGCAAACCCGCGAAGAACATATGCTGTGTTTAAGATTTACCGAGCTACATTTAATTGCGTTTATTGTCTACTTAGAGAACATTTTAACAGTTGTATACATATGGCCTAATTAATTCATGGGCTACCGGAATTCGGGCCCTTCATTTTAGGGCACCCAAATTAGAATGAACAGATCAGAAACAGTAATTTTTATATTTTGCATCCCTTTTTAAAGAAATATTTTTAATTTCAAATTAATTATTTTAATTGAAATTTAGTTCACATATTATTAACAGGCTCTAGACTCAATCTGAGCTTTTTATCGGGCCCTGTCGTAAACACGATCTTTTAGAAAACTAAGGAGTTTTTGAAAGGACAAAGTGAGTGGACAAATTGATATGATTTAAAATCCCTGCCGGCCCGGCCTACAGGCAGAGGTAGATTTCGAAGTTAAGTATACTAATTTCACCAACAAAAACTAAATCATTATTAGATATAAATCCACTTTAACAGTTTTATCTGTCTGCTTTTGACGAGTTTTTATTTCCTTTTTATAAAATAGCTGGTTTTATCAGAATCATGTTAAGGCGATATTAAAAAAAAATATTTTAACACACTCAACAACTCGAAATTTTCTGGCACATTTTCAGATTCATTTTTAATTTAAAAAAAAATATGAAACATGCTGACGTGATTTTTGATAAGATTTATAAGAGACCTGTGTTTTTATTTTTCTTTCCATTAATTAAAACTTGATTAATAAACAATTATTTTCTCAGTAGGGCAATATTTTTCGTTTCTAACACAATCGCTTCGGGAAATTCTGTTCAAAATGCCCACTTTGACATCATTTTTTGAAATATATTCCGCTTCTATCAAAAAATCGATCATTACTGTACATTATATAGTTTCTGAATAAGAGAATCTAGCAATTGGATGCGTTTGAGAGCAAAAATGAATTTAAAAAAGAGTAAGAAAATAGACAGTTTGGATTTGAATGCACCCTTAATAAGATGATTTTTTTCTTCAACCGCTATGTATTTTTAATTTGTTTTTGCCGTAAGAATTGGCCCTATCAAAAACTTGTCTGTATAAATGTTGAAGACAATATTAAGAAGATATATGATAAATTCATGGAGATTTTATATCTTGTGAATTGACGGAGTTATGAAAATTTTTCTTCTTCAACCCCCCTTTTTTGTTTTCGTTTTTAATTTTTTTTTTCTTTTGCGGTACAAATTGGTCCTATCAAAAACTTGTGAACATAAAAGTTGTAGATGATATTAAGGAGATATATAATAAAATTATTGGATTTGATACCTTGAGAGCCTATTTTTTGCCTCCCTTGAGCTTATTTTAAACTTTATCAAAAATTTGTAATGCATGAGTTTTTGGCGCTATTTTTAGAAGTAATAAAAACTTTAAACTGAATTGATATGTATAAAAATTAAGAAGTTATGGGGTTTTTTCGGTTTTCACAAAACCCCTCTCTATTTCCATCCCCTTTGCCCGCTTTTGCCCATTAACGAACTTGGCCGAGATTTTATGTCCCTTGATTTTATGTATCAGTTTGGAAGAGATTTGTGCAGAATTGCGGAAGTTATCGTGTCCAGAAGAAAGTGATAACACAATTGCTTTGGGAAATTCCGTTCAAAATACCTACTTTGACACCATTTTTTGAAATATATTCTGCCTCTATCAAAAAATCGATCATTGCGGTACATTATATAGTTTCTGAATAAGCGAATCTACCAATTAAATGCGTTTGAGAGCAAAAATGAATTTAAAAATGAGTCAGAAAATAAGCAGTTCGGATTTGAATACTCCCTTAATACGATGATTTTTCCAACACAATCCGCTTCGGGAAATTCGGTTCAAAATGCCCACTTTAACAGCATTTTTTTAAATATATTCTGCCTCTATCAAAAAATCGACCATTACGGTACATTATATAGTTTCTGAGTAAGAAAACGCACCAATTGGAAGCCTTTGAGAGCAAAAATGAATTGTAAAATGAGTCAGAAAATACGCAGTTTGGATATGAATACATCCTTACTTAGATGATTTTTTTTCTTCAACCGTTATGTATTTTTAATCTGTTTTTGCTGTAAGAATTGATCCTATCCAAAATTTGTCTATATATATATATGTTGTAGACAATATTAAGAAGATATATGATAAATTCATGGGAATTTTATATCTTTTGAATTGACGGAGTTATGGATTTTTTACTTCTTCAAACCCCCTTTTTGTTTTCGTTTTTATTTATTTTTTTTTTTTTTTGGGGGGGGGGGTAGGAATTGGTCATATCAAAAACTTGTGAATATAAAAGTTGTAGATAATTTTAAGGAAATTCATGATAAAATTAATTGGATTTGCTATCTTGAGAATTGACGAAGTTATGAATTTTTGAATTATGAATCAAAAACCCTATTTTTTGCGCCCCTTGAGCCCATTTTTAACTTTATCAAAAATCTGTGATACATAAATTTTTAGCCCTATTTATAGAAGTAATAAAAACTTTAAACTGATTTGATATGTACAAAAATTAATAAGTTATGGGGGGTTTTCTGTTCTCACAAAACCCCTCCCTATTCCCATCCCCTTGGTCCGATTTTGCCCGTTAACGAACTTGACCGAGACTTTATGCCCTTTGATTTTATATATCAGTTTGGAAGAGATTGGTGCAGAATTACGAAAGTTATCGTGTCCAGAAGAAAGTGATATATATATATATATATAGATAGATAGATAGATAGATAGATAGATAGATAGATAAAGTTTTTTACTGAGGGTGGTTTTGGGTTCTAGGGGTCATGATCGGTGTAGATCTGCAAAAAGTTTTCAGAAATTCCAACGTAGGAACGATCCCAATAGGTAGTATTTCATACGAAATCTACCTAAATATGCTAACTGGCATATAGGGAGATCGCTACAGGTTTTTTTAGTATAATTCAATCTTCTCTAATCTTTTTTAAAACAGATCAGATTAGCGTGCTTTTAGATTTTGCAGTGTCTGAACGGGGGTTGGCGAGCGCAGCTTGCAGGGAGCAGAGCCCCCTAGTTTTAATATAAAGGTAAATTTTATGAGCTAAAAATAATTTTTAAAATATGACTATTAGAATTGCGTTACAATGAATGATATTTTTTCTAAGTGTAGTTTTTCAGTTTAACAAATATTATTTGGATGGTTACAGAAAATTCTCCATCTTCTTCTTATAAAAGTATTCACACTAATAAATTTCCAATAAAGAGATATTACAAATTCTGGATCTGTTTAAAGTTTTAAATAACAGTTATTTCAGTTTTTCAATTACTAAGTTTATGAGTTAAAGATCATTCTTTAAATATGAATATTAGGATTGTGTTACAATGAATAACATTTTTTTCTGAGTGTAGTTTTTCAGTTTAACAAATATTATTTCGATTAAAAAAATATACAATGTCCTTATAAAAATATTCACTTTAATAAATTTCAAATTAAGGGTATATCAAATTAATGATTTATTTAAAAGCTTTAATAATCAGTTATTTCCGTTTTAGGATTAACAATTTAGCAAAAATAACACTGTCTAAACAAAAAATTAGAATTCAGGAAGAATACACTTTATAGCTTTTAAACCCTGAGTACTTTCTTTACACTCGTCGATATATGTGCACCACATATACAGTTATAATAAATCCGAGGCTAACGAGAAAGACAGGCTACCGCTGTGCATCCCTCGTATCTTTTTTTACAGACCACTAGAGTGACGTGATGCTCTTTTCGCGCACCTTCACAGGTGCACTCGAGCATCACGTGACTCTAGCGGTCTATAAAGAAAGATACATTGAATGCACTGCGGTAACCTGTCTTTTTCGTTAGCCTCATAATAAATCTATGTGACGCAAAATTACATTGTTTGTCTCGTAACTGTATTGAAAATTTGGATGCATACATCAAGACATTATAAAAATACCGGGTGTCCCAAAAAGGACTGACTGATTTTAAAATTCAATAATTTCTAAACGGTGACAGATATTAAAAAGATTCTTGCAGGAGGGTTATGCATAAAGTCAAAAGTTTTATTACAGTGATTTTCGATTTTAGTTCGAATTACAAACAATAGAGTTGCTATAGATTGTAAGCAATAGTCGCTAAATACAGGCTCGATTTTTGGTCCTTTTTTGTTGTTCCATGCAGAAAAAGGAGATGGAAATGTATTATCCGGGCCATGGAGTACCAAAAATCGAGTCTGAATTTAGCCTATATTGATCGCAGCGCCATATATTGTTTGTAATTTGAACTAAAATCGAAAATCACTGTAAAAAAACTTTTGACTTTATGCATAACCCTCCTGCAAAAATTTTTTTAATATCTGTCACCGTTTGGAAGTTATTGAATTTTAAAATCAGTCAGTCCCTTTTGGGACTCCCGGTATATATATCAAGGTAAATTTCCGTTGTACACTTGCCTTCCCCGATCTGAAACGGTTAATGAGGGTCAGGGAACTATTACTATATGGTGTGCATGTAAAACAGCAGTTTCTACGACCTTTAAAACTTTTGGTAAAAAACATGCTTTCTACATTTAAAAAAAATGGGAAAATAGGAATTTGCATCAAATTTCTTGTTTATCTCGAAATATAGCTATGGAATCTTTTGAACTTCTATCAACTTCTAATTTTTGATTTGAATGCTATAATGGAACTATTATATGTCACAGTTTAACTACAATTGACATTGCCGAAATATTAACGAACAAAAGGGAAGCAGGCGCCAGTACAAATGAAAATATTGATTGTCAATCAAATTCTGCGTATGTTGTATAATCAAAAGAGTCCCTGTCGAAAGTAGAAAGTACACAAAATATTTATCCCAGCCAAACAATTCATATGAAACATATAATAGAATATTTAGTAATTATTAAAGATCTTATTTAAAATTTTTCGTTTCCATATTCAGTGCGAAAAGTAAAATAAAATAAAATAAATAAGCAAAAGTAATCCCCAGGGTAATGGCTTACAACAAATATGCCATATTAAGAGTGAAGTGTGCCGTGAAGTTCTTTTAAAATATTATGAAATAATAGAAAAAAAATTCTAGGTAAACGTACCGAATATATGTAATTTAGTTTGAAATTAGAATTATTTCAAATAAATTGAAATTCTTTCTTCAAGTGTACCCAGAAAAAATTAAAACAATGATGCGCTTCTAAATACATAATGTGTTAGACGAAGAATGTTTAAAAGTGTGTAAAAATTTATAAAACCTGTTTATGCGAAATTCAATCTCCGCGTAAGACGAGATTGTAACTTGAAGGAACGACAGAGGTCTATTTAAAGTTCAATATAAAACGTTTCGAAAATTTATATAATTAAGATGTTTTCTGCAATTTTTTCTGGTGGCAGTGATTTTTAATGCTGGTAAAAATGTGAAAGACGACGTGTGATCAAATTTCTTCAAAATACGGGAAAAACTTTTAAACTCCTGTCAATATCTGCAAAAATGAGATTTAAGTTATTATAAGCATGCATTGAACGAATATGTGATCTATTTTTGGGGCGCTTTCTGTGGGACCTTCCATAATTGGAATGACCACCTCCTTCTCATCGATCATGCTTCCATTCCTTCTTATACAGTAGTATACATAATTAAAATACGATTCCGAGAATATCATGATGCAACATATCTTTTAATGAATTCATCATCACTTGGTAATAATTTTATACTCATCATACAGTTAAAATCGATGTCGGATTTTATATAACCGTCAATGTGTATTCGAAATCTGATCTTATAATTAATCCGATTTTTTTCTTTTCCATTAGCTTTCTAAAACAATCTCCTATTCTGGTAACATGTATAGGAGACACTACACTGCATTTTTGTAGCATATGATGCTTATCTTTGAGTTCGAGTTTAAAAAAAATAATATATTTGAATTTTTTAAGATATTAAAAAAGCCTCTACATTGAACTACATTAAGAAATATTTTCCAACAATTTTAATGTTTCTAGGTTGAGTAGTTTGGGCTGCGCGTTGATTATAAGTCCGTCAATAAATACTCTTTTATATATGTATATATATAATTAAAATCATAAAAGTATATTCGAAAAGACTTAAAAAAAATTGTGATTATGAATTGTTTTTCCAAGATAATTTTCATTTTCGAGTAAAATTACATTTTCAGACACCCTTTAAATAAAATTGTGAAAAATTCATTTCAGGTTTCATTACTTTTATGATCGAATACATCCTCTACTTTTCATTTAAAAATATAGATTGTATGCAGCAAGTTGTCATTTTTAACAGTGAACTACATTCGATTGTCATGTTCCGATTAAACCTGTACATAGTGCACTGGTTGAAATACTTTTCACAATAAGGAATACCCTAGTTTTAGATAACAGCAATCTCAAGTGCAAAGTTGCAACCTAATGGGGTAGTTATATTTAACTCACTTAAAGATCGAATTTGATGCCCAAATGAATTGAAGAAATGATGCTTTGTCACTTATGTAACTTCGAATTACTATATATTCATTATCCATATTCGTCAACGTTAACGTCATTTTTCAACGTGTAAAAATATTTATCAAAAACGAAATAAGCAGTTATTGAAAGCATAAGCTTTCATTTAAAAAATAATTCTTATTTTCATTACATTTGAGTTTGATAGGTATAAAATAAACTTTTATGTGATATACTTATACGAGATGTAGGAAAATGTTCCGTTACGTAATGACACATTACTGACATTATTGCATCAATGTTAAAAAAAATTCAACCCTTGTAATAATTGCTTACTAAACGCTAAATACTAGCAAGAATAATTCCTGTGGCATTTAAGTATTAAGCAGAATCGTACTAAACCTGGTCATTATTATTTTTGTGAATGAAAAACTAAAATTTATATTATATTTTAAATTAGTTACCACGTTTTTGCCATGCAATGTTTGATGATTAGACATTGTATTAACGCATATGTGTTTTTATCAGTAATTGTTTTTCATTCGATTATATACTACATTTATATGTCTTAATTTCTCATTCAATAAAATACAATCTGAAAACTGGAAAACTGTAAAATTATTAATCAGTATGAAATGATTAATTCCGAATTTGATTAAAATGTAAATGAGCGTGGTGTTGGAGCTTATCTTCAGGATATAAGGTCAAATTAAAAGTTGTTGTCTTAACTATAACAACACAAAATATAAAACAACGACACACGTTTGGACGAATTTGCTTATACTGGTTAGACAAGTAAACAAACATTAAGGTGACAACAACTGGCAAGCTCTCCAAATTGTTATCTATGATCTTCTCTACTAATGGAATTTATTACTCCATATGGTCATTCTCTCATAAAGAACAAAGTACACATGATTTCTTGCTAATAATAATAATAATAAAATAACATTATGTTTATTTTCTAAATGCACCATTGAATATTACTTTTTTCACCAACAAAAATCGAAAGCTTTCATTCAACACAAATGCAATACATTGGGTTACTACTCAAAGAAAAACTTCAAGCAAGTAAAAAGTAATAACGACAAATAAAAGGTTATCATAAATGTCTTATTGACTTTTGCATTTTTGCCGAGAATTCCCGGGGCATATGCACCATACAAATGAATACAAACACAAAAATGAAAATCAATTTAGTCAGAAATTCTAAAGGATTTCGAATATAGTCTAAAGGGATCAAAAAAAGTTTAAAAGTTATGTTACAATTCCCTACGAATTTCCTTAAAGGGAAATCATTTTTAATGAAGCATTATAAAGTCATTTAATAAAGACACGCATTATCAGACTCGGAGATTTTATCTTAAACAAAAATGATACCGTCAAATCCTTACGGAGAGATATTATTTAAAACATACATCAGCATAGGTATTTCAATGGTTTTGGTGTTGCGTTTGATGAAATTTAATGGTTTGAATGAATACCGTAATCCTCGAATTCCTGTTTTGAAATTATAAAGACACAATTTTATTGGATGTAATGAATTATAAATTTAAGTTTGTTATTGCTGTTCAGTTAAAGAATTTATTTCGAGCTCTTAAGATTATATAATATAAGCATACATTTGCAGTGGTGGAAAATTGGCGCAGAGGAGGAGCCTATTGACACCACTAATATTTTATAGTATGATTCAGCTTAATAAAAACTCAGAAATTCTGTCATTAAATATGCCGGAAAATACTACTCAAATTTAGTGGTGTCAATAGGCTCCTCCTATGCGCCAATTTTCCACTACTGCATTTGTTTAAGGTCGGACAATATATTTGCAACTTTCTGTGTTTAGAAGATATTAGAAGTGTCTTCCAAAAGTTTCAATTCCATTCTGTGTATTTAGACATTAATTTGGAATATTTAATGTAAGGCACCATATATTTTTAGAAATCATAATTCAAAGCATACAGGTTGCATGTTTTTCTAGCACTAGAAAATGTTTATTGGCTTTTTGAACTTGAAAATGCCATTCGGCCCTGTGCTGGGAGGTAAAAGAAGCTTTTCTACTAATTGTTCTTAAGAATTCAGCTCATTGTACTCAAACACAGGTAGCTAAAATGCACGAAACCCGATTATAAAAGATTCGCACTTTTGGACCATATTAAATTGTATTACAATTTTGAAAAAATAGTCAAGTGTAGTTAAATTGACTTCATTTACGGAGAACTATTTTTGTTTTCCAATTGATATATATCAAGCAGCTTAAGTTATAGACAAAACAAAAATGCTGCTGAATATTTATATCGAAGACAGACATTTAAAGCAACATCTCTTTTTATTTCTAATTCTTTTGTAAATATATTTGAATTGTATTTTATTTTTCATGCAGCCATTTTTTAAGAAGATGGCGGGTGAAGCTGGTCAACGAACTCGATTAATACCGTGCTATGTCCTATACACATGCTCAGTCACATCCAAATCCGTTAATAAATAGTGCGACAGCAAGACAAATATCACATTACTCTGTCTGTCTCACAAGAATTTCAAACTGCTATGTCTCAGCAATTTTTATGGATATAAATGAAACGAAAAAATGCCCTGGAATAGTTCATGAAGTCCGAATATTTAAAGGAAAAACCTTTTTGTATTTCTATTTATTTTGTATATCTTTTTCAGTTTTAAATTCTTTCTTTCATTCTTTAGGCAGCCTTTTTTAAACAAGATATCCAAAGAACTCCGTCCAGACTTTAAATGTCTTTTGTCCTTTAAATGTCCCCTTATGTCCTTTACTCATACGTAGTTTCATCAAAAGGAGTCTCACGACTCTTAAAGCTTCAAAATTTCGAAATATGAATTTTTTTAGATGTTAAACTCCTGTCTTTTCTGAAAATTTTGATATAATTTCTTTCCTTGCAATTCCCATTAAAACAGAAGATATGGCTTTTAGAATTACAACCGCTCAATATCTGAAGCGGCGTTTTCGAAACTTCGAAGTCATTTTTCTCCTAATGACGTATTTGAGTACGCAAGATAGTCCAAAAACTTCTCAATTGTTATTTCATGAAATTTTCAAAACATATGTTTCATGTTAGGCTGTATAATCTGTAGCTAAATTTCCTTTTTATTGTTCAAAAAAAATATTTTTTTAGGATATTATACTGTTGAAATTTTCAAAAGTTTGTATTATCTCAAAAAAAAACTTTATATTAAAAATATAAAATTACTTTAAATACCAATTTATTTAGGTTTAGGGTAATTATTATAATCTGATGTATAAGTTAGCACCAACATTTTCATTCTAGTTTCAATATTTATTTTATAATCCTGCGCGTAAACCATTATACCAATTTTCTGCTCGTGGCTAATTTCATAGATTTATGTAGTGTAAGTCACATAGCTAATAACCGTTATGCTTGTAGGCCCCTTTTATTTTGGAAAGGTTTGCTTGGCCTTATTCAATTAATGAGATATCTCCGATAAAATATGAAAAATTTTCCCCTTCTAAAATACTAGTAAACAAAAATCGTAGCATGTGACATGAACTACAAGTCTCATGGAACTAGCAATCGTGAAATGTCTGACAGTTTGGAGACAACTATAATTGCTAATTCCGCATCTTGCTATTTTGGAAATACATGAAATGAAAGAACATGCTTTTATCTTTTCATCCATCTAAATTTGCGTTTTCAGATCATATGCATTTTAAGATATTAAATATTGAAAATGGTCTATTTTTTTTTTTTTCATTTTTCTCAATTATAAGAGTCCTGAGACCACTTAAAAATACAAGGCTTACAGCATGACAAAAACGATATATTTATATTTATATTTATAGAGAGATAGAGGGATAGAAAGATTTATATAGGGGAGAGTAGCCTAATTTGGACCGCCGCTTTAATTGACCCGTTGCCATTCTGCCGTTAATTACAGGAAGATACGCCATCTGCCGCTGAAATCCTACTCATCAGAATGACGTCACTCATGATTAGCAGAAGCAACCGCCTACCATGTGTTGTTTTCTGACAATTTTAAAAAACCTAAATTTAGCTGTTTTGATCTACTTTTTTCTACTAAACGTAAGTGAATACTTTAAAACTAAGGTAAGTTGTTATGTTTTCATATACATATATAAATTCGTCTGTTTATTGCGCATATTTTTCACGCGGATTTGTTTGATTTTGTTTTTGTTCTTAGTCTTGAGATTATCTAATTTAAAAAATGGCGCAGTTGCTATAATTGGACCAAATTAAATTGCTTAAATTGAACCAGATATGTGATCATAAATTTTGAAAAGTAAGTAATGAATTTCTAGGACGGTACGCTTTGTACACTATTTTTTTAATTTTTTTTTATAATGGATTACAATCTCCATGCAAGGTTTTTTTTTTTTTGGTATATCTGGATTAATTGTTTTATACAGTTTAAACCTATATAAACATAAAAATATTTGTACATGTTTATGCATCAAGTTTGGTTTTCAATTTCTTTTATATTGTATGTATTTGTATTTATTTTCTTTGAATTCTTTATTCCTATGGCGTATTTGGTTTATAGAGTTGAATTCAAACATTTTCTTCCTGGAGGATATTTACGATTCCGTGAGGAAGGGTAGACTTTTTACAGTTCTGGAAGGTGGAATTACATTTTTTTGCTATTAAAACGCATAAAACCTCAAACCTTCCGGGGGAGGGGGGGACTGAATTCAACACTGTTTGAATATATAATGTTTCCGTATAATTAATCATAGCGTATTTTTCAATAGAGCATAAATTTTAACACTTTTATAATATAATGTTGAAAAAGACACAGACAAACTGTCTGGAATAAAAAAAAACAAATAGGTGACAGCAAAAGTTGTTAAAGATATAGGAAACAAAAAGGATGGAGTAATTTGTGAAGAAATTGACCTGCAATAAGGCTGCAGCTACAAATCCTCCCCAAAAGCCAAAAAATCATTAAAAATGTTATATCCTTTGCTAAATTTAGTTAAATGAAAGTACAGAGGGAGCCAAAAAACAGTTGTGTTAACATATTCGCCATATAAAGTAAACCTTGAAACAAACAAACAAAAAACACAAAAAATCGACTAAAAAGAAGCTATCACAGCATAAAAGCAATTGGAACATCAAGTTTTAAAAAATAGGCGTACTGCAATTAGCAAGGAAATGATGGAAGGTAAGAACTACAATCATAATGTAAAGAAAACTTCTGTTGCAAAAAAAGTCTAATAATTCAGAATCTAAAAGGAAAAATCTAGATAGTGATGATTGGTTTTGCCTAATTTGTAAGAAAATAAAACAGCAGAAATAATTCAGTGTTCAGATTGCCAAATGCGGTTCCATGTTATGTGCGCTGAAACAAAATCAATAAACGAAATTCTTGTGTAATCTTTGCATCACTCCTTACATGATATTCAAGTAACTGGCAATTAGTTTCCTAATTTCTATTCTTAATTACTGATAACTTTGATTTATATTTTGAATACATTTTGATTTAAAACAATTACTCTTATTTTCAGATATTTGGTTTCGTTATATTTCATTGCTGTTACTTTGTTTTATTGTTTCAGTAATCGCAAACTTTGCTTTTAATAGAATTAGTTATATTCCCTCATCATTAAAACAACCTGATTTTATTCGTCCAATTTAGGTGACAGGTGGTCTAACTTAGGCGACCAGTTGCTGAATTTTGACCACTTTTGACAAATTTTTCAAGTTAAAATAAAATTTAAGATTTTCAAAAAGAAAAGGATCTAAAGTTTTATTTAGTTAGTAGATGAATTGATTGACCCGTGCAGTGATATTTTGCAGATATTCCAAGAATTAAGTGAGTTACAACTGAAAATAAGTGAAGTGGTCCAAATTAGGCTACTCTCCCCTATGTATATATATAAATCTACAATTAACTGGTGTGGAGTTTTGTGGTCAAGGGTTATGATTGGTGAAATTTTATCGAGCATTTTGGAAGTGCTTTCCTGCGGACGACTGCAATAGAAAATATTTTTACTTTTTGTATTGGAAGTTTACATAAAATTAAAGATCCTGTAATATTTCTTAGTAGTTTTCAGACAAATTCTTAAGTTAAAATTTTCAATATTAAATAAAAAGCCGTAATTTATTTTTTAAATGTGTTGCAATCAGTTTTTCTTTGTTACAGATTCATGTTAGTAAACTTAAATGTTTTTAAATACAACATAAAAACTAAAATGAAAATGCAAAATCTTATTCTTTTTTATCACTTCACAAAGGAGAGTTTTTTATTTTCTGTGGGGTGAAAATATTACCTATATCTCGCAAAAAAATTTACTTTTGATTACAATATATTGATACGATAAAACTCTGAGTTTCAAGGCGGCGAAAACGCGGTTATTTATCTTTTGACGATGACAACAAGTGGTTTCTTTAGAAAAACACGTGTAAACGTAACTGTAGCCATCTTCCTTATTTGTCGTTGTATTTAGCGCAAAAAAATGAGTCACTTATGATTAAAATATTTTGATACGATAAATTTTGGTGATGTTATAATGATTTTGTTGATGTAAGAGCGTATTGTGGTGCGACATTTCATTCGTTAAGAAGGGGACACGTTGAGTTCTTAAAATCGCTAATTTTTCGCTACTGTTTTACTTTGCTATGTATTTTTTATATATAACTTTACAGCGTGAAGTTTATAATTTACGCAGAAGAGAACGGCGAGCCACTGAAACTGTGGACGAAATGACTGAAATAAGATAAATTCAAAATGAAACTGATAAACTTAGGCGAGTGACAGAGCGTTCCAATGAACTGCAAAATACTTTTATCGAGCGTAGGTGAAACTGTGTGAATTCCCTAATTGAAGTAAACTTCGAGGAGCATAGCTGTGGAAGTATGATTGTTGTGTGAAATTTTTAGATCATCTGCCGGGGATCAACAAGTCTTATTTTAAATCTCGAAATTTTCTAAACTCGATATTACACATACTGTGTTCAAATAATAGAACGTTCCTCCATGCACACAACTGATGAATCTTTTGACTTTCATTCAGTACGACCTTTTTTTGATTTTATACTCTGTTACCATAGTGTAATTTTATTCTCAATACATATGTATAAAATATTGAATACTCGTTACAGCATAGTGCCAAATGAATTCTAATGCTAATGATATATTACAGTTTTATTAATAAATTTCTAAATATATATTTTTTTATAATTTGTAAAAAAAAGAAAAAAAGAGAAAAAGAAATAAAATCTAAAATAACGTAAATATATATATTTAATAGGTTGGTATTAACTAATTTAATTTCTAGCATGAATGTAACTCTTATTTCAATATTTTAAACATCTTTCCAAAATTAAGGGAAGGTGCTTTGGAGATGGATATTATTATTTATTTATAATTCGGAACATTATAGGCAAACAAAAATATTCTTTAAGCTGCATTTTATGAACTGTCTAAAGGCTTTTAATATCTAAATATTAAATTCTTTTTACCTTATTTAAGGAAAAAATAATCGAAAAAAAAACTTTTTCGTTCAGAAATTGGAATTAATTTAATATTGGAAGAAAAACAACTTATTTATGAACGATAAATATACATCTTCGAAGATCCATCTTTATAAAAAAAAATTAAACACCATTCTAGAAAATGGCAAATCCATTTGTAAAATGAATTGTATGCTGCACGTAATTTAAAAAAAATTAAAAGTAAAAAATGCAATTTAACAAATTACAACGACCATTTGGAAAATGATTTTTTCAAAGACTGAAATTTAAGACATAAAAATCGCACGGAGTTGGTCATACATTACGTACACCATTGATTACATTTTTCGGTACTGTAAATTTTTAAGCTTCTACGGAGCTGGTCATACATTACGTACGCCATGGATTAATCATTGATATTCCTGGACCAATTTTAAATGAAATTTCATTCTTAAACTTCTAAACATACCACAATATTACTTTTTACACTGTCGTATAGAGAAAAAATGTACTTTTAAATGCAATTTTTTCGAAAGCTGTATCTCAATTTGTTTCTGAGTTATTATTTTTTTTTTGTAGTTTTTATTACTTTTTTGTCATAGTGGCAACAGATGTATCCATCTCTGGTGAAAGTAAACGGAAAATACAAATTTCTGCGGAATAAAATGATGGGATTCAACTAATAAAGCGCTTCAGATATGTTTTTGATTTCCTACCCTGACCGATGGCAAGAACCATTTTTCCAAATGGTTAATAAATAAACAAATTACTTTCAGTTAGTTTTGATATCGAGAAAATTATATAATTTTTACAGACATAAAAGCTAAAAAACGTGTTATTATTCATATCAGTCACCTATATAAAAGGAAATTGATAAATTTTATTAATCTAAACAATAGTATTCTGTTCCTTTGTTTTACAGTTCAGAGAAAGGTAACATTATTTAGTTTAAGATTAACTACAAATATATGCATATATATATATATATATACATATATAATTTCTCAATTAGCCTACGACATATATATAATACCAAAAACACACACTATACATCCAATCCCAAGACTACTGAACTACCGAGAAAAATTAACAAAATAACCATGGAAAATTCTTACTAACAAATATTCTTACTAACAAAACTTACTAACATATATATATATATATATATATATATATATATATATATATATATATATATATATATATATATATATATATATATATAAAATATTTATTAAAAATAATATTTCTTTTAATGAAAGAAAATACCTTTTTTACGAGAATCATATAATAAATAATTCCTCCCAAAACTAAAATACCTGAAAATAATTTTAATCTTAGATAATAAAATAACTTTGTGAAAGTGCCTTCATTTTCCTATATAAATAAATTTGGGTATTTCAATTTAATTATAACACAGTAAAATGCATAGAGAGATAAAATGAATTTTAATCTTGAATGGAACATGGCAACACAGACAGCCGAGTAATAAAATCATTTCATCCTTTCATCGAATTTTTGGATTTAAACGGGGTTTTGAAAATTTTATTCTGAAACATCTAACGAATTTCTTCAGCCAAAATATCTTGAATGCTTTTATCCAAGATTTTTCTGTTCGTAAACATTCTTTAAAAATCTAAAAGAAAAAATCCCTGCCGGCCCGGCCTACAGGCGGAGGTAGATTTCGAAGTTAAGTATATTAATTTCACAAACAAAAACCAAATCATGATTAGATATAAACCCACTTTAACAATTTTATCTGGCCGCTTTTGACGAGTTTTTATTTCATTTTTATATAATAACTGGTTTTATCAGAATCATGTTAGGGTGGTATTCAAAAAAATACTTTCCCATGCTCAACAACTCGAAATTTTCTGGCATAACTCCTGATTATTTTTTAATAAGAAAAACATGAAACGTGTTGACGTGGTTTTTGAAGAGATTTATAAGAGACCTGTGTTTTTAATTTTTGTTCAATTAATTAAAACTTGAAATAATTGTTTTTTCAGTAAGACAATATTTTTCGGGAAATTCCGTTCAAAATGCCCACTTTGACATCATTTTTTGAAATATATTCTTCATCTGTCAAAAATTCGATCCTTACGGTACATTATATACTTTCTGAATAAGCGAATCTACCAATTGGATGGTTTGAGAGCAAAAATGAATTTAAAAATGAGTCAGAAAATAAGCAGTTTGGATTTGAATACTCCCTTAATACGATGATTTTTCCAACACAATCCGCTTCGGGAAATTCGGTTCAAAAGGCCCACTTTGGCAGCATGTTTTAAAATATATTCTGCCTCTATCAAAAAATTGACCATTACGGTACATTATATAGTTTCTGAAGCCTTTGAGAGTAAAAATGAATTGTAAAATGAGTCAGAAAATAAGCAGTTTGGATTTGAATACACCCTTACTAAGATGGTTTTTTTCTTCAACCGCTATGTATTTTTAATTTGTTTTGCTCTAAGAATTGGTCCTATCCAAAACTTGTCTGCATAGATGTTGTAGACAGTATTAAGAAGATATATGATAAATTCATGGGAATTTTATATCTTTTGAATTGACGGAGTTATGGATTTTTTTCTTCTTCAAACGCCCTTTTTCTTTTCGCTTTTAATTTTTTTTGCGGTACGAATTGATCCTATGAAAAACTTGTGAATATAAAAGTTGTAGATAATTTTAAGGAGATTCATGATAAAATTAATTGGATTTGCTATCTTGAGAATTGACGAAGTTATGAATTTTTTTCTCCCAAAAACCCTATTTTTTGCGCCCCTTGTGCCCATTTTTAACTTTATCAAAAATCTGTGATACATAAATTTTTGGCCCTATTTTTAGAAGTAATAAAAACTTTAAACTGATTCGATATGTACAAAAATTAAGAAGTTATGGGGTTTTTTCGGTTTTCACAAAACCCCTCCCTATTTCCATCCCCTTTGTCCGCTTTTGCCCATCAACGAACTTGACCGCGTTTTTATGTCCCTTGATTTTATGTATCAGTTTGCAAGAGATTGGTGCAGAATTACGAAAGTTATCGTGTCCAGAAGAAAGATATAGATACATACATACATAGATAGATAGATAGGAATATATATATATATATATATATATATATATAAAGTTTTTTACTGAGTGTGGTTTTGGGCTCTATGGGTCATGATCGGTGTAGATCTGCAAAAATTTTTCAGAAATTCCAACATAGGAACGACGCCAATAGGTAGTATTTCATACGAAATCTACCTAAAACTAACTTTTTCTATTAAGAAAAAAAAAAAATACTCGAGGAGAAAGTTTACACGCTTACAAATTGCAATAAAGAAAATATATGTTACGTATAAGTATTCTTATTCAGGTCTAGTAGAATAGTTTATTTTAAAAACCAAAATATATACTTTTTAAGATTTTGTGAAACCCTACCTTTAAGTTTATATCTCTTGTAAATGTTGTGCAAAGATACCACGAAAAATTTTGTTAGAAATATAGGCATTCACAAAACGGAACAGTGGGATCGTCGCAAAATTATTATGCAGGTATAAGGTATTGAGTAATGAACGATTGTCACATAATTCTGACTTTTATTGATGTTTTGTAATCTAAATATTAATTTTATGAAAGCAAAATTATTAATCATACTTTTTTTTGTAATAAAGGAATCTTTTTTTACTCACGCTTGTTAGGGTTTTTATTAACGTATTTAAACTAAACATATACTAAAAAATTGTTTAGTTGGTTGGTTTGTCCTATTTAGGTAATATTTTTCTAAACATTTTTGCAATTTTCTTAAAATTTATTTTATATTTGGATAGCTATTTTGATTTAATATTTCACAGTGAAATAGATAAATACATTTATACAAATGTATACTAAAATTCTCTTTTCTTTATTTTTAAGCAAATTTACTTGAATAAAGAGGTATTGTTTATTTTAAAGTATGAAGTCAATTCAGTTTTCACAGAAAACAAAAATATGCACGTTTGTAGGAATTAATCTGTTGCAAATTAATAAAAATAAATAAAATGTCTTGAAAAAGCGTGATGTTTAAACGCTTTAATCCTTTCAAATAATACATTGGGTTTCGGTTAGTTTTTAGTTTTAAAGCATGGTTTTTAAGAAAAAATAAATAAAACAAAAAAAACTGATATTTTATCACACTAGTTAAAAAGTCACTTTAATAATATAGAGTTTAGTATTTCCCCTAATTCTGTTCTTTAAAAAAAAACAACAACAAAAAAAACAGATATATAACACAAACTCTTTGTTTAAGCTTTCATTTCTTGATTTAAGATTAAATTAAATATAGTACTTAGAACTGATACTTTTAAGTCAGTGTATCGCAGGGCATTGCATGCAACGAGTAAAAAAACAAAAGATCAGAATAAATTTCTTAAAGCCCGAAGATATAATTTTTGATAACTAAAAATTCAAAACTTTTTTACACGATTGCGGACACATTTATATACTAGTGTTCAAAACTTAAGCAATAAGTACAAAAAATAAATTTCCGAACACGTGAGAACTGAAAAGAAATTCTATAAATTACAAGGGTAGAAAATGGGTTCTACCCTAACACAACAGCCGCTCGATGTGAAGTCTCTTTCACGTAACAAAATTATATCAGTAATTTATCACAGTAATTTGGCAAAAAATTATTGCAGCAATTTACAATGAACTTATGTGTAATATCTTTCATTCGTCTCATTCTTACTCTTCTTTGGCTATTCTACTGAGAAATCAACAGGACTGCTGTTATGAGACGAGTCACTAGTGACTTTACAATGAAGTTAATTTGTGATTCTTATGAAACTGTCACTTGGAGATTCCATTGTAAACTCATCATGATAGCTGTTTTGTGAAGATTTTCCAAGTGACAGAAAATGACATCATCTGGTGACTTTTCACAAAGGAACTTAAAGATGACTTCACGGAACTTGCGGTCATCTCGAAGTCAGCAAGAGACTTTATTGTGAGATTATTTGATGTTCCATCACAAAACAACAATTAAAGGGATTTTCAGTAGAGTCACCATATAACGAGCATTTGAGAGAAATAATGATACGAATGAACGATCCATATTTTGTTTAGAATTTTCTTTTAAGTATTCACATGATGGAAAATTAGCATTTTATGTTTTTGCTTAAGTTTCACACACCATTATACATGTAGAAGGAAGGGAATTGGAAGGTATGGAATCGTAAGAATTTTAATCGAATAACAATTTTCCATTACTCAATAAACATATTATATCTATATTTACAATACATTACTCTTCAATATCGATTATACCCTGACTCGTAACCCCTCCTCGTCCCCATTGAAGTAGCTAATATATATTTTTATTATTTTATTATGCCGAAAGCAAAATTTAAATAAATATTCTTTTTACAGAAATGGAAAATGCTATTAAACTTCCTTGTTCCTGAAGAATACCTATAACATTTTTTTTCTTTTTTTGTATTTTCGAATATAAATGACTTTTTGATCGTGTCAGAACTTATCCGATTTATGTTTTAAAACAGCTCTAAAGTAGAAAATATATTTTTTTATTTTTTATTTTTTATGCCAAAAACAAAATTGACGCAAATATTACATTTTTAAGTTTGTCTTCTACAAAAGTACAAAACACCCAATTTCCCTCTTTTAAAAATATATACTTATTTTCTTATAATTTTACATTTTAAATTTCAAAAATTAAAAAAAATATTGCTGTAGAATTTTTTTTTTTTATATATAAAAACTTGAAAATATATTTTTTAATCAATTTCACTGATTTATAACTAAAGTTTTGGTAATTTTTAATTTATTTTATGTATTGCGGATTAATAATTATTTATCAATAATTAATAAAAAACTAAATTGTTCAGAAGCAAAATAAATTGTTTTTACTAAGCGTTAAATAACATTTTGAATGTATTATCTTTTCACAAGTTTTAATTTTCGTTCTTAAGATTTAATCAATTAATTCCAAATCCAAAAAGATTAAAACTTAAAATTATTAATCATACTTCATTATATTATATAGTAACAATTTCATAAGAATAGATTTATTAATCATACTATAAATTTTAACGCGTGTATGTTGCTATAATTTCCCTTTCGGCAGCATTTAAAAAAAAAAAAAATCTAAAAAATGTTAAAACATACGTAGACTAAAGTTTACTTTTACTTTTTACTTTTCTTCAATAAAATTTTATTCAATAGAAAAGTTCATTTTTTCTTTCAAAATTTAAAGTGAATTTAATCTCCTTTCTAATACGAAAACGTTTGTATTTCTTGAAACTCATCTTTTATCCAGTTTTAATAACTTTTTAAATGTATTACGTTTAACTACTTTAACCTTTTCATACACTAAAGTATCTAGTTATAAAAGTTCTCAAAATGTTTTTGAATTCTTTTTCGGTTAATTAAATTAAAAAAAAAAAAAAAAAAAAAAAAAAAAAAAAAAAAAAAAAAGATAATTTTTGACAAAGTAAAAAGCCGGAAAACATAATATTATTTCCCATCACATTCAAGTAAAACTAAAGTTGTTTCATTTTATTAATCCAAACGAAAATAATATCATCTTTTTTATAGAATGTTCTGAAAATAGTACTAAAACAAAATATCTTTGTTTAAGATTTTTCTTTTCTCAGTGACGAAATACAATACATTTTTAAGTAAAAGTAATAAGAATGACTTATTATATTTTGTAGTTTTCTTAGGATTTATTTTATATTTATAGAAAATTTTTATGCACAAAAGTTTCAATATTAAAAAAATAAACATGGTGAATTGAATGATTCTAATGCGTTTTTTAATTCAAGTCCTCCATTATAGTTCTTTTAACGATAAAAGATAATTATAATCAAAAGTATTTTCTTAAAATCAAAAACAGTTCTGTATTTTCTCAATTTTTGTTTTATTTTTTTTCAATTAAAAACCGAATTATGATAAAGCTATCTAGTTTTTTACTATTAATATATTATTTTATTTATTTTAATTATTTATTATTATTATTATTACAAAATAAAACTATATCATTTAGTATCCGAAAAATTCCTTAGAAAATAAAATTTTATTCAATTACATTGTTATTTTCAAAATACAATAAACATAAACTAAAAGAAGATAATAGTCATATATATATATATATATATATATATATATATAATTTCTCAATTAGGTAAAAAGAATCTATGATGTTACAATTTACAGTTTTCGGCAGAACGTTAGCGTGCGTTGAAATTTGGTGAGGGGGAAGGGAGCTTTTTTCTATTTTTTTTTTTTTTTTCGTTTTACATGCGGTTTTTTCACTGAGCCATCCTTTAAATATCATTTTTTAACAATAAATATTTGAAAGATAATGATGCCAGATTTCATACCACTTCTTTCTACAATTAAAAATTTCAATTTCTTCAAACTCATTTTTCATCCTTTAAAAAGGCGCGGAGAGGCATTGAGATAGTTTATAACACATAATACAAAATTTATATCGTGAAGGTGCGTGGAATTTTGATATGGGGAGGGGGACAATTTTCTCTTTTTTCTTCAGATCAGCTATTTATTGCGTTTTTTCATTGAGCACTCAAATAAATATTGTTTTATAACTTTAAATATTTGATAGAGTGGGAAATTCTTGGGGACGGGAGGGACTGTCCGGGGACACCTATTGACGCGGAATAGTTAAAATTTGGAAAACGAATTAACCAATTCAATTTAAACTTTGAAATAATTTATAACATATATTACAAATTTTATAAATCGAGGTAGCGTGTAATTTGGGGGGGGGGGGAGGTATTTTCTCTTTTTTCTTCAGATCAGCTGTTTATTCAGTTTTGAATGAGTTTTTTAACTGAGCCCTCATACCAATATTATTTTTTAACCTTAAATATTTGAGAGAGCGAGCAATTCACGGGGGAAGGGGAGATCGGGAGGATCTGTTTTCTACATGTTGAGTAAACCCCCCATGTGGCAAATCGTTGGATAGGTCTATGAAAACTTATTCATATTATATACATCCGATGCACACCCCCTTTGCCCCGGGTGTACATTTCAAATGTTCAAGGACACCACTCATGTGCATATCGTTAGATAGGTCTATGAAATCTTATTCATATTACAGACATCCGACACCCTCCCCCCCCCCCCTCTTTGTCTCGTCCAGGAGACACTTTTCGAAATTTTAAGGATCACCCATCATTTAACGTATCGTTAAATAGGTCTATAAAAACTTATTCATATTGTACGGATCCGATGCCCCTCCCTCCCGCTTTAAATGCAGTTTTTTGACGGTGTCCTCTTATAAATATTATTAGTAAAATATGCAATTGAAACAGGGTTGTGGATGATTTCGGGTGTGGGGGGGGGGGAATTTCTAAATGTAATGGTGCTGCCATTTATGTAAAGAATTATTAATTTTTAATTGGCAATTTTGATTTGTTAATTTAAGGATAAAGTTTTTAAAAAGAGATATTAAACTAAACCCTCTGTGAGAGCTGCGATCACACTCACCCACTTGTTTTATTTTCAGTAGATTTGGAAATAGATGGAGGAGAACATATTTTTACACTACATTTTCAACGATGTCTCTGAAAATATAATACCTAAAATGAAAAGAAGTGTATTTTTAAGTTCAACGTTACGAAAGCATTCACATGATACCCCACACGATATACAAAGAAAAGATTTTTTTTAAGTAACTAATTAGACCCTCTGCAGTTTTCCTAAAAATATTTCTAAATGTTTAATAATCTGTAAATATGTTTGTCAATACTCCTTGATACTTCCTCCAATTTGAACTTTCCACATTCCATAGTTTTCGTGTAAAATGGCTGCGACAGACAGACAGATACATGAGTGATCTTATAATGGTTCCGTTTTTACTTTTTTAAATACGGAACACTAATAATAACTTTCATTCTGGTTTCATTTATCATTTTTCATAAAAACACAGCCGTACATTTAGAGATATGGCTGGTAGGCTTATCCTGATGGAACTGAACACAATAAAGATGGTTCCGCACGGTAAAGTGATGGAATGTCTTCTGTAGAAACCGTTGTTAACACACGTTTCTTGAAATAAACAGAGTTAATTTTAACTATTTGTATTACTTTCCTTATTTTAATGTTTCCGTTATAACAGAATTCAGCAATAACCATAAAGCTTCTGCAAAACTTTCCTTGTTTCGTCTAATCCAACATTTTTAAGACTTTTTATTTTCTTAGTTGTAAATCAAGTGTTTTCTATTGTAATTAGACATACATACAGGTATATCCAAGATCCATGAATTGTAACTTCAAATTTCCATTTTTCACTTGTGGCCATTTAAAAGGTTTTTAATTTTAAAAAGAGGTACAAAAAATTAGAAATTTTAATAGATTTTATTCTTAAAGGTTTTACCCGGATACAGAGAGCATTTTTGTTTCGTCTTCATATTAATAAATGGCTCAGATATAGCAGTTTAAATTTTCAAATTTAGGTCACATTTTGAAAAAACTGATTTTTCTCATGCGACAGCACTCATTTATATCAACCGATGTCGATGTGAGTGAGCATGTGCACAGGACTTTCTAAGGTCTCTACCAAGTTCATTGGTTTGCTTCACCCAACCTGTTGTGCTAAAAGGGCGGCACATCAAAATATCGCCGAATGTGGCGACTAAATATAAACCGCTTTAAATGAAACCAACTTGGATATAGCTGACTAATTTCACGAATTTCTAACTCATATTCAGTATTGACAAAAGCTAGTACGGAATCTTCTATAATCAGGTTCCTCTAATTTAAGCTTCTTATGTTTTAATAGAATAAGCTCGCTTTTTAAAAATAAAGAATATGAAAGCTTCCTCTCCCTACCGGCACAGGCCGGAAGGAATCTTTTTTTGTTTGTTTTAATTAACTTTAAATCAGATTTAATAAGTTTGGTTACATCTTTTAAAGGGATGGAGATGTGAAAAGATTTTGCATTAGTTTTGTGTGGTTGGATTCTTTTTAAGAACATTTGATGCGATTTTAGATATAATAAGGTGTGAAAATATCTTTGTTGGGTATGGATTTTAAACTTTTTTCCCAGTCAAATTTAAAGTTTGTCGATTGTTTTCTTTGTTATTAATTATGTCACTTATTTTGCTTCTAAATATGTCAAATCCATAGTTTTCACAATTTTTTTAAGTTGTCGAATAAGAGTACTTCACTTTGTATAGCGAAACTACACAATTTTAGACCCATTGTTTATTTTCCAGCGACATTTTAAAGCAAAAAATATTTTTAATGATGCAGACCGTAATTAAATCTTATCCCGAAATGATTTTCCGAATAGAATATTTTTTTCATTTAAATTTAATTCATAGAGAATGTCTCAACCGTTAAAGTAATTTGTGAATACCGTCTTTGCATTTATTTATAAAGTGGCAAAAAAAAAAAAAAAAAAAAAAAAAAAACAATTTCTCAGTAAATAATGATCTTACAGAACCACATGAAGCAATTTAATCCCATGAACTTAATGGTTTTAAGACTGTTGAAAACAAACAACGAATTCAATGCCCCTTCGAGGACTGTCATGTCGTGATTACATTGAAATGAAGCCAATATATTCCAGTGTAACATTTAAATAAAGGAAGAGCTCCGATGTTTTTAGTACTGGGAGCAACCCATTATGGCAGAATTACTCTAAAACAGCCAAAGTTTGTAAGAGTATAAGAAAAAATAAAATGTGTCAACTCGATGTCAAATAAACTCGACTAAAAAATATTGTTTCGTTGCATAAAATCATCATTTATATTTCTTATATTAAAGCAATTCTAGGGCTCGCAGCGTTCCTAATTTTTTCTACATTTCCTACCACCATTTCAACTAACAAATTTTCGTGTTAGATTCCTTTGACATCGATGATAGAAATTTAAAATAAAGAATATTGTTTTAAAATAGCGGTAGCAAAGTGCGAAAATTTTAGGAACGCTGCAAGCCCTGCAATTCGGAAACTTTTTGAATGTTGTAAATTATTATTTTGTTTATGTTAAATATGCTTCTTTAATTTAAAAGCTCTTAAATTATACGAGATATTTTGTGCTACATATAAAGATTTATGAATTAAAATGAAGAATGGAATAGTCTTAGAGTCTTATGAAATTATATATCAAAATGAAATTTTTACTAATTCATTTTTAATTCTTTAGGGACAAATAATACTGACTCTGACAATTAGGTTTTAGAAACTTATGAAGATAAAAAAAAAATATGAAATATTCTATTTATTATTTGAAATTTTACTTTTGAATGAATAATTTTCCATTTATTAATATTTATTCGTCTTTTTGTACTGTTGAGAGGAAAACATTTATCACCGATTGTGCCATCAACCTTGTTCTTATTTTATATTTATTATAAGGAGAAATAAGAGTGAACATAAAAGTAGGAAAAAACTTGTCAAAAATAATAAGGGCTCGATATCAAACTGCTCGTATGTGCTGCAATTGTGTTTACAAATGTCCTAAAAAAATATAATAAACTTTTCTTTAAGTACGGAACGTCATTTCGTGGTAAAACAGTAATGAAGCCAATATCTTACAATATGACATTTAAATGAAAGAAACGTTTTATGTTATTTTACTGGTAGGGACCATTATGAAATTTTTTTGGAAACAGTAAATGCGTCTAAATGTGTAATTAATTCTAAAATGTATTCGAAAACTGAGCAAAAGTTACAATTGGTTTCAGTAAAAGTTCAAATTAAAACGGTTACATGAAGAATATATGATAATAAATTTTAAGAAATTCTAATAAATACTCAGTTTCTCAGAGTTTAAAGTTCATAAATATATATTTAAATACAAAAAATCTTGACTTTCAGTTTTAATAAGATAAGAGGTCCTATTGCAGCATCATAATCTGGATGAATTAAATTACTGAAAAGCAACATCTAACTTTTACCGTTTGGGATGCAATAAAATGTTGAAATTAATTTGTTACTAATTAAATTAATTTCTTTAATTTTAAAATTGATTTTAAAAAAAGTAAAGTAAGACGTTCATAAAATGGCAGAATCGTATTTTTAATATTTAAAATAAAATCCTACAGTATCTAATCATTCCTAGTTATGTGTAACTTACTTAAATCATTATTGAAAATAAACTAAAATTAAACATTTGTTATATAGTACACGTTAACATCCCCCACCCCCCCCCCCAAACATACACAATAAAAAAATCATTTTGAAAATAAATCGATCCCGTAAACTATAATAATAATAATAATAATAATAATAATAATAATAATAATAACAATAATAATAAACAGTGGCATTCACTCTTACTTGTTTAACTTAATTTCAACATGCTCCTTAATTATTACATACATTATACAAAAAAAGTCTTGAATAATTCTTATAGACAAAGAAATTTTAGTATTTAAATAAAATTGAAGCGTTTAGACAAACAAATCACAAAGCTTTATTTTGTATCGATATCATTTTAAGAGGTAATTCAGCAATTAGTATATTCGTACACTAAAATAATTATAGGAGAAATGAATGTGTATATACATTTTGGCAGGGTATATGCATATATATAATGTTTTAATACATTTCTCCATATATTTAATGTTATTATTAGTAATAAATTTACGTAGTTTATAACGAAATACTAAACGAATTTTCAAAGGAAATCAACTTATTCTTCTTACGTTTAAACAGAAATTACGAAAAAGAAAAATAGAACACCAGAAGCATAAAAATGTGGACAAACTAAACATTAAAACAAATTAAAATTATTAATTAGTTCTTCTTTTGTTTTTTTTTAAGTATATGTTCAAAGTAATTCAATTTTCAAAAATGTTTGAGATGAACAAGAATTTTCTTGTATTGTTAGGAATCTTTTTTCATCAGCTCTTTGTTGTCATATGAGTGCATTAGATCAAAAATAAAAGTAATAAATATCGTAAAGATTGACATTATTTACTAATATGATATAACATGAAATAATAGTAGGGGAGAGTAACCATATTTGGACCGCCGTTTTAATTGGACCGATACCATTATGCCGTTAATTACAGAAAGAGACTCCATCTACCTCTGAAATCCTACTCATCAGAATGACGTCACTCATTATTAGAAGAAGTAACCGCCTACCACGTGCTGTTTTCAGACAATTTCAAAAATTCTAAAGTTAGCTATTTTGATCTAATTTTTTCCTACTAAACATAAGAGAATATTTTAAAACTAAGGTAAGTTATTATGTTTTCATATACATATATGAATTCCTCTGTTTATTGCACATATTTTTCACGCAGATTTGTTTGATTTCGTTTTTGTTCTTAGTCTTGAAATTAACTGTTTTAAAAAATGGCGCAGTTGCCGTAATTGGGCCAATTTAAGTTGCTTAAATTGGACCAGATATGCTATAAATTTGAAAAGTAAGTAATGAATTTCGAGGACGGTATACTTTGTACACTATTTTTTATATATATTTTATAATGGTTTACTATCTCCATGCAATTATTTTTTTATATATCTGAGTTAATTTTTTTATACAACATTTTTTTTTTTTTTTTTTTTTTTTTTTTTTTTTTTTTTTATAAACATAAAAATCTTTTTACACGTCTATGCAATAAATTTTGTTAGCAATGTCTTTTATCTTGTGTGTAATTGTATTTATTTTCTTTGAATTCTTTATTCCTACGGCATATCATGGAAGACGGTAGTATTCCGAGTGACGCAGCCTTAAGCCTAAAATCGTATCGTATTGTATCGTTAAAATCGTATCGTATCGTATCATAGAATTCGTAGATGGCGGAACTCATATATACAGCTAACTCGACATCAAAGAAAACGCGAAAAGCCGCCTTTTAATAACTCAGCAGATATATGTCTTATTGTTCTGAATTTTCTAGAACAGTCTTATATCTGCAGTCTAATTGTATACTGAAATTTTTACATTTCTACGTGCAGTATATTTTGAGATCTAAATAGCCATTTTTAAAGTGAAAACGTTGGTATCATATCGAGGAAGTTCCTAATATGAAAATCTCGAAAACGGTTCTAACGATTATTTTTAAATTGATACATAATATAACTGTGATTAAGGCGAGGTGAATAACACTTTTCTTTTTTCTGGGAAAACTCTCGTTCGTTTAATAATTCGATTTTTTTTCTCTCGAAAATGACACGGGCGATTTTTTAAAAATCAAATAAATATGTTTCAGATGAACCAAATAACAATTTACTTGTTTCCAGCAAGACTCTTGTTCGTTTTATAATGCGCATGAAAAACCGGACTATATTTCTTCGCCATACTATAGAAATTTCACCGAAAATGGATGACACTGTATTCATACACATGCTTTCTTTTTAACCACTTTTGGGGAGAAAAATTTTGTCTTCCCACCGGCTGAGTGGCTAAGGGCCATCGTTTACTGATCATAAGATAGGCAGTTCGATACTCTCTGGTACGTGTTTTCACATGTGAATGTGTTTTTTTTTTTTTTTTTAAGTCTGCTAGTTGATTATTATTCTCAGTTCCTTTGTAATTTTTTTAATTGCTATTAAGTTAAATAAAATTACAATTATAATGGCGCCAATTTGATGATGATTATTTCTTGGCAATTTTTCAACAATAAAAATATTACCATAAATTTTATAAATATATTTAATTTCAATCACTTTACAAAAAATATACATTAATAATTATTATTTGAATATAAATCACACGATCAGAAACGTAAAAAAACAATTCATTTCAGATCTTCTTTTTATAATATCATTTTTTATTATTATGACGGTCAATCAATATATAATCACTGACATCCATAATATTATTATTATTATTATTATTATTTTCCTTGCATAAAAGCTATTGTGATGTAATAATTCTTTTATAATAAATAATTTAGTTGAAATGTTTTATTTGTAAATATCAATGAAGTTTGATTACAGTTTACATAATAAGCATATCAGACTTCTGGTGTCGCCATCTTTTGACGCAATTGCGTAGTATTATAAAGAAATGTTTGATAAAAACGTCTATCCATCTATGTAACTATCCATCTATGAAACACCATCTATGTAAGGATTTAATAATTATAAATTAACATTTTGGATTTATTAATTTAAGGATAAAGTGTTTTTTAAAGGAATATCAAATGAAACCCTCTGTGCGATCTGCGATTATACTTACCCAGTTGTTTTTATATACAAACTGCTGTAAGGAAAATTGTAATAAAATAGTAAAAATTAAATCTGCATTAAATTCCATAAGTATCTTTTTTTTAATCATTTTATCACTAACCTCAAAAAAGTAATGATATCAATGCAAAAACCCTTGACGGGTTAAAAGTTTCTGACGCAGCACTTTATCTTATGCTCTAAGAATTTTAAATATGGAACTTAAAAATACTGATATCAAATTTTGAGTGACGTTATGCTATTTCTTAAAAAATATATTTGTATTTATTTCATCATTTTATTTTTGTTTTATTTATAATCGCATGTGCAAAAGTTATGTTCAACATGAAAAGCTGCATAAAATTTTATTCGCTGTTGCTTTATCATTTACATCTCTCATAAATTCAAAATATCAGTTTTAAAAGATATGATATAAAATTTAAGTGACGCCTTGATGTGACTTTAAAAGGTTTGTTTTAAAATTCAATTTAAATTATTTTTGACTTGGTTAAAATAATTTTTTACATCTACACAATATTTTAATTTTCCAATTCACTGTTAAATATATCACTTTCATTGAATCTATACTATGCATTGAAATGTATTTTTTCAATAAATTGATTTATCTTTTGTGTCACGCTATTCAAAATTGTGAGTAAGATTTATGTAAATGGTTTATTTGCGTCAAACTATCCTTTTTCATACATTTCATGTAGTTTGGACACAATGACGCAAATAAACCATTTACATAAATCTTACTCACAATTTTGAATAGCGTGACACAAAAGATAAATCAATTTATTGAAATAAATACAGTTCAATGCATAGTATAGATTCAATGAAAGTGATATATTTAACAGTGAATTGGAAAATTAAAAGTATTGTGTAGATGTAAAAAATTATTTTAACCAAGTCAAAAATAATTTAAATTGAATTTTAAAACAAACCTTTTAAAGTCACATCAAGGCGTCACTTAAATTTTATATCATATCTTTTAAAACTGATATTTTGAATTTATGAGAGATGTAAATGATAAAGCAACAGCGAATAAAATTTTATGCAGCTTTTCATGTTGAACATAACTTTTGCACATGCGATTATAAATAAAACAAAAATAAAATGATGAAATAAATACAAATATATTTTTTAAGAAATAGCATAACGTCACTCAAAATTTGATATCATTATTTTTAAGTTCCATATTTAAAATTCTTAGAGCATAAGATAAAGTGCTGCGTCAGAAACTTTTAACCCGTCAAGGGTTTTTGCATTGATTTGATTTACAGAGTTGAATTCAAATCTTTTCCTCCTGCAGGATATTTGTGATGGAAGACTTTTTACAGTTCTGTAGGATGGAATTATACTTTTTTGCCATTAAAACGCATAAAATCTGAAACCTTGATGAAAATGTTGAAAAAGACATAGACAAATTGTCTGGAAGAAAAACACCCATGACAGCAAAAGCTGTTAAAAATATAGGAAACAAAAAGCAGACAGTAAGTAGTGAAGAAATTGACCTGCAACAAGGCTGCAGCTACAAATTCTCCCCAAAAGCAAATAAATCATTAGAAATGTTAATTCCCTTGCTAAATTCAGTTAAATCAAAGTACAGAGGGAGACAAAAAACAGTTGTGTTAACATCATCACCATATAAACTAAACCTCGAAATGAAAAAAAAAAGACAAAAAGTAAGCTTTCACAGCACAAATCCAATTGGAACATCGAGTTTTAAAAAATAGGCGTAATGAAATTAGCAAGAAAATGATAGAAAAGAAGAACTACAAACATAATGTAAAGAAAACTTCTGTTGCAAAAAAAAAAAAAAAAAAAAAAGTCTGATAATTCAGAACCTAAAAAAAAAAAAAATCTAGACAGTGATGATAAGTTTTGCCTAATTTGTGAAAAAATAAAATAGCAGAAATGATTCAGTGTTCAGATTTCCATATACGGCTCCATGTTGTGTGAGCTGAAAAACAAAAACAATAAACAAAATTCATGTATAAGCTTTGCATCACTCCTTACATGATATTCAAATAACTGAGAATTAGTTCCATAATTTCTATTATTTATTACTGATAACTTTTATTTATATTTTGTATACATTTTGATTTAAAACATTTACTCTTATTTTCAGATACTTGATTGCATTATATTTCATTGCTGTTATTTTATTTGATTGTATCATTAATAGCAAACTTTGCTTTTAATAAAATTACTTATATTTCCTAGTCATTAAAACAACCTAATATTATTTGGTTTAATTTAGAAGACTGTTTGTCCAACTTAGGCGACCAATTGCTGAATTTGGACCACTTTTGACAAATTTTTCAAATTAAAATAAAATTTTAGATTTTCAAAAAGAAATTGATCTAAATATTTAGTTAGTTAGTAGATGAATAGGTTGACCCTGTGTAATGATCTTTTGCAGATATTCCAAAAATTAAGTGAGTTGCACCTGAAAATAAGTGAAGTGGTCCAAATTCGTCTACTCTCCCCTATTCTCTATTTTACTACTTAAAACAAATAACTAAAACATTTTTTACTAATCCATTTGTTAAACCGGTAGATAATTAAAATAAAAACAACAACAAAACTGCTTAGAATCAAAATTTCCTTTGAAATTTTACATTATTATACGATTAGATTTTATAATTAGTTTGAAGACCTTAATAAATCAACTCTTCGAAACGGGTGCACATAATAGTGTTCATGAAGTCTGTCATTCAAATAAATTTTGATTTTGAATAAAAATTAAAACGCATAGGGTAATTTAAATTTGTATAGACAGCAAAATATTTGTTTTAAGAAAAGTGTATTTGAAACGCATTATGATATGTTATTTTCTATTCTTTTCTATTTTTCTACCTTTAAGCACAATAAAAACAAAATATCTGACAAAAATATAACAATGTATCAATGCTTTGATATTTTTTTAATTTCGCCAAACAGTTAACAAATCAAATAAAAATCTCAATATGTATTGCATGTTTCTTTTTTATTCAATAAAACTGACGGAATGATTATCACTGAACATCCATTGGATTTCATCAAACATATTATAGACAAAATTTGACAAGATGAACACAGTGTTTTTCGTATTGTTAGGAAACTTTTTCAATGTTTCTCTGTAATCATATGAATGTATTAGATGAAAAATAAAAGTTATAATTATGGTAAAGATTGATTTGGTCGCTACCATTTTTGTTCTTCTCGAATAATTTTTTTGAACAAGAAATTAATAACAAAAATTAAATTTCCTGATTAATTATGTTCTATTGATCGATATTGATCGATAGTATATGCTAGAAGTGCCATTTTAGTTGTGTAATTTTTTTTCCCTGAAATAAATTATAACATATTAGGTGGTGTGTATAAACATATTATATTATTAGAGGTTTCGAGAAAGGAGTTCGGATTAACTTCAACAAATGGAATTAATTCAATGAGTATTTTTAAATGATGTAGACGTTTTAAGCTCAACCAAATTCTAAAGCATTGTATCGTGTCAGTATAATGAAATACAAATAAATTCATATATATTGATAAACAACATGATATGGATATATATCTAAGCATAAATAATAGTAGCCAGAAGGACTTTTTATTTTCCTCCTGCTTTTATCAGCTGATGTAAATTTTAGCGTCATTACTTTGTCTGTAAAAATTTATATAGAACATATGCAGGACTCAACAAAAGTATTTGCATGCATTAACGATTACGACCAATAATTGCTGAAATTTTATAACTGTCTACGTCTAGGAGTCTTTTATTTATTTTTTATTTTTTTTATTTAGCGTCTCATTCAGGTGTAAAAATCTAAATTTCTCGCCAATTTTCAGATAGTGATGGAAAGTGTTTCCTTGTATACGAGGGGATATCAATAAGTTTTGCCCTCACATATAAATAATTGAGTAAAATTTATTAAATTGCTACATTGTATTAGTCCTTTTCTATATAGTCACCGTACACAGTAACACATTTCTGCAAACGGTATTTCAAAAAGAGTCGGAAGGATGTATTAAAGGATTGTAGACCCAAAGGGGGAATTTTGCCAACCCCCTTATGCAAATCGTGTGCCCTCCCCACACTTTGCACTACGGGGGCACATTTCTAAATTTTGCGGACACCATTCATGCCCGCTTGGGGGCAAATTTCGGTTGAGGGGCTCGGGGAGCATAACATGAGTAAGTGTTCACAGGCATTTCCAACAATATGTCACATGTGGAGGTCGGCAAATGTTAGAAAAATCCCCCCCCCCACCCTTGGGTTCTACTATCGCGCCTCCTTATATGTATCCTCCCCACTCTTTCTGAGATATCGTTTTCAGAAATGTGTTACTGTGCATGGTGACTATATAGAAAAGGACTAATATAATGTAGCAATTTCATAAATTTTACTCACTTGTTTCTATGTGAGGGCAAAAACTTACTGATACCCCTCGTATGCATAATTTGTTGTTCTTGTTAATATATTTAACCATTTCTTAAATATGTTCTGATAAATTAAATACTTAATTTTTATTTTAATTCTATGCAATTAATTTAACGTTTGCCGAGTAAAATCCAGGTTTTCTTACTGTATCTCCTGAGTTCTGGTGAATGAGTTTTGATGGGACTTAGTACAATGTTAGATAATTTTTCAGAAATAGTTTTAGCATATAACATACCATTTTATATTTATTTAATAAGGTATATGATGGTAAGTTCTATATTCAGATGAACACGAACTGTTCCCTTTTTAATAGGTTCCGTGAATGGATTTTGATTGAACTTTCACAGTTAGATAATTTTTCCGGGTATATAACATATCGTGCTACGCTGCTCAGTTATATGGTTATATGTTTTGAAAATGTATTATTGAATCAATTTTTATGCGAGTTACACTATTAGATAGATAACAATTAGTCCAAAAATGCAAAAATTATACGTAAAGTTTGCATAGTAAAACGCAGTCGGTCTGTCAAATCATATTTTGGTGGAAAACACCTGAAAACCTGATTTTTGCTGTTGACCCGTAGGTTTAACATTGTGTTTTCCTGAAGCTAAAAGAATGAAAACATGGAGAACTAGGACATGGAAACACAATGGTAAACCTACGAGTCAACCGATAAAATCGAGTTTTCGGGTGTTTTCCACGAAGATATGACTTGACAGACCGATTGCTTTTTACTATGAGAACCGTGTTTTAAATAATTCTGGAATTTCAGCCGTTAACTCAATGAGGTGATTGTCTGTACTGCAGCCTTTCAGTCTATGACGTTCCATTAGAATATTCAAATAGGTTTGAAACTTATAATCTATGCGTAACATAGGATTCATTTATATTGTTTTTAGATTTTAAGATTTCTGTTAAGAAATCTTTATTTCTAGAACTTACTTCTATACATATAACGTCATTTAAACAGGACATTGTATTGCTTAAATGTTTATAATTAAACTGGATATTTCTTCAGGTATTAATTTTCTTATATTATTCAGTAATGTGATTTAAAAAGACTTATTCCCAAAATCTTCCAATTTTTATATTTATAATTTTTCTTATATTTGTTATTTCAAAAGTTTCTAGAAACAAGTTGATTCAATTAATAAGAAGATTCCTTTATTACATCCTTCAGTGAAATAAAAAAAGGAACGATTACATATCATATTCAATATTTAGAATAAAATTTAAATAATGAAAATAGAGTGATATTGACAGAATCTTGCCTTAAATCATACAGTGCCTTCGACTGGGGGGAAATATACCGTACCAATAGACTGCATATCTGATAGAATAGAATTTTTTGTGGTTTCTCTTGGTTCCAGTGACATAGCTGATTTTATTTAAACCGTGATGGTTGCACTTCGTTTTAGTATCCGCGCACACCACACTGCTGCGAGTGGGGATTTCGTAACTTCAACAGCGTATATAAGTTCGTTGGGAATGCGGAAATAATGTTGAAAAACACATGGTTAATATACGAAGTTTGATTATCAATGAAAAATTTATATATATATATAATTTCCTTTTGTTAATGAAACATGCAATTTAATAAAGGTATGTAAAAAAAAAAAGAAAGAAAAACGACGATTTTAAATTCTGGTTGCTGCAAATTCGCTCTACTATGGAGTTCGATAGTGAATCTGTAGATCATAAAATATGATAAAATGAACGTAAGGGGTTTCAGCTTAATAAGAACATTCTATTAATAAAGCCATCACCATATACGTTTTAGGAAACGATCATAGAGTAGAGAGATGACAGCATATATCTGACATTTTATGTGTTTTTGACATGTGCGGATAATTTCGATAAAGGTTTCGGCGTCATTTCCGGAGCATTGAACCTTGAATGATGTTCTAGGCAATTTAACAATCGTTTATAAAGTGTATTGAAATATTATGTATCTTCATTTCTATTTGTGTTTGAAATTAAAATATGTGAAAAACAGAAATCCCCTAATAAGGCTAGACTCTACAAGGTTTGGTCTTTTAAATACACAGTTTATTTTCATTGTAATTATAATTATCATAGCTTTATGTGTCAATATTTGTAGAAAACTGTGGAATCCATTAAAACAGTGGTAACGAGAAATCAATATAGTGAAGTGTAAATGGAATCAGCAGTTTTGGCTGTTCAAAACGATGTCCCCGTACATAAAAATAAACATTCTCTGATATTGTATTACAAGAAAAACTCGTTATGTTGTTCGATTTTACGTTAAAACCAGAAAAATACCTGTAAAGAAAAGTATCCATGATTTATTATTGTAAAAACACGTATAAATATTACATCCGACAACAGTTAAAATGCTAATTCTGACCTCAACACTTAAACACTTCAGACCCGTGTTACACACATGTGGACTTAGAGTGACACCACCAGTAGTTGGTACCCTTCCTTGTAGTTGAACAAAGTTTTGAAATATTGCGCCATTTCAGGTGAAAATGAGTTTTATACGTGTCATTAGACATAATATTTTTGTTTGAATGCGAACTTTTTTATTAGAAAGTGTAAACGTTTAGTTTTTGAATAATTGGAGACAATTAAGGATAGTTAAAATAATCCATTTCCACCTTGCTTATATTAACTAATATTTTTATAAGAATTAATGTTAATCACACCTCAGGGATGATATTTTAAAGATTAATTTTTAGGTCTTTGAGTGATTTCTTTCGCTTGATCAACCACTGGGAAAGTGGAAATTAAAAAACTATTTATTTATAACTCTGTTTCTATTTAATTTCAGCGGATTTAATTTTTGTCCATTATAGGACATCCATTAAGGGTTGTAGCAATCATGTTAGTTTACTTCTAAAACTGCACTGACTTTATATGATCTGGCAAGGTCCTCTAAGTCATAAAAACTGAACTATATTTATTTTTACAATTAAGTCATATACAGAAGTCAGTATATATATAGAAGTCATAAGTCATATATATTAAGTCAGACATATTCTTTAAGTCATATAAATTGAACTATATTTATTTTTACATTTTCACTTCACTTCTGTATAGCTGAATGTTTTTTTGCTTTTAAAGAAAGCGAACAAGTGGACCCATCGAAGTTGATTTTCTCATAAAACAAATGTTATTTTTATCTGATTATATAAAATTACTACAAGAAGATGCGCCAAGAAAGAATGAGATTTTCATAATTATTATCTCTTGAGAAAATATATTACTTTTAAAAAAGTACAACTTTATATCTTCATGGAAAATTAATAGTTGAGTGATTAATGAAACCGTTTGCTAGTTTTCTGTCTCGCCAGCAATAATGGGCTGAAAGGCCGAATGCGAACAAAAGGACAAAGCTTTATAAAAGAACATACGACTACTCTATGGTTAAAATTCTTATTTTACGTTTTTGACTGTCAATTCTTCCACTTTCAGAGTTATTTTCACATAGACTAGAATAAATAATAGAATATGACTTACAGTTTATATACATCATCTGTAAAAATCTTCTGTTGCTATATTGTATATGAATAAATCTTTTCCCTTTAGAATTACAAGTTGTAAAAATTCATTCAGAAAAGGAAAATAAAGCAAGATTTTTTAATCACATGTTTGAAAAAGTATAACACATATGGAAAATACATATCGCTATATCTTTGCCTTTATGAGATACATTTTATTTTCAAAAACTGACATTTTTACCAATATTTCAATACATTTTACAAAACACAAAAAACTATAAATAGACCAAAATTACCTGAACTTATACAAAGTATTATGCAAATTTCACATCTCTTTAAACCCTTATTAAACTTTGGATTTTGAAAAAACTTAAAAAATGGCAGTTTTCAGCTCTCTCTCTAATTGAAAAATTATATAAGATAAAATACTTTTGTGTTTAAACTGTTACTTTAAAAATTCACTTTAATTTACACCACTATAGGCAGCATCCATCCAGATCGCTAGAAGAGACAGTCGTTTTCGTGACTGATAGGGTATTATCGATTATTACGCATTTAAAAATCAACAAGTCTGGAATTATTTATTAAAGTATCGATGTCTAACGAACTATAAGTAATTTTTGTTTGTTTTCGGACTTCTGAGTTAAGTATTAATACATGCTGTATATTTCAGAATATACTGAATTTTCGAATAACATTTAATCAAACTTTTATTTATTTAATTGTAACTGGATTTATGTTATAAAATCTCATTTACTTAAAATTTTATTCGAAATTTAGATTTAGAAGGATTTAAAATTTATATATAAATTTTGTATCATTTTATATAATTTTTTTTTTCAAATATATTTATCACTTTTATATAAGAAAATAAAGGGAAATCTTTTTTTTAAATATTTTCAGGGTTTAAAATATCTCTAACCATATAAAAACTCGTTCACGCTATTTTATCTGAATACATTTTTGAAATAAAATATTTAAAAAAAAATACACCCACACATTTTCTAAAAGCTTCAGAAACTTTCTTAAAGTTAATGAAAATGACGAAATCCTTGCTACTTTTTTTAGTATGTCATAAATATTCAAGAGATAAAAGATTCCAGTTCTACTGTTTGCTCCCTTAAAAAATATTTTTTTTTCTTTAACAGAAAAATTCGATAAAACTTGTGAACCCGAAATTTCAGTTTTAGATTAACGTCATTCTGGACATGCATGCCAATGGAAATACATTATGTACAGGAACAAGCTGCAAGTGTTCTTTTTCTGCGATTTAAAAGTATAAATATGAGTATCATATTGAGGAATAATGATGAAACGATTAATTTGTTACTGCACGATATTTTCTTAAGGAAACCTTACTTAATACCTGTTTAGTGGTGATCAAAACGAAACATAGTTTTAAAAAATTGGAACTGACTTTCCCCGACAATCCAAATTGTTTAATAGAATGTTCAAATAATTCCTATAATAGCTGACGCTGAATTTGAACCCGGGATAAACCCGTTTGAAGCTACAATCGTTGATTCAGAGCCACACAGCCAAATGTCACAGCAATATTTTCATTTATTTATTGTCTCATTTCATTCGTGAATCTGACAATAAAACAGAAAATAGTTTTAAATAATTTAGAAACCAAATCCGTTCGCAGCTTGAACAAAAATCTATACGGTCTTGCCGATCGTGACCTATAATAATTACTACTACATTTAAGCTCAGATACAAACACCGTTTAGACGCTACCATTTTTACTCACATACGCATACTACATGCATGGTTGAAAAGAAAAAGAAAATAAGGACTCTATAGAGACGAAAAATCAAGGAACGACTGAGATACAGACATGTACATAGAATTGTTGTAACAATAGCAAAGAAGGCGTAAAAACGCAATGATAAACCAAACTTTCATAATTGTTTTATTTTATGTTTATTTGTATTCTTTAATTGCTACTATAAACCTTATACTACTATTTGTTTGAGTAGCAAGTCAAAATTTTCATACATCTTTGCGACGTAAATGACCTGTAATTTACCTGTAACCGTACCGTACCGTAGCTTGTACCGTAATTTACCTGTGCAGAACAGTTTAGTTTGGCAGATATGGTATAGTGTTCAATCATATTAATAAGGATCGAACATTAAGAAGAGAGCTATTTAAAGATATATTTGATTATTCATAACTAATAGTACCTAGTTTTTTGAAAAAGAAAATATTGCAATGAAGTAGCATACATAAATGCACTCAACTTGCGGTACGTAAAACGGACCGAACGTTTTTAAAATAAAGAAACAAGTTATCAGCGATAATTATTGAAACAATATTTCCTAGATTCAGTTGTAAGATTGTCCATGGATGGCTGTCAATTTTCTTAAACCGTAATATCACTCAAGATATACTTTCAATTTCAGAATGCAATATTTTTTTTAATTGGATATACCGAACGAAAAACACTTTATTTAATGGAAATTACGTCCTTTTTTTTAAAATCCAATAGACAAATAAAAATAAAACTGGTAAAAAAATTCGCCTTCAGTTAATAGATTTTAATATCAATCTGAAAACCTTAAAAAAGCAATAATCTGAAACTGATACACTTTTTTGTTCTCGTATATAACCGGATTGTGCAATTAACGTATAAAAAAATGGTCAAAAATACGGATCGCAGGGAGAATTTTAAATGTATTTGTGAAAAAATATATTTTAAGGAAAAAGTATTCGCGATATTTTATTATCTTTATTGACCTTGAGTCACGAAAAAAAGTTCTTAAAAAGTAATTGATAATACATTGATATATATATTTTTATTTAATTTCGTTTAAATATTAAATCAGAATTTCGTGTTTTTGATAGAATTTTCCTCAGTTTTTAGTCCAGTTTCCTTTTAAGCTAGAAAAATACAACTATTTAGACGAATAACTCGGGAAGTTATCAAGTTTTTTGACCCTAATAAATAGTTTAGATTCGGCAATCTTGTTGCACAGGAATCCGGAAAAATTACGGAATTCAGAAATGAAGCTCCTTGGATCACCTTGGATCACCCTATATATATATATAATCACAATAACGTCAAGTGCGATTCTCGCCATAAAAGAAAACTAGTTGGTTGCGCCAATCTCAAATCTTTCTTCTATGTTATACATATTAATATTTCAAAACGTAGTTACACATGTTAATACTTTAATATTATTAGTTCAATGCTTTACCAACTTTCATTTTTTTCTTAAATTTCTGCTTCAGTCAATTAAACGGACTAAAAACGAGTTAATCTGTATAATGATATTTGTTAAAATTAATAGTTGTTCCTTATTCTGTTGTTATCAGCTGTTTGCAAAAAGCCGGCTTAGCAGGAAGCGAATTCCCGCCGATGGACAATAGAACTACGAAAAATCAAGGGAAGTATACAAAAATCCTTATCAAAGACCCCCTTTACCGCGCAACATTTTCAAATTCAAGGAGGTCCTGTTGGACATGTCCAAAATTATGCAAAAAAATTTTGGTTCAATTGTATGCATAATTTTATACACTTTTCGATGGTACAATAAATGGCACAAAAAATAGCACAAATATCGCTGTTACAGCGCCCCACCCCCCTTCCGGCAAATTTTTTCTAAAATTTAGTGAGGGCTTGCTTGCCATAGCAAGAAACATACACAAAAAAATTGTTCAATTCTATGCATAAATTCATACACTTATTGATGGTACAATAATGAAAATGGCGCAGACATCGCATTTATAGCGCCCCCTTCTAGCGAAATTTTTTCAAGTTCAGGGAGGACCTTGTCGTAATCACGACCTTGATACCTTGGTTTTCCCCCATTATTCAGTTTTGCGCCTTGAGTTCGTTTGAACTCAAGCTAGGCATTCCTTTTGTCCACCAATCCCCTTGGTCTTACCAGTTATCGCCCAGGTGAGTCGTTCCTTTCGCAATACTTGCGATCTCCCGTTTTGCCTACTTTGACTTTCACTTCGCGTGGTCTGTCTGCCACGTTTGGCGTATTGGCCCGCGGAGTTTAGCGTTTCCCGTATTCTCCATGGTTTTTCATTAATTCCTTGGCACGCGTTGTGGCGTTTTGCCTTTTTGTGTTGGCAACCCTTGCCGTGCTTATAATCTGCGGGTTTCGCTTGTGATGAGGCAAGGAAAGTTGGAGCAAAAAGGAAGCGGATTCTTGCAGCTCGAGGAGATGTGTTTTCACTCACTGATATCTTCGGGGTATACGTTTGGAGGTCGCTGTGCATGATGGACACTCACTGACAATGAAGATGACTATGGGAAAGGTGATATGTTAACCGTTTTAAAAGTATCGTTGTATAAGCTTTTTTTTTTGTTGCCTTTCCATTCAGCTGCAGTCGTGCCGATATATTTTGAATTTTGTCTCTCGTAAATTAGTCCTACCACAATGCCTAACATACATACTGGATTATTAAAACTTCAATAAATATGAATGTTCGAATGAACTTTAGGTGTCCAGTCATTTTGTTTTTATCGATCGTCACAACACAAGTTCATGGAAGTAAAACTTCCCAGTAATCTAGTTATTGCCACTGGATATATATTTTTTAAGAAAACACAACGTAATGTCTCAGATCCACTATACGCAAGATTTTATTGGACTCTTGTAAAAGAAATTTCCTTTAGGTTGGAGAAAAGTGCCATTAAGTTTAATTAAAACATTGCAACTTTAAACCCGTTCAGATTAGTCTTTCAAGTCTAGCTTGAATTAACTTTGAGCTTATCCAACCAATCATCCATCGCATTCTATGAATGCATGTTCTACTTTTCAAGTTGATTTTCAGTTATCAAGCTTTAACAATTGGTACTGGCTTAGCCAACCAACCAGCATTAATTTTAACACGACAGATGTTACCGTGACCTTCTTCTGTGAACCGTGGAATGTTTCGACGATATTTCGATCGTAAAAGTGATATTTTGACTGGGTTTTGTGTGAAGTTTGATAGGGAATATAGGATTTCTAAACCGTGTGACCTCTTCAACTTTCAAGGTATGAAAGATGTACCTTTTTGTTTTTTTATGAGTGCTGTTTTTGTCAGGCTTATTTGCATAGGTTAAGGAGTGCTTCTATATATTATTGTTAAATAATAGGGATATGTATTCATTGAAAAAGAGAATTTATAGTAGTATATTTTAAATAAAGGAAAAGAGGGGGAGAGGAACATTTATCAACAGTCTTTTTACGAAGTTAACAATGGTTTTGTTTTAAGCTGAAATTATTTGTAAAACTTTTGAATTATATTGCCTTCTGGACATCACTTGGTAGTACACTTTGACACACTTGCAGTATATATTGATGCACTTTTATAAATGAAAATAAATTAGAAGTTATTGAGTAATTAGAGTGATATTATAGAATTTACATGCATATTTAAGTATTGTGTGTGGGTTGTGTATTTTGTATAACTGTTATGATTTTTTCAAGCATATAGCCAGGTAATAAGTTAAGTTTTATGAGTTGTATTAGATAGAAATTGAACTTTGTGCATGTTTATCCTTTTAATATAACAAAAAAAAAGAAGAAAAAAATTTTTTTTTTTTTTTTTTTTTTTACTCGGTAACGTTAATTTTCTCTTACCGCTTTTTGATTTAAAAGCGAATGTTAAACTTTCAGTTTAAAAGGAAATAGAGAATTTAGCCATGCCTCCTAAGTCAGTTCCACCAAAAATTTCAGTTCAGCCATATTCTGGTTCTCCAGAAACGGTTGAATTCTTCTTTGACCAGTTAACCGAAGTTAAGGAATTGAATAATTATTCAGATAGAGAGATACTTGCTATTTTAAAATCTAAAATTCAGGATCAGGCCTTGAATATTTACCTGGATGCAATAGTAAACCAGAATTTTGACTCTCTGGCTAAGGTTAGAGATGAATTTATAAAGTTTTTCGGAAGAAAATACGATAAATGTAAAGCTTCTGACCAATTGGACAAGTGTTCAATGCTCGTTAATGAGAGTCCCCGTGCATTTGCATGTAGAATTCGTAAGCTATGCAGATTTGCTTTCCCATCATTTGATAATACAACTCTTGATTCAATAGCCTTTAACTATTTCTTAAAAAATTTGCCCAAGAATATCAAATTTAAACTATTGGAGGAAAAAGTTAATTCCTTTGAGTCCGCTATTGATAGAACTGAACAATTGTTTGTAATTTATTCACTTGATTGTGAAACTGAAAATGCTCCGGTTGAACCGATTTTTCATTTCTGTCATACGCAGGATAAGGAATTTCAACCTAGTCCTAGTAAAATTTTTCAGGAAAAAAAGCGGAAACACCAGCAAAATTTTAGTCAAAGAAATAGCAATTCTAGGCAAAGATTGCGTAGTGCGGAGTTTGACACGTGTTCATTTTGTGCAACCAGAGGCCATGTTATGAAAGATTGCTTTAAATTTCAGGCATTGATAGAAAATAGCTGCATAAATAGCAACAAAGTTAAAGATAATAAGTTGTCAAAGTCTAAATCTAAGTCTCCTAAAAAAACTCGTCATAATTTAAACTACTCAGAGAGACGGAGGTAACTGGCGCTCCGATCTCTCCTCTTATAAAGAAGCCGGTATTCAATAAGGTAATTCAAACTGATAATCCTGCCTATTCAAATAGCCTATCTCAAACCGAGGACATGTTTATAAATAACAGTGAGACTATAGTAAATACTGACCATCGTATCTGTAGTACATTTCATACTAGGGCAAGACTACCATGTATCCAGCTGAATTTAAATAAGGTTAAAGTCCCCACCCTCCTGGACAGTGGATCAACATTATCTTTGATTGATGATGGGCACTTTAGGTCAATAAAGGATAGAATTAATTTCCAGTATCTATCTAATAAGGTAAATATATCTACAATTAATTCGATTGTGGAGTTTAAGGGATGTATTATGTTGTCATTTAAAATTGACAATCTTTTCTTTAAACACAACTGTTATATTGCCAATATTGGTAATGACTTTCGAATTATTTTGGGGTACGACTTTATGCAGAAATATAACATGTCTATCACACCCGCGTTTAATTCTGCTTTGCTGCAAGATTTAGTAATTCCATTCATCAAAGATTCTCAAAAAAAAAGAGTACAGTTGTTATATCAACGACACTTCCTTGTCAAGTGATGTTACTGACTGTACCACGGTGTCTGTACGGGATGACAATGAATCGGGTGGTGATAAATTGCCTGAACTTGATCATGAAATAGTTGTTCCTAACTTTGGAAAAGTTAGGATTCCCAAGAAGTCATGTGCCTATGTTCGTGCTAAATTTTCAGTTGAGCCAAGTGAATATTTTCTTTTCAGGCCAACAGTTAAGAACTCAAAAATTATAGGCCATGAATCGCTACACTCGTTGTCACACCTAAAAAATGCTTTTATCGTCGTTCTTGAAAACATTTCGGATAAAGATGTCCATTTGAACAAAAATGCTAAATTGGGTACTTTGTATAACGTAACCGATGAAGATATTCAGAGGTATTCTTTTGAAAACGAGGAACAACATCAATGTAACTTAATTGTCCCTTCTGATGAGGTTATTAATAAGCGAATTAAAGAACTTTCGGCTGATGACTTTAAGCTGGGACATCTTACTCAGGAACAACGTGAGGAGTTGGTTAAACTTTTATGTAGTAAAGCTCAGGCGTTTTCTAAATCATTAGACACCATTGGGGAAAACTGACTTAGTTTCGCCTCATATTGATTTGCTTAATTCTCACCCTATTAAAGCACTTCCTTTTCCGGTTCCTCAAGCACTAGAACAGGAAGCCCTAGACCAAATTCAAGATATGTTAAAAGCAAACATAATTAAGCGGGCAAATTCTTCGTGGGCATGCCCCATGTTGTTGGTGAAAAAGAAAAGAACGCATCCCTCACAACCTCAAAAATATAGGCTTGCTTTGGATCTAAGGTTACTTAACGCCATTATTCCATCCTCGTACCCCCTCCCTAAAATTTCAAACTTGTTGCTACAATTGTCTAAGTATAAGTATTTCACCACCTTAGACCTTCCTTCAGCATATTGGCAAATTGCTGTACCGAATGAGTTGCAGGACAAACTTTCATTTATTACCCCTTGGGGAGTTTTTACATTTAAAGTTCTGGTCTTTGGTTTAAAAACAGCTGCTTCTACGTTTCAGGAACTGATTGACACTCTCATCCAGCAATCTGGTGTTGACTCTTGTTTTTCATATCAGGATGATATGGTGGTCGGTGCAAATTCGTTCCAAGAAATGTTAGACAAATTAAATAAAATAACAGATGTTTTCATAAAGAACAATGTTACGCTTTCGCCGGAAAAATCTTCATTTTTTCAAACTGACATAAATTTTCTGGGATTTAACATTAAGGACCATAAAGTTTCCCCTATTGAGAGTAATATTTCTAAAATAATTGAGTTTCCAACTCCAAAAACGAAGAGACAGACTAAGGGTTTTGTTGACTCTGCTCGTTCTACCGAGCTCTTATCCCTTCCTTTTCTGATCTCGTCGCTCCACTTATACACGTAACTAAACCAAAAATAAAATTTGAGTGGAGTGAACAACAACAAACTGCCTTCCATTCACTTCAGAAAGTTTTTTTTCAGAAGCCTGTGTTACATCTACCAAATTGGGATGAAAAGTTTTTCGTCAATACTGACGCATCTAAGGTGGCCATCTCTGCAATTTTGATGCAAAGAAGAAATGGCATACTACTTCCTGTGTCATATTATTCTAAATTACTTACCGAATCCGAAAAGAAATTTCCTCCTATTAAATTAGAGTTATATGCAATATATAAAGGAATTACGTCATTCAAATATTACTTGTTTAATAAACAATTCACAGTACTTTCTGATGCCAAGCCTCTTAATCAATATAAAAAGCCAAGTTCACCAGTTGATGTGACAACAAGATGGCTCATGGAGCTGTCCCAGTATACATTCAATTTTGAACATATCCCAGGAAAACAAAATGTGTTAGCTGATTATCTTAGTCGTTGTCCGACTAGTCCGCTAACTCAGGATCTCACCACTAATCCAGAGCTTCTTATATCGTCGGAACCTTTACCAGTTGTTAATAGCAAAAATGATTTACATAATGATATTCAATCACAATTTTTGGCATCACAGGGTAACTTTCAAAATGTTAGCCAAGGCTCTGATCACTTTGTGAACGCCATTGATCAAGCAAATACTCAAGACCCTATTTTAGAAATCCTAGACGAAACTATTCTAAAAGAACAGTTGGCGGATACTACACTAAAGCAAATTATTCAGGATTTGCATAGGGGCAAGAGGGGCAAAAAACTTAAGGGATACTATCTACATCCTGTGAGCGAATTTCTTTGTTTTTTCAAAAATTATTCGTATGAAAATACGGATTTGCATAGAGCAGTACTTCCACCCTCTCTCCAACGAAAGGCTCTTACCATTGCTCACATTTCGCACGCTGGTATCCACAAGACTTTGCAGAATTTACGTAAACGCTTTACTTGGCAGCACTTTGTTTCTGATGCGTATAATTTTGTCAGATCATGCGAGACATGCATGTTACAAAAACATCATAAAAACAACAAGGCGCCACTTTTGCCTGCTCCTGTTCCAACGGCCCCTAATCAGAAAGTCTCTATGGACATTCTTGGTCCCATTAAAGGTTCATATCTGCTTACTGTTACCGATCATTTTTCAAGATATACTGAAATATATCTTCTGAACAACATTACTGCTCAAGCTGTTTCTAAAGCTCTGTTGCACTATATTGCCACACACGGAAAACCTGAAATCTTTTTGAGTGATCAAGGTAGTCAATTTACCAGTGATTTGTTGCACTCAATAAGTAAATTGCTAGGTATTTATCTCAAACACACGTCTATTTCGCACCCCCAGGCCAATGGAATTTCTGAAAGAGTGAACACTCAAATTAAGTCGTCCATTACAACCATGGCTTCTCTAGGTTTTGATATTTTCACTGCTGTAAAAATACATCAGTCGATTTACAATTCGACCATGCATCCAGCAACTAAATTCTCACCAAATTTTTTACACTTTGGTCGAGAGATAAGTGATATATATTATAACTACAAAAGTGAACCGACATGGCATATTAGTGGTAATAAAGAAGTTGCAAATATTGCAAAAAGTCTCGATAAAGTCTACTCATATGCATACACAAATAATGAAAATACCCGTCAAGATTTGTATGCTAAATCTCGTCTTAACAGAAAGTTCTCAAAAGTTGAAGTGGGTGATACGGTTTATGTAAAGTTCCCTAGTGTGTTTGAAAAGAAAATTCAGGGTCCATATCTCTCTATTCTAAAAAAAAGTAACTACCGCTGTCACCGCCGCCGCCGCCGCCGGTTTTGAATTTTTTGTGACCGGAGGTCTTTCTTCTTTAATATTAAGCAAAATATTGCATACAAAAATATGAAAATCGGTGGAATTATAGAGAAATGTTTCATGAACACGCTGATGCAGACAGTTTTCAAATCGAAGAAATATTTAAAGAGATATTTAATGCTAAAGTTGGACAAAATCGTTCCATTAAAAAAGTTTTATAGGAGCAAAAACTGTACATCGGAATTTAATAATTTTTAGATCATTTTATGCGTCAGAATTTTCCGGTGTGCAGACTGCACTCAGTTTATTAATTTGACTCATTTTTTGAGGTTTTATTTCTATTTTAAATTCACATTTTCAGCATTTCGAGAGATATTTTGTACTTATTTTAGAAAATTGTACTAATTTAATCTGTTGCCAACAGTATAAACAACGCAAGCAATAATGTTTGCTTCAAATTAAATTTATTTTACACGTGACTATTATAAACAAGAAAATATAAAAAGCAGGAACTCACTGAAAATTATCATAAAAACCATATTACACGTGAATTTTAAAAGTGAAAGAATGTTGTAAAATAATAAATTCGTTAACATGCGTTAGAAGTCTTAAATAGGAGAAATTACGTCACATTTACGTCACCTTACACATTACGTAAAATGAACAAAAAATAATATTGCAAAACTGTTTAAATTTAAAAATTGCGCGAGACATTTATGTAATATTTAAAGATGATATTTTCAACTATTTTTATTATGATAGCGCAAATAATATTTCATTTCTAACAAAATCATTTTCACGTGAATAGTAAAAGGAGAAAGAAAAGTTTAGTGAAAATTACGTCAGATTAAAAAAGATACGTTTAAAGTGTCATTAAAAAAAAAAAAAAAAAAAAAAAAAAAAACTTTTCGCTTTGCTAAAAAATACCGGGAGGCAAAGACTCTGTTTATTTAATTCATTTTATATTAGCTTATTTTGAAATGTCAACTGATTTTATTTAATCAAAGACGGAAACAGCCATTGTATCATTTAACAGCCGCTGATTTGGCTTTAAAATTCCCCAATCAAAGAGAAATGAATAGAAACCCGTTTATAGGGAGATCGCCACTGTTTTTAAACTTATAATTCAATCTTCCGAAATATTTTTTAAGCCGATCAAATTAGCGTGCTTTTAGAGTCTGCGGTGTCTGAACGGGGGTTGACGAGCGTAGCTCGTAAGGGGCAGCGCCCCCTAGTACTGTACAAAAAATCATTTCTCCAGCCCTACTTCAGATTAAGTCTCAAGACGATACCGAAGCTTCGCCGCTCCTTGTACATACTGATCGGATCGAAAAATTACATAAGCGCAAACAGAAATTAACTAAGTCTACGAATTCTCACCAGGTTCAACCAGTTACTCCCACTGCTTCTGCTCAGGTACAACCTAGCACTTCTCGTCAGAATTCTAGGGTGTCAAACCCTTCGAATACAAATGTCCAGTCTGAGTATGCTCTTCGACAAAAACGTAAAAAAACTAAACCTCAGTGTGACTTTCGTTATTATTAATCTATTATCCTTTGCAGACCTGTCTTACAGTTTCCACCTGTGTGTGGAATGGCCGGCCACCTTTCTACACGCTGGTGTTGCTCTGACATGTTTGGAGTGCTCCTCACTGGCCCGAGAGGCGCTTCTTGGATGTCTTCTGCATTCTCCTTATAGGACTCTGTGATTAAGTATCAAGAAACTTTTTATTTTTTCTTTCACCTCTGTTTTTACTTAAAGTTATTGATTTATTAGCAGTATTGTTAATTTTGGTTCTCAATTATTTTTTTTATTAAGTGTAAAGTTAAGTGGTTAAAATTTGTAATTATAATTTACGTATTGTATTTAAAACCTCATTAATATTTTAAGTTGCATATTCGGGATTGTATTGCTGGACTTATGCTTTAGTGAGTTTTGCTTGAGGTATTGCTTGTAACAAAATAAATTACTATATTAATTTAATGTGTAAAGGGTAATTATAAGGTGTCGGTTGACATGTGTCTTCTTAACTAGTTAGCCTAAAAAAAAAAAAGTCTGCTAGACGGTTTCCTTTGCGTAGACTCTTTTGGCATTAAAGGGAAGATGTAAAGCGGCTTTGTGTAAGATACGTTTTTTTTTTGTCTACGAAAATTGAGTAATGTAGTGGCATTTTATATGCCATCTCTGCAAGTTTCTGTAGGAAAATTTTAATTTGTAAATAATTTTTCGTGTCTTAAAAAGTGTGGTTTTGCTAAGCTCGCTTACTAATGTGAAACCTCTGTTTGCAAGATGAAGCTTAGTTCGTTCATTTATGTTTGTTGTTTTCAGTATAATTAAGTACCATAGTAGTTTTGAATTGTAATGCCATATTTTAATTTTAAGCATCTTGATTCCTGTACTCGCCGACAACCGGTATGTAACGTACCATGCAACTGTGATCTATTGCATTAACTCGACTGTGCCCTATGGTATAACCTTATTCTTTTATATTCGTACAGAGTGTTATGTTTTTGTTTTATCATGAGGTATAGGTAGTATTGTTTACAGTGTTTTTAAGGGTTCAAATTTTATGCTTTTATGATCATGATCATCTAAATTCAAAGTCCTAGGCACTTTTTGGCATTTTTTTCGGCCATTTTCAGTATTTTCTTAATTCCCTTTTGGCATTCTTCATAAATTTACATTTTTTAGTTGTCTTTTGGAAACTTATTTTTTTTTTTTTTTATGGTGCACCAGTTCAAAATTTGTTAGATTGGCGTTAGATTAGATTCATGGCGTCATTACTACCTTCATTGTGAATGCCAGAATTATCGTTTTTTTTATAGCTATTAAAGACTACTTGGTTTTCAATTACCATGTATACATACTTAATAACATTTATATATTTAATGATCACATATGTTATATATATATTCTGGACTAATTTTTTTTCTTAAAGATATATATATCGAGTAACTACTAATGATGCTTTTATTTTGTTTTACAGTATTATAGTAGCATTTCTGTATTCATCTACAGGTGTCAACCAGCGTTGCACTTACTTACTACTGTATCCAAAATTCTTGATGAGTTTCTTTTTCGCGTGCAGGTGTTGTGTGGTCAGTTCCACATAACTTGTACTCTGTCTCAAGAAAGTCTGTCACAGTTAAACACAGAATTTTATGTACTTTATTTTTTTTAAGTTAATGTAAAGGCATTGTGGTGGATCGCTCCTCCCTTGTTTTGGTTTTCTGTTCCAAAAAAAAAAAAAAAAAAAAAAAAGCTCTTCATGAGTGTAGGTATTGCCTTCACTCATTCATCCATTTTTTTTTCTCCGTTGTCCTGGTGTATGTCGTAATCACGACCTTGATACCTTGGTTTTCCCCCATTATTCAGTTTAGCGCCTTGAGTTCGTTTGAACTCAAGCTAGGCATTCCTTTTGTCCACCAATCCCCTTGGTCTTACCAGTTATCGCCCAGGTGAGTCGTTCCTTTCGCAATACTTGCGATCTCCCGTTTTGCCTACTTTGACTTTCACTTCGCGTGGTCTGTCTGCCACGTTTGGCGTATTGGCCCGCGGAGTTTAGCGTTTCCCGTATTCTCCATGGTTTTTCATTAATTCCTTGGCACGCGTTGTGGCGTTTTGCCTTTTTGTGTTGGCAACCCTTGCCGTGCTTATAATCTGCGGGTTTCGCTTGTGATGAGGCAAGGAAAGTTGGAGCAAAAAGGAAGCGGATTCTTGCAGCTCGAGGAGATGTGTTTTCACTCGCTGATATCTTCGGGGTATACGTTTGGAGGTCGCTGTGCATGATGGACACTCACTGACAATGAAGATGACTATGGGAAAGGTGATATGTTAACCGTTTTAAAAGTATCGTTGTATAAGCTTTTTTTTTGTTGCCTTTCCATTCAGCTGCAGTCGTACCGATATATTTTGAATTTTGTCTCTCGTAAATTAGTCCTACCACAATGCCTAACATACATACTGGATTATTAAAACTTCAATAAATATGAATGTTCGAATGAACTTTAGGTGTCCAGTCATTTTGTTTTTATCGATCGTCACAACACAAGTTCATGGAAGTAAAACTTCCCAGTAATCTAGTTATTGCCACTGGATATATATTTTTTAAGAAAACACAACGCAATGTCTCAGATCCACTATACGCAAGATTTTATTGGACTCTTGTAAAAGAAATTTCCTTTAGGTTGGAGAAAAGTGCCATTAAGTTTAATTAAAACATTGCAACTTTAAACCCGTTCAGATTAGTCTTTCAAGTCTAGCTTGAATTAACTTTGAGCTTATCCAACCAATCATCCATCGCATTCTATGAATGCATGTTCTACTTTTCAAGTTGATTTTCAGTTATCAAGCTTTAACAATTGGTACTGGCTTAGCCAACCAACCAGCATTAATTTTAACACGACAGACCTACCGAACATAACCTTACACATACACAAAATATTTGGTTCAATTCTATGCTTAAATTTATACAGTTTTCGATAGTAGAAAAATGAAAATGGCACAGACATCGTTATTACAGAGCCCTCTTCCGGGAGATTTTTTTCAAATTCAGGGGGACTTGCTTGCCACAGCCAGAAACCTGCGCAAAAAATTGGTTCAGTTATATATATAACTTCATATATTTTCCGATGGTAGAATAATGAAAATCGTACAGACATCGAAATTAAAGCGCCCCCTTCTGGCAGAATTTTTCCAAATTCAGGGAGGACCTTCGTGCTATGACCAAAAACAAACATAAAAAATTAGGTTCAATTCTATGCATAACTTCATACACTTTTCTATGGTACAATATTCAAAATGGCACAAAAATCGCTATTACAGCGCCCCCTACAGACGATTTTTTCCAAATTAAGGAAGGACCTGCTTGTCAGAGCCAAGAACTTAAAAAAAATTTTTGTTCAATTCTATGCATCACTTCATACACCTTTTGATGGCACAATATTCAAAATTGCACAAAAAATATCTATTGCAGCGCCCCTACCGGCGATTTTTTTCCAAATTCAGGAAGGAACTGCTTGCTATAGCCAAATACTTAATTTTTTTTCAATTCTATGTATAACTTCATACACTTTTCGATGGTACAATATTCAAATCGTAGAAAAATCGCTATTACAGCGCCCCCTGCCGCGATTTTTTTTCAAAATTCAGGGAGGACCTGCTTGCCATAGCCAAAAACTTAAAATAAAAATTTCGCTCAATTCTATGCATAACTTCATGCACTTTTTGATCATACAATGGCGAAAACCACTCGGACAGACGGACATTTTCTATAAACATGTTTTTGGGGATCTCTGACCCCTAAAACGTGTAAATCTGTCGAAAACCGAAAGTCGAAAAAAATTTCGATTACAATGAGTCATTCCAGTTCAGTTCAGGCAGGCATGCAACCTACCATCACAGATTCTGATGAAACTCCGTGTGTTTGTTCCTATTACTAAGATACGGTCACCAGTATTTTTTTTTACTTCTTGGTGAAATAGTTTCTGAGAAAAAAATTGTCAAAATGTTGAAAAACTGCCGTCAGTTGGCATTCTTGACTGCTCGGTTTTCAAATGTAGCATGTCATAAGTATAAACATATTTCAATATCTACTCTACAGTGAATGTTTTATGAAAAATAATTTTCGTGAATTTTTTATGAAAAATAATGCATTAATAAAAAAAGCATTATCAACAAAAGGCGGTATTTCTATTAAATTTATTTTTTGTGTGGGATATATTTAAAGGTGTCCTTTACTTGATTCTGAAATAAAAATAGTGGGATTTTGGGTGTTTTTAATAGTATTTCCTATTTAAAAATATTTTCAGACGCATTTCAAATCAAATCAAGTAGATTCATTCCATGTCAGTTCCCCTAAGCCATTTAATTCACTGTCACAAATTTCGATGAAACTGGGTATGTTTATAGCTCATTTTAAGACGTAATCACCTTTAATTTTCTTATAAAAAATATCAAAATTTTGAAAAATTGCTTAAATTTTTTTAAAGACATTTCTATATTGAAAGACCGCATTAACAAAAAGTCATTTCAAAAAGTCATACTACTCTTGCTTAAATATAATATATACAATAATAAAATAACAAATATTATTTACAACAATAAAAATTAAATTAAATAATATTCAAAAGGCTTACTCTTTGATAGAGTAAAAATAATAATATGAAAATTCGCTTTTTAACATGTCAAATTAAATTGTTTATAGTCAGAAAGTAATTTCTTTCTTTTAAAATAATACTTTTTTTCCTTTTTTTTCTAGATGTAGGAATGACTAACACAAGAAATCAATTGAGATAAAGATATATGAAATGCATTTTCTTTGTTTTCTGAGGACCAATAAATATTCTCGCAAAATCTTATGGATGTACAAATTTTACTTATTTTTACTCTCTTCATCTTTTGAAACTACCATCCCCTCTATAAAGTGATTGTCACACGAACATATGACATAGGACGTAACTTCTCTTTCATAAGTACCAGTAAAATGCCAATTTTAACCGCTAAATTTTTAAAACACCACCCGTTAGAAGTAAAGTCTGTTTTCAATAATTGCAATGGATTCTTTTGTACTTATTTCCACCTCTCGTGTATAGCTAATTTTATGACACATAGTCCCAGTCCCTTTGCCAACACTACACTGCTCAACAGCCGACTTAAAATCAACAGCCCACTCTTATTGAAAAATAGTCTGTTGTTCAAGTAATAAATAAACTACATTTAAAAATCTTAATACCAGCTATTAATTACCAATTATCTTAAGATGATGATAATAATAACTAGGCAACATAATAAACTTATAAATTGGCTTTTTATTGAAAATACATGAAATGGTCGCTTTAAATGTAGTTGTTCATCGAGTCAATGAAAACAAATTATATAAAAAAAAAAATAGTGATCGTAATATGCTGACTGCAATGACGCTTCTAACAAAACTGGTTAATTCATGACCCTTTGCTATCAAACCCGAAAGATCAAAAAGAAAAAAGCAACTGTAGTTTAAATGTGACATACTCAGTTGCTGTTGAGAAAGGAATATATTTGTGAAATTTTCACCTGTAGTTCAATAAAATATAAACATGTACGCTTTTTTCATTCATCCGAATTAAGTAAAACTTTTATAAAATTTTGTTGTCATTACACCAGATGTTAAATTTTCCTTACATACTGTTAGTTAAGTTCTTTACTTTAAGATCTTATTGACATAATATTATAAAGTTTACCATATGTATTCTCTATAAGTGTATAAACAATATATATGCTTTATTAAAAATAAATGAATAATAAAAAAAAAATGTTTGGGAACACGGATGTATATACACACACATATATATACATACATACATATATATATATATGTTGAAAATCAATCTTTCAGCAATATTGTGATGAAATAAATCAAATTAAATATCATTAGAAACTGAATAAAATTACAAAAAATGCATCTTATTTAGATTTAAATAGTTTTCTAGAAGTAGTATATGGGGCCTACTCTGGAACACTTTTCATACTCCACTAAATAGAAATATTTAACGATTTTTGTAAGATTTTGCTCAAAAAAATTGCCTGTTAAAATATCGAGGATGTAACGATTTTATTACGATTTATCGAGCAAATAATGATAAAAAATTGTATGATTTGCATTGGTTGGATATTTTTATTTTTTCTACAAAATTATGTAAAGAAGAAGTTTTAAGAAAGGGTTATAAAGAATCAAATAAACGGGATAATAACGTAATCAATTTAGATTAAATAATGATCATTTTTAAATGCTAATATTTAATTATTATTGTGATGAAAAATTTTGACAGACGTCCTTTCTTAATAGTCTATCAATTGCTAATAAACAACCTTCCTCTAGGATAATCTTGATAGGAAAAGCAAAGAGCAGCGTTATATAATAAGTTATCGGCATTATAACCAATCCTAAAATCTTTAGTTGCATTAAAAGCTATAGAATAGTATAAGTTATTATCTCCGGGAATATAAATATGAAAATATTCTTTTGTTTCTGGTATTATATTCCAATTGTCATCACATTTACTTTCTATCCAAAAATAAACACCAGGTTGAGAAAATTTAGAGGCTTGATCCATTTTATATATTTTAGCGGTGAAAGTTAATTTTATTGTATCATTGAAACTATGAAATATAGTATAATTATTAGAGTTATCGATGCTATGATTTGTAATAACGGGGTCAAATTTAAAATAATGAAAGGTAGGCGAAAGACAATTAAAGAGTAAAGTACTTATGACAAAATATTGTAACATTTATTTCTAAATAAATTTTCGATAGATTAAATAAAATCCATTCGAACAAAGTTTAGACAGATGAAATAAATAAGAAATATCAATTGCATTATATTGAAGTCTGAAATAAAAGTTAAATGATTTTTATGATATGTTTTAAATTTTGAATAGATCTCTCTTTTTTATTAGCAATAATAAATACTATTCTGGATATTTTGATAGTTCGATAAAATTAAAAAAAATAGTTTGTGTAGAAATGAACCCATCTTTGCCAGAAAAGAAATTTGTACTTAAAAACAGATATATTTTTGATTTCCGTAAATATTATTCTGGTAGTTTGATAGTTCGATAAAAGGTCCATTCGATTATTGTAAGATTTAAAACAAATTGTAGGATTAAGCTTTTTCTAATTCATAATCATAAAAGCCGTCATTATTTTTTCCTTTAAAATGAAAGATATAACCACGTTCATTCAGTTTTGTTATTGCTGCTTCAGAAATTTTTCCATGACTCTTTTTAAGAAAATAATCCTTTTCTACATCATTAACTTCTAATCTTGCAATAGTGGTATTTCCAAATTTTGTTTGAATTTTCTTCAACGAAATCAGTTTGTATTTCCCTGTCTCTAAATCTTTTAGCTTATGAGTTACAGGGAACGATCTGAGACTGTTGAATTCTTCCATTTATTAAGAAACAATTTTTGAAAGAAAATTTTTATAGTACAGACATCTGTACATAGAACAACCCTGTCCTAGGATTCGAACGCATCTCGGTACTTCTAATATTTTTATAGGAATTCCCCATTCTTCGAAGGTACTTTTCGGAAAAACTCCTCCTTTAAAAGCAAATGTCCCTCTGTATATCTGATGCAATTGTAAGAGATAATCTTTTACATTGTCGCTACTAATCCATAAGCCTGTATTATCTGAATATCGTTTAAATCTTAAACCATGGATATCGTTAGTACATCTACGAACTATTCCATGGTCTTGATCACCTAATTCATAGTTAGGTGTAAATACAGAAATCGTTTCACCTATTCCTTCTTTTAAATGAACCCAGCTTATTTCTCTCGCTATAGATTTGAACGGAAGTATAAAACCTTGAACATTTATGATAAGAGTGACATCGTCCATTTATTAGAAAAGATTTTTTATAAATTAAAAATCTGGCTTAAAATCCAAAAGGTACAGTATCAAAGTTATCTAAAATTCTTCTTTTATCATATCCAAACATATATCTTTTATTCATTTTATTCACTTTAATATTTTTATCTTTTTGTATCTGAAATTGATTTATTTCTACATCTATATGCTCAATTTCCCCAGTTATTGTTTTCATTCTCTCGTCAAAATTGAGCTTAGTTTCGCTCTCATAACTCATTTTAAATCCTTTTACTTTTCCTTTTACAGAACCATCGTTCAGAATATAACCATAATCTTTACTAGCTCCAGATATCCACGATTTCATATATTTATCTTCTCCTAATTCATCGGTCCATTCGCCTAACATACAGCCTGTTTTTACTTTATTAGAGCCATCATCGATATAAACAATACTATCTGTATCGTAATACATTACTTTATCTCCTAATTTATCAAGCATTTCATATAATCTTATTCTAGCCGAACTGGTTGTAAAAGCCGCTATATAATTATTCGTATTAAAGTTATTCTTGACATATTCATCTTTCATCTTATAATCCATTTGCACACACTCATCATTTAAAAATATCATATTCAAGTCTTTAATGCGGTCGTTCAGTATAATTCTATAAAAGTCTGCCAATTCTGTAACATTCTCTGTATGTTTCATATTTTTTCTCTGTCCGAACTTTCCCCATAAAGAGTTTAAACAAATTTTGGATATAAATCTCATTCCTGGGTTTTCTTTGATTTCTCCTAACCTTATACCCAATTTCTTTTCTACGCACCTTTTATATTCTTTTTCAGTTTTGAAATTTTCAGGCCATTTATCATCTGTTTCTAATTTGATTTTCAAAAACATTTTAACATAATCCTTAAATAATGTATTAGATTTTTTTTCAAAATGCCAAACTTCATAGATATTTAAAATCTTATAACCTTTTTCAATAGCCAGTTCAACTTCGGTAGTTGTCCACGTACCAGTAAAACTTCTCTCCTCATCCGTATGATTACATTCATTATTCCGCATATCATAACATTTTTTACATTGTTTCTTTTCGCATTTTATAGGTTTTGAACATAATTTACACAAACTAAATATTAATTTTTCTTCTTTATAAGGTAAAACAGGATGATAGAGTTTTCTAGGTGGAAGTACTTTACATTGTATCAAACCATACCAATTCTTATCATATTTTTCCGGATTATAAATTTTTACCGGATGACCAACAGGATAGTAATCAAAGTAATTCACTGTTGGATAAAGTGAACAAACATCGATATATCTACCCTTTTCATTTTCTTTCATTTCGTATATTAATTTCGTAGGTTCACACCTACCTCCGGTGAATGCGTTTCCAGGATTTAAAGGTCCTATAAAATCTCTTTTCCATTCATTTTTCATATATTTTTTAATTTCTTTGTCACTATCAAAATCACATTCCCATATTTCAATCAATTCAAATCCTTTATCTTTTATTTTTTTATTTATTTTTTGAGTTCTTTCATACAAATCTTTCATACATATCTGATTTTGAAGATTGACGGTGGATTCTGTAAAACAGCGAGGACAACCGTGCCAATGACATCCTTGAAACTGATAAACGGTATTATTATAAAAACCATCTACTTTATAAGTTTTATCCCCTAATTTCAATTTTTTCTCACCACCATTTAAAGCATGCTGTATTTTGATATTGTGTTTTTCAGACAGATAGTCTAGCCAAATGACCGATTTCTTACTGAATTGATCCTTTGGAATACACTCCTCATCAATCGCTATTGTATTCACTGGAATAAATTTATCTCTGTATATAGCCATGCAAACGCCAGCTAAAGTGACATATTTAAAAGGATCAATATTAGCAATGTTTAGAAATAATCTTCGCAATTCTAAACATCCTTTTCTTAAAATATCAACATCAGACCTACAATATTTTATAATTTCTTTTTGAAAATCAAATGTTTCGTTTTTTACCGATTTATACCATTTATCAAAAGTTTTTCTTTGATCTAAAGTCATAGTATCATAACCATAATAGTATTTTTCAGGATATTTTCCTACATAATTTTGATTTTTCTTAGTGTTAAACAAATGAGGAAAATAACCTTTTGCCAATTCCGTTAGTCCAAACGTTTTAGGAAATTTTCTTAGCGGAATCAGTGTAAAATTTATAGAATCGATAAACCTTATATTATATACGGTTGCTTGCATATATATGAGTTTATTTCCTTGATATATTGTAAACACTTTAATTTTATTTTTAAAGCAGTATTTAGCTAGAAATTGAAAATCGAATCCTTTTCCATAATGCGCTAATACTGTATAACCGCAATGTTTCTCTTGGAATAACCATTCACAATATTCATTTTCATTCTTAAATATTTTTTCTTTTCCGTTAAAATCATGATTTATAACTAGATTGACTTGGTGATTTCCTGTCTCTTGGTTCGTCTCAACGTCAAAAAACATATATTTTTCTGTAAATTCTGACGTTTCACATTTCTCACACCATTTCTTTCTGTCTTTTATATTTTTAGGACAGATATTTTTACAAATCCCTCCCTTAGATTCTTTCCTACGTATATAACATTTATGATCTTCCAAAACCCATCCTCTGCAGTTTTTACATAGTCTTTCTCCACATTTATGATCTTTCGGTTTTCTTTGTCTTCTATTGATATTTCTCTTACATTTTAAACATTTCCACAGTGTTTCACAGACTGCTTCATTTTTATGATTTTCGAAGCAGTTTTTTCCTTTAAAAGATCTAAAACAATCATTGCACTGAATATCATCTCCTTCGCAATTACTCTCTTTCCTAAAACATCTATTACATTTTAAAGAACATTTATGTTGATCACTTCTTTTATAACTGACTTTACAATAATCGCAATAATTTTTTTTTCCTAAAAATCCTGTAACCGTTGTAATGACATCAAAATGATTTCTATTTTTTAAAATGTAAACACAATTAGATTTATAGGTACCACTGTATATTTTTTCGTTAAAATTTTCTCTGCAAAATATAGTTATTTGAATATCTAAAAAAAATTCGAATTGTTTAATATGCTCTAAATTACACATTTCTAACGGAATATCACACATTTCATGCAATTTTATCGCTAAACTTTTTTGTAATTTTCTACCCATTTTTTATGTATTTAACATCTAAATCTGTAAGTTTTTCTAGATTTAATTTTTCGCATAAAATTTTACGATTTTGAATAGCCAGGGCTGTAACGATGGATCTAGCCAAACAGATATTATCGTCATTTTTAATTTGAAGAATACTTTTTTTATTGACAACATCGTTATCGTTCAGTAATTTCAAATGTTTACCACCTTTAGGCAAATCAACGACTGTAAAAATAAATTCAGTCTTTAATATCCAACTCTGTATTCAATTTTATGCGTTAAAATATCTAAATAGGTCTCATAGGCTTCTTTCGTTGACATCATTTTAGGGTGGAAGGGTTGTGTTAAATAGGGATTGAATACAATTATATCTACCTTTCCTTCAATTTTTCCAATTGCTCTCCTGAATAAATCTTTTAAGATACTATAATACTGGCCCGGTGTGAGTTTGTTTATTTGTCTTATTTTATAAACATATCTATAAGTATTAAATTTTTTAATAATTTTTTTTTCTTTCTCAACAATTTCGTAATCGGGTCTAAACAGATTTTCCAAATTTGTTTGCAATTTGACTTTCTTTTCTGTCTTTTTGATCAATTTTTCATCTTTATATTTCAAGCCGTAATAATCAGAGTTTTTTAAGTTTTGGACGGTTTTTCGGTTCATTTATAAATTGTTTCAACTTTTCATTCAAATCAGGAAATAATTTTTTAAGGTTTACCACTGTTTTTATCTTTTTTTCTTCGTTATTTTTTGGATCAAATTCTTCTGTGTTATTGTTAAATTTTAAATCGAAAGAATCGAATATTTTTTTCAATTTATTTCTTTTTTTAGGATTTTCGATAAATTTTGTCTGTATTTTATTTAAATAATCTGTGACATCTAATTTTAATAAATCTACTAAAACATATTTGTATTCCCCAGTTTCTTTTATATATCTTATTATCAATCTGATTAAATCATCTTTTTTACAATGTTGGGGTTGGTTTATATTTAAAAGTTTTACGACCTGCCTTAATTTTGAAATATGTATTTTTGAAACAGATATCAATCTTAGAGTTTCCTCCATTTATATACAAACATTTTTATAAATACTTTTTGCGACACATTTTTAAAAGCGACCACTATCTATAAATGCTCGTTAAATTAGACCACTTTCGGTGGCAGGTAATTTTACATTAAGCGATTTAAAATGAATGTCTTTAAAAGTATGAATTAAATTAAATTGAAGAATTTCTGAAAACAACTATTAAAAAATATATTTCAAAAAGAAGATCGTTTACTCAAAAGGACTAATTGCTGTCCATTGAAAGAAATCTGAATTTTTTCCTACAGGTTCGCCATTCAATTTTAAACATTCAAATCGAAATCCGTTTTTATCTATTTCTGTTATTCTAACAAAAAATGGTTCGCTGTATTTACATACAGGCGTTATATGAACATTGGGATGAACATTAAAGGTATGATTCCAATCTACATTTATTCTTTCAGTTGTACAATTACCTGTCAAAATCTTTGTACTTTTTGAATTACCCATTTATTTAGCCTAAAAATCACTGTCATAATCAGGCACTTCTATTTTACCTTTAAATTCTAAATAAAATTTTTCTGACATTTGAATATAAAATACCAATCCACTCTGTCTTGGAATTTTTCTATATTTTGAAACTATCGAGTTTTTTTTAACTCCAATTGAATAATTTCTGAAAATGCAACATCCAATATAATACTTTTAACTAAAAAATACGTTCAATTAAAAACACAACTTTTGAATATAATATTTTCAACTAAAAAATGCGTTCAATTAAAAACACAACATTGAATATCATATTTTCAACTAAAAAATGCGTTCAATTAAAAACACAACATTGAATATAATATTTTCAACTAACAGCAACATTCAATATAATACTTTCAACTAAAAAAATACGTTCAATTTAAAACACAACATTGAATAAGCAAGTTCAATATAAAACGCAACATTCAATATAATATTTTCAACTAAAAAAATGCATTCAATTTAAAACACAACATCATAAATTTATTTTGACGTTCGTTTGATATGATAATTGCTTTTTAAATGTCTCTTTTTATGAGCTAAAGTGTATTTTTTACCACATTCGCAATCAATTTTTTTATTTTTCATAGCTAAATGACAACTTTTGCAATTAGCGTAATGTTCTGTTTTGCCGTAACGAAATCGAGTATAATATTGGTCTAAAGGTTTCGTCATCTGACAATGCTTGCAAATTTTAGACAGCTCCATTTATTAAGAAAAATTTTTTAGAAAGCTATTCCAAATGTCTTCGTTTTTCTTATTAAATTTTACTTTCAAATTATTATCAATATTATAATAATCTAATATTTTCTTTATGAAATATAGGTAATTTATCGACTTTTTATAATACACTAAATCTAAAAATTGAATAAACATTTCTTCAGCTTTATATGGAATATTTAACTTCAATTTCCATTTCAATGCGTTAAAGCGACTTATCCGGGATTTGCGTCTTTCGCTTAAAAAAACATCTATATTTTTATATGTAAAATATTCACCGTCCGAATCGTACATTATTTCACTTTTTTTCATCTGGTCATAAATTTTGAGATATTTTTCGGGTATTTGACATCTGTTTTCTTTGTCAAAAGAATCCATTAAGTTAGAATCAGAATCATCTCTTAAAACGTCTTTAAAAAAGTCACAATTCATTTATTTAAACTTATTTTAATGTAATGCATTTAAAACCAAAAGTCCCGCCTAGACGGGAGTTTTGACATTATAGCTTGTTTATATTTTAATATTTGAAAAAGTCCCGTCTATGCGGGAGTTTTGACATTATAGCTTGTTTATATTTTAATATTTGAAAAAGTCCCGTCTAGGCGGGAGTTTTGATGAGTAATTTTAATAACATAATGATATTTGAAAAAGTCCCGTCTAGGCGGGAGTTTTGATGAGTTATTTTAATAACATAATGATATTTGAAAAAGTCCCGTCTAGACGGGAGTTTTGACATTATAGCTTGTTTATATTTTAATATTTGAAAAAGTCCCGTCTAGGCGGGAGTTTTGATGAGTTATTTTAATAACATAATGATATTTGAAAAAGTCCCGTCTAGACGGGAGTTTTGACATTATAGCTTGTTTATATTTTAATATTTGAAAAAGTCCCGTCTAGGCGGGAGTTTTGATGAGTTATTTTAATAACAAAATGATATTTGAAAAAGTCCCGTCTAGACGGGAGTTTTGACATTATAGCTTGTTTATATTTTAATATTTGAAAAAGTCCCGTCTAGGCGGAAGTTTTGATGAGTTATTTTAATAACATAATGATATTTGAAAAAGTCCCGTCTAGACGGGAGTTTTGACATTATAGCTTGTTTATATTTTAATATTTGAAAAAGTCCCGTCTAGGCGGGAGTTTTGATGAGTTATTTTAATAACATAATGATATTTGAAAAAGTCCCGTCTAGACGGGAGTTTTGACATTATAGCTTGTTTATATTTTAATATTTGAAAAAGTCCCGTCTAGGCGGGCGTCTAGGCGGGAGTTTTGATGAGTTATTTTAATAACATAATGATATTTGAAAAAGTCCCGTCTAGGCGGGAGGTTTGATATTATAACGGAAAAATTAAATTGACTTGATATCTTTTTCGTCAACCCAAGAGTTAAATTCGTCGGAATAATTTAACCATTTAACTAGACATTTCTTTCCTTTCTTTTTTATTATTTTTTCAATCTTATACATTTTATCTTTTTTATTATATTTAACTAATTCCGGTTCATAATAAGTTCCTTTTATTTCGTTTCCATTCAAATCCTTTATTCTGTAAGTAATTGGGTCAGTGTTTAATATTTCTGAAACGATGAAAATTTCTTCAGTAAAAGTAGGTTGGTATCCGCGGGTGAAAGCAGTCTGGTATTTCGAAATTCTTATTCTATCGTCAACCTTGAATTTCGGTTTTCTTATTATTTTTTCTTCGTATAAATTTTTATAAACTTCAGATTCGTTTTCTGATCGACTCGCCTCGGTAGGTGTCATTCGAACAGATCTATGCTTGGAATTATTATAATTTTTAACTAATTGGTCCAATACATCTATATATCTTTTAGTATTGTTGGCCGCTAGATAGGTTCTAATTTTTTTATTAATTGTCCTATTAAATCGTTCAACTACAGAACATTTTATTTCAACATTTTCAGTTGTAAACCACTGAATATTATGATCTTTAAATAATTTTAAAGTCCATTTATTTACAAATTCGGTTCCTTTATCACTTTGTAATCTTTCAGGAATTCTTTCTTTAAATATCTTTTTAAATGCTTCAGTTACTTCTTGTCCTGTTTTTCTTTTTATCGGAATGGCCCACCCATATTTACTAAATATATCTATCACTGTCAATAAGTAATTAGTTCCGTTATTATATTTACTAAAAGGTTTGATAAACAATAAATCTGCTTGCCATTGATCATCGATATGACTGACATAAATGCGTCTTCGTTTAAATTTACGAATTAAAGGCTTATGTCTGGTATAAACATCTTGGCTGTGTAAAAAATCTGTAATTTGCTTTTGACTGAAACCTGTTTTCCGTTTTAATTCATTGATACCACAATAACCACTTTCAGGATGATAATATATTTTTTCTAAGATACTGTTAGGATCTTTCATCCCTAAGATACTTTTAGGACCTAAGGTTTTCCTAAAAAAACACTCTTTTTAGAACCACAATCTAGACAAATACCTTTCATCATTGGCCTGTTATTTTTAGAAATTGCATTTTTAATATCTTTAGTTTCTGTATGGTTTTTACATTTTAAACAATAGATCTGTGTATTTCCCATACCAAAAGATTTTTTAGCTTTAATAATCGGTTTTATAATTCCTCTTTCAAATCTTTCTCTAATCATTGGATTTTGAATATTATCTAATTCATCAATCATATTCTTATCGCATACTTCATTTCTACTTTTTGTATCTTTATTTTCCAAATAACATTTGTCATGCTTATATGCAATTTCATCCACTCTGTTAACAGGTTTAGACGAATTTTTATACGTTAAATCTGGATTTAATCGTGTTTTCCCCCATAATAATTGTGTCCCCGGGCCTGTAAAATTGTGGCCAGGTAAATGCATTTCGAAAGGTAAATTACTAATGACTTTATTCAGAAAACCCGATCCAGTTTGTCCGCATTTTAAACATCCGCCTTTAAAATTACCTTTTTTAGTTAAAGACGTAACAACAAATTTTTTACTTTTACAACTCATTTATTTGACAGGAAAAAGCTGACGCTTTCTAAGAAGTATATTTATATCCATTCAACTGTACTTTTTTCACATACTTTTCGATTGGGAAATATACTAAATTATTTATAAAATCTTGTTCTCTAACATACACTTCTTCTTCTGAAATTTTTTTAGCTTTCAACAAATTTAACAGTTGTTTATAAAAATTATAACATTGCTTGTATTCTTCTTTTCGTTCCAAAATACTTAAAGATTTCTCAATGACTTCTACAATTCCAGCACTCAAACTCAAAGCAGCCAGTGGTATTAATACAAAAGCTGATAATCCTGAAGCACTTAGCATAAATTTGCTAACAGATAAGGAAATACTTATCTTTTGATACAAATTGTAACTTTTCCGATAAACATATAATCTCTTTTCTAAATATTCTTCCATTTATTTTTCTGTATCTCATTTCAGAATTTACTAAATCTAGCATAAAGAAATTACCCGTACAAGATTTATATTTTTCCAGAAATTCTTTTTTCGTTAGATTTCCGTCTATTTCTCTGATTATCTGATTGATTTCCCTAGGCTGTAGTTTAAAAAATATGAAGTAATTACAATTTTTTCTAATATTTATAGGAGTTGAGTAATAAGACTGCGTTAAATAAATAATGGATGCATTTTTCTTTCGACCTCTTATAAACAAATCCTCTATAACTTTCTGGTCTTTTTCTGTAACACAATCGTCGAAAACAACGAGATTTTTTTCTGAGGAATCTAAATCGTCGACAGTAATAAATTCACTTAAATCTGAAGAAAATAATACATTCTTTTTATATTTATCATACAATTTTAATAATTGCTTTCTTTTATTTTTACTTATTTTTTACATTTTATGATATCGTCTATTTCAACACCTTCAAACTGTGTATAATTTTCTTGTAATTTAGAATACTTTGGCTCGGAAATATCTTTTGCGCATAAATATAAAGTGTCGAAATCTAATCTTAAATTACTAGGATTCTCAAAGCCGTTTAATAAATTTATTAGTAAATTTGTCTTTCCACAACCTGATGGGCCGATTATTAATAATCTGAAAGGATGTCTGGGTAAAAAACGATGTTGTTTAGGGTCAGGCAATTCTTCCGGTTCTGTGTAATTTTTAATTTTAATCATTTATTAGACAGCGAAAAGCTGACGCTTTCGAATGTTGCTGCCAGTAAAAACATATTAGCTGTCAGTAAAAATAGACGTCTAAGCTATCGCTTCTAATTAGCTGTCAGTAAAAATAAACGGCGAAGCTGTCGCTTCTAATTTTAAAATAGAAAGCGACAGCTTTTCGCTGTCTATAAATGGATAAAATAAACGATTTAGAAAAAGATCGAAATAAGAAACAAAAAGAAGAATTAAAAAATGCAATAAAACTTGTCAAATTACAAGCAGATATTAGAAAAAATAATGAAGAACAGCGTGATAGAAAGCTAGGTATAGACAAAAGTTTAACTGAAATTCATAAACCTGTCACTAAAAAATTAGAAGAACAGGATAAAAGTAGAAAAGAAAATATTAAAGCTATCAACGAAAAATTGGACGAATTAAATATATCTTTACAGCCTATTGCAGAATCATCTAGAATTATTCCTGAAGCGATCGAGGATGTCAAAGAATTATATAAAGAACCACCGCTTATTTATAATGTTGATCAATATTTAAATACAGATTATTTAATATCTGAAAAATTATACAGGCCTTCGAAACTCCTAGACAATAAAGAAAAATTAAATGAAATGTATGCAAAGGCAAAGCAGTTAAAAGAAGAATTATCGAGGAAAAAAGGCAACTTACAAAGCACAATTACGCGGGCTAAAAATCTTTCAGAGGAGGAATTAAGTCAGAAAAAGGATGAATTAGACGCTGTTAAATCTAAAGAAGATGATCTACAAAAATATCTAGCTAGATTAACTACAATTCGAGGTAGTGAAGTAATGAAAGTCGGTAAAGGATTAGATTTATTATCTGAATTAATTGATAAAATATGTCAAGGTAGCAAGTCGAAAAAATTAAAAAATGAAGTCAAACTGCTAATAGACAAACTTATTAAAACTAAAAAAATAACTAACGGAGATAAAGAACGATTATACAATCAATTTCTTCTTTGAAAGCGTCAGCTTTTTGCTGCCTAATAAATGAGTTATGTAAAAAAGAAGATTCATTTGAGTGACGGACAGATTAGTAAATTGAAATCTGCTCTCAGAAAAAAAGAAGAACTGACACTGCAGATAGACAATTCTAAACCTCCCAATTATGAAATGTATTTAACTAAAACACAGATTAATCAGATTAGTAAAGGTAAAAGAATAAATATAAGCAAAACTCAATTAGATAAAAACGGTGGATTTTTACCTTTTTTAATTCCTATTTTAACATCACTAGGACTCGGTGCTGCGAGTGGTGCAGCGGGTTGGGGAACTAAAAAAATCCTGGATAAAATTTCGGGATCTGGAGTTTTTCAACCTTGGGAAAACAAAGGATCTGGTCTTAAAAAAGCGCCCCTTTCTAAAAAAAAAAATCCCGATAACAAAATTGGGTATGTCAGATGAAACGATTAAAGAAAATATGAAAGATGAAAAAGGATTCAGAGGTGTTTTCTCTTCCGATTTACTTCCTAAAAAGATTGGAAATTTTGAAAGCGGGATTATTAATTTAGATATTTCGACGGGTCCTGGAACACATTGGGTTTGTTACTATAATGATACAAATTATAATTATGTAGAATATTTCGATCCTTTCGGGGAATATATATATAAAAATATTAAACTCAAACAAAAATATATTCCTGAAAATATTATGAAATTTCTTAAACTTTCCAATAAAAAAGTCAATATAGCTCACAATGATAGTTTCTTACAAAAACCTACTTCTGTCAAATGTGGATTATTTTGTATGAAATATATAAAAGAAAGAAATAAAGGTAAATGTCCGGAATGTGTACTTAATTCATTTACTCAACAGCCTAGCGATTATAACGAAGAGCTTGTTTTTCATCTTTAAAGATTTTTTCTGTCTAATAAATGATCAAATTGAAACCAAAAAGTAATGAAAAATCAGAGGATTTCACTGTTGAATTTCCTAAAACTCTTAAATTAAAAAAAATAGCATTGCAATCTTTTACTATGACAGTTTCATGGTTTAACATAACCGATAAAACTAATACGTTTGACCTGTACACAGATGAGAATAATGTTAAATCTATCACTATTCCTTATGGTAATAAAAATGTTGAAGATTTAAACATAGATGTAATGAAAGCGTTTGGTTCAGACGATCCTCCGGTAAAATTTGGTAGAATACAATCTAGACTAAGAATGCTTATTAAATTAACTAAAGGTTGGAATATCGATTTAACAAAAAGCGATTTTCATAAACTAATAGGCTTTGAAAAAAAAGTTTATAAAAGTCATGATGAAGAGACTGTAATAGAAGGTGAAAATATAGCAGATATAACAAACGGAAACGACATTATATATATTCATTGTGATGTAGTTAATGGATCTTTAATCAACCAGAATAATTCAGAAGTTATTTATTCTTTTACACCGAGGGATGTACCGGGTGTTATCATTTCAAAAGAATTCAATAATTTAATATATTATCCTGTGAATAGGGATTCAATTTGTAGAATAAGGATGAGAGTTACGAATCAAAATGGTGAATTAATCGATTTAAATAACGGTTTGATTGAATATAATTTTAGAGTCGTAGAGGAAAAAGAGGACTATGTTGAAAAAATATATCAATTGATATTAACTAAATTTTCTCAGTAAATAAATGAATAAACACAGATTATATAGGGAAAGTAAAAGAATTCAAGGAAAAGGATTTTTTAAATCTAAAAAAGTAGATTTGAATGAAAAAACAGTAGTTGACAGATTGACTGATGCTGACATATTGAATGAAATATTTTCAAAAAAGATGAAAGGAACAGGTCTAAAAATTCTTCCTAAATAAATGGAAAAAATTTATGATCTAAGAGATACTCATTATTATTATAATAACAATATAAAAAGTAGCGAATTAAAAAAAATAAGATTGCCTAGTACAAGCCATAATGACAAAAAAGAAAATACTACGTTTCATTTCGAAATTACCGATACAAATGATCCTATTTCATTATCGGAGAGTTACCTTGAGACAAAGTGGAAAATTATAAAATCCAGTGGCGATTCTATAAATGATGATAATGTCACAGCTGTATGTTCTATGAAAGGCGTAAAACTTCAGATAGGTAAACAAATAATCGAATCAGTTGGAGACTATCACTCCTACATTCTGCAGGTTAAGAGACTCAAGGATTATACCAGAGATTATTCAACATCAGAAGCCACCAATATAGGTTTTTATCCAGATACCAGTGATAGTGCTGATAGAAATAAAAGTTTACTTCAAAGCGATGGTACGATAACTGCTACCACCCCTATAACAGATATCGTCAATAAATTAAAAATTGTAAAAAATGAAAACTACAATAAAGGATTTAAAAAAAGATGGGAATTGTCGAAAAATAGTAATTCAGTTACAACATGGACGCCTTTAAAGGAAATTTTTGATTTCGTCGCAGAATATAAAAAAGCCATTTCTGGTTTCATAATAAGACTGGAATTCCAAAGAGACGATAGTAGAAATATGATTTACACAGATGCTGCAAATCCAGATTATAAAGTAGAAATTGAAGACATAGCGCTGTGGGTGAGATACGTCGACTTTAAAAATGGTGCTGAGATTCTCTATAACGAGTTAAAATTATCTAATACGGATATAGAAATAAACTGGAATCAGTATGAAATTAACAGATCTAGTCCTATTAATAAATATAAAAGTGGTTCCGATTCTATATCTGCTACATCCGATGAAGTTTTAAGATTATTCGTCATACCGCAATATTTCGACAGAAATGAAAATCCTAAAAAAAATAATATGATATTTGATAATTTGGATATGATCGAATGTTGGTTGATGATTAACAGATCGCCGTTACCTGCAGAGCGATATACTATGGATTTTGGTAAAAAAGAATATAATAGATTATATGAATCTTTTCTGGAATCAGGTCTCAATAATCTAAATACAGAAACCGGTTGTATGGTAAATTATTCAGATTTTGGTAAATTATATCCTGTAATTCATTTTGATTTGTCAAATCATGTAAACTACACCACTCTTGAAAATTTGAGAATAGAATTCAATTGGAAATTAGAAAAAGAAACAACCAAAGAATATGTATTTTACTACATTTTAGAAGTAAGGAAGAAATGTATATTAAATATGAATAAAAAAGAAATTACTATGATTAAAACGTTAGGAGAATAACATTTTTTAGTCTTTATAAATGGCTGTTTATTATCCACCGTATGATAATCCAGAGCGAAAAGGCCCTATCGGACCCCCCGGTATAGGTTTTAAATTAACGGACGATGGTCATTACGATATGGAAAATAAGATATTAAAAAATGCTTCAGATCCAATCGATGATTTAGATTTAACTACTAAAAGTTTCGTTTCGAATAAAATAGAGAATAATCATTTCCAATTAAGAGATTTTATAGAAAAAAATAATACTAATTACGATAGTAATTTTTTAACCTTCGCTGAAGAAACTGGTAAGAGAATTAAAGAATTGGATGAAAACACTTTACAACTAATCGAGGGAAAAGCTTACGACGCTAAAGGAAAAAGAATAGGAAATGTCGCAGATCCGAAAGATGATAAAAATGTTGTGAATAAACGATATTTAGAAAAAAATGCGTTAATATTAAAGAGTGATAAATTTGATGCAAAAAATAAAATAATTACGAATATTTCGGAACCCGAAAACGATACAGACGTAGTCAATAAAATATATGTAGACAGTAAAGATATCTGGGTTACTATAAAAGATGATTTTCAGACTTTTACAGATAAAGAATTTAAAAAAGTAAATTTCGACTTGATAAGTTCTAAATTACTGGATCAAGAAATGCGATTATCTACTGATATGGATATGAAAATTACTATATATTTAAAAAAGAAACAGGTAGTCATGCATAATATTTATGCTGATTATGATCTTAATACGAATGCATTGATAAAATTAAAAATCAATGATAAAATTATTTTAGAAAGAAGAATGGCTGAAAGAGATTCAGCAACTTGCTTGGCCTATGGAAAACGCAATGATATTACATTTTCAATATTGCCTGATGGCGAATCAGACAGTTTAAAACCTTATATTCATATTGAAAAAATCCCTTTTTAAAATATGTCCATTATTAAATGGATATCAACTGGGACGAATTTTCTAAAACGAAAAATTTATCCGAAGATGTCCTACGAAATTTGAAGGATCAACTCAATTGGAAGTTAGTTTGTAGATATTCAGTATTATCCGAATGTTTTATGGAAGAGCTCATAGATTATATTGAATGGAATGTTATATGCATTTTTCAAAAACTTTCGGAAGAATTTATCGAAAAGTACAAAGAAGAATTAGATTGGAATTTAGTTTCTAAAAATCAAAAGCTGTCTGAAGAATTTATATTAAAACATTCCAATTATATAAATTGGGTTGTTATTTCTCAATATCAAACCTTAAGTGACGAATTTATTCAAACCTATCATGAAAAATTAGATTTACATAAAGTATCCAGATTCCAAAAACTTTCAGAAAACACTATGTGCACATTAGAAGAAGGATTGAATTGGTTGCTAATAACCCGCTTTCAAACATTTGGTGAAAGGTTTTTAGAAAAATATATGCATAAACTCGATTTTTGTAATCTCATTGAATATAAGTTTGATCAATTACCAGATAATTTTTATAACGATAAATGGAAAAAAATTCTTTCCGTTCAACTTGGTGAATTAAATAAAAAATTTGGCCATTATTATGAAGAAGAAGAACCTCACAGAGAAAGGTTAATAGATGAAGTTTTGGAATTAAAAAATATTTTAATACGATTTATTAATGAATTGCGACTGCTTTTAAATAAAGACGAAAAATAAAAGTGTTTATAAAAATGCTTCTATATAAATGGGGTCGGCTCAAAGATTAGACGATATTATAATTCATAAATATAAAGATTTATTTATCAATTTATCCCATCATAAAACATTTCATACATTTATTTCATTATATATGAATAAAATTGATCTTCATTTAAGTAAAAATATTATGAAATTGCCCATTGAATTTATAAGAAAATTTAAGGATAAACTTAATTGGAATTGTATATCACAGAATGAAAAATTATCAGAAGATTTTATTAGAGAATTTCAAAATAAAGTTGAGTGGCGGTGTATATCATTTCATCAGACATTATCCGAAGATTTTATTAGAGAATTTCAAAATCATGTTGACTGGTGTTATATATCATTTCATCAGACACTATCAGAAGATTTTATTACAGAATTTAAAAATAAAGTTGACTGGGAAGGGATCTCCTATCATCAGGTCTTATCCGAAGATTTTTTAAAAGAATTTAATGATAAAGTTGACTGGGAATGGATATCATATATCAACGGTTTTAATTAACATTTCAATTTTAAGCCGAAGGATTATATCCTTTATTTGACGTCCAATTTTTTTCTAAATAAATGTTACAATATTTTGTCATAAGTACTTTACTCTTTAATTGTCTTTCGCCTACCTTTCATTATTTTAAATTTGACCCCGTTATTACAAATCATAGCATCGATAACTCTAATAATTATACTATATTTCATAGTTTCAATGATACAATAAAATTAACTTTCACCGCTAAAATATATAAAATGGATCAAGCCTCTAAATTTTCTCAACCTGGTGTTTATTTTTGGATAGAAAGTAAATGTGATGACAATTGGAATATAATACCAGAAACAAAAGAATATTTTCATATTTATATTCCCGGAGATAATAACTTATACTATTCTATAGCTTTTAATGCAACTAAAGATTTTAGGATTGGTTATAATGCCGATAACTTATTATATAACGCTGCTCTTTGCTTTTCCTATCAAGATTATCCTAGAGGAAGGTTGTTTATTAGCAATTGATAGACTATTAAGAAAGGACGTCTGTCAAAATTTTTCATCACAATAATAATTAAATATTAGCATTTAAAAATGATCATTATTTAATCTAAATTGATTACGTTATTATCCCGTTTATTTGATTCTTTATAACCCTTTCTTAAAACTTCTTCTTTACATAATTTTGTAGAAAAAATAAAAATATCCAACCAATGCAAATCATACAATTTTTTATCATTATTTGCTCGATAAATCGTAATAAAATCGTTACATCCTCGATATTTTAACAGGCAATTTTTTTGAGCAAAATCTTACAAAAATCGTTAAATATTTCTATTTAGTGGAGTATGAAAAGTGTTCCAGAGTAGGCCCCATATACTATTTCTAGATATAGTTATTTGAAGGGTATAAATATAATGGATTATGCATTTTTGCATATTTTTAAAGCACAATATATCAAAATTTTCTTCAAAAGAGCGAAATTTGGCATTTTTTCAATATTAACAGCTCAATGTAATCCAAATATGAGTTTAAAGATTAGGAGTGTCATTTTGGAGATTTCTGTTGTGAGGTGACGAGCAAGTGATTTTTCTCTTTTTTGGAAAGGGATAATTGCTCTTCGCCCTAGAGGTTTTACTAAAAAACAATATTGTTTATTTTTTTCCTTAAGAAGCGAACATAAAAGATAATTTGAAAAATAAAATAAATGTATAAATAAAAATATTTCCAGGGATGATGCATTGTATAAATTTTACATCTGAAAATATTGATAATTTTAAATATGATTTAAATACTACTAAAACCAATCAGAATCCCACTATTTTTATTTCAGATCCAGTTATAATGTAGTATTATGTACATAGAAACTCCGCCTTTGATTGATAAAGCTTTATTAGTAATTTCATTATTTTTTGTAAAATATTTTTGATTTCAAAGATTATACAATTTTTAGACACATTGGAATATTTTTTAACATTGCAGCAATTTTTTTTTCATAATCTACATACTTTATTGACCTTTCCTAAATTATTTGAAGAAGATTTCATCATTAGTTATTGAAATATGATTTCTTATATAAAATGATGCCTTTGCGAAACTGGACAATCATTAAAGGCAACTTGTGGCAATATTCGAAAATTTTGATAATTTTTTCTCACATTTTCACTATTTTTATTTTATAACCATTTAAAAGATTTTAATACGTACAATTAAAAAAAAAAGTAATAACACCCTGACTTCGGGTAACACCTTCGGGACGAGAGCCTTTTACAAAATTCTTAATCTTTTTTCACCGTTTTTTAAAAACAGAAATGTGTATCTTCTCGAATCGATAAAATGCGCTGATTAAATAAGGCAATTTTTTCAGTAAAATTTTACTGGTGAGAAAAAACAAGTATTCTGAATTTTAATAACTATTAAATTTTTGATTAACAAATTATTTTTCACAAAATTCTTGATTTTAAAAATTCAGAAGATTAACCCCTTAATTCTCGCTCCCGAGATATTCTCGGGCTGTGACTTTTACTCAATTTGTTTGATTCCCACCAGTTTTATAAAATAGTGAAATTGGCTATATTTTAGTATAGTTTTACCTGTCATTTAAAAAGGTGAATATTTCTTTTTCATAAAAGTGGTGCCAATAAGAAATTTGAATTATTCAACCGTAATTTAATTCGAGCGTTAAGGGGTTAAAGACACTCATAGTGTTTAAAAATGACAAAAAACACAAAATAATAATCTGTCTACATTATTGTCACCTATACATTATTTGAAACTTATTTAGTTATTTTATATTGAAATGACTTTTTTTTAATGCAGTCTTTGAATATAGAACTATCATTTAAAAAATTTTAAACATTTTTTCAAAATTTTTATATTTTTTTATCTTAAAAAAATTTATTTAGGATCAAGAAAATTAAAGGTGATTACGTCTTAAAATGAGCTATAAGCATACCCATTTCCACTGAAGTTTGTGACAGTGAATTAAATGGCTTAGGGGAACTGACATGGGATGACTCTGCTTCATTTGATTTGAAATGCGCCTCAAGATATTATTAAATAGGAAATACTAATAAAAACTCCCAAAATCCCACTATTTTTATTTCAGAATCAGGTAAAGGATACCTTTAAGTATATCCCCCACAAAAAATAAATTTAATAAAAATACCGCTTTTTGTTGATAATGCTATTTTTGTTAATGTATTATTTTTCATAAAAAATTCACGGCTTCAAAGATTAAACATTTTTTTAGACACGCTAATAATGTTATAAGCGAAACAGTATTTTTCCCCCCATAAACTGCGTACCCTATTTATTATGCACAAATTATTTAAAGATGATTTGTACAGTAGATATTGAAATATGATTATATTTATGACATACTACATTTGAAAAACGAGCAGTCAAGAATGCCAGCTGACGGCAGCTTTTGAAAATTTTGACAATTTTTTTTCTCAGAAACTATTTCACCAAGGAGCAGAGAAAATTAGTGGTGATCATATCTTAATAGTAAGAACAAACCCACGCAGTTTCATTAAAATCTGTGATGGTGGGTTGCCAATTGATATTTTACTGCCTGATTTCAAGTGGAATGCCCCAAAACTTTCTTCAATTGAAGATAGAAGAAATTAAAAATCATCACTGCATATCACAATCCTTTTGATTATAATTTTATAAAGATTTCTCTTACAGAAATCTTTTTCTTGGATATAGCAGCAGAGACTGGCAAAGATTTCAAATATTATCTATGCGTTTATATTTTTAAATAATCTACATACTTTTTTCTGGTTTCATATTGGGTTTATTATCTTATAGAAGTAAATTTAAAAGTGCATTTATGAATTCTTACAATTTTCATATAACTGATAATAAAGGGAATAAAAATGTTTCTAAAAATTAGCATTTGTAAATTTATACATGTTTGAAAAGTCGTGAATCGAATATTTAACAGATTTTGAAGTTACATTCTTCAGTGGACACATAAATAATTAGGAATATAACTGCCTATATACTTAAAATCTTTCTATTGTTGCTAATATATATATAAATATATATTTTGCAATAAATACTATCCCAGCACTATTATATAGTAAAAGTGTAAAACTAGAACCAGCCGCAATGTGCTGCTGCCTTAAACGGAAAAATTTTAAGGTCCAGTAAAAATAAATAAAAGCAATAATAATAGACGGTATCGGTGATATATTGCAATTCTTTTAGGTAACTTGCTATTCTCATGTTGGTGGCTTCACTTAATTTATAATGAATTGAAGAAGGTTACAGAATACAATTGAAAAGTTAAAATACAATTTTATTTTTGTTGTGCTCTACAATGTGTATTATAAGCAGATGCTGATTTTCATAAGTCGTGTAAGATACAAATTGGAGAAATTTAAGTAGCAATGTTTATTTTTATGTCAAACTTCTATTCAAATATTTATTTTCATGAACATAAACATATGCTTAAAGGGTGATACTAGGGTGATAGTTGGGTGATTTGCATTAAATAAAATTACACAACACATATTTCCTTTGTTTTTCTTTTTATTTAATATGAACAATGAAAAATATTTTATGCGTGTTACGTCTTAATCAGAAAAAATAAATATGTACCCATGAAGTTTTACATTAATTTTCAGAAAAATTTAAAAATTACTGTTTTAAAAGCAAGAGAAGTCATTTTTCTAGCATGTCATAGGTCCTTCTCCAAATTGTCAGAGAAAAAAGAAAATAACCTTTTGACTGTTAATTAAGTCTTTTTTAATTTGTGTTAAAAAGGTCTTCCTCGGGTACGTCTTCATACTGAATATGTACCAAAATGTGAATCTTTCAATACGAACACCTGATTTTGACAAGATATAAGGGTCTTTTAGAAAATTTTATCCCAAGGATACCTAACGGAATATCATCCTGTAAAGTGAAGTAGGAATTATGAATGTTTCAAATTTGTAACTAGTCATGTTAAATTCATTTGTAATCGTTGCAAATCAGATTGCAATGGTAAGTATTTTAAGCATAACTCAAAAACTAACTGAGAAAAATAGTCTAGAGTTTTGTTTTCTTTTATTTGAAGCTAACTACAAAAAACCGTTTATGTAAAGAAATTTAAAGTGAGCAATTTATATTTTTTCGAAAATTAAGTTAAAAAAATGTTTCCGAAATAAATTGTCAAAAAAAAAACATGGATATATATATATATATATATATATGGGTATATGTATATATATGTATTCATATATATATATATATATATATATATATATATATATATATATATATATATACAGGGTGTATCAGAATTGATCTCTTAAATTTCGTAGGGAAGTAGAAAATACACTGACAAAAAAAAAAAAAATAAAATAAAATAAAAAAAAATAAAAAAAATACCGCCTTCAAATAAATTGAATAGGTATTCATTTTCTGAACCCATAAACTAGAAATACAGATTTTTGAGCTATTCGAATAGGGTAAAGAATAAGCTGAATAGACGAAATGATCTAGAATTTCTAATCTCTTGTCTTCCAGGTGACGAAACGATAAAGAATCGTTTCAGTAGCTAGAAATTATCGCTTGATTACTGGGATGGTTTCATAAATTAGAATTATACTTACTAAAAGCAACATCTTGTCTTAGTGTCTATTTGCAGAGATTTTTAAATAAGTTTGGCAATATAGGAAAACGCTCTTGAATTATAGTATGAGACTCTAAAACCCTCAAGCAAAGGGAGATACAATTTAAAGAGATTGCATGGAACTATTTTTTCTAGAGCCATAATTTAGATCATAAATGCCAGTACCATATTTTTTCTCAGTGTAGCAAAAGAAGAAAATCTCACATAGAAAAGTATAGACACGAAGCGAAAGCATGACGATATATGGCTGCTGTGTATCAACAATTTCTGATCATACGCAAAGCTTTCTGACAAGTCATCTGGATATCAGTACATAACGTGACTTTGCAGAAGTAACATGAATCATAAAACGTTAAAGGAATATGCAGATGTGTATCTAACTTACGGTGTGATAGAGACAAATTGTCGGAAGGCTGCGCAAATGTATGCAGAGCGCTACAAATAACAGGCGCAAACGTCAGCATCAAATGTTTTTTGAAACAGATTATTTCGACCTTAGTGATAAACGGAGCTTTAGGCTGCCGCCTTTGAATGATTACAATTGTCCACATGATTATCCCCATGATAAAGTTAGACATTGTTTTTAACAATGTCGGATACTACAAAAAGCTCGACTTGACTCATCAAACTATATCGGACCACAATCGGAAGTATACAAAATATATTGCTTTGTTTCACTTCCTAAAAGAATAGAATTTTTCGGTACACCTAATATTTGAGGATGACTATGTTGGTCAACAGATGGATAATAAAGCTGAAATTTCATTTATAAAAAGTCCTATTTTAGCATAAGTCTAAAACACTTCTTGGATCAAAATATGTTGGGATGCATTAACACGAGACCTTTCTTTTAAATGTTTGGAATGAGCACTAAATCTATTTTGTCAAATAAAAATTATTGTTATACTGGATTTCATTTGCATAAATATCTATGTTACAAAAGATTTTTCTCAATTTTTGCAACCGATGTTTATGAGTTGACAGGTAAATGAGTATTATTACTATTACTGTAAAATTGTTTATCAGTATAAATAGTCCTACAAATTAAGATAATTCACTTATAAAAAGTCTTAATTTTGGATGATATTAATATTCTTTATCAATAAAAGTTGATTAGGATGTATTTACTTAAGGTGACATTTTTAAATATTTTTAATGAGCCCTGAAACTATTTTTAAAGAAATTATAATAATACAGGATTTATAAGTTAGGTATAATTTTTAAAAAATCAGTTTACATTTGCAAAAGTATCTTTGTTACATAAGATTTTACAAAGCCTCTAAAAGTTATATTTCTTAGATGGCAGGGGAATATGTATTTTAATTATGATATTAAAGCTATTAAGATAGTATCTGAAATCTATATTTAACAACTGTAAATTGCATCCAGAGACATACTACGACCAAAACATAGCATAATTATAGAAAATTGCTAATGTACAGTCGTAGAAAAAAAAAATCACCCCCTACTAACTCCTCAACAAATTATCGTAGAAGAAAGCTACTGGTGCCAAACGATTGGAAATAAAATCTACTTTTAAATGATGTATATAAAATTTGCTTAGGGGACATCAATATATTAAAATGAACTCAAACTTCATTTTTTAAACAGCAATACCCAATTGTAACAATATATTTCAAATCTACGGTTCAACCTATACCTAGACAGCAAATTTCAAGTATTTTGAATGATAAGTTTTTGAATTATAAACATTCAAAATTTAGTGTTTCTTATGTTAAATTACATTTTCATATTTTTATTTGTATCTGCTGAAATTATACTCCTAATATGCTAATTTTTTGTGTAATAATAATAATAATATACCCAAACATAAATATGTTGAATTTGCAATTTTTATAATTTTATGATATGAATTATGAATTATGAAATTAATATTCGAAAAAAAAATTATGAATTGCAACCTACAATTTTTTTTTGATGGATTTAGATTTATTAAGTCCCACTTTATGGAAATCCAAAATTTTACATTTTTCTTCCAAGTAATTTTCAAATTATGCTTAAAAAACTGCAAAGGGATGGATTAAGGAGCCATCTATGATAGAAGTACTTGATATTTTGAAATTTCTTCTGCTATCTTTTGCTATTTCTACTAGCAATGGCTGCTTGAGTAGCGCTTAAGATGTCTTGATCCAGAAGAGGGCTCTCTTGGTCAACAATCGAGTACGGAACTTCAATTTGGATACAGCCCCTAAAATAAGCTTGTTTTAAAATAATTATTTTCTCGGAAACGTATCGTGCGGAATGCATAAAAATTTCTTTTTAGGCTAATTGAAGGGTGTAGCGTTCATTTATGCTGTCAGAATTGTGTACTGCTATTAGAAAAAAACAAAGTTATGGTTCGTTTTAATATATAGAGGGCTCCATAAGCAAATTTTATACACATCATTTTAAAGTAGACTTTATTTCCAATCGTTCGATATCAGGAACTTCCTTCTAACTTGTTGAGAGTTAGCAGGGGGTGTTTACTTTTATTTTTCCACGAATGTTCAATTAGAAAGAAAACAAGGTGTGGTTGAAGTGCACGTTTTATTCGAGAAAAATATACAAGAATAAGCAGCTCCAAAACACACTGAATGAAATAGGGTTTACCGTTTAACTCAATTTAATTCCTTCTAAAGGTTATACACTCTGAATGTTTGAGAAATTGTTTATACTCATCAATATATGTAAGATAAAAAAATTAAATATCGAATTTTAGCATATCAGACATTATGTATATTGAAAAAAAATGTCGTTGAAGTCCTTGATCAGCAGGTTTAGCAGTTTAAATGTTTTCTTTCCCCGTACACAAATACGAAGTTTCGTTACAATTATTTGGAAATTTTGGAAATCGATATTCTATGCGTAGTGTGTAAGTTTTTAAATTTATAGATTCCTATCAAGAAATCTTTATTTCTGGAATAAGTACACAAAATTCCAACAAATCAAGGTACTTCTACATAAGGTTGTTCCATTTGAAGGATAGCCAATCAGAGTAGAGCAGGACTGAAACGTCACGCGGCGGATAAGATCGGAGTTCGACCGGCCGTAAGAAAGCAAATAGATGCGTAAAGAACAGAATATGAAATAAATAATTTTTTAAAAAGCAGATCCTCGAAAATAAATTGAACGAAATCACTTTCCTTAAAATAATTTGTTCAAACACTGATTGGAGTTAATTAAATATAAAACACCTCATGGTTAAATAATATCGCGATACATTTGTTTACATTCAAATACTTCAGTAAATTAGTGAAAAAAATTAAATGTTTAATGCGTAAAAGTACAAATGAAAACTTCTAAATTATTGTAAAATGAAATGAATGGATGAATTATATGAATATGATGACAAAGCAATAATAATAAAAAGACTAGAATTATCAAACAAAATAACTTAAACAAAACTCACACATCAAAACTTTTAACAATAATCCATTGTCCGACTACTAGATATAAGTTTTCAAAAAATTTCGAATGTCACTATGCTGATTCAGGATCAAAATCAACATGATTCAAATATCTGTAACAATATATATACACAAGGCTTAGTTTCTAGCAAAAAAAAAGTACCGGAGCTCTAATATTCTGCAGTAATAGCAGCAAAGTGTATAATCCCCACCTCCCCCCCCCCACATATTTATATTTCATACACTGTTTGCAAATTTTAAAGTAATTGCGTCTTCCTCAAAAAGAAATTTTATATTTTTGACATATCCTTATGCTATATATAATAGGCTATCTATTTATATAAAATCCAAGTCTCTGTGTGTCCCTCACGATTCCGGTAGGACCACCTCATTGAAATGAGTAATTGTTGAAAAATACTAATGCAGGGTTACCACAGTAGCGCCAAATGTTGGCCAACTTGGCGATAGCTGGCTGATTTGGCGAAATTCCCTTTTAAAACCATTAATCTTTCATAAAGGAGGTCACCAAAATTTAATTTAAACTCCGCTTTTTAAAGATATTTTTTCAAAATCTATGGGTGAGAATTTAAAGTACATCTTTACATCTTCCTCCCGATGCTACTAATAAAATAACCGCCAATAGACGACGCTGTACTGTATGAGCTCCTAACTGCGCGATTTTAATGTGCTTTAGGTACTTTTCCAGTATAGGTGCCTTGGCGAAAAAGGAAATTTGGCAACATATTTTCCGGGAACCTATCCACTGTTTCATTTTATATACACACACGCATTTTTATTTCGATATTTATACGATTTATTTAACATAAAAAAGCCGTTTCTCTAATTTTATACAGAAACAGAAGTAATTTGTACATAAAAACATGAATAATATATATATAAAATAAACATATAAAGAGAACAAAAACGCTCATCAAGTTTGTTTTCATAGCTGTTTATATGATTTGAGAACAAATCTCAATATTTTTCCGTTATACGGACACCATGCCAAAATGTATGCTAATGCGCCAATTATTTCAAAATGCTAAAAGATATTTGTAATTTTATGCCAGCAGTTTAATATGAGTTTTATTTTATTGCTTTATTTTATAACAGTTATTTGTTCAATTATTTTAAGCATATATTTGTGATTTAATGAAATAGTTCGTAAAAGTCTGGAATTTTCAAATGTTATATTTTTTAAATGCTCACTTTAGTATCGACAATATTTTTTCTTTTATTTTTCAAATGCCTCAATTCACGTGATTTTCATTTTGCGCCAACTATTACGCTTGGCGACAGTGGTATCCGTATAACGGAAAAGTACCCAAATCTCACTTTCCGATGCCCAAATTACGCCAAGATTATTTTTAAAAAAGCCAAAGCCACTACAGTGGAAAATTACCAAACTGTCTATTATTTTGCGCTATCTGTGTTATAGTTTATACTATATGCAAGGTGAGTGGAGCGAAGAGTTTAAACATTAAATATTAAAGTTTCGGCACAGATGTCATATACGCCCCATGTTGGCGCGATTTTTTTCTGACGCCAATGTCATATACACAACGGGTACTTAACTGTCGCCAAAGTGTCGTTATTTTGCTTGATATGGTAACCCGGATGTTGTTGTTTATGCTGTTGATGTTTTCGCCAAATTGGCGTCGGAAAAAAATCGCTCCAATATGGGGTATATATGACAACTGTGCCAAAGTTTATATAAAGCAGTATAAGACTAAAAAATTAAGAATAAAATAAATGCAAAATAAGACTAAAAGGAGAAAGAAAAATCATGCGTTAAGCATAGAATATGAAACACTTTTCAACACATCCTGAATGCTTTAACAAAACTTCGTTATTTAGGGAAATAAGGTAAATAAGATAACTAAGTAAACATTTTAAAAAACGCATAAAAAATTTTAAAAATCGATTTCAGCAGTTACCGTCCATAGCCAATAGTACCGTTATTACATGCCACTATTTAGCTAAAATTTAATTTAAACTACTCTTAAAGCTACTGATATCACATTTCCAGATATTATCATCCATAGACGGTTATGTATCCAATTCTTTACGTGACCCTGTATATCATTTTATCTATATTCTACAAACATTTCTTAGTAACTAAATGCAGTTCAGCGTAAAACTGCATAACTCCTTTAAAAACCACCATTAAGCAATTTATTCTCATACTCAGTAACCCTTACGAATTCTTTTGTGTAGCCCTGCATATGAACTGTAGCATTTATACACACGGTATAGTACGCATAAATGTAGTGAAACATAAAAGCGCATATCATAATTAAAAATGCATTTCTAGCAATCATTGCTTATGTACAATACTTCGGAGAAAAGTTTATTGGCGAGAAAGAAGTTTGCCAACGTATTTTCCGACAACCTGCTTCTTCATACTCACAAGCAATTTTTTGCGGTACAGATATCATATTCGCCCCATATTGGCCCGATTTTTTTCGGTTGCCAATTTGGCGAAAACATCAACAGCATAAACAACATAATCCGGGTTACCACATCAAGCAAAATAACGACACTTTGGCGCAAGTTAAGTACCTGTTGCCTATATGATATTGGCGACAGAAAGAAATCGCGCCAATATGGGGCAAATATGACATCTGTACCTTTTTTGCATATATATACAATTTATTTAATGTAAAAAAAGCTATTTATTCATTTTTTATAAAGAAACAGAAGTAATTTTTGCACAGATGTCATATACGCATCGGGGTTGGCGTGATTTTTCTCTGACGCCAATTCGGCAGAAATCTCACTTTCGAATGCCAGTTACTTATATATTTTTAAATTATTTGCTATCATTTTGAAAAGGAAATAACTATAAATAAATAAAAGTTTGAATTATAACTATAGAACAAAACAGTTTATATAATTTAAAAACAGAAAATAAAAGTAAATAAACAATTTATTAATAAATAAAAAACAATAGCCGGGTTACCATAGCAGGCAAAATAACCGCATTTTAGCGCCAGTTAGGTATCCCGGCTCATATCTGAAATCTGTGCCGTAATTTGTATATAAAAAAACTATTATATATATTTAGAAACGATTTTTTTCTGTATATAAGTGCATATATAAACAAAAATAAAATCATTAGATTTGTTTTCATAGCTGTTTATATATTTTGGCAACATATCTCGCTTTCTGATGCCCGAATTACGCCAAGCTTTTTTTAAAAATGCGCTATAATGGAAAAGTACCTAAATAAATAATTAACAGAAATAACCAATTATACAAACTAAAAATTTTTATTTCGAGATCAAAGCATTGTTTTTAATTTCGATTAAAAATACATATATCCTTGGATAATTTTACTTGAAATTAGGTTCACGGCTTAATATCTCATTCCATAAACCTAAACAAACAGAAGTGATTCATTCATCGAGAACCGTAAAAAATATTAAATCATTGAGGTAATCATTCACAAAGTAAGTTCTCCAACAATCAATGGACAATATTCTAATGACGTCATAATAGGTAAAATGGTGGCGGTATCATTTGTTTATGGTTTGAAATCACAAAGATTTAATTTTGCAATGTCTCTTAGTTACATTATTTTATTGTCATATTTATGAGCCCAGAACAAAAGCATATTTTGTTATTATTTAGTTATTAAAGACGGAAAAAAATTATAAATGTGCATGATTTTAAAAATTTAAATAATTTTCCTTCTTAATACCAAAACATAACATCGGGAAGTAACAGCGAGTTTAAGTTAAATAAGTTTAGCTGTTTAATTCTGTTGTAATATTCAAAATAACTGTATTTATTAGATTTCAGTAAACAACATCAGGGCACGATTAAACTTTGAAGTTAGAGGAATTACAATGTCATTTCAGGACCTTTCTTTTGGAGAAGCTTTTCTAAATTCCACATATACATGGAAACTCTTCAGTGTTAGAAATATTATTCCTAGGACTGGCATAACATAAATAAAAGCCGGCAATTTTACACAAGTTTTTTAAAACTACTTTATATCAGAAATTTTACAAAAAACTGGTTACTTTTTTGTTATAGAGGCCCACACTATTAGAATTATGACAAGTTGCAGCCAATTTCGCCAAAGTCGTAACCAAGATCGTGAAGCACACACATATAATACCATATAATACCATTTCATGAAATCGTATACAATAATTTAATAGTTTTTACCTTACTTCAAGTGTGTAATTTATTTATTTTTAAGGCTTAACAATCTAAATTGTCCAATATATGAATTTAAAAAAGTCCTTCCGGCCAATTCCCGGGAGGAAGAGGTAGCTTTCATATTCCTTATTTTTAAAAAGCCAACTTATATTATTCAAACACACGAAGCTCAGTTAAGTGGAAACCGAATGTAGGAGATTCAATACTAATTTTTATCAATACTAAATCATTATGAATGAGAATTTCGCGAAATTAGTCAGCTTTATCCAAGTTGCTTTTATTTAAAGTCACTTATATTTGGCTGCCAAATTCGGCGATTTCTTAAAGTGCCTGCCATTTTAAGACAACATGGTATATGAGGCTAACCAGTGAACTTGGTCGAGACCTTAGTAATTGCTGTGCACATGCTCACTCACATCGGAATCGGTTAACATATAGGAGTGCTGTCGCATGCAAAAAATCAGATTTTTCAAAATGTCACCCACTTTAGAAATTGAAACTGCTATATCTGAGTCATTTTTTTAAGATAAAGGCAGGCAAAAAATGCTCCTGAATCCTTATATCAAGGTCAAATACTTAAGAAAGAAACCTTTTTCAATTTCTAATTTTTTTGCACCTCACCTTAAATATAATTTTTTTTTAATTTAATGGCCGCCATTTTGAAACAAGAAGGCTGATGAAGCTGGCGAGCGAACTTGGTCGAGATATTGATGTATACTATCCACATGCCTTCTTCCATCGAAATAGGCGAATAAGTGTGGTATCGCGTGACAAATACAAGATCGTTTCAAAGTGTTAGCCATGATAGAAATTCAAAGTGCTATAATTCAACCACTTTTTAAGATATATACAAAAGAACAAATTTTCAGAAACAAAAACTGCTCCAGAATCTTTGTATTAAGGCCAAACACATAAAAAAAAATCTTTTTCATTTTCCAATTTTTTAATACCTCATTTTAAATTTTAAATTACATTTTTTAAAAAAAATGGCAGCCCTTTTGAAACAAGATGGCGAATGAAGCTGGCCAACGAACTCGGTCGAGACATTGGTATGTACTATGTACAGACCAAGTTACATTCAAATCGGTTCATAAATACGCCTGTTATCGCGTGACAAAAATCAGGTCGTTTTAAAATGTCAGCCACAATAGAAATTCAAAATGTTATAACTCAGCCATTTTTTTAGATGTAGACGAAACAAAACCTGTTCCGGAATCTTTGTATTAAGGTCAAACACATACAAAAAAAATCTTTTTCATTTTCCAATTTTTTGGTATCTCATTTTAAATTTATTTTTTTTTAATTTTTTTAAATGGCCACCATTTTGAAACAAGATAGCGAATGAAGCTGGTCAACGAACTCGGTTGAGTTATTTGTATGTACTATGTACATACCAAGGTACATCCAAATCGGTTCATAAATACGTCTGTTATCACGTGGCAAAAATCAGGACGTTTCAAAATGTCAGCCACGCTAGAAATTCAAAATGCTATAACTCAGCCATTTTTTAAGATATAGACGAAACGAAAACTGCTCCCGAATCTTTTTATCTAGGTCAAACACATAAGAATTTTTTTTTTTTCAATTTTCAAGTTTTTGCTACCACATTTCAAATTTAAAATTTTCTTAAAATTTTAAATGGCCGCCATTTTTAAACAAGATGGCGGATGAAGCTGGCCAACGAACTCGTTCGAGACATTCGTCTGTGCTATGTATAAACGAAGTTACATCCAAATCGGTTCATAAATACGCCTTTTATCGCGTGACAAAATTCAGGACGTTTCAAAATGTCAGCTTCGCTAGAAATTCAAAGTGCTATAACTCAGCCATTTTTTAAGATATAGACGAAACAAAAACTGCTACGGAGTCTTTGTATAAAGGTCAAATACATAAGAAAAAAATATTTTCCATTTTCAATTTTTTGGTACCACATTTCAAATTTTAAATTTTTTAAAAAATTTCAAATGGCCGCCATTTTGAAACAAAATATCGGATGAAGCTGGCCAACGAACTCGGTCGAGACATTGGTATGTACTATGTACACACCGAATTACATCCAAATCGGTTCACAAATACGAGAGTTACAGTGTGACATAGGTCATATATATATATATATATATCAATTTTGAACGGAGGGTGGTTTCGGGGTCTGGGGATCATGATCGATGAAAATATACCAAAATTTTTTGAAATCGCTTTCCTCCGAACGGTTGCAATAGGTAGCTTTTTGTAAAGAAAGCTACCTAAAAATGTAAACAAAGATTGAATAGACATGACCGCAAAGAGCCTCAAATCTGCATAACACTTGGAACCAAACTGTGCAGATTAGTGGTCTTCTACTGTACAGTTTTTCATAAACGTGTTTCGTTCTTAAAATGTGTTATTTTCATCTATCACTGCGGAACAAACGAGAAAACTCATATTCTTGCACATGAGTTGTATATATCTTTATATCTAAATTTCCGTCATTTTTGACGGGCTACCTTTCTAGTCACGGACTTCTTTTGTATTGGTGCGCAGTATTTATAAACTCTGGTCTGTTCTGACTAATATTCAAATATTCACTAAAAATAAAGAAGTACTGGAGCTGCGCTCCTGTGATATTCGGAGCAAATTAAGTGCCGCGCGGAGCTAGAAAGTTAATCAGAGAGAATATTTTAAAAACACGAACAAAAAGCGGCGATTAAAACGGCAGAAACAGTTGCGACTAATTCTGACATTCCTTATCGCCGTTCTGAAACCATTGAAAAAAAAAAAAAAAAAAACCTACACAGGACATTCTATGTCACATGTGTAAGCGCTTTGGTAGGAAAGAACACAAAAGATTTCAGATGGGAGGGAAAGAAATAAAAATGTAGGCTTTGATTTTATAGAAACACTATTTCCGCTGAACTCCGGAGTGAGCGCCGGTGAATTCAGACCAATATTTAAATTTAAAACAAAGAAGTAGCGGAGCTGAGAATCAAACAGAATGTATTAACGATAATATCCAACGCAAATTAAACACTGCTTATAGGCTAATACTTCAACCCTACATTAATTTTCATCTTAAATTTCTGCTTCATTTTATTAATCAGAGTAACACGAACATAATATTTAATAAAATAAATATTATCGTTATTCTGTTTGCGAATCGCCGGGTTAGCTAGATAGAAATGCATGGTCGCTGCATCAGCAACCGATGTACAACAGAACTACGAAAAATCGAGAAAATCGCACAAAAATCGTTATCACAGTGCCCCCTACATATCCATTTTCAATTGACCCTGGCGTCAATAGTCAAAAATATACGTATGAAGTTTGGTTCAAATCTATGCCTAACTTTGTATGCTTTCTGGTGAAACAATAATGAAAATGGTATCAAAATCGCTATTACAGCGCCCGCTACCGGCGGAATATCCCCAAATTTAACCTGGCCCTGCTGGCCATAGTCAAAATTAGATAATTTCCTATACTTTCCGATGATATAAAGAGACATACATGTATACGGACAAACAGATATTTTGAAAAACATGTTTTTCGGGATCTCTGACCTTTAAAACGTGTAAATCCGTCGAAAACTGGAAGTCAAACAAAAATTCGATTACAATACTTTCTTCTGTTATAGATAAAAGAAAGTAAAAAAAGATAAGGCTAAAGCAAATATTTTAATAGAGGATTTTTTTAAAGGTAAAAAAAAAAAAAAAAAATCCCAGTAACAAAAAAAAATTTAAATTTTTAATGCAATTTTTGACGTTTTTCTTTAAATTTTGCAGCGATTTTTCCATATGAATAAAAGGAATCCAGCTTTATTTTTTTAGCCCACTATAGTATTAAATCTTGTCATTTTTTCAATAAAGTTTATTTGGAGTTCGTGCAGAGATATTCGCATTTTTCTAGAATTTTTTATGCGATTTTTAGAATTTTGAGATTTGTAAAAGAACTCGGTTACCAACTTTTAGCCAAATATAATAATTTTTTTCCTCTGCGAGTTTGAACTCCCCCCCCCCCCCACTTCATGGCGATTTGTCTGCATTTGTGAAAGAAATCTAGTTTTAATCTTTTAGTCTAACATAGTAAATACTGTCCTCTTTTTTTTTCCTTTCATTAAAGTTTATTCTTAATTTCTCGCAGTTCTTTTATCCAATTTTTAGAGATTTTCGCGTTCTGCAAAAATTTTTTGACGTTCGTAAAAGTAATTCGGTTTTGAAATTGTAGCTTAATCTAGTAATTTTTGTCCTTTGAGATGTTTTGGCCTCACCAGTGGATGAGAGGTTCTGCTCTCGAAGCTGGTAGACGGGAGGTGCTGGGTTCGAACCCAATCGCGCCCGTCGGCCTAACCGTTTCGGAGTTTTCGTGGTTTTCTTCGAAACCTTGGATTTCCATGCGTAAATACGGGTTAGGTTCCCTTAGAAAGACCCCCACGGAGGGCACTCCCCCTAGGGCCTATATCCCTCGAGTTGATAATCGGCTGTCAAAAATCAACCCAACCCAACCCTTTGAGATTTTAGTGTTTTTCTTTGCGATTTTCCAGAATAATAATCACCAGTTAACAAAATGCCCGGATCTTGAAAAATTCCGAATTTCGACATCCGGATTTGAGACTCTCTACTGTATAGGGCTCCTTTAACTCTCCTTTATCTTTTTAAGAGTTATAGGAGCCTTAGTACTGTATTGTTAAATCTGCATACGCGTTCCCCGAGAGTTATTAGAACACGTTGATATAGTGCATTCACTAGGTTTTTTCCAAAAAGGCTGTTAAAATAATATAATAATTAAAATCATTCACAGAAAAAAAATTCCAACGCAGAACAGCATACAAAAACGAGGGAAGCGAGGCGAATCTGTCCGCCACGGGACGTAATGCGCGAACAGTTAAGAAATCTTTACAGTTGGCGAATCGCACGAATGGTACCCCTGCAACAAATTGTAGCGCTTTAATTATTGTTTAATTATTAAAATACTTTTCTACCTAATTTTTCCGGTTAAATGTTTTTGTGTACTTTCAAAAACATGATTTAAAATAATGATTTATTAAATCTTGCAATTTATATATTTTTGCTGTTTTTTTTATTTTTTTTAGGGTTCCGTACTTAAAATGTAAAAACGGAACCATTATAAGATCACCCTTGTGTCTGTCCGTCTGTCATAGCCACTTTACTCGTAAACTATGGAACGTGGAAAGTTTAAATTCGGGGAAGCAATAAAGAGTGTTGACCCACATATATTCAGATTATTGAACATTTATAAATATATTTAGTAAAAATATATAGGGATAAATTCAGTTGCTTGAAAAAAAAAATTTCTTTGTGTATCGTGTAAGGTATCGTGTAAGGTATCGTGTGAAAGATTTCGTAACGCTGAATTCAAAAATACATTTCTTTTAATTTTAGGTATTACATTTTCAAAGATATAGTCAAAAATGTAGCGCAAAAGTATGCCCCCCCCCCCCCCATCTAATTCCAAATCTACTGAAACTAAAATTATGAAAAAAATTAGAGGGAGTAGACATTAATATAAACCTTGCAGGAAAATTATAGCGATTACCCTAGGTCACATAGTTTTTAAGAAAAGCGCATTTTTCCGTTACACACAAATTTCGATTTACGGGCATTCAGCAAAACTGTTGAGTAGCGCTGGAGATACCTATCGTAGTAGAAGTATGAAAGTATTGTTGATCATGATTTTCGAAAAAAAATCGTCAGTAATTAGCTGAGATATGAACCCTTAAAGATATGGACGGTTTGGACATACATAATGACAGGGGCGGCGTACGCTATGTACCATCGGCTTTTAAAGCCTAGATTACAACTTTTAATGATATATGAGTGTAATGAAATGGCCAGTAACAATATAAAAGCAATAAACGTCAAATTGTTATAAACAGATTAATTCAAGGGGGTCTCAGGACTGTTAAAGCTTTAAAAAAATTTTAATTTAAATTTTTTTAGATGCTAATCTTCTTTTTTTTCTGAACATTTTAATATAATTGTTTCCTTCAAATTCACATTAGAACAGAAGTTATGGCTTTTAGAATAATACCGGCTCAATAGGTTAAGCAGCATTTTCGAAAATTTTAAGTCATTTTTCTCCAATTGACTTTCTTGAGCATATTGCGCACAATATCTCAAAAACATTTGAGTATTTTTTCATGAAATTTTCAAAACATAGGTTTTATGTTAATCTGTATAAACTGAACCTAAAATTTCCTTTTTATTGTTAAAAAAAAATATTTTTTAAGTGATTATGTTTTTCAAATTTTCAAAATTTTCTATTAGCCAAAGGTAAACTTTGAACGAATGTATTGTTTTAGCTGTACTGTAGAAAGAAAGGTTATTACTATGCTGAATTTAGTTTTATGAAATGCCAAATGAAGTTTAAATATGCATTTCTTTTATTGTCAGTACCGAATTAAGTTCATTATAAAGAGATTGAGATAATATTAAACTAGTCGGATGTGTCAATCTCAAAACTTTCTTCTATCTCATACATGTCAATACTTCCTGATAAATGCAGCACAGCAGCGCCATCGGTTAGGCGATTTATACCAAAATCTAATCAGGGACAACTTTCGTGAACTTCTAATTGAATTTGAAATTTGGGGAAAATTCGTGCATTTTTTTTTTTTTTGAGATAGAGCTATTACGGAAGTCGTTAAAGTTCTGAGTTGCAGTGGAACCTCTTGGGCAATTTACACCAAACACTTATCAGCATCAGTTTATATCAGGGACTAACTGAATCTAAAGTTTGATGAAAATTCATGCATTAGTTCTTGAGATGCAGCTATCGCGGAAATCGGGAAAATTGCAGCATAGTAGCGCCACCTGCTGGGCGATTTATACCAAAAAGTAATGAGCACCAATCTATATCAGGGACTAACTGGATCTAAAGTTTTATTAAATTCCGGTCAATAGTTCTTAAGATAGAGCGTCCACAAATACATATCATCACATATGGAGAGACAGACTCACAGACAAACATTTTGTAAAAACATGTTTTTCATTACTTCTGTACCCTAAAACGTATAAATCCGTAGAAAACCGAAATTCGAAAATTTTCACCAATCCAATACTTTTTTCTTGTAAAGATAGAAGAAAATAAATAATGAGTTATACAAAATGGCTGTATTTGATATTTTTTAGGTTCCATATATCTTTGAACTTTCTACCCAACCCTACTTTTCATAGTTTTTTACAAAGTGTTAGTATTCTTTTAGCAAAGGTTTTTTTTTAATAATACAATTACTAATTCATATATTTATTGTACGGAACCCTCTGTACGCGAGTAATACTCGCACTTGACCGTTTATTTCTTTTTTAGAAGTGTTATGACCAGAATGATAAAATTAGTGGAAAGAGTTGAAATAAAATTGCGAATATGTACGTTTCACATTGCAGATTTACAATGCAACAAACTCATCAAGACCTAGTATGTCTATAATTGTATCATTCTTTTAAAAATTGCATTATCTCGGCGAATGATTAAATTATTCAGTAATAGTAAACTATATAACTAATAGAGTGACATTTTTCTTGTTTCTCGAGACTTCAGTAACTTTGAAGATTTTGAACCTGTAATTAATAAAAACTGATACATGGACACTATAGAATAGTTTTATATGTAATCGTTTGAGTACGCGTTTCTTTATCTACAGTTTCGAGTAATAATAACATTAAAAAAAAAAAAACATAATATTATATTTTCTCTTCTTGATATACTTTTCTTAACTGATTTTTGAACAACATTTCAATAGTTTTTAAAATCTACAAAAAAAAAAAAAATACAGCTAAATCTCAAAAAACTACATCATCTAATACAAAATATTGTGTTGATTGTGGATCTTGTTAAATTATTATAAACATTTAAATTATGCAAAAATTTCCAAAATCTTAGTATTTAACCCTATGTAATTTCAAGATTTTTACAATATTTTTTGAGAAAATTGATTTTAAATTATTTTTTATATGGTTATGCATACAACATATAGGGAAATAATGAATGGTGAGGCAACCAATATATATCTGTAAATCTTAATAGGAATTCCATACGTGATATATCTTATTTGAACAGTCATGAATACAGCCATCAGCAATGGAGGCTACGGTGGATGCGGTGACAGGAGCTACAACATGGTATAGTCAATAGTATCTTGACTGTGGATGACAAATGACAGATGGATACAATGTTCATAATTTGTATGCTGTTCATTTCGTTTTAACTCTTTACTTTAATTTAAAGCGCACAAGGCCTCATACGTATGATCCAGATATTTTCGTGACTAATTAAGCAATATCAGTACCACATTTGAAAAGCAACTAGTATCAAATCACTTAATAAAGCTGTCGATAACTCCCAAATTATACGGGATTTTTGTTTGTTTTCGTAAGCCTTATTTGAATTTAAATTTTGGTTATACATGTCAAAAAAACTCGATTATATTATGTATAATTTTTTCGAATAATGTTTAATCAATCTTTTAAAATTTAGATAACAAAATGTTGCAATATTTTACAAAAAAAAAAAAACATATTTTTGTTTATGCTTGTCGTGTTTCTTTCTTTTTTTTTCTTTTTTTTTTAAGAAAGGAAGAAAAATCTTTCTTTGACTATTCAACGTTTTTTAACAACCATAACAATATAACAAAATTTCTATACGCTGTAATTATCTAACTATATTTTTGAAAACAAATATTAAAAGAAAATTCAGTTTCTATAATTTTTATAAACTTTCTTGAAATTGAAAATAAAATGATTGATACATTTAAATATTGAAATATTGAAGAATCGTTTGCAGATGTCACTTTATTAAGTGATAAAGAAAAACACAGAGTAAAGAAAAAAAAATAGAAATGAATTGTGCTGGCTGAGGATGGGGCCAAAAATACAACAGCAAAATTTGTTACATTTCGCTCAAGTACAACCACGTAATTGACGCGCTTGTGAATTGAGACCTATATTCTTTGCTTTTCCGTTCGAAAATTGTTATTCATTACTCGCGTGTTGGCTATAGTTATGATTTAATTTTAGATCAAAAATGACTAATGTAATAAATAATATTATATAAATCTTCGTAGGTAATAATGATTTATTTTATAATACCCCACACAGCACATATCAGAGACATCGCAACGTCCCTTTATTCTCACGTCTAAGTGCGATGTAAATAGAGCATCTCCGAGATGACAAGAAAGACTGTCGCTGAGATCATCTCTTGCGACATAATGGAAACACAAGCTGCCGTTTTCGCCCATGTGCAAATACCTCCAAGTTACTGGCGCATATTTGAACTTAATGGCGTCAAATATAATTTGTAGTGAAGGATGTGCGCGTGCCACGTGATTGCTCCGTGTTTGGATTTGATATTGTGTATTGTTCTTACTATTTCTAAAGTGCTGCTTGGACCATTTGAGGCAACAGCCTGCCGCTATAGGTTTCAGAGAACCCCCTCTCAAAGCTCTAAAGTGGTGCTTCTTCAGTATGGAAATTTTTAATTAACTATCTGGAAGAAGTATAGTGTTTTGTTGTTTGTTTGTGCGTGTGTGTGTGGGGGGGGGGGGGATAATAAAATTATAAGAGCTTCCTGAGATTTATACTTTTACAATAAAGTTTATCAATATATTATTTATCTGTGCCATAAATATTGATTTTTTTTTTTGTTTCGATGAAGAGCAATTATAAGGATATACTTAGAATAATCACTAATACATTATTTCGTCTCATACTATTATATAAATAGTATTGCTCATCATAAAACATGTATTGTATGAATTTTCTTTTTTTTTTCCTTTTTTCTGTTATTTGATTGAATTGATATAATAGAAATATTTATTCAACAATAGTTATTAAAGTTTATCATTTACTGCTTTAAAAGTATATATCTGATTTTTTTTTTTTTTTTTTTTTTTTTTTTTTAAGCTAAAGGATATATTTAAATTTTTAGAGGTGTGTGTGTGTGGGGGGGGGGGGAGGTGATTCAATATATTACTTAATAAGACTTCTTAACAATACTAAAGAAATTATAATGTGTACATTTCGATTATAAAAATAAGCTTGCAAATATTATAATGTATAAAAATTAGCATTTTAGGAGATCTACTTCTAAATGATTAACAATTGATCTTCATCAAGTATAAAATGCTTGCATTCATAAATATGAGTTTTTTAACTAATTAAGTTTGAATCAATATAATTCATAGAGTGAAATAATGAAATATATATGATGTAAAACAAGCAACTCAGGAGCAATTGATTGAAAAAAAAGTTGTTTTATAGTTTGTTTAACATGGATGAGAAAAAATGTAAACAAACTTAGAATAAACACTAATACATCTCTTCGTCTCATACTATTGTATAAATAGTATTGCTCATCATAAAACATGTATTGTATGAGTTTTATTTTTGCTGTTATTTGATTGAATTGATATAACAGAAATATTTAATAAACAATTGTTATTAAAGTTTATCATTTGCTGCTTTAAAAGTATATATTTGATTTTTTTAGCTAAAGGATATATTTAAATTTTTATTTGTTTATTTTTTGTAAATCTGACCCTATACTGATTAAAGAAAACACACAATGCAAAAAAGCTGACTGAAATTACTACATAATTTGAGAGTACATCATATTGAAACTTATTTAGTTTAGTATTGTTGTTTATGTGTGGGTGGGATAATAGAATTATAAGTGTCTCCAGACATTTATATTTTTGCAATAAAGTTTACCTTTTTTTCCCTCTATCTTGGTCAAAAATATTGATTTTTTTTTGTTTTTATGAAGAGCAATTATCACATTTTTTATTAAATGTAATTAAATACGAGGGTGGGGAGTTACGGCTTTTACAGAACTCTATTTTTTGAATCGGTAAACTGCTATTTGCTAAGACAATAAAATTGTATTAGTCATTGATATTTTTGCATAATAAGTACTTAAGAAAATATTGTAATATATACATATGTCAGGTTTTATTTATCATTTAAAAAGTCTGTATATAAAATAAGCATGAATATCTTAATTTCAACTTGCTGGTATAATAAGGTTTGTTTTTGTTTATATTCAAAAGCTTATGTTTAATTTATAAAAAAAATAAATTACAAATATATATATATATATCAAAAGTTACAAAATATTTAACATTTGCATGAGGAATAATAAATGAATAATTATTTGCTAGAAACATTGTTTTATCCTATCGGATAAATTTCTTTAATTCTAATAGAGCATGTTAATTTAATATTACTGAAGATAATTGTTAAACTTTGCAAATTCGAAGTAGATAAAAAAAAAATTCCATAGTAATTAACATCAGTTTATTTGTAAATAATTGCAATAAAAATAGTTATTACAAATAATGAAATTATTATTATTTAATCTATATTAGAGTATGTAAAACTTGTGTATATATGCAAAAAGATTTATCAATATCATGCTTATGATTCAACTAAACAAATTTTCAAAATTATTTAGCTGAATTATTTTAATCTGTAGATATGCGGAGTTTTATCATTTATCAAATATTTATTTATTTTTAACATAATATCATAGTACAACAAACTGCAAAATTTAACCCTTTTCACTTTAAAGACTCTGTTGGAAAAAAAGGGGAAGGGCAATATATTGCTTAATAAGTTTCCTTAATAATACTTAAGAAATTAATGTGTAAATTTGGATTATAAAAATAAGCTTGCAAATATTGTAATGTATAAAAATTAGCATTTTATGGCGATCTACTTTTAATGATGTTTAAAAATTTATCTCCATCAGATATAAAATGCTTGCATTCATAAATATGAGTTTTTTAAATAATTAAGTTTGAATCAATGCAATTCATAGATTGGAATAGTGAAATATATATGATGTAAAACAAGCAGCTCGGAAGCATTTGAGAGAAAAAAAAAAGTTTTATAATTTCTGTTTAAAATTGATGAGCAGAATTGCAAACAAACATATAATAAACACAACACACCTCTTCATTTGATGCGATTATTCAATAGTATTGCTCATCATAAATCATGTATTGTATAAGTTTTCTTTTCTTTTTTCCGTTTGGTTGAATTGATATAATAGAAATATTTATTCAACAAGAGTTATTAAAGTTTATCATTTTCTGCTTAAAAAAAATAGCTAAAGTATATATTTAAATAAAATCTTAAGACGAAATGCAATAGTTCACCTTGATTCAATCACAAAATATACAATATGAACTTTAAAATGCTCACTGTTTTACTTAAAAGACAGCAATAAAAAAAATAATAATATAGATGTTACAATTTAACAAATTACAAATGTACAGATTTTACAAATTTAAAATAAATTGTACATTTTTTAACTTGTAACATCTGTATTATTATTTTTCTTTTGTAAGCCTTTTAAGTAAAACAGTGAACTTTGTAAAGTTTATAGTGTATATTTTGGTATATATTTAAATTTTTATCTGTTTATTTTTTGTAAATCTGCACCTATAGAGAATAAGGTAAATGCGATAAAGACGATAAAAAAACTTTTCGGAATACGATACACCCCGTAAAAGCATTATTCTTTTATTTTCGTCCAGACATTTGGATAAGAGAAAGTTAAACGAAATAGTATAAGAAACATAAAATGTGAGTGAACATTCTTTCTTAAACGACGGGATATTTCACAAATCGCTGTAAGAATTTTTGCAAAGACGAGCATCTGGAAAAATGATTAATTATTTGATATAATGTATTTTTAAGGATTTGTAATTTGTTTATGAATTTTTCAAAATCTTGTAACATAAAATAAAAACATCAAGTTTTGTGAAAAGAGAGCGGACTTTTCTTTAAGAGATGTATAAATGTTATCCAAAGGCGATAAGATAAATTTTCAGAAATGGGATACACTCCGTTAAAGTACTATCTTATTATTTTCACCCCAAGTATTTGGAAGCGCAAAGGTTAAAGGAAGTAGTATAAAAAACATGTAATGTGACTGAGCATTGTTTGCTGAAAGATAAAATGTTTTACAACACATTATAGGAGGAGAAAACTTTTGTAAGGACAAGATTCCGCAAAACGACTTATTTTTTAAAATAATCAGTTTTAGAGACTAAGCAAAGTAGTTGATGAGAAATGACTTCAAATTGCTGAATAAAAATCTATAGTGTGTACTTCAAGTTTTATTCTACAAACTAACATAAGCTAACTTAGATACCAATCTAAAAAGAGTGAAAAAAAATAAAAAATCAGGCCTCTTGAAAGAATCTTCAAGTACTAGCTGGCTTTAATACTTGATGTATTATTTCCTCCATCAATGGATTTATGTGCTTGTGAAATTTCGACTATCTATCATTAAAATATTTGTTTTACGTTATATATTTTAATTCTATTATAGTTGCTAACAGCTTTAAATCGAGAATTTAAGCAACGAACAACTAAAAATGGGTAAATTTTTGCAGGAGTAAAAATCAGTAGATTTAAACCTACTAAACTAAACTAAACTCTGTGGCTATACAATCCATGAAGGATCTGTGCCGACAGTGCCCATCTCTGTTTTATTGACCTTGAGCCCCGAGGCGCTATACAGCTTGCGTCCCGGCCAGGTGGTTAGCCTAACGCGAGACCTATAAACCTACAGCTATAATAATTAATTTTACTATGATCATTACAGAGAATGATTCAGCAATATTATTGCAATAATAGTGTATAAATTTTACGAAAAAGAATATGCTTAAGTTTTTCTAATGAACAAAATTTTCATTTATTCTTTTACAGTCTACATTGGTATTTTTTTTATTTGTTTAAACGAGTATCTTATTTCAGCTGCAGCCCAAACTGAACAAACACAAATGTACCCGATTAGTCATCAGTCTCAGTATCGTATCTAAAAGAAACATTGGTTAAAACATATTGAAATTCGGACAAGAAAATTAAAGAGGATGCTGAACTTGTTTTAACATTAGTATGCGAATGTTTTCTAATTCTTATAGAATAGACAGTTAAACAAAAATTTAAAGTTAAGCATATAATAACTAAATTGTTCGTTATCCTTCAGAACTAATGTATAGCAATCGTAAAACTATAGTTCTACTTATTAGTTTATTTAATATCCTTCATGAAGAGCTTTTACACTTCATCTAATTTTTGACATCACTTTTATTTTTTTTAATGACAACTTTTGCATTCTTTAAGGGGACAGTTTACCCTTTTACCAATTTTATTATTTTTAAAAATATGGTACAAAGGGTTAACTCGCTGTATTTCAATGTTCAACTAAAAGTAGATTTTGAAAAAAAAATTAACCGCATATTTAATTAATTTTTTTTTATTTAAAAAAATAGAATTTTTAAAAATTCCTACAACTTTTTAAAATATTGATATTTATGACCATTTTTATTTCAGGTTTTTAAATGTGTATCACACAAGACTGCGCATGGATTTTTAGATACATGTAATATTACATTTAACACTAGAACGGCGGGAGGGGTCATTTTGACACCTGAGTACTTTCGCCAGTTGTTTACTTTTGTTTGCTTGGGCGAAATCATTTGAAATTTTTTGACTTTTCCTAAATAGATAACATATATTTCTGAAAAAGAATTCAGCTTTCTAGATTTGTTAGTTTTTGAAATATTGACTTGTATTCCTAGAACGGCGGACGGGGGTCATTTTGACCCTTTTAGTAAAATACTCTTTGTACTCGAAGCTGCTTTTGTTGCTATACTATATGTTTGAGGAGCAATAAAAAAAGGGTTTAGATTTTTATTCATTGTCGTCCAAGGCATGAGGAATACTATTTTGCAAAGAAACTATCCCAAGAGATAGATTCAAGGAAAGAAAAAAAATTTTAGGTTTGATGAAAAGACAACGAGATCTAGCAGACTACAGACTGATAAATTTGCTCTTGCATCTGAAATGTGGAATAAATTTATTGAAAATTGCAAAACATGCTACCGACCAGGACAAAATATTACAGTTGATGAACAATTGTTCCCATCTCAAGATATATATAAATTTACGCAATATATGCCAAATAAATCGGATAAATTTGGAATAAAATTTTGGTGATCTGTTGACGTTGATACTAAATACCTCTTGAATGAATTTATTTATCTAGAAAAAAGATGAAACAGCCATTCCTTAATTACATTTATCGGAAAATGTTGCCATGAAATTAACAGATCCCCATCTAAACGAAGGGAGGAATATTACGACAGATACCTATTTTACTAGCATCAAATTAGCAGAAATGTTAAAAGCTAAAAATACAAGTTTGGTTGCACAATGAAAAAGAACAGAAGAGAAATTCCTATATCATTGAAAAATATGCGCAGTACTCTTTATTCATCGAAGATAGTGGAATGTGATAATATGACACTTACCATCTATCAAGCCAAAAGAAAAAAAAAGTGTTTTTCTACTGAGCTCATTACATTCTACTATAAAAACTGAAGACGGTCTCAAGAAGTTGCCCGATTCAATAAAATATTACAACACAACGAAGTATGGTGTGGATATCCATGATCAGATGTGCCGAAAATACTCCGTGAAATCGGTTTCTAGACGATGGCCTGCACATATCTTTTTCAATATTTTTGATCATGCAGCTTTAAACACCTGGATAATTTATAAAAGTGTAACAGGCAAGCCTATCAGTAGAAGAGATTTTCTATTAAATTTAGGGGATGTGTTCAGAATGGATCTTATGGTTTCAAAACTCCCAAAGATCTTTTCTGAGTCTTCAGAAAGAAAAATAAACACGAAAATAAAATACATATGAAGAGAAACAAATATCAAGTACATACATGCAATGGAAACAAATCTTGAGAATTTTGCACACCATGTTTCAAAGTTGTGTGCAGAAAATGTACTGGAAAAATTGCTTTTTTTTTGTTATAACTGAATTAATTCCTAATACGCGTGCACAATTTGGAGTATTATAAGCATTAAATAAAATTGAAACAGAATGCTTAACATATTAACCATTCAGCTACACTTATAATGAAATAACGGAAACAACAGAACAAATTTCCCATTTATGGATTTAGAGAGTGAATCATTCGGCGAATAAGTTAGATGGAAAATATATATATATATATATATATATATATATATATATATATATATATATATATATATTAATTTATAAATTGTGTTTTAGTTTAGTTAACATTAGTTTTAATTTGTGAAAACATTAATTTTAAATCGATTTTTATTTCAAATTAATGAGTTTTTTGATTAGCTGTAGTATGGTCCAATTAATTGCCATGTAGGCGTTACATATACAGTACTTCTAAAATTCAATAAATTATCGAGTAATATTAAATATAAATTATGAAATACACGGAAATGACATATTTTTGCCAATGTATGGCATTTAAAATTGTTTTAACGTTGTTATATCAGTATTTTCATTGAGGGGTCAAAATGACCCCTTCCCGCCGTTCCAGTAGGTAAGATTTTCCCGCCGTTCTAGTGTTAATATAATATTTTTACTGATATATATATAGTGTAAAACGATGAAATCTAACACATCTTTATATACTTTTATTTTTCTTTTAAATAGCCAAAATCCTGAATGATAATTCCATCCGCAGATTTATCACATATATAATAAAAGACATGAACAAAAAGTTTAAATCTCTATCTGAAATACCAAGCCTTAGTATTTTGTAATCAAGAAAGCAAAGGAAATATGAATAAGTAGAAAAAGCCATTTGATGTTTTAATTTGTGTGGGTAATGTTGCGCGGGGTATGTTTACAAAATTTACGATATCTTGCGATATAATTGCTTTATGGTAAAAATCAGGTGTCAAAATATTCACAATTAAACAGACTTTCATTTCATATTTCAAACTAAAAATCGATTATTGGATCAATTTTGCGTTAATAAACTTAACCCTTATTCACTAAACCTCTATGATAAGATAAAAACAAACTTTTAAAAAAATCAACGATTCAGCACATACTATATGGCACATTTACTGGCACATTGCAAAGAAATTAAGATTACCGTAGGTAGAGGATATATATTAGAACTATTAATTTAATAAGTTTGGATACTTTTTCCTAGTAAATTACGCTCAAACGTTTCTCAATAAAATATATGATAATTTTCTTTTATAAACAAAAAAAAAAAAAATGAAATAAATACAAAATGCCCTTACAATGAAAGTTGTGCTTTACATCTCTTAAAACAAAGAAAAATGTAGTTTTGCAACGGGAAAGAGAGAAGTTTATTTCAAGAGTTGTGTCAATATGAATGTTACGATAAGGAGTTAAGTAAACTTCTGCAAACATGATACATTGTGTAAAAAAACTATTGATTTTCGCCCAAAATATTTGTAAGAGCGAAACTTAAAAGATGTGGTGTAAAAAGTCATACCTTTTGGCTAAGCATTTTTTGTTGAAGAATGAGAGGTAACTAACTATTAGAGGGAATCAAACAACCATTTCCAATTAAAACGCACAGTTAGGATTACCAGTAGTAAATCAAATAGTTACGACAGAAATTAATTATTAATACTATTATAAAAACGTTCATTTATTTTAAATAGAGGATTTGATATAATGAAAGTTGTAAAGAGTTGAACATATCAAATTATGAGTGTTAAGGTGTCGGGGGAGAGAGAAAACCGTGATATAGTAAAGTTTTCACAGAAAACAAACAGTTCTTAATGTGTCAGTGCGTGTAATAATCGCATTTCTCTGAAGATCCACTAGAATAAAATCTCTTAAGACTAGTTTAAAAACTTGTTAGCATTAATAGGAAATAAACTAAATTATTAATTGAAAAATTTAAAAAAAATAAATGAAATCAATTCAAAATAAAAATGTGATGTGCGTTGTTCATATACAGGCCACTCATCTGAGGATTTATTGTTTATACATAGGGTGACCCCCACCAGTAATTAGTACCCTTCTAGCAGTTGTGCCATTTCAGACGGAAAAGAGTTTTATACGTAGCACTAGACATAATATTTTTGTTTGAATGTTAGTGCACATGCTGTCACATTGTTGCCAGTTGTCTGCAGTAAAAGAAGTCATTTTATGATTTTTTTTTAAATTAAAAAGTGTAAAAATTTAGTTTTTGATTAATTGGAGACAATTACGGTAAGTTAAAATAATCATCTTCTGTCTTGCTTATTAACTAACATTTTTATAAGAATTATTGTTAATCATAACCCGAGGATGATATTTTAAAGATTAATTTTATATTTTTGATTGACTTCTTTCGCCTGATCAACCACTGGGAAAATGGGAATTAAAAAACTAGTTATTTATAGTTTTGTTGCTATTTAATTTCAGGGGATTTCATTTTGGTCCATTATACAACGTTCATTAAGGGTTGTAGGAATCATGTTAGTTTACATCTAAAACTTAGGAAATATAATAAATGCTTCGTAGCAGTAATTTTATTTTATCAACTACTGGCTGGGGCTGGGTCACCCTATAATCGACATTTTTAATGCTTTTTATGCACAATCGTGTGTTTCTGAACTCAGTTATCAAACATTAAAGACAGAAAATAAGAAACAACCTAAAGTGACTAAAACCCAAAAACAGCATTCATTTGAATGGAATAGGCCTGAACAGCCCGACCCCCCCCCCCCCCACACACACACACACATCTTACGCGTCTCTGAGACAAGGATCTTAAATATTTTCCGAATCTAAACTGCTTAAGACTTTTAAAATAACAGAAAAAATTATATAAGTTCTAACTTACAATTTTTTGTAATAAAATTACATAAAACAGGACAAATGACAAAAAGTAAATAAGCAAGTGGTGTGTTATTAGGAAAATAAATGTTCAAATGTGAATTCCAAATTTTTTTCTAGTAATTAATGAACTACCTCTTCCATAAAGGATCTGATGTATTTATGAATTCATGAGTTTAAATACATATACAGGCATCCCCGACTTACGTAAGTAATGCGTTCCGTAAAATTTTGCGTAAAATTTTACGTAAGTCGAATTTGTAAATTCCTTAGTTAAAATTTCTTCAGAAACTGCAATATTTATTATACATGTATAATATATACATTATTTATACAGTATTATTTTATTTTAATAAATGTATCATTCAGCAGTATTTACTTGGATATAAACTATAAAAGTATGAAAAAATATATAAACAAAGTGAAAGAACACTTTTCAAATAAAAAGTATCTTGTAGAATAATGGATTTATAAATTTAACATTGATGAATTAATGTATGTCAATTTTCAATCTAGATCAAACGAACAGCTCTGAAGCTAGAAGAAAAAATACACTTGTTCCTTTTCACCAAAACTTAAAAATTAGATTTCGTTATGGTTTGAATTTAGCTAACAAAATTGTAACGGTTAAACAGTTTTTTTGCCCCATATTAATCAGATTTGTGTTTGTTTTGTTAAAGATTTGGTTGTATATTCCTAAAAAATATAACTATATCTTATATATAAAACTATATTATTGTTGTGGGTTTTATCTGCATATTTTATTTATAAAACTTATTATCAAAAGTATGCAAATGTGTTTAAAACGCGGTACTATGTCATAAATGCAATTTTCGAGATTTTTTACTTAAGTGTAAATTTACGTAAGTCGAGGGAAGCCTGTATATGTATATATTTATTTATTTCAAATATATTATTATTCGTAGCTGTTTAAACTAAAGAACATATCAATTTATAAATTAAACGTATGTTTTCATTTTAAGATCACAAAAGAAAACTTGAGATCACTTAATAACCCGCTAGAAGGTTTTCAAACAAATAGAATAAAAATAGACACTCTTTGTATCGGTTTTAATTAAAATGTAATACAAATTTGAAGAAAAATGCAGCAAATTAAAAGTAGGATGTCCGACAGATTTTACCTTTAACCTCGTATGTTCAAAATTAAATAAATCAAAATTTCACCTTCCAAAGAATTTTTCAAGAATTTGTAAAATGATTGCTACGTTGAACAATTGTACAATGTCTAAGTAAACTTTATAAAGATTTTGTCTATTATATTTATTACAGTAAATCTATATTTATACTGGTTTTGTGGACAAATTATAAATGTATTCTAATATGTTTTAAAGTACTCTTTTTAGTATTTTACAGAATTAGAAATTGATAAAATATAATAACTTTGCTATATAAAAGTAGACATATCTAGAATGAACCTTTCCACTTAATGTTTTTCAGCTTCAAGAATGCTGAATAGTTATAGGGGAAAATGATCTATTTAAAATATATTTATTTTGCACAACGAATAGCGTTTTTGAACATGATTAAGTAAAATATCTGTAGCTCATACCAAATTGTAGTGTTGGCAATCAATATGTTAAATGAATTTTATAACAATTCTTTTTCAATTCTGCTTTAAATTACTGCCAAGGTATAAAAGTTAATACTGTGATTTTTCTCTTCATGCGTTACTATTAACATTAAGAGCAATATGCTCTTAAAGTTACCCACGTATATGTTTACAGTATAAAATATCTTTAAAATGTAAAAATATCAGTACATAATTTAGTTCTTAAGTTAAATAACATTAAAAATATCAATATGTATGTCCATTATCACGAAAGACCAACAAAAACTACATGCTAACAGTTTAAATTATTACGAGTTAGTAAAAAATTGATTAATCCAATTTCCACTAAGCAAAAATTCCACCAACAATTTTACAGTGACGACAAAAAAATGGAATGCTTTTGGAAATGATTTGAAGTACATTGGAAAAAAATCCAGAAAAGTTGGTTGGTAATACGAGTTATTGAAAACTTCTCAAAGATGCTTTTTTTTAAAATATAAAAGAAAATCTAGGTAGTTCGATTATTCAATGCTCAGATCAGAAAAGATTCAAATTTCTTTAGTATTCGACAACCAGCTACACAATATTTCCATTGAAAAGACATGGAATTTTTCTTATTGTAGATTTGTTGTTGTTTTCCGTACACTGTAAACGGTTTTTTACGCATTACTGTGGATGCAATTCGAAATCTCATCTAACTTTTTAATTAACAAATAGTTTTAAAATAAGAAATGCAGAATTAGTACAAGATGGAACTAAAAAATGTAATCGAAATAATAAAGGTTGCATGAAATATGCAAATGTCGTAATACTGAAGTTCTATCATAACCCATAACTTAAATTTTTCATTAATGAGTTTAAAGAAGAAAGTCTTTAAAATAAATAGTTAATTACAATTTCTTTTCAATATTTTCTGAATCAAATAGAGTCAATAAATACAAAACTTATTTCAAGAATTGTGTCAACACGTATATTTCGGAGAGACGATGATAAATAGAATAAACGTTCTAGGAATTTCATACACTCCAGAAAAGTGTCTATTTATTCTCTTTCAGTGTATTTGTGAGAGGAGAATTTGCAGAAATGGATGCAACAAACAGCGTTCTGATCCATTAAAAGATCAGAAAAGTTCGAAATGACGGAAAAAATATTTTTATAATGTTTAAACAATTAAGAATTTCGTACAGTTGGTAAGATAGTAAAAATCCTAAAATTACCGGATGTACGAGACGCAAGCTTTGAGCAATGCATCGAGGATGACAGCGAAAAGCAAAACTTCACTTATTTCGAAACAAAATTTTTGCCACGATAACTTTTGAAGAAGTGGACGGATTTAAAATGTTTCTTTTTTTATAAAAAATAAAGGAATATAAATTATACACAAACCATGCCTAAAAAACGAAAGAAAAATGTATTTTTCAAGTAATAACAAAAAAAAAAAAAAATTCTATTTTTATGAGTTTCGAACTTTGTTATTATAATCATTTGTCTTCTTCAAATTTTGTACATACAATCGTTAGACAACATAATAAGCAGTATAAAAGATAAATCGTAACTCGAAAATACGGAATCCATTTTCAAAAGTGTGAAAAAGCTAGTTTTGCAGGGTAGATTTTTTTTTTACAATATTAAAACGTTAGATATTATATACCGTTAAGCAATATTTTTATTTATATCTATATTCTATTATATCCTGGTCTATAAAACATAATTCAAAAAATGCAAAAAGAAGTAATAGCCTAATTTATATACAGGCTTCTTAATTCACTATCAAACTTCAGTCAGTTTGCATCCTCTCAAACTTTTGTGATTCCCTTAAAAGTTGCTTTAAATAACATTTTATATCAAAAGGAAAGATGAAAAACAATGTACAGAAAATAATTTCAAAAAATAATTTATGTTTTGAAAAATGTTTTATTTGCAAAAACCGCAATGAACTAATATTTCAATAACAGCTTTTTAATAAAGGAAAAAATAGGCATGATTTCTTTCGATGAACTAATCAAAAAGCACTATAAAAAAATTGCATATTTAAATTTATGATGTCAGAAAGATACTTTCACAACTGATTCTGTAATTTCCTTCTTCACTAGCAGTTAACTATGCCTCTTTCTTTATTAATAGTAATATATGATTAACACCCCCTTGTTTTCATAGATCTATTAAAATTAAGAAAATAACTTTTTATTACCTTTAAATAAAGCAATATTGGTAAATGTTTTAAACATTATTAATTAATCATTATAATGATTAATTATTCATTATAATGGTAAATGATTATTTGACAACGGAAAAATTTATTTATCAAGCGCTTTTTCCATCACACAAACCTACCTGTATATTTGTATACATTTAATTTTTGATAAGGGAACAAATTTCGAGGTTTCAACGTGTCTGTTATTGAGAGGTATTACTGTAATATTAAAAACACTACTGCGTTTGCAATCTTTTAAGAGAGACTAATAATTATTAAAAACTAAATTTTTAAATTATTAACATTTAGAACCCACAAATTGACCAATAATTTAAATTATTTTTTTATGCAACGTATTACAATAATGTGTTATTTAACACGTTCACGCCGGCGCGGTGGGTCACACTCGACTGTCTCAGAATTTTCAAGTCTCCTGCTTTTTTCACACCACTGTTATTTTAGAGAAAATGTTGTTCCTTTAATTGTTCTAATTAAATAAAACAACATTTTCTGTATTAAAATACTGGTATCCAAAAAGCCGGAGACTTGTCAGCTATGAGACAGTTGAGTATGACCCACCGCGCCGGCGTGAACGTGTTAAAAACAGTAATAATTTAATTCTATAGGTTAGATTACGCTTTTCTAACACATAAAAATTAAAATTATTTTGAGATTAAAACATCGTTTTCGATTTTTTTGATTAGTTATCAAATTTTCCTTAGTAAAACAGATAAAGTCGTGATTTGCCGGATGAATGAGAGAGTTTATTCGAGATCTTTGTCAACATGGATGTTAGTAAAGATGATTAGCAAAAGCCTAGTAAGAAACTACCCTCCACAAAAGTGTTAGACATTTATTGTCTTTGAAATATCTCAAGGGATGAAACGAAAGTTAGACAACGTAGAATACGAAACATTCCTCGTAATCGATCATATTTTTATATGTTGGTGTGGAGACGATATTTTAAAACTCTTTACAGCATGCATTTTTCTGTTACTACGAAAAAAAAGAGTTATTTCTTAATTAAAGAAAAATTGAATTTTTAAATAAACATTTTGAAATTAATGGTTCGTAAGATAAATGGAACAAAATGCAGTTTAGATATTTAAAGCAGTTTGACAGATATGACACAAAATACAATTCCTCTATTCAAACCAATTTGATAAAAAATACAGTTTGTTTATTCAAAACGGTTTGATTAGATACGGCAGAAGATAGAGCTAACTTATTCCAAACAATTTGACATCAATATTTAAGCACAACATATTAAACAGGCAACTTTTGAAAGTGAATTGACGTGATACAAAGTTAACTAGAAGTCATTCGGTCTCAGGTAGAAAAATAGTTAAATTTTTTATCACTTCAGTTTTTTTTTTCTTTTGTCAGATACACCAGTTTTAATGCAAATTAAATATTGATGATACTAAGCTAATATACCCGTTGCTCAAACAACGTTCGCTACCGTTTATGAGCGGTAAATATTCCAAATACATTTTAGTGTCATTGGTGTTCTCAAATGAAAATAAAGTATGTAACGATTATAGTTATTTCACAGTGCAACACAAAATTCAAATGGAATTAACTTTAACGCAATTAACTATTGGAAGAGCTATTTTCTATAACGTTTGCTTAATTTGTGATGATTCATGTATCTCTATATGTATAAATATGTCTTCAAGCAACTGCCCGATCGCTTTTTTAGCTCACTTACCATAAATGAATTCCTAACAAATCTTCAGAAAAAGCCTAGCTATTGTCAACTATATATATATACATATATATACATATATATATGTATGTAATAATAAAAATTTTCGCCTTTTTTTTCTTTTTTTAGTAAAACTATTCCAAATTCTTAATATTTTTCCTTTTTACCTGTCTTTAATAATATCTTAATATCTTTTGTCTTGTATTTCATGCATTTAAATTTGCGTATTCTTTTATTATTCTATAATCCTTAATCCATTCGTCTAATCCTATAAAACCCATTAAATTACTTTTTCATTTTCTTCTAAAATTAAATTCTTTTCCTTTCGAATGTTTTTTTAATAGCATTTGTTCGAGAAGGTTCTATACCCACAATTCCATGCGCCCGCCAGCATTTAATGGCGCTTTAATTCTGACGCCGTATAAAGAGTTCATTATCGACGTCATGCCCTTCCCATCGAATCGTAGCTTGCTTTTTGTCCCATTCCTATCCATCTCTCTGCTGGCATTGGTTCTCCACTTTTCTGTATCCGTCCGCGTTCCGTAGCTTGTAGTACATATATCGTTACATCGGCGAGGAACGAGCGAATTTACGTTTTTCCGGTTGTTTAATTAAGCTGCGTCGCTTGGAGTGAACGATTCTAATGTGTAGATCCTAATCTTGTAACATCTTAAATTTTATGAAGAGTATGATCGATTATTGAGAGTTGATGAACCAGCTACTGGGAATGTTCGATATGTTTTTGTCAAATAAACCAGTTTAAAGTTGCGATGACTCTATTCATTATGTGATGGGAAATGTCTCAATGTTTATTAAGCCTGTCTTACTCGCCACCCTGACTGCAATCCGATATTTTCATGATAACGGATGGTTGGCCGTGATTGCTCTACTACGTTTTATTTCGAGATGTGCTAGTGTCGCTGAAATGTCTGAAAGTCGATAGCAAAATGTCGCATATATATATACATATATATAGTGTGTTTGAAAATTATAAGTCAGCAATTTAAAGGCAGATACAGAAGACGTAAGTAAGCAGATTTCGTACAGGAATGTGGGTGCGGAAATGCTTTAGATTAATTTCGCTGTTGATTTCAGTAGATAAAACACTTCGCTGGCTTGAATCGTCATTGTCCGATCGGATTTGGAGCAACATGTGTCGTTATACCAATGCGGAGCTTGCTGCATGCATTTCATGTATGAGGCTGCACAAGGAAATTAAGCAGTTGCTCAAAGGATGTATATGGAAAGATTCCATAGTAGGGATCGGCTGGATCTCAGAGCGTCTTCATCAGGAGTTCTGCGCGAGTGGATCATTTTATGATTCGATGCCTGATACGGGCACTGAAAGATATCGACGAATTCATGCAGTGGAAGAAGCAGTGATATGCGCAGTAGAGGGTAGCCCTTTAACAAGTTCGAGGTACAAGTTGGACGTGTGCTGGGTGTGAGTCATTTCCTTGCGCAACGCCATACATGAAATGCATGTCGGCAAGCTTCACATTGGTGTAACAATGCATGTTCTCGAAATCCGTGCGCGAAATGACGATTCCACTCAGCACAGCGTTTTCATCTTTCGAAACACTCTGTATATGTATATAATTAGTCTTTCTAAGCTAGTAGAGTCTTTGATAGGAAACTCTATTACTAAAATTTTAAAATAGTTTTTTTTTTTTTTTTTTTTTTTTTTTTTTTTTTTTTTACTGACGGTACTGACGGCCAAATTCACGATAAAAAGAGGGCAAATTGATTCAGCGAAATTTAATCTTGCCCTTATAGCGCCATCTGGAAGGAATTAAGTTAACATAATTTTAGTAAAATATTTTTTTATGTTTTACTGTATGAGAGTTATACCGATGGTAAAAGTAAGTTGTACAGATTCAAGATAATTTTATTTTCTGTTTATTGCGGCCCCTGGTATGAAACAGGCTAAATTAATTTAATATAAATTTTATTTTTAATAACTCTTCAAAATAGTTATCTGACACAGTCAAGTTTACATTTTGATAAATATTTTCATATTATACTTTATTTTTTTTACAATGGTAACGCACGAAACTGCTTTTAATTTCCCACCAATGTCATATTTCTAATGTTTTGTCATATAACAAATATACTCAAAGTTAAAATTGTGTAATACAGTTACAATAGTTCCTTAATCGTTTATTGTGGCCACTGTGAGAAAATATAATAATGAAATTTAAATAAAAGCAATTTTTTTTGTTTTTAATAAATAATTAGAATAAGATTCGACATCGGTTTATGTTTTATGTAATTTTTCCATGATATATTTTCTTACCTTGGTAGTGTCTCTGGTGGAAATTTGCAAAGCTAAAAGTTCCCTTTTTTTTTCTTGCCCCACCAGTGGCCGAGAGGTTCTGCTCTCGAAGCTGGTAGACGGAGGGTGCTGGGTTCGATCCCAATCGCGCCCGTCGGCCTAATCGTTCGGAGTTTTCGTGGCTTTCTTCGAACCTTGGATTTCCAAGCGTTAATACGGGTTAGTTCCCTTAGAAAGTCCCTCAAGAAGGGCATTCCTCCCCCCCCCCCGGGCCTATATCCCTCGTGCTGATAATTGGCCGTCATAAACACAACCAACCAACCAACCGATTTTTTTCTTATTTTTTTCAAACATGGAATTAATGTTTGCTCACCCACTCCAAATTAATGTTAGCTAATACAGATTCAAAACAATTTTCCTTTGCTATCAATCGTTCCTTGGACGAAACTGACTTAACTAAAATTAACTAAAATTAATTTTTATTGTTGTAACAAATCTTCATAATAAGTTATTGCAGTGTTAATTTTAAGCTTAGATAAAAAGTTTAACATTGTAGATTTTTTATGCTGTAGCACCTCTGTATGAAATTGCAAAACTAAAATTTTAAATTGGATTTTTAATGCATTTTTTTTTTTTTTTTTTTTTTTTGGCAGCCGTACTCCACTTTAAAATTATATAGTGTAATTTGAACTCAACATTTTATAACGCTGATAATGCCCTCTATCAAGAAATATATTGAACAAATCTAAACTAAAGTGTTTCCTTTTAAATGTTTAAATACATAGTAATCATATTCAATACAAAAAAAAACATTACAGAATTAACAGAACTTTCTCTTGCATTTGTAGTAACCAGTGGCCGGATATAAGTTATCTATATTTTAATAAGGTTACATTTTTATATTTTACTTAATGAAGTCTGTTACTGTGATTACTTTGAATTAAAACCCATTTTGAATTTCAAACATAATTTCAAATTGTGATTTTGGAAATGAATAGAAATTAGCTATATATTACTGATACAAAACTGCCAACTAAGTTATTACATAAAATGCACAAACACCAAGTATTACCAATTAAACTCTTTGCTGGTCGGTCGATCAGTACACATTTTAAATTACTTACATGGTCTAAATCCAAGAAAATTTAATTCTTTCTAAATCCAAGAAAATTTAATTTTTATTATGATTGACTGCAACCTTTTCCACCAATGAATGAATTAGGAAGAAAATATCATCGGAAAGGAGGTTGGCGCAAGAAAGACACAGAGAGCAGAGCTCCCTATTTCATCTATATAAGTTTTAATTTATTTTACTTTTGAAAGCCTCATAATTTAGAGAGCGACACTTGATCACAAAATATATTTTCCTTGAAATATCCATCTCATGCATAAAAAGGAAAGTAGGTCACTTCAACGTTGAGCGTTTCTGTAATGTTAACACAGTAGAACTTGAACAGTACTAGTGGGATGTGAAACAGTAAATTTTGTAACTAAACAACATGAAAACTTAATTCAAAATACGTTTATTACTAAATATGTGCAAGTATATAGAAGTTTTAAAAACATTTAAAACTATTCAAGATATTAAAAACATTGGTGTCAGAAGATGTTAAAATCTTTCAGCTAAACATTAGCCGTCATCATGGGAACTGCTCTGGCCTCAAAGGCATACGCTGGTTAAATAGCAGAGGGGTATAAATTAAAAACAAATAGGAGGCCAATAAAAACAAATAGGAGAGCAGGAAGTAAAGAAAATATAGGGGTTGCTACAGAAACCGTATAAAAAGGGGGGGGTGGGGGTGTAGAAGGTCATTCTAAACCAAATTCATCAGATATTTTAAGTAAGTTAAACCATATAGGTGGTATATTGTAGGATAAAACATCATTACATGTTCTCTTGTCCCTTGTCACCATTTCCAGAGACTCCCTGATTATGCAAATATTATATTGTAACTTTTGTACTAAAGAAACAAATTTTTCTCCGTCATTGTTGTAGGTAAAGCCAACGATGAGTTATCGTGTCAACAGCTTGTCCCTCTTTTTTGGAAATGTTTCCGCCTATCAACTGTGAAATCGCCCTTATTTAATCTATCAATTAAAAGAATGCAATTTTCTTCTTTAATATATATTCAGTAAATTAGTGACAATATATGCTTTTAAACGCTTAATATTTCTTAAAACAATTCCCGCAAAAGCTTCACATTATCGAACAAGTGTTACGTTTTAAAGAGTTTGGCCATTTTTAGTTTACTTGCTTTCCCATTGAAAAAAACCCTCAGAATTATTATATTATGAAACATGTTTGAACAGGCTTAGAACAATGAAATGCGGAAAAACATAGCTTGGAATAATTGCTTCCATTTACCATTGCTTCTGGGATGAATGTGTAATGAGACATGTTTTTTTTTCATACACCAACAATGCGTGTGTCATTTTATATTTTTATATGAATGAAATGTTTTCCAAAATTTAAAATTAATATCCTATATATTTAGGAAATAATTTAAATTTGCTATTGTGATAATGGAAATTTTTATAAAAATTTATTGATTTTTTTTTCTAGAATTCCATTTCCTAACAAAACACAAAAACATTTTAAAAAGAAACTAGAAGTGAAATTAAAATATAACAAAAAAAAATGTTTTGTGAATAGCATGAAACATTGACTTTGAAACCGGTATTATAATTTTACAATAATACGTGATTCCTTTACGTTTTTGTCATAAAATAAATACATTTGTCCACTTTAAATTCGAAATTCTTCAAAATCGACCACATACATAATAAATTTAGGAAACATTTCAATAATATATTTAAAGCTACCAGAATAAAAATAAGAAATATTTATATTTAATTTATTACACATTCTAGTTGATGCTTTGCATCCGTCTAACCCCTAATTCCATGCCATATCGCTGTTTTCATGTATAGCGGGAAACAAACAAAACGCACATTGATAGTAATTGTCGGTGAATTCGCTGCATATACGTTTTTTTTAATACATGAAGAATTTTTTATTCATGAAGTATTTTGCATGATGTAAAAGAACAACACTTGATCACAAAATATATTTCCATATATCCATCGCATGCATACAAAGGAAAATTGGTTACTTCAACGTCGAGGGCTCCTACAATGTAAATTTAAGGGGACAAGGGACCTTAAAATCCTTAAAAATATTTTTTTTTTTTTTGTAAATTTAACCTAATTATTATTCAAGGGTACATTATATGCATTATGGCATGCATTTATCACAAAAAAAATATTTTTTTTATGAAAAAAAAAATGGAATTTTACGCATCATACAAAATTAAAAATTTTGAAATTTTTTCGAAAAAATTTCAAAATTTACCATTTTTTTAACCTTTGAATTCAAATATATAAAATTCGATGCTCTATTTTATTTATATATATAAAACAAACTTTTATTAAAAATATTGGGGATTTTCATTTATATGGAACGCGCAGGGGGCATTTCGAAGATTTCTAAGACGACGCGTAAAATTCCATTTTTTTCATAAAAATAATTTTTTTATGTGATAAATGCATGCCATAATGTATATAATGTACCTTTGAGTAATATTTAAGATAAAATTTACAAAAAATTAAAAAATTTGATATTTTTTCGAAAAAATTTCAAAATTTTTTAATATTTTTTTTCCTTTAAATTCAAATATATAAAATACGATGCTCTATTTTATTTACATATATAAGTCAAATTTTTATAAAATATATTGGGGATTTTCATTGATATGGAATGCGAAGGGGGCATTTCGAAGATTTCTAAGACGCGTAAAATTCCATTTTTTTCTCAAAAATAATTTTTTTTATTTTTTTTTTTGTGATAAACGCATGCCATAATTCATATAATGTACCCTTGAATAATATTTAAGATGAAATTTATAACAAATAAAAAAAATTATTTTAAGGTCCCTTGTCCCCTTAAACATTGAGAAGAACAGGAATAGTCAAAGTATGGCTAAATCGAAATATCAGAAAACCACAATTTTTTATTCAGTTACAGTCTAGTCTCTATATAACGAAATCAATTTTCCAATTAAAAATTCGTTATATAGAGAATGAGTAAAAATTTCTATTTAATGAGTAAATTTTGAACAAAATTATTTTGATGTGTTTAATTAAGAATTTAAAATGTTTAACGATAAATATTAACATAATGTTGTATTTCTTAATTATTTAATCAGTTTAAAAGGAAAGCAGACATTCATTTGAAAGCATAATGAAAATTACATAAGGAAAACTTACATTAATTTTAGACGAAGATATCTGTAATTTTTCGCTGTTTTGATTTCAAAATTGTTACAGTTTCGAGAAAAAAAAAAATCACACTTTAGCAAGGAATAAAAAACTGTAACGGGATCATTTTCCTCCATTGGAATTTCTCTCCATATAAGATCAAAAGAACTCATCATTTAACTGCGTGATGTTTTTTTCTCTTGTAGAACGTTTTCATTTTCATGCTTATTGTCACTCTCACCATCATTGTTCATAACGCTGCTTAAAATACGGAATAATTTTGACTGTCCTTGAGAGCAAACTATTAAATATACACGCTTAATTTTTAATAAGGATCGATCGTGCTTTAGTATATGTCAATAATGTATAATAATTACGTGGCGATTTGGGAATGTTTTCGAGAGTTAGAACATGGACAGATAATTTTTTTTTTTTAAGTAAATGCAATTTATACTTCCTTATCACAATAAAAATGTTAACTCCATAAATATTTTTCATTGTTTCTACTTTTTGAAATTTGATTTATTCTATAACATAATTCCTCACTTAATGCAAGGTTAATCATTATTACTGATTTTATGTCGATAATCATTATTTAAATTTGTAATGAGTATAGATTAAATTCTTTTTTTTTCGGATGTGTTATGGTGTAAATTTTATATGATTTAAAAACGGAATATATCTTCGTCTAAAGCTTTTTGTATCTCTATTTCGTACTAACAAATTAATTCAAATTTCTCTTTTCTTACATCTCCATTTTTATTTTAAGTAGAATTTTAATAATTTTCCTAATAATTTATGCATATTAAGAATTTTTCATTCAAAGTATGATAGCAGTGTTACATAACATCATTTAATTACTATGCCAAATAGGTTTTCCAATTTCACTTTCTAATCTTATTCTAACTTTTATTTTTTTATTTTTTTTAACGGATCATCGGTCATTAAAAAGAAATTGATGAACTTAGCTTCATTCTATCTCTAAATAAGTAAGTATATAAAAATAGCAATTTCCTTTCTACAATAAAATAAAGATAAAATTAATAATTCCATTTTATTTGTACATATTTCATACAATATCTCACATATTCGTTTTTACACAAAATTATACAAATAAATTGGCATAATTGGTTATTTATCATTTCATTTTGAACACCATTCTTTAAATTTGCAATGATAGCGCTTAGCACAAATTTATTTCTATCGCTTGATTGCGCTACGGAATTAATTTAATATAATTTAATTTGTGACTATTTATTTTCTAAATTATGCCTTTGATTTTTTTCCTTAATTATCCATGTACTTTAAGAACTTTATATGGTAATCACGTAAGCAATATTATTTTGTCTCATTCAATTAATATGGGATTTTTTTGTATAACATGTGCTTTCGTAGATTAATTAGAAAATGTTGAAATTACCATCTTTGCGTTTGGGATATTATAAGTCAATGGACTTGTCATTTCCGTTTTTCCATTTTTAGTAATGAATACGCCGGTTATTTTTATAGTTATATTACTACCGTATATACTCGCGTATAAGTCGACCCCCTAACTTTTGAATTCAAATTCTGGAAAAAATCAAAAACCCGCGTATAAGTCGAACCCCTAACTTTTTACTTCATTTTTGCACAAAATCAAACCAGAGATTTCACTTGCCAATGAGAAAAAGGTAGTATGTAAACAAAAACAAATCACTGAAATTTTGTTAAATGTTAAATTATTATAATTTGTATGTTTTATATATTATTTTATTATTCATACACATAAAAAGCCATAATTTTGCAGTATTCGAAGTTTTTGATTTTTATTTTTTAACTGTCTCGCGTATAAGTCGACCCCCTAAATTTGCTTACCGAAAATTATCAGAAATTCCTCGACTTATACGCGAGTATATAAGGTATATTATTACTATATTATTTATATTTTCGAAATTAGCGTGCCGTGATTTTCTTTTATACATAATTACCAATTTAAAATAAATTCATACAATGTTATTAATTTGATGGAGAAGATCAGCATTTAAATTTATAATGGTAGTAGTTATTTTACCCTTTTCTTTCCGGTTGTACTGTTAAGTTAATTCCAATCCATTTTAAAGGGAATTAGGTCTTGATCTGAAGTTCTTTAGATTTATAGGAAATATATAGGTTTTAAATATTTTTTTAATAATGTATTAAAAATATTTTTATGTTATCCATGAAGTCAATATTAATTCTTCTCATTTAACTAATATGTCAAATAATGTTTGTAATTTTCACCTTTGGAAAGTAATAACAAATTGGTGAAAGTATCTTTGTTGTACCTTAAAGAATGCAAGTAAATGTTACAGGAGATTCATTTTCGGATTTACGTATACAGTCGAGCCTCTATATAACGAAATCCATTTTTCCAATGAAAAATTCGTTATATAGAGATATTTGTTATATAGAGAACGAATAAAAATTCCTATTTAATGTGCAAATTTTGAACAAAATTATTTTTGATGTGTTTAATTAAGAATTTGAAATGTTAAACGATAAATATTAGCATAATGTCGTATTTCTTAATTATTTAATCGGTTCCAAAAGGAGAACAGGCATTCATTTGAAAGCATAATAAAAATCACATAAAGAAAACTTACATTAATTTTAGACGATGAAATCTCTAAGTTTTCGCTGTTTTGATTTCAAAATTGTTACACTTTCGAAAAAAATGTTCCACTTTACCAAGGTATGGAAAACTGTATCCTGAACATTTTCCTCCATTTGAATTCCTCTCCTTATAAGATCAAAAGAACTCATCATTTCACTGCGTGATGTTTTTTTCTCTTGTTGAACGTTTTCGTTTTCATGCTCTTTGTCACTCTCACCATCACTGTTCATAACGCTGCTTAAAATATCACTATCAGTGGGATACTGCGTAATAGTGAGATTGACATCCACTTCCAAAAAATCAGAGAGAGTAACATTTTCTTCGACATATCTGCGTTCCTTAATTAATTCCCATTTCTTTTTTTTAAGTCTGCTAAAACCACATCTTCTTCGTCCTCAGAATCCCAGTTTAGAAAAGTCGGCATTTTTGAAGCAATTGTAAATTATTTTTTTCAGTTACATCAAATCTCCATGCTTTATAAACTTCAGCAATACACTTTCTAAGAGTAATGATGTCTTGATTGGAATCAGTTTCAGTAGCTATGATCAGTTCTTCAAGAATTATTTTCTTATAATGCACCTTTAGATTTTTTATTATTCCCAAGTCCACGGGCTGAAGTTTTGATGTGCAATTGGGTGGTAAAAAATAATTTCAACATTTTGCAGTTTTTTTCCACAGTTTTGTGAGTGAGCTGGACAATTATCAATAAGCAAAGCAATTTTTTGGCGTTGCTTTCTCATTTGATTGTGAAGTTCTTTTAACCATTTATCAAAAATTTCAGCGGTCATCCAGGACTTTTTATTAAAATCATAGTCCACTTCTAAGGACTTCACGCCTTTAAAACACTGAGGAGATTTACTTTTTCCAATGACTAGCATATTTAATTTTTTCTTTCCCTGTCATGTTAGCACACAATAGAATAGTTATTCTTTGTTTGCCGCGAAAACATTTATCTTCTTTAAACACCAGAGTTTTGTTTGGGAGACATGTTTAAAAGTGACCTGTTTCGTCAGCATTGAAAATGTTCTTAGGAGCGAATTCTTTTAGAATTTATACTACATTAAGACTCCAGTTCTCACATGCTGTCACAGGAGCATCCGCACTTTCACGGCAGATAATTTTCTGAAATAAACCATATCTCTCCTTGAAAGTTTCTAGCCAACCAATGGAAGCTTGGAAGTCCCAAGAGATGAAGCATATTCTAGGGCTTTTTCTAAAATCTTTAGTCCCGAAAGTGCTAGATTCCGGTCCCTTGTTCCTTTAACGCACTTAAACATTGCTTCGTGTAAGTCCTCGTATTGGCACGTCCTCTTTCTTCTTCGCGCCGAACCAAGATCTTAATTCTGCTCGATATTTGACTCTCTATTTTTTATGATTGTTGACAGAGTGCTTGCAGGAATCGTAAACTCCCCCCCCCCCTTTTTTTTCAATCCCTTATCGTTTTCTTTTAAAATCTTCACTTTATCACACAGTTTTAAGCAGCTCCTGGGAGACATTTTTTGCAGTTAAAAAAAAAAAGCCCTCAAACAGATTAGTTTTTTTTTAATCTTCCCCACTAAAGAAAGCCAGAAACAACAAACATCTACTCTAACTGTCAGGGTTGAGAGTTTTAGTTTCGATAGATGAAAATGTGCTCTAAATGGAGACAGTGCTCTCGCGGCTGCAGGTGTCGAGGAAGAAATTTCCATTCGACCAATAGCGTGATTGCGCCTTCTTTCCTGCCCGCTTTTTTGTGGAGCGCATCAGGTCACGTGTCATGCAGTGGATCTCGGGAGCTTTTTGGCAGTGAATATTACGAATATCGACTTGGTGTGCTTGGTTAAAATGCTAATATTGCTAATTTAATTTTCTGAATAATCATCGACCTCATTCACTTTAAACTTAAATTACCTCTCTGATTCCTCTCTTATATATGTAACAATCCAATTAACACTGCTTTAAGAAGGATTTTCGAAGGTGTGTGGGAGGGGGTGGGATGAATTCGCTGGACATAAAGAACAAGGAGATTCAAGGTAGAAAAGTAAGATAAAAAAAAAAAAAACACAGCACTGAACAATAAATAAAGAATCAGTGATGAAAAATTGATTCCATGTGATTTGGAAGATTTTTTAAAACTGAATAAATAAAGAACCTTTTATGAAAAACTTCTTTATATGGAGATAGATATTTCGTTATATGGAGACTGTTTTTAATGAGATCATGGGAAAAGAGGACCGTTCCTACTAAAAATTCGTTATATAGAGAAATTTGATGTATGGGATTTCATTATAGAGAAACTTGACTGTAATGGTAAGAGCATAAAATTTATAAGTATCTGACATTATTTTGATACCATCCATTTTTACTCACAATTATGGATTTAGTGTAATGTCATAAAATGGTGCAAATTTGATGGAGAAATTCTTTGTTTAAATTTATAACGAATAGCGATATGTTTCTTGTATTTACTTTCTTTCTTTTATTTACTTTCTTTCTTTTATTTATTTTCTTTCTGTTATTTTTTGTCTTTTCTTTTTTTCTTTTTTTATGTAGTAGAGAATTAATGTGATCTTATTTATAAATTGAGTGGATTTTTATCTAAAGATATTAAAAATATATGTATTTCAAAATATATTAATCAAAAAGTACATGTTTGCTATTTCCTTTCTAAAATTAAATAGACTTTTGATAACTTCCTTATTGCTGCATTTATTTTATTAATTACTTTTATGTAGCACACGAAGCCAGCATTAGTTCATCTTATTTAAATACTACTTCGTAAATTTTCTGATTTTATTTTCATGGATCTTGTAAATAAATTGCAAAATTTGAAATTAAACTTCATTATACCTGTAAGACCATAAGTTAATGCAGTAGTGAGTACCATTTTTAAACAAAAATTATACTGACATCAGTGAATCCTACATTAAAGAAATGGATATTTTCTACATTATTTATATTTATACAATTTGTGATAAGTGCAGTTACTTAAAAAATTAAATCAATTTATAAGCCTTTATCGAAAGTAAGAGATTCAATTAAAGTATCACATTTTTAATATGTATAAAATAAGGATATCCTATATATTTATACACAGGATGTTGCCGAATTCGATCGATAGATTCAGAGGGGTGATATTAGGTATCAAGAGGTACAAAAATTGCAATAAAACATGGTGTCGAAGACCACCTATTTAATCAGAAATATAGAGTAACCTTAACTCCATTTGGTTTGCCTGTTATAAATTTAAGAAAGCTGGCGAACATTATAATGAAACATTTAATAGACATGCTCACTTTCTTTGTATATGTGACAATATAAAAATAAGTGGTAGAAAATTCTATTATATGCTCCAGCAGCATGCACTTGACGATTCACATTTTGAACTGTGATTGGTAGTCTATACTTTATCATCGACTACGTGAGCACCCTGTTTTTCCAGTACTTTTTGAGATGTTATCACATTTCATACTGAAAAAGGTACGTACACTGTTAAAAATTTGCAGCATTCTGGCAGGTCATTTGACCGTTTTTTTTCGAAAACGGTTACACAGCCGCAATTTTAACGCTATTCTGACCATATTATTGACCATATTATGGTCAGAATACAGATAAATTATGGTTATGAAACCGTTTTTTCAAAAAACGGTCGAATGACCTGCCAGAATGCTGCAAAATTTTTAACAGTGTATCGTTACATTTTCATTGCCGTAATTTTATTTTTATTAGCATTATTACCGTCAATCAGAATTCAGTTAGGGTGAAATTTGTGATTAAATAATTGATTTGCTAACCCGTGTTATATGGTAATTTTTCATTATCTCGATGCGTATCATCACCCTTCTGAATTTGTCAGTGAGATTCGGCAATGCCTTGTATACATTATATCATTGGATTTTACACGTAAGCACTCATGTAGAGTCAGAGGTCATTGTATATTTAGTATTAGATTTTGTAGATGAACATTCTAATTTGTAAGGATTGAAATTATTTTTTTTTTCAGGTGCGTTATTAATTACACAAATACGTAGCACCTACAGTCGTTGTCTGGTCAGTCCATCTGTTTGTCTGTCCAGCGCAAAAACTAAACAACCGAATGGTTTGAAAATTAGTATGTATATATAAACGATGCAGAATTATAACGAGTCATTTCACATTTTATGCAAATCGAATCAAAACTTAAAACGATATTAATAGAAGTTTCCTTCATTCTATTAAATCTTGTCATACATAATTAATTCAAAGATATTCCGTGATAAGTAATGATTCTAGGTTGTCATGTTGATTGCGTCCTATTTAAGGTGGTGTAATATTATTTCCTTTTTGCTGAATTTAATATATATAATCGTAATAAATTGGGTATTCATGCATTTTTGCATAAGAGTGCAACGGCTATTGCATCAAGATCTGAACATTTAGAAATCTAGTAATGGTACTTCTTTGCCACGTTTCACGAACAATTTCGACTTGTTTAGTTTTTGGATGCCCTAAGAAGTATTTTGACATCACATAACATAAGAACTTGAGAACTAATACTATCTTAAAAACATATATTCCAGGAATACACTATAAAAGTATTTCTGATTTTTTTCTAAAAATGAGTACCGTATATACTGGTGCATAAGTCGAAGAATTTTAGCCAAAATTTGGGATTTGAAAAGAGGGGGGGGGGGGTCGACTCATACATGAGGTAGTAAAGAAAAACAAATTCGTAGATAATCAGCGAATTTGCAAGTCTTATAAGTATTCACATGAGACATAAAAGCGGACAATACTCACTTCCCTGTCATTGACAAAAGAAAGAAAAAAACCTGATCAATAATGTCCCTGTAATTGTTCTGCACTCATTTTCGACAGAATTCCCTTCAATACAGGTGCATTCCTTTCAACATTTTAATCCCCTTTTTAAAAAGAGTTCAACTTAAAAATGCTTCTAGATATCACTCCTAAAAGTCCTACAATACAAAGAAGTACTATATTTTAGTAGTCTAAGAACTTGTTTACCCTTGTAAATACGGCTTGAATAGATTTTTAAAAGATTTTTTTTCTTTTTAAGTATCATTGAGTTTATGTGGATAGGTTTCAAAAGCTTTTTTTTCGGTTTTACATAATTATACCGTTTTAAAACGTTGAATTAAAAAAAATCTCTGATTAGAAACGTAAAAAAGTTTACTTAATTTAATAAAAAATTATAATTTTTTTTTATCCTCGATTACAAATCATTTTTCTACGTACTACCAGAAATGTGGTTCGACTTATACACGAAAATTCATTTTTTTTTTTCTTAAAAATTTTGCTTAAGAATTGGGAGGAGGGTTGTCGACTTATTCATCGTTACATATGCGCTATTCCATTCATAAAACCATTCATAAAAGCAAATGTAACGTTGCTTTTATGAATGGTTATTTAAACCTCGAATATATATATATATATATATATATATATATTCGATATATATCGATATATATCGATATATATATATATATATATATATATATATTATCATGGGACATTCGGAAGAGTTTACTGTATCATATACAGTATATAATAGAGTATAAATATAATTTGTGGTTATATGATTCTTTCGTAGATGCAGATAAATTTGTCTTTATTTTATAGTGCAAGCCACAGGGAGTGCCGTTGTGCTGTTATTTGTATTCCCTTACCTTTTTTTACTGCATGTTAAATTTAAAGAACCATATTATACGTCATATTCATAAATATTGGTTTGAGAATATTTGACCATAAGTGATATTTGACTACAAAATGATTAAAAGTTTCGTACCACTGTCAACTTGGTAAAATTCAATAAATCAAAAGCCTCTTTTCAAATCATAAAGGTGTGTTATGTGTTAACAGTACAGAGATAAACACATACTTAAAGGGATCTACTATTTTTTTTTTCTAAAGGAATATATGTTATAAGAAATTTGAAATGTGAAATGTTTCATTTTTGTTTGAGTATCCTAAAGAAGAAATGCTCAGTTGGAGTAAAATCTCTACAACGGTATCTCTTGAATTTCAATAAATCGAATATTCAGCGAAAACCAGACACATCACGTAGAAAATAAAGGGAATTGTGGAAAGATTTGTAAAACGTAATTTCCTTAAAAGAGAAAAAAAGCTTTCCATATACAACTTTAAGTTTTTCAAATACCCGTAAAATTGGGAACTAACTCATTTGCATATCTTTTGTAATGGTTTGAAGGGGAAGTCAATCACTTCGTTTTCAAATGATGGTATGTAATCTTCTCCACACACAACGAACGTCTAACGACTTTTAAGAAAAAACTTTAGATTTTTTTTTCTCCTTCTCTATTGTTCGCTTAAATGGGAATTTTTTTTCTAGCAGTAGATTAATTTTATAAGCATAATACGTTACATCCGACGCGTTAATGTTCAGTGTGTGCCCTCTTACAGTAGCCAATACCTAAACCGATATATTTAGACGTAGTTCCAATTTCGGAAACGAGTTTAAATGTTGGTCTTAATCATATTGAAATTGATTTATGTCGTCATAAATCTTTTTTTTTTTTTAAGTTATAAAATTTAAATTTTTGTATCCTCTATGTGTTCTACAAATTATATTTAATAAACCTTTCTTCGTTTAATGACAACTAAAACAGTAGAAATTTCAATTCTTCTTGGATTAAAACTACGCGATATCCTTCTTTAAGTGTCACGACATTTTAGCGTTTTCTGACACTGAAAATGAAAAAAACGTATTTTGAACATCCAAAAACGATGAAAATTCATAAAGGTTAAAATAAGACAATTCACTATGTTTTAGTCGTAGAAAATAATGACTTACTTAACAGGAGAGACGAAGGCAAATTAGGTAAACTCCCACCACAAATTCTAAAATGTTATTTGTGTCATAATAAAACACAGTAGGACAAAATTTCGGAATTATTTATATTTTCTATACTCCTAATCGCTTCGCCTATTACCTTTTAGAGATAAAGAACTATTCCTTATATTTTTAGTTACATCTTTATATATTTTTTATTTTAGAACATGTATAGTACTACCAGGGCTGCCACAGGCGACTATTTCTCTATTCTATTCGCACCACTATTTTTAAAATGTAAATTTTGTAGTATTTCTCTTCCAAATGTTGTCAAACAGTATATGGAAGATTTTTGTTTTGAGTAAGTGGAGCGAGATAGAATTAAATAGTCGCCTGTGCCAGTCCTGAACTACGTTTAAATTTAATTTTTATTGCTGCTCTGAGATGTGATACACAAATATTTATCCACAGGGAGTGGAGTTACATTGCAACTGCGTATCTCTCATCACATCAAGCTTTTACCCGTTTAAAAGGACAAAGAGAACTTTTAAAAATTAGTTGCAGAAATATGCCTGATTATCTATATCGCCCCTGTGCAGTCGGCGCCTATGAAGGATCTTGTATTATTTTTTCTTTTAGGAATGCTGCATTTCTTAGACCAAGTAATTGAATATTTAAACATTTAGACGTAAAAGATTTACTCTTTAAGTAATAAGAATAATAGGGTAAAGTGCCCATATTTCGTCCGCTCTCCTAATTTCGTCCCCCTCCACTTCTGCGAAAGTGGCGCCATTTATGACGCAAGGCACAGGGGACGGATGGTAAAAGGGGTCAGAATTTAAAGTTTCGTTCGCCAAGACGCATACATAAATTAAAGACGGCGAATTTCCTATTTTTAGAAGAACTGAGCTCTTATTACGTCGTTTGTAGAACGTTATTTACTGTACTGTAAGCATTTATTTCTTATTCATTGCATGTATTTTACTTTGGTAAAATGCTGACAGTAGCATAGAGTGAGTTTTAGGGCGATCAGTTCATTTTACAGGAACTGAAGCTCCGTCATATTGGGAAGTAGCGTGGTCCCAATTTCGTCCCCCTTGCAGTTCTTATTTTCGTCCCGGGAATTAAATTAGGAATATTTTCCATGACACTTTTTTCAATATTTTCCCTCATGTTTGGATGGCTAATATTTCGTTATGTTATTCTTCCACTGATAATTAGTACATTTCTTTGTGCCTTACTTTAATATAAATTAAATCACTTACTTATTTAGAAAAAAAATTGATTTAGTTATAAGTTAAACTTCAGCGTATTGGATTTTTTGGAGGGACTAAATTGGGGCAATTTCTTTCCTTTGAATATTTTAGATACTTTTGAAAAAACAATTTTTCGCATTGTTAAAATTTTTTGCACGATATTTGCCTATGTTTCTATGTGCGTGGGTAGTTAGTCTATCTAAAATATAAATTTGGTAGATTTTCTCTGAAAATTATAACTTCCAAGGGCCTAAAAGTGACTGAGGGAGGTAAACAGGGCACCTAACCCTAAATCAGAATGGAAAATCGTGATGTGAAAATTACATGTGTAGGTATAACCTCCCCACTCCATCCCCAAAAAATGAGACCCACACGATTAAATTTGCTACTTCTTTTTCATAGAGGCTTTGGATATATTTTTTAATTGCACAGGTGCCGTTTGGGATTAAGAAAGTGATTAATATTGCTATAGGATGTAAATAACTATGAAAACAAAATCGATGAACTGTTATGTTATTTATATTAAAACAAATCTGATTACAGGCATTAAAGTAAGTACATCTACAAGTATACGGGCATAATAACCGCCTTATCGTTAACCAACAGGTAATTATTAAACAGTTAATTTTAATGGCATAGTTACAAATACGAAAATGATTTAAGCGTTTTTTTAACCAAATTCCACGCCAAAGGATAAAAATGTTTAAAAGTGAACCCTACTGAGGGAAATATGGTTAAAAGGAATGTAATTATAATAAAATGTCTTCGAAATGTTCTAGGTTTTACTAAACTGTACTCACTAAAATACGGTATGCAGTATGCAGTCAGATAATAGTTCATTACACAAGAATATTAAATAGAAATAGGGATAGATTTTCGAATCTTATGTAATCGAGTCTACAGTCAAGATCAGCATAAAAGAAAAAATATATTAGAAACAATAGGGTTTAATGTAAACGTGGGTGCCATTAAAGGGTTTTCACTGAAATCACATCATTTCACCAAAACGTATTAGTTAAATACTCCAATTGGCAGTGGATTCAATTACAAAATACTAATTAATAAGTTTAAAAAAGCGCCGCATAAGGCAACGTATTGTAAGTCATGAATAAACGGGCACAGAACTCAAATAACTAAATATATGAGTTGAGCAGTTTTTGAAAAGTTTTATATCAGAAAGATGAATTACATAACAACAAAAAATATTCCAAATACTCTCTTGACCGCAAAGAGTTCTTGATCTGTGTATTAGAATCGTCCGAATGGTCGAAGTTAATCTTTTGTCCGAATTATTATTATTAAAAGTAATGTATTGCAGTTCTTAGAATACATTTAAGGGAGGTAAACTGGTCGCTAAAGACCGCTAGTAACTAAGTAGCAACACAATATAACTAATTAAAATACATAGTATTATGCATACATATTATAAATACATAGTACATAATATGCTAGTTTATAAAATATCAAGTGAGTTTGTCTAAATAGATAAAAACGTATCTGTTACTATAGTTATTAGTTTCAAGCATAAACTGAAAATATTCCAATAATTCCCATTTTGTAAACATCTGAAATTCATAATAAATATCTTAATTTACTTCTTCCTCTTTCTATATTAAATTTTATAAGTTACATATCCATTGTTTAGTTCTTTTACTTATCAATCTATGCGAAACATGAAATCCTTAACACTTTGAATTTTATTTCATTAATTTTTTTGTTTTAACTGGAGAGAACATTCTAATTGTTATAATTGTTTACTCTTAGATTAGATTTAATTTTTTTTTTCTAATTTTGATGAATATAAAATCTATGCATTTCAACTAATTTAAAAGTGTGCGATAATACTAACAAAAAATTGGGATACACTACACTTGTAAGCGAATGCATGAAATTGTTTTCATTAAAATGTTCCTATAAAACACATTTCATGTTTCATTTTTCAATTGTAAGTTTCCGCGTCTGGTTTGTTTTTTATATTAATATTTAAAACCGTATCAATTTATAAATAATAATAGTAAAATTTTCATTAATTTTAATTTAATAGTAAAATGGTTTTTCGCTCCGAGTTCTTTTTAAAATAACCGAATTTTGTCCTTAACGCTTTAAAGGGCAGTGGGAATATTATATACTCCGCTTAATTGTTATTTCCCAAATGCCACGATGCCACCAGAATAATGGAAAAGTTTTGCTTTTATAATGTATGTGAATAAATGTTTTTATATATTTTCAAAGAAATTTATTTGCAAATACTGGAGTCATTTATTCATTTCAACATTTTCCCATCAGAATCATTGCATCCTGGAATGGTTAAAACCATATGCCAGGAATACAAAACATTATAATTTGCAAATATTTTAATTTACTGCTTTAATATGCATAAAATATATACCTCTTACTTTCTTCGTTTATCGAAAATTTTCCTTTTATGTTAAGCAAAACATACTTTTTGCTTGTCAGCTTATTCGAAATTCGCTTCCTTATATTATTTGCTTATTATATTAAATTGTTTATCTTTCTAGCTGGGAATTGTTCACTGTAACATCTTTCCTCCAATCACAAAATGTTTAAAATATATCTAAGACAAATTTCCGATATGGATATTAATAAGAACCATGTAGAATCTTTTAATTGTACTCGAACATACTTTAAGTTGCACAATGAATCAATAAGGTGTGTTCTCTTAAGTCTACATGGTTTAAAAACTAAATTTCTCCAATCAATAAAATATGTTATCTCACTTATGAATTTCCATATATGGATATGTGAAATAATGAATCTTGGAAATTATATGTTAATTTATTTTTCTATTATCCAATTGCATTTGTTGCATTTTTTAATTCTAGTTTAACATACCTCAAATTATGTTGCTGTATTTATTTCAAATTTTTATTATGTATTAATGGCTCTTAGATGTTTAGAATCGAAGAAAATCAAAAATAAATTTTGACTGATTTTTATTCTGTGAGAGATTTTGGATGAATTAAAATACATGCATTTAAAAATTCGCAATAGGATCAGAGATGCAACCAAAACATTTTGAATTCTACTAGAGAGATAAGATATATTAATGTGTAATTTACACTCCATTTTCTAAAAACTGACATTACATTTGCAATCTTGTAACCTGGAACGATACATTGAGTGCTCAAATTCCACAACTCTCTGGCTCTGCTGCAATTGCCCTAAAGCGTTCTATCAGCAAAAAAAAAAAAAAAAAAAAAAAAAAAAAAAAAAAAAAAAAATATATATATATATATATATATATATATATATATATATATATATATATATATATATATAAATTAAATAAAGGTGATCCGTACAATATATATATATATTAATTACATTCATTGGATAAGCCTAAGCTTTTCCATAGATGTGTTCCGCTTTATTAGCTATAGAATGAGTTAATTATAGCTTTGAGATATTTAAACATTATCTGTAATGATATTTTTAAATATCAATATAATTATCTCTTAGAAATTTATGTGAGTTTTTAAAGTGCTTTTTCAAACTTTTATCCGTATTAGTATTTCATTCAATAAAATACTGTTTTGGAATTATTTTTATACAAGATGCATGTTAAGAAATGCGTATTTTAAAAAGTTATCTTACAAATAGAGCTGCAACATATTTTTAAAATCACTTTTGTATATCAGTTGTGCTATCATTGAACCTATATGCATAATTATGGTATATATTTATCTCGGCAGACGGACCTGTTTAATATAATTAATAAAACTATGCACAACATTTTATTCCTAATGATGCATTGATTGTGACGATAGTGGATTATTAAGAAATTTTTGAGCTTGACTTCCGGTCTAATACAATTTATAAGCAACAAGACTTATGTACTGATGCCACCACAAGAAGATGATAAGTATCGACCTGAGCAAAGATTGCTTTGATAAGTTAAAATATACTTAACAATAAATATGCTCTACTTAATTGTATTACGGAAACACAAGGTATTTCCTTTTTTGAATTTGAATACTAGTATTTCCGAATAAAAATCGTAGTCTTATTTAAGCACCGAAAATTTGTATTAAATTAAATAAATATTACTATTAAAAAAAAGTCGTTTCCCGATTTTCCAGGTTTTGTGAACATCCTGGAAGCTTTAAGCTGTAGCGTTATTGTTGTTTTCTGGATATTCCTGGGTCCTGTTAGTTGCAGTTTTTTTTTTCGGAGGGGTTGGAGGAGTGCTTCTGTATCTCTAATTTTTAATTTTCCACCCTTTCATCAATCGACCGATGTGTTTTAAAATTCTGATTTCCCTGTTTACAGTGAATGGAATTGTTACTCTTTCTTTCATGAGATTTTTTTTTGTCAATTTAGTCAACGAGGCATTAAACTCTAGAGCTGCTATTTAATGTAATCTAGATCCCTATAAATGGAGCACTTAAACAATCTTAAGGAAAATTGGAATATTTCTTTAACATTAGGAATGTCCACTTTTTTTTAAATGATGGTTTATTTCGTATGCGTAGTAGCTTAAATACTAGATAAGAACTTAATTCGTTTGCATCCAAAAAAAGTATAAGTAATTTTTATATCTTTGCAGACAGAATTCCTGAAAGGAAAGAAACGGAAATCTTATAGGAACACTTTTTTCCGTCTATCTGACACGACCGTTTTTTAGGAACAGTTGAAGGTATCAACTGTAAATTAATATCAGGCAATAAAGTTCTTGGAGTGTAAAATATTCTTTTCTAAAACTTTCAATCTTCTAACTCAATGCAATAAAAAGATACGGTCTTAAACATTTTTTTTTTTCTTACACACTCAATCACAAAACCTATATTTTCCGTTGACCTTGAACCTTTAAATTTGAGAGGAAGAAAATGTCTTACTACTCATGTAACGCGCGTCAAATTAACATACTGTAGCAGATTTTTCTGGTACAAAATGGAACGCAGTGATAAAATTAAGCATGCATATTGGTATAAATAGAAATTTCTTTTTTTTTATATTTTAAAGAAACTAGGTACATACATACAGGTAGATCCATCTTTACAAAAATACTATATGACATAACAGAACGGAACCGCCAGGATGGGAATCCCACTCACATTTGCCCTCTTTTTCTAATGTTGAAATTAAAGATTATTTTCTTATTAATTGGCTATAAAATTCAATATTTTTACTTATTTATGCGCTATTTAACGAATAGAAGAAAAAAAATACATTTTTATCAAAATAAAATAGTAGAACAGTTACAATGTAGAAATTTGTTTAGGAATAACCCCGGTTTGTATTAAAGAAAATGCGTAACATTTCGAAATATCTTTTAAGATAAACACTAATGTAAATTAATAAAAACGTTTTTTTTTTTTTTTTTTTTTTTTTTTTTTTTTTTTTTTTCATGGTTTCAATTGGCAACTATTTTTTTTTATTATTGTTTTCTACGCAGTTATTTTTAATGTATAATCATCGTCTACTAATATCCGTGAATATTTTTTATCGTTTCGAACTACTGGCAGATACAATTAAAAAAATCGATCATTTAGGTTTTAACTGCCTTGATTCAACAGAAATTACCTAAATGCGACAATTGTATACTGTGGTTTTATACTACAGATAATTATTAAATTTATACAAAACAAGTTAGTTTTGAACTATAGCTACAGTATTTAGTCATTTGCTGCTCAATAAATTGTATATTTAGATAATAAAACGCCAAATATACCCTAAATGCGACAAAACTATGGGGAATCACGTCTCATTTATGCACAATGACATTACACCTTTATTGCACTTTTTTTTTCACTAAAGTTTTGAGGCAATATTTGTTTGATTTTCTTAAATCTTCATCCTCGTTTTGTGGGGGAAAAAAACTTATGTGATAATGGAGAAACCGTAACGTTGAGAAAAACATCACAAACACCTAAAACAGCCGCAATAAAAATAAAATGTTGTAACAGCCCATTTTTACATTTTTTTTATTACCTCTATTTATGAAAAGAAAAACATGTACTGTTTAAACGAGATTTTTTTTAAATTAAAAACTACAAATTATGCTTTTTGAAAATAACAGTATCAAAATGTCGTAAAAGTTGGCAGCTATGAACTATTTTACTTTGCAGCCTGGCATAATCGCAAGAAAAATGCAAAAACTGCTTTGAATAGCTAATTGTTCTAATATTTGTAGTAGAGATCCGCACCTTAAAATATTTGGAGATCGTAAATTATTAGCAGGTTCAGTTTGCATTCTCTGGAGTTTTATAAAATAGCTGTAGGCTGTGATCAGTATGGAAATAAATCCTTTTAAATTGCTTTTTTACGAAATCTGTTTATTTGGAGTAAATATATAAAATTGAAGCATTTCATACAGAAATGGATAGGGATGGTGCCTGATAGAATTTCTAAAGACGATTTTTTATACATGACTGAGTTCATGAAGTGCAAGAGAGCAATTGCCAATTATTTTGTAATATACACATTGGCATCCAACAATTGGCGAAAAGAGCACATGAAAAATGAATGATATCATATGAGTAAGATTATCTGTTACGCTTTGGACAATTAGGAGAATTTTGAATTGCGTGGCAGGGCCACCAGCATAGCAGTCCTAAAAAATAAGCCAAAAAGAATTCCAACGCCAATTCGTACGTTAAGAGCAAAGTTTTGAGAACATAGCGTTAAAGACAATACAGACCACATTTACTGGAAATGTTTATGATTTAACAAGGAAGTCATACTCAAAAATTAAGCAGAGATCAAAGAGTTATTTCTACTGGCCGAAAGCAAAGTCGATCTTTATTCTTTTTTTAATCTAGTCAGCGTGAATAATCATCTAAATGAATTTTATCAATGCGAGAGCCGCTTTAGTGATAAAGGCATCTGTTAAATATCTTTTCTTTCTTTTCTTTTGGAGGAAAGTTGCAATGGGAACTGAAATAAAGGTTAGGATAAAATGAATAAGTAATTAAAGATTAGTTTTAACTGAAATTTAGAGAAACGAATATCTTAAGAAAAATATATGTGATTCCACATCACATATATCTCCCCTTCAACCAACGAAAAGAAAGTACATAAAGGGCGTGAAATCAATTTTCATATGCTCTTAGGAGTACATTATGTATAGGCCAGTCATGTAAACGAAATCAGATATGTTTAAATTAAAGCAACAGCAATTGAACTTCTCTCTAAGTAGACAACCATTCTAAAATAAAAGTATATCATGATATAAATATATTGGTACCATAAATTTTGTCAAATACAGATGATATTATATATTGTTTCTATTTAGAAACAGCTGCAGCAACATCAATAAAATTTGTGATCACTTTTCAATTCGTCATATTCAGACGATGACCTGTATCAAAATGTGCACATACAAATAAAACAAACATTAGGCCTAGGTCCACAGGTCAGTTGCCAACTGGCAATAAATTCAAAAATGTTTGTTATAATAAACATTAAATATGTGTTTTGATCAATACTATAATAATAATAAAATACTCGAGTAATATAATGCAACTAAACACATAATATTAAACACAGATAAACAAAAACATAATTCAAATAAGCAAGGATTCTGAACTAATGTCCATAATAATGATTAAAAGCATATATATTTTTCAATTTATATCTTCCTGGGTTTTTTTTTTTTTTTTTGCTTCACAACATTGATTTTAAACAAACGTGTACATAAGGTGAAAGTCCAAGAAATGCTAGATAATCAGGATATGAAAAAATTTAGCTGAAACACTGCCATAAGACATTTAATTCACGTGACAACTGTGTTGTTGTGTGTACATTTATTAAAATGTATTTTTCAAGACTTGAAACATTAAAATTTTGAAAATGAAATTTGCAATTTAGAGAAGACATTGAATTATATTGACTATCAAAACGGTATTGTGATGTAAGCTAAGAAAAAATCCATATAAAATGTTATTCGGTATCACCCATAAAATACCGTTACTGAAAACAGTTACTGATAAATGGAAGACGCTGAACAATTTACGTAGAAAGCGTAAAAAAAAGGCTAGACATACGTGAAAAAAAAGAAAAAGTAATACGCAAACCGATAAATAATCTCAATAGAATGCACGGTTGGTATAAACACCAATAAAAGACTTGCAATAACCATTAAAGCAGGAGTATAACAGTGTCTTTGCTTATAAAAATTGACAATATACCTAAACTGAAAAGCAGTGTGAAAACATTGATAGGTATGCAATTCTTTTCTTTTTCGTCTTGACTGGCGTGTACCGTTTACCGATGTGTATAAAATTGACTGGAGTGTAAAATTTTTTGAAAGTGCCATGAGCAAACGTGTAAATACCTTGTATAAATGATAAGAGAACGAATATTGCGTTAAAGGTGAAAAAAATGTGTGAATTTTGGCAGATGTAATAAAAAAATTGCACTTTGATAGAATTTTAAATAAAGAAGCAGTAAGCTCCTTAGGTATAATGACAATACAGATAGTACGTGTATAAGTATATATTGACTGAAACACAAACTATTAATAGTCGTGTATGTGGCCTGAGGTACTACTGTATATCATGCGTACCCAACTGAAAGTAAAGAAATTTAAAGAAGCAAATGTAAATCATACATAAATATCAACATATGTTATGCAGAAAAGTGTCTGTATTTGTCTAAATTATTCCAAAAATGTAATGAAATTTGCATGTGTAAACAGGAAAACACGGAATAATTGGCAACACTAGTGCAAGTGGGAAAGAAGCAACTTGAGTTGTATTGAATCATTCATAACTAATAAAAATTTAATAGAAACCACCAATGTATTCTAAACAAAAGTCATAAAATGTTCCAAAAACTGCACTGAGGACCACTAACCAAACAACTGCACATGTAATTAATATGTTTGTAAGTAACTTCATCTGAATAGCATGTTGAAAAAATATACCTTTGTAAGAAAAACCACTGTAAAACGTTGTAGAAACCATTGTAGAAACCTTTTGTAAAAAAAAAAAACTTTGCACTTGCTGCATGCCAAGCGAAGTTTTTGTGAGTGAGAGTCATTTGCGAAAATCCAGAAGTACACCAAAAGAGAAAAACCTTTGTAAGAAAACTCAACATTGTAATATTGGTAAACCAATGAACATTCGCATAAACACTGCGTGTAAAAAAGAAAGTACAATTGATGATCAGAAAGACCTACAAAGAAACAAAATTTCTACACCAAGATATGACCAAAAAGACGTAATAATTTTTTTAAATCATGGTGACCGCAATGCAAAGTAAGTATGAAAATGTAATATAAAATAATAAAAAGGGAACTAAGTATACCTATATGTGATTTTTTTTAAAAATATGTACATGAGAAAGCAAACCAAGAAAAGTAGACAGAAAATAAAGGTAAAACATTTGAGATCCACCGCTGAAGTCTTACTGGCAATTAGGGCTTAACCACCAGAAGAAAACTAATATTGAATCAAAAATGTGAAATTTGGAATCATTCATCTATTCCTGTCGACCTGAAACAGTTGAATGAAAGAAAATCCGAAACATGAGTATTGCACGAAGAACATAGACCATGAAATAATTGACATTATTTTTTAAATAGGAATGTATCAAAATTTGTATCTCCTAAGAAAACAACTGCATTTGTGTAAGAAAAACGTATGAGAAAAAAAAACTCCATTAATCCTTTACATTTATTTTATAAATAAACGTACGTGAAAAATGTAAACATTCACTGTCGAAGGGAGCAAAGAAAGCCATGTATGGCATAAAGTTAAGTAACAAAATGTGTAAATGAATGAATAAGAATTAACCTTGCACTAGCATGCCTGAAGGGAGGATGTATGTATAAGTTATGTTGTACGTTGAAAAAAAACTTGTTTTTGCTTAAAATAAAATCTAAATGTATCACAAAAGGGAGAAAAAGCAGGGTGATTTATGTCTAAAGACTTCTTGTAACTACGGTTATGTGCGATGTAGTTAATGCATCTTGAAATATTTTTACAATTAACTGTAGTGTGAGATTCACCACAATTAGCACATGCCAGATCATATACACAAACTTTTGCCAGATGGCCTAGCCGTTGGCAATGGAAGCAACGCTTTATATTAATAAATGACCTGACAGTGTAATCAATAGAATTAATATTTAATTTACCATGTTGAATTAATGAATTAGCAATCCATGATGTAACACTAATAGTCCAATTGTATTTTAAACCTTGTCTTAATTTATGTTTTCTTCCAAAGTGAATGGAAGGAATGGTGTTGCCAATCATTTCATTTATAGACATCATAATATCTGGCACACCTATATTATCATCAACACCCAATAAAATTATTTTTGTGCAGTCAGAAAAATCCCTATCTGGAGTTTTGTTCTCGCAAAACTTTGAAATGTAATCAGGTACTGAAATAAAATTAACATTTTTATTTTTTGAGAAGTCAGAACTAGTTGTACCAGAATCTGTGTGTGTTTGAGTTTTAGCATTATCTAAAATTTTGGATGACGAGTCTTTAACATTAGAATTAAATTTCTTATCTTTAACTTTAATTATATTAAGTGGTTCATCCAAGTTAGGTCCATCAATGTCGCATTGAACAGCTATGTCATTATGCATAGACTGTTTGGACGATTAATAGGTCTTTCAGAAAAAAAAAATATTAGTCCGTCCGTTCTCACCATAAACAAATTAGATTTATTTTTTGCTTTGTCATTGTAATATCGAATATTAAGTTTAAAGTGTTAAAATAATTACCAAATTGATCAATGCTATGTATAAATCTTTGCAGTGCCGGATGAACCCGGACTGATTTTAACCATTTAAACGAAATTTAAAAATACTGGTTTCTTTGTCCTCACAAATGTTTTTGATGTTATCAGCATATATTAATGATAGTATATGTCTATTCATTCTTTATTATCATTTCATTTATGTTTTAGCATTTTAGTATTAAAACAAAAATAAAATATTTGTTTAAAGTCTTTGCAGCGTTGGTGATTCTTTTATTTTAAACATATGCATCATCCTTTAAATTTCATATCGATTCTATTTTTCAAAACCATTAAGTTGTGATAAAAAATATAAAACAATGGATAGTTGTTAAGCCTGTTGAATATTTTTGTAATTAACAATTTTCGAAATGTCTTCAAACATTCTTTCTGGGCCTATTTTTCTATTAATCAATCAAAGCATTTCATTTTAAGGCATATTCAATAAATTTCTGAAAATTTACCAAGGTGTGATTTGAATAAGTACTTTTAATTTCATTAGCTTAAAAATATTTTTCCCACATAATTAAAAACAATTGATCTTGAAATCGTTAACTTGAAATTATTTTAATTTAATATTTAGGTTCAGGATTTTTAGGTTCAGTTTATGTAGACTAACATGAAAGCGACATTTGGACAAAATTTTATTAAGAATGAATAGCGCATAAATTATTCTGTGAGTCAATTACTGGGGTTTTTAGGTTTAGTGACTTGCATTAAAAAATTAGCAGGAAAAAATTTAAAATGCTAAAATGGTATAAAAAATACTCAAATTTATCGATTTAACACGTTCACGCCGGCGCGGTGGGTCACACTCGGCTGTCTCAGAGTTGTCAAGTGTCCGGCATTTTGCACATCACTATTATTTTAGAGAAAATGTTGTTCCTTTAAATCGCCCAATTGTTCTAATTAAATAAAACAACATTTTCTGTATTAAAATACTGGTATCCAAAAAAGCCGGGGACTTTGCAGCTCCGAGACAGTCGAGTGTGATTAACTGTCGTTGATCAATTAATTACATTTTATTTTATATGAAAATAAAAAGTTTTGGTCAGAGGCACAGAATGGCAGCCAGCTTGAGCCACCGGCATAACTAATTATTAATTAATTACGAAATGCTTGATAAAAAATTATAGCTAATTATTTTGATTATTTATTTATTTATATATTTATTTATTTATGTATTTAATTTTGTACTAAAAAATTGTAAAATACCGATACCAGAAAAATAAAACGAGAACTATTTAATAAAAAAAAAATAATAAAAATTGACTAACACACAACAATCCTCCGTTTCCGATCAAGTTATCTAATCGTTCCTATGCGATTAGAAGCTGAATACCAAAGCACAATCAAGCGGACCGGAATGTTTTAAGATTTCATTTGGGTCCAAATTTTAACATCTCTCATAATTTAACACCCGAGTCACAGCAAAATACTATACGAATTCTGTTCAGTTGTGAAAAATAAAACCCCATACTACTTAAAGCAAAGTTTGGGCAAAAAAAAAGGAGTAAATTGTCTGGAAAAAAGTCTAATTTCAATAATAGCGCTGGACATTAACACAAAAAAAAAGTTTAATATTAACAGGAAAATAAAACATCAGAAGTTTACTAAATGGTGTAAACAAATTGTTGTAAAGTTAAAAACTAAACAAACATTAAAATGTAATTATAACAATCGACATTTTGTTTATCATCTATGACCATCTTCAGGAATTTTTTTATATTGCTTTTAAAGAACAAAGTCAAGCCTTGAATTTCAAAAGTTCGTTGATTCCTTCAACCAATCTTAAGGGCAAAATATAAATACAGTGCATAAAACTGTCCTACTTAAGGGGTGTCTGGACTCTTAAAGGTTCAAAATTTTCGAAATTTTATTTTTTTACATGTTAAACTCCAATCCTTTCTGAACATTTTGGTATAATTTTATCCTTGAAATTTCCACTAGAACAGAAGTTATGGCTTTTAGAATTATTCTCGCCAATAGCTGAAGCGGTGTTTCCGAAACTTTGAAATCATTTTTCTGCAAATGCAGTTTTTTGGGCATAACGCGACGAATATTTCAAAAACTTCTACATATTTTTTCAGGAAATTTTCCAAACACATGTTTCATGTTAGTCTACATAAACTGAACCTAAAATTTCCTTTCTATTGTTGAAAAAATATTTTTTTAGGTGATTATAGTGTTGAAATTTTCAAAATTTTGAATTAGCTAAATACAAATTTGTATTAAAAATAGAAAAATGCTTTAAATGAAAATTTATTTAGGTTCAAGGTGTTTATTATAATATCAAGTATAAGTAATCACCAAAATTTTCATTTTAGTTGCAAAATCTATTTTGTAATCCTGCGCATAACCTGTCATACCAATTTTGAGCTCGTCAAATGCCTGACAGTTTGAAGCCCCTTATAAATGCTAATTCTGCATATATATACATTTTAAATACACGAAATGAAAGAACATACATATATCTTTCATCTCAATGAAAATTGTGTTTTAAAATTATATACATTTTGAGATATTAAATGTTGAAAATGGCCTTTTATTTCATTTTTTCCAATTTTAAGAGTCCTGAGACCACTTAACGGGTAAACTCTATGTGAACTGAGAAAAACATACTCTAAACGCTTTTGAAAAGTATGGTCACATTTTTGAAAACTGATTAATAGATTACAGAAAAAAATAACTACTTGAAAGTTTCTTCTGAACTTACAGACTGAAAAATATTTCTGAACTGTTTTTTTAATCTCATAAATTTATTAGTTTCTGGGGTTTATTAAGATAAAAAAAATGTTTGTAATATGGAAGAAGTTATATTATGTTTTCGTGAGCCTTCCTGGTAGATCAAGACATATTTCGTCTTTTTTTTACAGTGCATTGTACTTCGTATTAGAATTTTTTTTTATGTTGCCATTGCTTTTTAAATAATGTTTTAATTTGTTTAAACTATTCAAAAAATATCTGCACGTTTAAAAAAATATTGATGCTACATTTCTATTAGCCAAAAAGTTTTTGAAGTAATGAAGGATCGTTAAATTGGTTTTTGTTAATTATTAAAATAGTTTTGAAAATATTAGCTGTTCTTTTCGCTTCGTTAAAATTTTCTTTAAATTACATAAATGATCGATAAGAAACTCTTATTTTACAATTGAATTAAAAAATCAAATTCCGTATCACCAGGCTCTCTTGTACAGAAATCTGTTGGAAAATCATGGGATTGGAAACTGTGCAGGGTTGCCTTCCCTAATCAAAGATCACACAGCTTTTGGTCTTTATTCTATTTAGTTCTGGAATCGTATCAAATATACTTTGCGGTTATTCGAAGGTTATTTTACATAATTTAAACTTGCGCATTACAATTTTAAGTATACAACGCTATATGTTGTTGATAGTTGAATCTAAAACAAATAAAAGTATTAAAGAAATTCGCGACTTCACACATTTATTTCTTCAAGAATAACTTCAAGAGCTTCAATTGTTTACTTTTTGTTCTTTTTTTTTAAAAAAATCATTGCATGCACCAGAATTTTATTATGTATACATACACACATCAAAAGATTTAGAGATAAAAAAATATCTCAAAAGAGTAAAGGTTTAAACATATTATTTAGAGGGTCATTTATATTAGTTAGATAACGGCATCACTATTGGATGAAAATAGAATAAGAGTTTAAACGAATTAACAATGGGTTATTCAATGGCGACATCTAACAGATGAAAATAGATATAAGAAAAATCGAACAAATGATATGGCATGCAGTGACGACATCTAATATAAAGTGCTGAAAATAAATGCAGAACAGAAAAAAATATAATAAAAACAGTTGAGCTTTGTTATACACATAAATAGCTGTACACTGCCAAACGTTAAAATCATACGAATAATGATGCCACTATATTTTATTCATACTATGATTTTAACTTTACAACATTTTATTTCATCATTTTCTACTAGATGTCGCCATTGCATGCATATTGCTTATTCGATTTTTGTATGTCTGTTTTCATCTGATAGATATCTCCATTGCATACTCCATCTTTAATACGTTTAAACTTTTATATATTTTCATCCTATGTAGTATACTAAGGCATATTCCATCAAAATAATGATTATTTGATAATGGCTTCAACCAATAAACGTTGAAACGATTATTAACGAAATTTTCGAATTGATGACGGCTTGGTTTTGTTCTTGTGCAATGTAACATCTATTTCCTGAAGATGGCCATAGATGGTGACCGACACGTCGATTTTAATAATTTGATTTTAATGGTTGTTTAGCTTTTAACTTTACAACATTTTGTATACACCATTTAGTAAACTTGTGATTTTTTTAAAATTTTCACGTTAATATTGAAGTCTAATTTTATATGATAATTGTAAAACATTTTATGGAACTATCTAAATATTACAATGAACACAAATATTAAAAATTTTATCAACAACACTCAACCCTAAAATTCACACTATAAATTATAAATTATCCTTCAATAAGTAAGCATGTTAATTTGCCCTCATTCTTAACATTAGTTTCAGATACATTACTATTCTATGCTCCACAAATTTATCTTATGATTTATACGGGATATAAGAAAATCGAATATATGACATACACAATTCCCGAAGTAATACAAGCGTATGAATCGATTCTAGTAACTTTTTTGTATAATTCATATTTGTTTCGAATTTTAATTTAATAATTTATATTTAATGTTACAAAATGATAAAAAGTATATAGCTAAGATTAAGCTATTTAATAAGTAGTTTAAAACATGATGAGTTTATAATTTCTGACAATTATGTAATGATCACAGCATCGGGTGTGATATCAGAATCAGATCAACAGATTAAATCACAGGTTACTTTTGGAATTTCAGTAAAAGCTGCATGCGTGATCATATTAGATTAATTTTCATCACAATCATTCAATTGGTAAATAAATCATAACAGTTGGAAATTCACAAGTGGGTGAACAAAATCGGTTCCAGGATTTGAACAAGGGATGTTTTGGCTGAAGCCGCCTATGCTCTACCAACTGAGCCACCCCGTACGAATCTGGAGAACAAATTCACACAACTAACTAATTATATAATTGAAAAATGAAAAAGAAAAAAAATTGATTTGGCATTAACGGATGAAAAGTTTGTATAACTTTGGGTAATTTAAAATCATTTATTCTATTTTTTTTATAGGACACAAATTGAAAGGAGATTTAAATATTTTGTATTGGTTGTGGCTAATAAAAATTCAAAAATTGTTTCAAATTTCAATATGTGACTTTCAAAACTAAATTAATGAAAATCAAATTATAGTAGTTATCGTTCACTAACGATTGATACATTTACCATTTACTCTAGAGAGTGCTCAAAATTGCATAAGTCTGTGTCCCCCTCCGCAGCAAATCATCCTTAATCTGGAATACGATTTCTAATTTGTACGAAAATCATTCTACTCTTCTAATATAATTGCATGAATTACTGATTTTATATAGGGTGAAATCTGAACTGTCTTCAGGAGTTGAAATTTGAACTCCCGCTCCTGAATACAATTCAGTTTGCGCTACTTAATCACCCCCAACGATTCAGATTTTGAGCTCAAAATTTAAGTTTATGTCTAAGCTTTTTAAAGCATTCAATGAGATAAAAAAAAAATAACGGTAAAAAATAATTGTTCGTTGCTCCAAAGTCTAAAGCGCCCTCTATCGCCATTTTTTGAACTTTATCTTTAAAATTTATTTTTAAGAAAATACTGACATAAAGAATAGTTTTAGTGAAAACCACAAACGAATCGACCAATTTTTCCGTTTTCTATAATCATTTGAAATTTTGGACCCTAAACTTTAATGGCGCCTATCTCCTTCGGAAGACGTTTCGGACCCCTAGTTTCCTATTTAATATTGTTTGTCTTGATGTGTAGAATCAAACCTTAAAGTTTTTCCTAAGAGTTTAGGTACACCCTGTATTTATATATTTCTCTTCAGAGACAATTTTATAAATTCAGTAGAAATAACATATATTATTTCCAATTACTTAACACGCAACTGAGTTTAGACAAACTTTTATTTATTTAATGTAAAATGTTGTTATATTTTGGCACATATAAATTTTTGTAGTCAGTTTTATTACATTTAAAACAAAGCAAAAATTCTTAATTTGCGAATGCATTGAACACATTGAACGACACAAATTGTGAAGAAATTGGTTTTTTCGCAGACATTTACAAAGCTACTCTTAGTGTTAGATGTAAATTCCCAACTGGGCGAAGAATGTCCTGACCAGGATTCCAACCAGGGATCTCCTGGCGGAAGCCGCCAGTGCTCTGCCATCTGAGCTATTCTGGACAAATCTGGTGGAACTTTTTCACCCAGATAACCTTTCGCTCAGTTGAAAATTTACACCTAATATGATTTATTTACCAATTGGAATAATTGTGTTAAAATTAATCTAGTGTAATTTCGTTTCTAGCGATTTCTGGAGTTCCATTACCCGAGATTTATTCTGTTGAGTTGAACCATGTTTCAGACCAGATGCTATAATCATTAAGATTATCTGGGTGAAAATGTTCCACCAGATTCGTCCGGGATAGCTCAGATGGCAGAGCACTGGCGGCTTCAGCCAGGTGATCCTTGGTTCGAATCCTGGTCCGGACATTCTTCGCACAGTCGGAAATTTACATCTAATATGATTTATTTACCAATTGGAATAATTGTGTTAAAATTAATCTAGAGTACTCTTAGTGTTTTTACAGTCGGTTTTTAATCCCTTGAGGGGCGGTGGGATGCATTATATCCCACCTAATTAAAACAACATTCGCATCAGAAACTTTTAACTAAATTTTATAGTTTTATCCTTTTGAGCAATATGTTAAAAATTGCTTTTCCTTATTTTAAAACATTTTTTTTTCATTATTCTGGTGAGAATTCACTATTACAGAGACATTATTGCTTACCCCTCAAAGGGTTAAGACGATTTAGACGTAATACACAGACATTACGCTAAAGCACGCTGTTGAATTAAAAAATGTAGTTCAATAAAATTAATGGGAAAAATTATCACCATTTAATACCAATGATCGGAGTGCGAAAGTCTTGCACGGGTTTTTTGGTTTTTTAATTTTCTGCTTATAACCATTTTGCATACATTTTTAATGCGTTATAAATAGTCTCTATTCATAAAAAAATATATTTTGAAATAAATAAAAAATGTAAATATCCTTTCCTCTTTGTCTAAATATTCTTCAATAATTAAATAAATAAATAATAAAACTTTGTATAAATCACCTTAAAAATATTACAACACACAAGGCGCATTTCGAGCTCGATATATATATTAACAGCCCGTCAACATCTGTTGTAAAAACGCGTCCGTAACGGGACAAGGTCACAAATGAACTGACTGTTGACGGGCTGTTAATACACTGGTGAAAACAATTTAAGTGACAAATGGTTTATTTGCAATTAAAAAAAAAAACAATTCAAATAAAACCAAACTTGGCCAAAACATCATTCGATATAAGACCTATATATGTGAGAAAAAAAAATGGGCACAACCTGCAACCTAAATAAGGAAACGGGTCACGTGTCCTGCCCAACAGCTGACCGACACACCGTCAGAGAAAAACATGGCTAATAGGATGTAGGATCGCATGTAACAGCTACACAACTCTCGCATCGGCGTTTCACACTGTTTAAGAGGGTCCTTATCAATCCCTGTGGCAACAGCACCCATTCTTGCACCAAGGCACCCTTCAGCTCATCGATGGTCGTTGGAGCTGGTCTTCGAGGTTCAATTGTTCGTCCAAGAGCGTCGCATGCGTGTTTGATGGGATTAATGTCAGGGATAGGGCAGGTCACTCCATTCTCTGAATATACTCCGATTCGAGGTATTCGTCCACCAACTGAGCCATATGTGGCGTTATCGTCCATAAAGACGAGATTTGGTCCGTATGCTCCGCGAAAAAGTCTCACATAAGGTGCAAGAATCTCGTCCCTGTACCGCTGACCAGTCAGAGTACCTCTGACAAACACATGAAGGTCGGTACGCCCGTCTGCCATAATGCCTGCCCAGACCATCAGAACACCTTCACCATAGTGGTCCTTTTCGACAATGTTAGAGGGCCGATTTCGACTTCTGGGCACTCTCCAGATGAGAACACGCCTCGAGTCGCTGTGCAGACTGAATCGCGACTCAATAGAACCCGCCCCCAACTATCATCTGTACAAGACAGGTGTTCTCGATACCAAGGTAGACGGGGCTTTTTGTGGTTCACCGTCAAAGGGATGCAGACTACAGGGCGCCTGGCATACAGACCACCTGCATTAAGTCTCTGGGTGACTGTTATCCGTGAAATCGATGTTCCTGTTGCCTTATACAGGTTACGAGACAGTTCTGCCGCTGTCACGGACCTATCCCTTTTAACTAGAAGTCTTAAATGTCGGTTTTCAGCCTGCGTTGTTGCCCTTTTGCGGTCTTGACCAGGTCGAAGGGCCACTGTTCCTGTCTCTGTGAACTGTCTACAGAGTGGACAACACATTTCTCGGAACCCCGATGTCCTTACAACAGGTAGCCTGTGATTGGCCAGTCTCGAGTTTCAACAATTCGCCATCTTGTGGCATCATCTAGACGATGACGACTAGCCATACTAACAATGGGTAAACAAAGAAAAAAAAAACAAGGAATGGGTTATGCTACGATGTTTCAAAACGTCCTTACGCTATAAGCTTCGGCGGTCAAATGAAGTACCTCTGCACAAATGCAATCACAGGACCACTACCTTATGACAACACAGACCACTGGTTGCCAGGTGTGCCCGCAAGGCATTTTTTTTTTTTTTTTTTTTTTTTTTTTTTTTTTTTTTTTGCCAACGGAGTTTTGCCATCCTGTAATCTGATTGGCCAGAGCGTATTCTTGGCGGGGATCTAATTGGCGAAAACCACCAGATGAAGTTATTTCGATTGCAAAGTGATTTATTTATTTTCTTTTGCCACTTGTTTAGCAAGATAATTAGAGATTTCATTGTATTATAAAATTAATTGAAAAATAGTAAATTAGTTTTCTGTTTGGATTTTTCCCCACATTCAATTAATTCTAAATATTAACCTGCATTGTTTGATCTTTTAATAAGTAAATACCATCGCACCCCCCCCCACCCACCCCCCCACCCCCCCTCAACAGAAGAAAATATAATCTTCATTATGCCGTGGGTGGGGGTTGTCGGGGTTGGACATTTTTAAAAATTATTACTATAAAATAACTTTATGAACAAAAGATTAAAAAAAATACTCATAAATTTTATTTATGCCGGCAGAGCAAAGGATGGGGTAGCGTAAATGGCAAGCAAAGGTGGGCGTGGAAATTCAGATGATTAATTAATTACTGCAGCTATAAAATAAGAAGTAGATCAGAAAATTTTAAATAATTGTAATAAGTGTAATAATTTTTTGTAATAAGTAAAATAGTTTTTTTTAATATATATACATATATATTATTTAACAATATGTTTTTTATAATGAATAATTTTATATTTAATAATAGTTTAATAATTTAGAATAAAATTAAAATGTTAATATTTTTAATGACTTAATTGTTTAATTTAAAAAAATTGATGGGAGAGGAGACATTTAAATTTTCGTAGAGGAAGGGATTTGGTAGAAAACTAATCATTTATTCATTATTGCAATAAAACAACAAACGAGACAAAATATTAAAAAACAAGATTATAAAAACATAGCTGCCAACTTGTACGGATTTTTCATACCAATAAAATTTAATAGAAATTTTTGACGTATTTAAGCGTTAAAATTCCTTGAAATTCGGTGATTCCATTAGCTAAAATTTATTATTAAATTTTAGTGGTAGGAAAAATCCGTACAAGTTGGCAGCTATGTAAAAAGTTGGGGAGCGGGATTTATAAGATATCTAGTTTGGATAAACACCGTGTTCTATTACAACAACAGTTAAATGTTGCAAATAATGAATTATATTTCTTTATATCTTAGAAAAAAAATTATACAGGCACAATCAGAGTATTTAAATAATTGATGTTTCTTGTAAAAGAAAAACTAAAGTGATATCAAGATCATTTACAAAAAGGAACAAATTTTCTTAACATATTGTGATTAGCCATTCGAATTTTTATGTATGAAAATATATTCATTATTATATTAATATGGTATTACTTACAAATTGAGTTTTCTTGTCGGTGTCGTAGAGGGATTAACAAAATTTTGAGCGGAAATTTCAGGGGAAATTTAGATGAATATTAATACAACAGATATTGCGAAATTAAAAAATATATATATATGTATAGTTTTCAGGATTATAAACTTTTTGTCTGTGCATAAGCGGAGTGGAATGGGCGCGAAGAGGAAGAAATTTAAATTTCATATGAAATTTAGATGATGATTATATACTTGCAACAAAGAAACAAACAAAGTTTTTTTTTTTTTTTTTTTTTTTTTTTTTTTTTTTTTTTTACAGCGTGACAATTCTTTGCATATCAGATGATTTTCTTTTTCTTTTTTTCTGGAGAATTCATCTAAATTTATCCCCCCCTCACCCCGAAATTTCAACTTCCCACCCCTTGCACGTAAAGTTTTAAATCAATACTTATATTTTTTGTATATTATTGCATTTTTCTATTATATTTGTTATTTTATAGTGATAAGAAATAAATAATGCATCTTCCACTCTTCCCCACCCGCTAAAACTTTTATTTCGTCTTCTTCCAGTAATTAATCATTAGAATTTAAAGAGTTTCACAATATTTCAAATTTTAATTGCTTAAAAGGTGTACAGCAGTTAAAATTTGAAATATTATTGAATGCAAGGTGTCGGAAATTTTCTACAGGAAAATTTCCAAGAATTATATAGAGTTTCAGAATTAAAAAAAAATGTTAAATTTAAAATCATTAAAGATTAAAATTTTAAATTTATTTAAACAATTATAAATTTTAATTATAAATTTATTTCAATTATTTATTAAATCTAATATTTAAAAGTATATTATTGTTATATTTTAAAATATAAAATTACTGAAAAATAATAAATCTATTAAAATTGTTTGAAAATTTTCTGGCATATCTTCGGGTTGACTTCTACATTTTTTTACTTGTTGGGTTCGAGTTGGATTTACTTTCATTATTTCGGATTCGAATCGGTTCGTGATAGGTTTTCACTTTTTGAATGTCGGATTCGGATTGAACTAATTTTTTAAAAGAATATCCAAAATATGTTTTCAGATATTTTTAACTATCTAAGCGAGATCCCCGGAAATTGGACAACTCTATTTACAGAATGCTTTTTCAATTTCTAACGCTTATAATTTGTACGCGTTTACCTCTGAATAGTGGATGCTTCTCAATCTACTCACATGTGTATGTGTGCATAAACTATCACAAAAGCGATACATGAATTTTTGAGTGTATCAAAAACGAAATGTTGGCAATATTTTTCCCATTCCAAACGAAGAGAAAAGGAGTTCTTTGCTGCACAGTAAAAAAACAACTAAATTTGAGGCTATAAGTTGTATATGAAAGATCAGGGCCTACGGTGTCCATTACTGTTTTCTTGCATCGGGGTCCAGACGCGGTATACAATGCAGCATATGTCCCGGACAGGTGCTCACTGAGGTGACATAAGCAAAATGAAGGAGGAGAAACAGGAACTTAGGAGAAGAAACAGGTCGAAACCAAGAAGAAAGCTGTTTGAAACCTGTTTTAGATCTATTTTTCTCCGAAGTTGAGCAACATGTTGCACGAATCGCCTCAGTGTGCGGCCTGCCTAACGCGGGTACCTCTCTGTTTCTTTTCGTTAAAGTATTTAGTTAAAAGGAGTTCTTTCATGCACAGTAAACAAAGAATAATATATTATAACATTCCTTATTATTTCACATTTTATTTACCATGTAGGAATTGAATATATACACATTCATAACCAAATGTGTACTCATTTTCATCTGAAAAAGATTTTTGCTCCAATTTAATCCCAACAATCGGGTGATTTAAAGTGGATTTTTTGTGTTCGGGTCGGGTACAACACGAACCATGCAGGATACAGATTTGTAAATAGGAAACTACTTTAAAATTACAGTAAGTAATCAATAATCTAAAGCTATCGTCCCTTAACCCCCTTAAAATTGCACTTTTCCAACTTTTGCTTCTTCAACATAAGTTGCAAAATATATTCTAATCTTATGATATATATTCTAATAATATATATTATTGGATTATAATCTAATGTCTAATAATATAATCTGATCTATAATCTAATAATATATATTCTAATCTCTGTCCTATTTTTTATTGTATTGTAATAATAGATAAGCAAATTATCAGTCAGCTACAATACCCTTTTTGAAAATGTCAGCTCCCCCCCCCCCCCCTATCCCATCAGCAAATAATCTTTAAAGCTTAAAGGATTTTTTTTTTAAATAAAAAAGGTATTAAGTTTTAAATTATGAAAAATATTAATTTTTGAGTAGTTAAAAATTATGAAAGAAAAATATTGTTACATTTAAAATTTATTAATTGATACAAAAAATATTACATCTATAGCAATTATTAAAAACAAATTTTGTCATTCACCTAAATCCTCTACTTGAAATTTACAATTCCTCAATCTTTACTTCACCCAGCATACAAAGTTTATCTTTATATCTGCATTTATGTTAAATCTTTTATTCTATTTGTTTTATTTTGTCACAGTAATACTGAATAAATAAGTATTCTACAATACCTCACCACCTCCCCCACACACACACTGAATTAAACGATTTTTTTTTAAAAAGCAGAAGTCATCGAAACGCAAAGGGCAGAGCAATTTACATATTAAAAGCTCAGACAACGCCTGGAAATACTTATCATTAATCGATTGGATTAAAAAAAAAATCAAATTGAAAACTAATTTGACATTACTTCTATTAATTTTTGAATGTTGATTTGAATGTTGATTGAATAATGAAAATTTTGAATTTGAGAATTTAAAATTGATACTTCTATTAATTTCTATGATACTGTAGTTTCCCTAATTCTCTCGCTCTCTTTGTGATGCAAAGTCTGTGGTGGTTTACGCCAAACACGATTCTTGCCAAGAATTTTCACAATGAAGGCGAAAGCTCTGGCCAATCAAATTACGAGATGGAAAAACTCCGTTGGGAAAGAAAAGTATGCGTTCGAAAGTAGCTTGCCTATCATCTGATACCTTACTTACGTATAGCGATAACTTCTTTTGTTTTGTTTGAAGAAAAAAAAAAAAAGTTTGTCCTTTTAATTGTTTTCACCAGTGTATTTCGAGGTCGAAACGCGTCCTGTGTGTTTTTATATTTTTATGAGGATTTATATAATGTTTTATTATTTAATTGGGATTTATCGCCTGTTTTTTCGTTGCTGCTTAATCTAGTATTCTTCAATAGCAAAAACTATTTCAAGCAGACATTTTCTAGTAATATAGCTTAACTATACGGATATAATAAAATGTAGTTGAAAGTCCGATATAAAAGATTTTTCATTCCTTTAATCCTTTATGTACTGAATTGTGAATTCATGAAAATTTTATCTTCTAAAGCATTTTTCGCAATTTTTTAAACTATATTAAAAGATTTACATCTATTATCTATTCTATTATATATATAAAATCCAAACGGAAATTTCGTTCCGAACGCCGAGATTTCGAATTCTGCCGCATGGATTTTTACGGAACTTATACCGTTAGATAGGTATCGTTCCAGGGAAGGTTTTAAGCTATAACACATCATTCTACCTAGATTAGTTATAGAATTATTACGGAAAATTCTATTATTTTGGACTTTGTTACTTCATATTTCCTTAAATATCTGGGCTCCTATTGGTCGTAGAGCTTAGATCTCGCGCCAAAAGTAGCTCCGAAGCACCCAAGCAAACTTTTCCCCGCAATTATTTTGCCGTCTTCCGATTTCCTCTGACTCTATTAGGGGCTTGCGTAGAGCCCCTTTAAAATATTTTTCGTAGTAATTTCAGCAATTATCTTAAATTATTGGTTAAGACCGCCACCCTCCCGATTCATGTATCTACGGAAAGGTTGCATGAAGGAGTTTCGTTCAGATACGCTTTCGTTAAGAATAGAGTGCGCTCCCTGGTGGTGGAATGTGGAACTAACATAACGCGATATTGTTAAAATTAGGAAATCTAACAATGCGATGTGTTTTAAACTTTGAGATAGTTCATAACACATAATCTATTATCTATTCTATTATATACATATAAAATCTATTATCTATTCTATTATCTATTATATATATAAAATCCAAACGGAAATTTCGTTCCGAACGCCTAGATTTCGAGTTCTACTGCATGGATTTTTACGGAACCTATACCGTTTGATAGGTATTGTTTCAGGGAAGGTTTTAAGCTATAACACATTATTCTACCTATAATAGTTTTAGAATTATGACGGAAAATTCTGTTATTTTGGGCGATAAGGTTACCATTTTATTTCTTGGCGAAATTCATCGTTGATAAAGAAAAAAATTGAAACGGCTATTAAACCTCGAAAAATAAAAGAAAATCTGTTACTAATTTTATTTAAATGAAAAAAAAGAAAAAAAGAAGAAGAAAATCCGTTTTAATGAGTGATAATATTAAAAAACGGAAACATTTAATCAAAACCTGAAAGAAATATTTGTAATGCTTAGAAATTAATTTAATAAGAAATATTACACTTGATACGCAATATTTGGCTCTTTATCGCTTGCGTTAGATATGGAAACGAATCTGAAAATTTGATTAGATGAAATTTTAACGACATTTTCTTTCTGTTCTGTTCTTTTCTTTTTTTTTTTATATCTAATTGTCCCATCACGTGACTTATAGAAGAAACAAGCAGATGTAATTGTGAGTCACATGTGTAATTACTATTCGTTTCTTTACAATTTTTTATTTTTCTTTTGTCGCCAAACAATGTGATTTTAAGCCAAAAATGCATAAGCGTGACATTAGCTTGCGGATGTTCTCACATATGATGTTTTTTTAAGTGAAAGAGATCATTTTTTGAGTACATTTTCATATTCAATTGTAACTTATATAGATATCAGTTAATATTTTAAAAATGGAATCGAATACTTAAATTTCAGTGTGAATTTCTGCCACACATACATATTGTAAAATAATTTCATACTTTTTAAAATGTTTTTCTCCGTAATTCCGAAAGCATGTGATATTTATAAACTCGAACTCAGATCAACGAATATTACCCATTTTATTTAAGCAAATATTATCTATTTTCTCAAGTCATATCGCCAATTTCATTTATAGGAAAATTCACAGATTAGAAATCTAGGAAATAAAGATAATTTTTAAGGAAATTTATGTTTTAATACGTTATTACTACGGAAAAATTCAACATTTTGAAAAAAAAATTACAAGTCTTTTGTAATTCGTCATTTCTTCTTCGTCTTTCTTCGTACTTTCTCCTCTCTTATGTAATATTTCAAATGATATTGGACTAATTTTCGATCATCGATTCACCGCAAAATCGCATATCTAATATAGTATATAAAATAAAGTCTGGATTAGGGGACTAATTAACGCACAGCGCAAACTACTGAACCTAAAATCTTGAAAATCGTGGTAAAAATACTTCTTATGACATAAACTTCTGCTAAGAAAGGATTTTCTAAAGTGTCACCCCTAATGGTTTTTGCACGGGGAGGGGAAAAAAATCGAATATCAAAATTATGCGTCAAATGATAGCATATTTTAATGTAGTTTTGTATGCTGAATCGAATGCTACCAAATAAATGTTTGTAAGTCCAACAGTTCATGACACATTTCATATTTTTCTAATTTGGCGGTGTCTTTGGCATCTAAACCTCAAAATATCTATCATTACATCCGTTACTCTAGCAACGGAAAAAATTCAAATCAACCCTTTTGGCTAAAAAATAAAAACGGCTCTATGAGTTTGAAATAAAAATGCAAGCATCTTAATTTTTTAAAAAAAATAGTGATTTTATGTAAAATAAAAGGGAAAAAATTACTGAGAATTTAGCGTTATAAAACAAAAATGGAAAAGGTACTACTTAGATATTCCGTCGACCAAAAATCTATCGTCAAACTATGAGATTAAATGCCAATAACGGTTGATCGTAAATATCAAATTCACTTGAATTTAAACAAACTACACGTGTTTACGTCATCAAGTGATTTTAATTTCGACGTTTTATTTGTATTTTTATTAATTTTACACTAATTTATTTGTTATTTCGTTATTTAAAATAAAGATTATGTCAATTTATATAATTTGGCGAATGGTTTGGCGATTTATATAATTTGGCGAAATGGGTCGACGGGATAACAAGTAGTACCAATGAAAATATTTAAGTATGAAAGCAATGTTTGTAACGACTTAAAAATTATTTTCATATATATCAACTCGGTTTATGGCGTCATATGCCGTCATCCGAAGAATCTACAGGAGTCTTTTTCCATTTTTTCCGGTCATAGGTTCCTCATTGAAAGAAACTGGAATTGGAATAATATTGTGTGATTTATAAATTGCTCCCCGATAAGAAGAAAAAATGGGTACATTTATAACAACCGTGCGCACATCTCGCTGATAGTATTTTAAAATTCCCAGTAGGAGTAGTTACATTTTGCGTATGTAAATTAAAAATATTTTTTTGCTTTTAATTATGGCATTATTTTTTGTTATTGTTTATCTTTTCAGTTTTTTAAATGAAATTAGTATAAGGCATGCATTTTAAATTAAATGAGTGAAAGGTTTGTGTTTTAAATGAAAATAATAAAATAAGAATATGCTATGAAAACAATCTTTATTGATTTATTACCTGCGCCCGGCTGACATAAAAGTATCACAAAAGCCACATATTCACATTTCTTTGAGTAGTTGCTCATGAGAATTCAAGTTAACCTTCCGTAATCGGATACTTCACATATTGGTGTATTAGCTTTAATGTTGAAAGCATCGTTTTTGTTTGAAGCGAAAACTTTACTATGAATTACTATGAAACTTTACTATTACACAAAATCGCATCATCATCATCTACTACATATTTACAACGGAAATTTGTATTTCATTCCGATTGTTTATAATACTTTCGTAGGATATACCACAATTAGTTAGGTAATAATTTTGGAAAGGTTTTAGTGTATACATATTGTTCAAGGGTACTTAGTTATAGAGCAACAGTAAAAGTTCAAAAATTAAGTGAACCTGATTATGAAAGTTTAGCCTTTTTAAAAAAGTCTACAGAACATATTTTGTTACAAGTGATCCTGTTGCATGACTTTTAGGAATGGTGTTAGTATATACGATTTCATTATATGTTGATTAGTTACAGAGGTATTAATTCCTGTTGTCATAACGGTCTCATTACCCGACCATAAGTGCGCTGTTTATAATCAACTAAAACAATTACTTCTTAATTGCTAAATTTTGTCCAACGCTTAAGATAACATTATATCGCAATGGCGTTCGCATCGTTTTCAGTAATGTACAAGGTCAAGCTGAAGATCCATATTGTTTAAAATACAAGTTCAAATTCACCATTTAGTTTAATCCAAGGTTCATTTGGAAATATTGACCAGCGCAGCGGGCATAGCCTGCTAGTATATATATAAAATCCAAACGGAAATTTCGTTCCGAACGCCTAGATTTCGAGTTCTACTGCATGGATTTTGACGGAATTTATACTGTTAGATAGGTATTGTTTCAGGGAAGGTTTTAAGCTATAACACATCGTTCTACGTAGATTAGTTATAGAATTATGACGAAAAGTTCTGTTATTTTGGACGATAAGGTTACCATTTTATTTCTTGGCGAAGTTTTTTGTTGATGAAGAAATTGAAAGGCTATTACACCTAGAAAAATAAAAGACAAAAAACTGTTACTAATTTTATTTGAAATCTTTAAAAAAGAAAAAAAATCCATTTTAATGAGTGATAATATTAAAAAACGAAAATATTTAATTTAAATATGAAAGAGAATGTTCGTAATACTTAAAAAATTATTCAGTTGAAATATTGCAATTCAAATAATATTTGGCGATTTATCTTTTGCATCAGGTTAAGAAAAATGCATCTGAAAAATTGATAAAATGATATCAAGGAAGTTCCCCATAAGCGCATGCTCAGAAATATTTGAAAAAAATTATAGAATATTCTTCTCATAGGTATATATACCCATAAAAAAATCGTCAGAACCTCTATTTAGCATTCCTAAAAAATAATGAAAATTTCATTTTTTGCGATTTAGCGCTGGTTGGCGACACGATAAAATTTTGACTAATACTATGATAAATATTCTTTAAGAAAAACTTTTTCAACTCTCGATACTAAGTTAGTTTAAGTAAGTTTAACTTAAATAAATACATATTTATAACTGCAGTTTTGTCATATATAATGCAATATAATGAAATATATGCAATGATGAAATTTAACGATCGTATTTATGCCGTTTACAACGAAATTTAAATGGATTAAAAGTATTTCAAACTCAAATTAAGGTCCGATTCTGAGCATTGGCAATTTGACTTCGATATTGTTAATGTCAGAGACAACAAGAGAGTTTTATTGCCATGGAAACAGCAACTTAATATCGAAATGTTTAATGATAGCATTCATAATTAAAATACCCTTAAAACTTATCCAGCCGGTGACACCGTATAAAATTAAATAGCTCAATGCAAATAACACGCAATTTGCATATATTATATACGCTTACAGCAAAAATAGTAAACTAATCCACAGTTTAAGTTTAAATTCATTGAGCATTAGGCATTTAATTACTTATTTAACAAGGAATTTATAAATGCATTTCAATCTCTTGCATTTGGCGAGAAAACGTATTGGTTCGCCAAAGAGCGTGGAGCGTTCGTCTTTTCACGCCAAATACTCGAAAAAATATTTTTTTCCAGATTTTCTACTGGGATTCTACCGCAATATTTTTACCGATCTTTTTTACATACATAAGTCATTTTATTAGCATTTCCTTTTTCAAAATATTTTGAGTATGCGTTTCAAGGAGACCTTTCTTGTGAGTAACAATTATTATTATTATTATTATTATTATTATTATTATGTATCTCTAGCAGATGTAATTATAAAAATGACGATATTATATAAATAGCAGTTAATATTATAAAAGTGGAGTCAAATATTTAAATTTTAATGCAAACGTTTGCCCCCCCCCCTCCCCACACGCATATTATAAATAATTTATTTCAGATATTTAAAATATTTTTCGCGTACTTTACTACCGGAAACATGCTATTTTGTTTTTCTCCAAACTTATGACTTTTATAACCTCGAACTCAGATTAACGAATATTGTCCACTCTTTTTTTTTTTTACATATATCTCCAATTTCCCTTTTAGAAAAGTCTGCTGTTTCAAATGTTAAGTACTAAAGATTATTCTTAAGAAAATTTATGCAATTTTGCGTTATTAATACCACAAAAGAAAATATTTTACAATAAAAATTGCTTACTGAAATAAATTTTCGATTATCTTTTTAATTCGTCATCCCTTTTTCCGTTTTTCTTAAGGTTTTTGATATCGGATTAATCTTCCGTAATCAGGTTACCCGCTAATTAGTGTATTTACTGAACTATTTGGATGTTTCTTTTATATTTGAAAGAGTCTCTGGACAGTGATCGCGATTGCAGAAGATTACACGAAATTTGTACTTAGCGATTAGTAAATTTATGTTTTTTCATTATGAAGCAAACGGAGAACACAAGATTTAGTATTATATATTTTTTATCTGTAGTTATTTTACTATCACTAAAAAATAAATACTTGGAAAAAAAATTTAAATTCCAATGGTGGCTGGTGGAACAATATTTGTTGATTTATCATTTTAGCCTAGAAAAAAAGCACCTGAAATGCAGATAAAATTGAAAATAGAAATCATTATAAAGCAAGTTCTGACGCACAATCCTATTCGCTAAACTGAGGAAAGAATTAACGATTTTAGGTTTATTTAGGCAGCAGACTGAAGAATAATGTAATTTTGAAAATAAAAAGTGTATTTATTTCTCCGTGTTATTGTACTCTTTAGAGAAATGAAAAAAGGTCTTCGGTGCATCAAAATGATTATTTCGTTATATTATAGCGTGTTAGGTTATTAAGTTTTGTATAACTGACTTTATTTGTCATTTACAAAGAGTACTTTTGGCGAAAGATCTATAATTCAGCCGACAGCAATTTGACTTTATTTAATGGAATGTAGTTTGGCGCATAATTACGGATGTTTTACGTGTGTTAACTCTGGTAAATTTGTAAACATATAGTTTGCAAACACTTCTAATGTTTGCCGTAAAACTTAGCTGTGCACCCGATTATGGAAGATTGGGAAGATTTTGATTGGATTAAAACAAGAGGTTTAGTTTTCTATCATAATCGGTTATCGAGGGCTTTTTTTTCAGGTTAACAGTTACATAATTACAAGTGGTATACATATAAAAAGGAAATGGTAATGAAAATGACATTATTTCAATTTTATTCAAACACTTTATTTTTAAAAATCCACTTTTATGTGATTCACATTTATTTTAATGAAAGTTAAAGACTTTTTGCGTGCAAACAATTTATTACATTTTTTTTTACCGTATTTACTCTGCTGTAATCCGAAGATAGAAAACTGCAGTAGACCTGCTAGAAGACGTATATTACAAAATATAATGCAACGTAGAGAGAAATTGTATTTAAGCTACCAGAACCATACATAGCACCAAGCTGAGAAGCCCGGAGTTCAAGAACTATCAAACGAAAGTGAATAATCCGAACATAATTAATGTTCAGTGGTCACTCTCTGCAATCATTGTAATTATCTCTCATTTTAGTAGTGTGGTGACTAGAGAACATTTTAACATTTCTGATTATCATAACGGCCGTATTGTCTTCCCAACCTCTACTTTAAATATATACTGTAAAAAGAGTTTCTTCTGAATAGCCCGAATTTTGCGTAACCCATAAGATAATATAATAGCTAAATAGCGTTCCATAGTATTCAACAAATGCGGAAAGATTTTCCCGGTGAAGGTCCATATTAATTTAAAATACAAGGTCAAATTCATAATTTTGTTTGATCAAGGATCATTTGTAAAATGGCCCAGCGAAGCGGGTGTAGCCTGCTAGTTATATATATAAAATCCAAACGAAATATCCAAACATTTCGTTCCGAACGCCTAGATTTCGAGTTCTACTGCATGAATTTTTACGGAACTTAAACCGTTAGATAGGTATCGCTTCAGGTAAGGTTTTAAGCTATAACACATCATTCTACCTATATTAGTTATAGAATTATGACGGAAAGTTCTGTTATTTTGGACGATAAGGTTTACCATTTTATTTCTTGGCGAAATTTATCGGTAATAAAAAAAAAAAAAAAAAAAAAAAATGAAAAAGCTATTACACCTCCAAACATAAAAGAAAAAACTGTTGCTGTTTTAATAAAAAAAAAAGAAGGAAGAAAAAAAGAAGAAAAAAATTCATTTTAATGAGTGATAATATTAAAAACGAAAATATTTAATTTAAACATGAAAGGGAACGTTCGTAAAGCTTAAAAAAATTACTCAGTTAAAATATTGCAAATGAAATAAGATTTGGCTCTTTATCTTTTGCGTCAGGTTAAGAAAAATGCATCTGAAAAATTGATAGGATGATATCAATGAAGTTTCGATAAGTGCATGCTCAGAAATATTTGAAAAAATTATATAATATTCTTCTCATGAGGATTATATAGAATAAGAATATTCTTCTCGTGACATATAATATGTTTATAAAAAAAAAAAAAATCCGCAGAACCTCGATTTAGCGTTTGTAAAAAAATACTGAAAATTTAATTTGTTTGGCGGCACAATAAAATTTAGAATGATACTTTTTTTATGATAAATAATTTTTTAGTAAAACCTTTTTCTACTCTTCATACAAAGATAGTTAGATTAAGTTTAACGTAATAAATACATTTATATTGCTACAGTTTTTTCATATACCTTTATATGTGTATATATTAAAAAAAAATTTCGTAATTATACGGTTTGAAACAAAATTTAAGTTTATTAAATTTTTTCCAAATTCAAAATTAATGTCCGATTCCGAACACTGGCAATTTGACTTCGATATTGTTAGTGTCAGAAATAAGAAATGAAGGTTATTGTTGCCATGGAAACAAGTATTTAATATAAAATGTTTAATGGTAGCATTTGTAATTAGCCAGCTACTTTTAAAACAAATTTAAAACGGTACAACTTGATTATCCCGTCGACAAAATAACTATCGCCAAACTATAAGATAAATGCCAATAATAGCTGATCGTAAATTTTACATTCACTTGACAATAAACACGGTACTCGTGTTTGTTGCGGCACCAAGTGATTTTTAATTTCACTTCTATTTGTAATTTTACTAATGTTTACAAATTTATTTATTCATTCGTTGTTTAAAATAAAAATTTTGTCAATTTGTATAATTTGGCGAGCAGTTTGTCAATTTATATAATTTAGCGAAGCGTTTGGCAATTTATATAATTTGGCGAAATTGGTTGAATGAATAATCAATAAGTACCCTTAAAGCATTTCCAGCCGGTGAAGCCATGTAAAATTAAATAACTACTGCAACACGCAATTTGTACATATTATATACGCTTAAAGATAAAAAATAATACGCTAATCCTTCGTTTAAGTTTAAATTCATTGAGTTTTAGACATTTAAACACTTATTTAAGAAGCAATTTTCAAATGCATTTAAATATCTCGCATTTGGGATGGAAATGTATTGGCTAGCCAAATAGCGTGGAACATTCGTCTTTTTTTGCGCCAAATACTCGAATATATATAGGTTTTTTGAGATTTTTACTGGGATTTCGCCACCAAATTTGACTGCTGTTTTACTACACACATGGGTAGTTTTAAAAGCATTTTTCTTTTCAAAATAATTTGAGTATGCTCTTTAAGGAGACCTTCCTTGTGGTAACAAATTTGTTTTTGATTTGTTGTTTTTTATTTCTAACTCTTCCATCCTGTGTCTTACAGACGAAACTAGCAGATGTAATTGTAAGAATGATGGTACTTATGATTTACATGTTATGTGTTTATTTGTGATTTTTGAGTTCACTTTTGTCGCCAAGCAATTTGAATTTAAGCCAAAAAGATGTAAGCGTGAATTGTGTTCAAGCAATGTTTACAATAAAGGTGATTTTGAAGTGCACGAAAGGATTTTTTGAGTATTTTTTTAAATTCAAATATAAAATATATAAATAGCAATTAATATTTTAAAAATGGAGTTAGATATTTTAATTTTAGTATAAATGTCTCCCACACATGCACATATATACTGTAAAATAATTTAATTTTAGACATTTAAAAAATTACTGATCATACTTTACTGCGAAAGCATGTTGGTTTGTTTTCCCCAAATTTGTGACTTTTATAACCTCGAATCCAGATTAGCTAATACTGTCCATTCTTTTTTTAATAAAAAAACATATCGCCAATTTCCCTTATACAAACGTTCAATGCTTGCAATGTTAAGTAGTAAAGATTATTCTTAAGAAAATGTAAGTAATTATGCTTTATTTCTATCACGAAAAAAGACATTTTGCAATAAAAATTGCTTTCTGAAATCAGTTTTCGATATTCCATTCCATTCGTCATTCATTTATTTTTTTTTCACATCTTCCCTTCTTTTAGAAATGTTATAAAAAGATATTGAATGAATCTTCCATAATCAGCCACCTTACAATTGCGAATTTATTGTATAGTTTTGGAAGATTCGTTTATATTTGAAAGGAACCGTGGACGGTAAATCCGATTTCAGAAGATTACGCGAAATTTGTACTTTTAGTAATTAGCGATTAGTAAATTTATGTTTTTTTTTTTAGTATGGATCAAACGGACAAAAGAAGATTTACTAATAGATATTTTTCATGTGCAGTTATTTTACTATCATTAACAAAGCATTAATTTGAGTGTACAATATAAGTTTTCAAATTGCAAAGGTGGCCAATGGAACAATATTTGTTCATTTAGCCTAGGTTTTTTTTTTTTTTTTTTTTTTTTTAAGTACCTCAGATTTAAATAAAATTCCAATCATTATAAAGAAATTTTGACTGATGTACAGCCCAAGTAGCTGATCATAGCAGTCACAAATTAATGTTTTTAGTTTTATTTAGGCAACAAACTGATGAATAATGATGTCTTGAAAATAAAAGCATGCTTATTTCTCCGTCTTATTACGCTCATTAGAGAAATGCGAAAAAAATCTTCGGTTTGCCAAAAAGATCACTACTAAAAATTTTGCATAACTAACTTTACTTATCATTTGCAAAGAGTTTTGATAGTGAAAGATCTAAAAATCAATCAACAGCAATTTGACATTATTTAAACGATTGTAGTTTGGAGCGTAATTAACCCTGTTTTGTATTTAACTCTGGTACATTTTTAGCCATACCGTTAAGAACATTTCTAACATTTCACATCAAACTTGGTTGTGGATCCTATTACGGATGATTGAGAAGATTTTATCGAAGGAAAACTTGTGGTTTAGTTTTCTATTTGAATTAGTTATCGAGGTTATTTTTCTAGGTTAATAGTTGCATGATTAAAACTGGTATGTAAAAAGAAACGGCAGTTAAAATGACATTATTTTAATTTTATTCACACAATTCCGCTTTAAATATCCACTTTTACATAATTCACATATTTTAAAATATAAAAGTTAAATACTGTTTTGATTGTATTAACTCTACTGGAAATCGAAGATAAGAAACTGTAGAGAAAACCTGCCAAAAGAAGACGTATATTACCAAATATAATGTAACGTAGAAAGAGATTGTATTTATGTTATCAAATCAGCACAAAGTACCAAGCTGAGAAGCCCGGAGTAAAAGACCTAACAAACGAAAGTGAATAACCGAACATTCTTTAAGTTAAATGGTCAATCTCTGCAGTCATTGTAATTCTCTCTATTTTAGTAGTGTGGTGATATGATCGCAATGGCCGCATTTCCCTCCTAAACTCTACATGATGTACTAAAGAGTTGCTTCTGAATTGCCCGTATTTCGTCTAACGCATCAGATAATATAATAGCGCAATTGCGTCCGATGCGTATTCAGAAAATGCGGAAGGATCTTCCAGGTGAAGGTCCATATTAATTTAAAATACAGGGTCGGATTTTCCATTTCGTTTGATTGAAGGTTTATTTGAAAAATGGTCCAGCGCAGCGGGCTCAGCCTGCTAGTATTTTAATAAATTTTAGAAGGATTTTAGAAGGACTGACGGATTTAGAAGGATTAATTAAATTTGAATTTATAGGAATTTTGTGCAATATTTATAAACTCACTCAAATCTTTTAGTTTAAATATTTTTCTTACTATTTTGTAGAACTAGGAAATGAACAAATATAATGTTCTTACAATAGAAATATAGAAATATTTCAGAATCGAAAAATACACCCCCCCCCCTCCAAACGCCAAGAAAGCTGAAAATATGCAAAAGCAAAAGAAATCCCCCTTTTAAAAAATTTTGTGTAACCAATAATTTTTTGGGGACAAGATAAAGTATTAAACTATAACTCATTCTAAACTGTATTACTACTAATCAATGTATTAAATGCATTTTATAACAAGTTATTTTAATGTTACTTATAAGTACCATCAGTAGATAAAGGTGTTAAACTATGGAAATTTGCTTCTATTAAGATAAAATTATGACCATTATGCATAATGATTAAGGAATGTTAATAAAGCAAATTTGGTATTGTTTCCTCTTTTTAAAAGCAAGATAAGAGTGATGGAAAGTCCATAAAAGTTACTTGCTTCCGTTCATTGTTCTATAACATTTAAAATCAAAATTTTCCGGTTCTTTACTGGTAGTGATATTTTAAAGTATTATCTCTTAATCTTAAATTGTCTTTCCGGATCTTTTGTGATTAATTTCAAATAACTAATTTATTTTCTATCCATTAAATCAGAATTGAAATTAAGATTTTTGTATTCTTAAAGTGTAAAATAATTTTAAAGGAAAAGGGGTCCAGTAGATGAATATCTTTTCTTGAGTCATAAATAAAATTTATATATTTTTTATATTGACGTATCTAACTATATTGTAAAGTAGAAACACGTTGGTAAATAATACTAAATATCGCAACATGTAGCTTCAATTTCGTTTTAATCGTATGTATCTAAGATTCTTAAGCATAGCATTATTTCAATTTTTACTCCAGAATAAATAATATAATTTTAAATAAATTTACTTGAAAGCTGTCACGAATTTTATACATTTTGGATGATTTTCAAACCTTTTTAACCTTCAATTTATTCTGTTGAGTTGATTCAGATGCCAGACCAGATACTGTGATCCAGGCTCGCAGCGTTCCTAAAATTTCCGCACTTTGCTATCACTAAATTAAAACGTTAATCTTAGTTGTATAGTTCTATCTACTAAAAAACAACTTTTCAAAAGTAAAAAAAAAGCCAAGCAAAAAAAAAAAAAAAAAAAGAAAAAAGAAAAAGGTGAAAGTTGTGGCTAAAAAATAGTGTGATATCAAATTTCCAAGCTTATATTACGGTACTTATTTAACATTTTTTGATAAAATTTTACCATATGTAAGTCGAGTACCTAAGTATGCGTTGATAGAAAGCCTTTTCTCCTTTACTAAATACATCATAACGTGTTTCTGAAAATTAATTTTTTTAAGTTATGCATGATGGACTTTGCGGCCATCTTTCCATATTTTACACAAATTTCAAAGCACACAAGTTCATTGTTAAGATTGGAAGTTCGAAATTGTTACTAAAGCAAACATTTTATTCTTTTAATTTATGGAAATGAGTGCCTAAAAATTTGTGTCTAAAAATAAAGCTGAAGTAACTTCTGGTTTTATCTTATGATTCTCTTTTTTCGGAGGGGGGTTAATTAATTAGTTAAAGCAGTAAAAATGAATTAGTTTTTCAAAATAAAAAACTTTCTTAATTTATCTGTCTGTAGCTAAAACTAGAAGTTCGAAATTCTTAATAATGCAAATATGTTACGAGCTTGAGTGCTTAGAAATTTGTGTAAAATATGAAAGATGGCCGCCAAGCCCATCATGCATAATTAAAAAAAAATTAATTTTCAGAAACACGTTATGATGTATTTAGTAAAGGAGAAAAGGCTTTCTATCAACGCATACTTAGCTACTCGACTTACATATGGTATATTTTTATCAAAAAATGTTAAATAAGTACCGTAATATAAACTTGGAAATTTGATATCACACTATTTCTTAGGCACAACTTTCACCTTTTTTTTTTTTTTTTTTTTTTTTTTTGCTTGACTTTTTTTTTACTTTTGAAAAGTTGTTTTTTAGTAGATATCAGTTCTTTTTTTAAAACAAATGATATATAATTGAAATAATTCTACTAGCTCAAATTAAAATTAGTCCTTGTATAGCCTTTATAAGCAGGGAGCAAACACAATATTATATATTTTGTTTACCTATCATTCATTTTTTTATAGTGATTAATAATTTAAAAGTAAGGAAAGTCAATTTATTCTTTCAAAGTATCAGTCCAAAGCGTTATAAGTAAGCGAACAAACTTAATGCTGGAATCTGGCGTAGATTAACACAGTTGCGCCACCTTGTGGACGGAGTGATAATTCACATACGCGAGCTTGTAGTGTGGCGCGTATTTTCTAAATCTTTAGTTACTCATGGGAATTAATTTTGTTTGCCACACTTATTGCAAAATAATGGCGTAGCTAGAAGACCATCCAGATGCACTTGACATCACGAAGTTTTCTTCGCCTTATCAAAAGCACTTCAGTTATTAATCAAGGTGACAAAAACTTTACAATTTTAGTGGTGTGAGTAAGAAAACAGTTACGTATCCACCTGTAGTTCACACTCCATCCGCTACGTGGCGCATGACTTTGATTGATGTGACCTCGCTTTTAATCTTGCGGTTATTTCTTCCATTTAAGATAGGACGCTTACTTATAACGCTTTGTATCAGTCTTTCTCAATTTATATCTCCTTAAATTTTCTACGAAAGATGAAAATTTAGTAAAAAACAGAGTCGAAATAAAATATATATTTACAGTTAGTTTGTCAGTTAATTGTTTTTTCTAACTTTTTTTTGCTGACGGTTTTGCAAAATAAATTTACCTTTACAAATACCTACGGTTAATCCGAGAATGAAACCAGACAGGCATCTAAAGAATCGAAGATCTGTAAGTCTAGCGATTCTAGACATAATAAAGGAACATTTTTGATAAAAAAAATCTAAAAATTTAAAGATATAAACTGTACATATAACTTCATCTTCATTTAGATCGTGTTATAGAGAAGAAAGAATAAATATGTAATTTTACTCAAGTCTGTTTATCCATGCCTATTTGCATAAATGTGAGGATATTAATTTACTATAAAATTTCCCCTAAATTGATTATCTTAATAATCTATTATTAAAGCCGCATATACATTAGAATTAAATATTTTTCGGTTAAAAATTGCCTGAAATCTATAGTCTTATCGTTCGTCAAATTTGTTTTTTTTTTATGCCCAGACTCGTTTTCTGAACTCTGACAAAAGATCACAGACATATTGAAGCTATCCTAATTCTTATATCTTTCTATCGTATTTCCTTTTTTGAGGGAGGGGTGTGAGGAAGAGCCCTGGAAAACTTCGTTTTGTTCTCAGAATTCTGAATTATTCATTCAAAAGATCCACCTACATAAGTCTTGTTGCAGAATTTTAATTAGCTAGGAGTTGCATCAAGTTATACATCATGTGAATCTATTAAATTAATTTTCTGAAATGCTAGATGGGAGCCATTGATATTTCCAGACCATTTGCCTACATTTTAAACTTGAGTCATTTACTAATATTCATTAATTTTCTATACGAATTAAAGAAGTCGTTGTTTCCATGCCAACAGTAGCTTTCACTATTGCTTGCTTGTTTGTTTGTCTGATTTATTGAACACATACATCATATCACATGCGGATCACGGCGGGATTCGAATCTGCTTCCACCTACGCTCTCAAGCAATTAGCGGCATGGTGTCTTATGCACTCAGCCACGGTGGGCCACTATTGCTTTCTCTAATGCCCAGATACTCAAATTTAACCAAATGCACTTAGAATCATGGTCATAACAGAGAACATTTATATGTTACAGCAGTGTTGCCAGTGGGCTACTTTTTTTAATTCAGATCTCTTGATTGCCAGCACTTATTATAAACGGTAAAATTCCCTTTGTTTTCGCCTTAATTAATATGTCATTAAATAAGGCGCATTTTACAATTTCAAAAAAGTGGTGCCAATCAAGTATCTGAATTAAAAAAAGTAGCCCATCTGGCAACACTGTGTTACAGTAGTGACATATCCACAAGTCGTGTACTCATATTCAATTTTTTGTCCAAAGTACGGTAACTCAGTTTTCAGTAATAAACGAGATTTCAATTAAACTAAGCAGAAAAGTTAACAAACATTGGCTTCCTGATTTCATTTTATTCAAAATTGTTTTAACCAACCAAAGTTAATGTCCGGGATCCAGATAAATTTTTCTCTGTTAGTAAAATTACATTGACCAATCGGTAGCCTCCATCCTTGCAGGCTTTTCGGTGTTTACTGCAAACATCAAAAAGTTCGGAAAAATGCAGACGTCCGATTGATCAATCTCATCCCGCTAATAGCGAAAAATCTATCTTGATCCCAGCCTATTCAACGCTCTTTAAATATTGGAGAAAACTTTGACACGTGTCAGGAAAACGTCACACAAAGCAGGCAAAACAAAGAAGAAAAATCATTCATTGGCTCGTTCATATTCACGAGCCAATGAATGATTTTGTTTCTTTGCTTTGCCTGCTTTGTGTGATGTTTTCGTGACGCGAGTCAAGACTTTCTCAAATATTTAGGAGGCTTTGGCTTATTTCACCACCATGAAGTTATGAAAGGAGAGGAACAGACATGTCAATCTTCCCGTGTGAAAAACTAGTTACCAAAAAAAAACGAGTTCTTTCCCTTTCTTCTGCCCTTTTCTCTCTTGAGTTTGACCGATAGCAGCCCATTTAGCAGTCTCCAGTACAAGATGCCGCTATATACGGTGGACGCAGGAGGGAGGGTGTTAGCGCGACCAATGCCATAATAAGCCAGTTCATGATGTTTAAATGTCACACGGAGTTGAATCGAGGCTAACGTAAAAGACAGGCTACCGCGGTGGGTCCGATTCTTCTTTTTTTTTACAAACCGCTGGAGTCACGTGATGCTCTTTTCACGCACCTTCTTTGGTGCATTCGAGCATCACGTGACTCCAGCGGTCTGTAAAAAAAGAAGAATCGGACCCACCGCGGTAGCCTGTCTTTCTCGTTAGCCTCAGAGTTGGATCATCTTTACACGATGATTAGTACAAAGCTGCTCGCCGATTTTTTTTTTGTGTCCATTGCCGTGTACAGATAAACAACTCCGTGTGACGTTATAAATTGGTCTTATATGTTGTTGGCCACAGTTTAGGAACAGCTACAAATGACTTCATCTATATCTACTCCGAGGTAAACGAAAAAAACAGGCTACCGCGGTGCTACAGCGCCTAGAATATATAGTGTGGAAATCGGCTATCCCAGTAATACTTTAAAAAGTGCTAAAATATTGGATCTCTTAAATTTCAAATGATGCTGAAATCCAAAGGGTCGATCACAGCGATAACTGCAGGATATTTCCTAAAACTTTATGACGATTTGGTAACAGCGTCTAGAATACCTAGTGTGGAAATATGCCATCCAAACAACGCTAAAAATTTGTATCCTATAAATGATCGACGATACTGCTAAAATCCCAAGTGTCGATCGCAGCGAAATCTGCGGGATTTTCGTATTACATCGTATAGACAAGCAATATCTTGCAGTTATAGAAAATATCCTGCAGATGTCGCTGCGATCTGTATATTTCAGCAGCATCGTCGCACATTTAAGGGTACAATATTTTAGCACTTTTTTAAGTATTACAGGGATAGCCAATTTCCACACTATATATTCTAGGCGCTATAATTTTGTCTAGACGCTGTAGCATTTTTATTTTACATTTTATTAACATACATCTGACCTGTGTGCTTGGCGTCAAGCCCGCTGTAATAATACGATGTTACTTTGAAAGTATATCACAGATTTCGCTGCGATCAGATCCCTGGATTTCAGCGTCAGTGCACATTTAAGGGATACAACTTTTTAGCGCTGCTTGGATAGTAAATTTTCACATTATGTATTCTAGACGCTATAGCGGTACATTACACGTGTCTCTTTCTTCTATAAAAAATATCCTGCAGATGTCGCTGCAAATGACTGTTTGGAATTCAACATCATTGTACATTTAAGGGATTCACTATTTCCGCGCTTTTTTAAGTATTGCTGGGATAGTCGATTTCTACAACATATAATCTAGGCCTATAACGGAGCTATAGTATCTAGAAGATATAGCTTAAAAATCGGCTTATTAAAATGGTGCTAAAAAATTGTTTCCCATAAATGTTGAACGAGGTTGAACGATGAATGTCGATCACAGCGACATATGGTAATTCCAGCGTAACTATTTCAAATGACATCAAATGAGAAAACGTTTCGCTCAGAGAAGATCTAGAAAATGCTGCTGCTATCGACATTTGTCATTCAGTATTTTTCAATATTTATGGGATTCAATTTTTAGCAGTTTTTAAAGTATTACTGGAATAGCCGGTTTCCACACCATGACCATGATCTAGGTAGATTTTTTCTTTGTTATCGCAACGAGATTGACCAATTAGAAGCCAGAATTATTGCTAACTTTTCACTGTTTGCAAAAATGTACCTGGATCTCGGCCTATATTTCTAGACTTTATAACTGAGCTCAGGAATAGTACAGAAAACAAACTCCGTATTTTGATACATTAAGGCCGGGATCCAATTAAGAACAAGTGTGTGGCTATAACGAAGTAGCGACATATGGCCAATAAAGGTTTATTGGTAGAAGTGATAAAAACAAATCGTTAAAGGTCTTTGCGAGCGTGTCATTATCGTCAGGCTAATGCATATTGAATTATTTCCCTAGTCTAATAAAGCTCGTCCATGCGCGTATCGTCTAATGTAGGATATTCCAAATATGGGTTCAAGGCTGAAAAAGTCACGTGGTACCGGCAATTTACCTAAAGAACTTCTAACTGATGAGAAGGGAAACAGGAAACTACTACTGCTTTCTCCCGTGAACTGTTTCATTGGCTAGCGGGGGTTTACATTACGTCGACGGAGCCTTCCCTTCTTTACGTTAGACGTTTTTTGCCCTGACCACGTGATCATAACGTAGATAGAATAGCCTCTATTCAAGAAAGTGGATTGCCGTACTATAGCACCTAGACTATATAGTGTGGAAATTGGCTATCCCTGTAATACTTAAAAAAGTGCTAAAATATTGTATCCCTTAACTGTGCAACGATGCTGCTGAAATATACAGATCACAACGACATCTGCAGGATATTTTCTCAAACTGCAAGATATTGCTAGTCTATACAATGTAATACTAAATCCCGCAGATGTCGCTGTGATCGATACTTGTGATTTTAGCAGTATCGTCGCACATTTAAGGGATACAAATTTTTAGCGTTGTTTGGATAGCATATTTCCACACAAGGTATTCTAGACGCTGTAGCCATACTTTCGGCAAAAACTTGAAATGAGCATGCTTCCTGTGCATATATCACCACTCTTATGTATAAAGGCTCTCTGTTATGGTGTTGATTCTGAGCGCTCTTTATTAAATTTCTATATTTGTGTTTTAGAGAAAGAAATACAGAAAAGTACTATTACTATGGAAACAACAACTTCTTTAATATCGAAATGTATAGCAAAGGAGTTCAGAAACAGTGCCTTAAATAGTTTCAAATATGTATTGTTGTTATGACAATCAATACCCTTCCTGGATGTGGAAATGCAAAATTGTGTTCAACATAACGGAGGATATTCCATCTACATTTTGATCACGTGGTCAAGGTAAAAACTTCTATCGTAAAGAAGGGAAGGCTCCGTAGACGTGTAATGTAAATCCCCGCTAGCCAATGAAACGGTTCATGAGGCAAAGTAGTAGTATCTTTCCTCCTTATCAGTTAGAAGTTTCTTGGATAAATTACCGGTATCACGTGACTTTTTTCAGCCTCGAACCCATATTTGGAATATCCTCCGTTGGGCGCAATCTTGATAGATTTTTGGCTGTTAGAGAAACGAGATTCATCAATCAGAAGCCTGCATTTTTGTGAACTTTTCTCTGTTTGCAAAAATGCAGGCTATTGATTGGTGATTCTCGTTTCGCTAACAGTGAAAAATCTATCTGGATCCTAGCCTACATTTCTACAAACATTGCACTTCATCCACGGCACTAAAAACATGACTCAAAACTTTCATGACATAGGCCGGGATCCAGAAACAGCAAATATTCTCAAACATGCATAGATTTTTGGCTGTTAGAGAAACGAGATTCATCAATCAGAAGCCTGCATTTTTGTGAACTTTTCTCTGTTTGCAAAAATGCAGGCTATTGATTGGTGATTCTCATTTCGCTAACAGCGAAAAATCTATCTGAATCTCAGCCATAGTTATCTTCGATGAAATCAATGCAAAAGGATAATATAAAAGAAAAGTATAAGATTTCTAAAATATTTTGGCGGGTTTATTGCTATTTGGCATAATTTGTAAACTTTAGAACTAATTAACAGTTTTTCGCTAATTATGAATAAAAAAATAATGTTTCTAAAGCTGAATTTTATAAAAGCACGTAGATTGAGTAAATATCTATCCAAAAATTCAATCCTTACTTTTTTCTGTCCATTATTTAAGTCTCTACCTCAATTGAAACATAAGTTGTGACGAAGAAAATAAATCTGTCATTTTTAGTATATCGACGTTATTTTAAAAAATCTATATCTCTGTTTATAATTAATTTATGAGGATGCATTTGATCTCAAATTGAAGATCTTCTTTATTAGGTCCTTCTGGTGTTGGTATTATTTTTCTGCAATGATTGCTTCTTTTGATATGGGAAATTTCACGCTGGCATATTTCGTCCGTTTAACATGGAGAAGTTGTCATCAGTATAATAAGCAGTTACGGTGTCTTGCCGTTATTCTTGGCGTTTGTTTGTTTGGAGGGGTTAGCATTTTTTTTCAGCTTGGCTTGGCAGAACAACCGTCCTGCTTGATAATAGATGTTAAAGGAATCTACCACGAAGGATTCTTATTCAAAATACTGCTAGCAAAGTGCGAAAATTTTAGGAACGGTACTAGCCCTGTATGATCGTTAAAGGTTAGTTGGCTACATTCGTCCTCTAGGCTCATCCGAAATTGTCCAGTTGGTAGAGCATTGGCGGCTTCAGCTAAGACATCCCAGGTTCGAATCCTGGCCCACACTTTTTTTACCCACTTAGACATTTATGATTTATTTACTAAAAAAATTAAGTGACAAAACAATGTAATAAGCACGTGTTTACTAAAATAATAAAATTACATTTATAGTAACACAAATAAATATAGGGAGCCAATAGATATGTAAAAAATGGGAAATACTGAGTTACCACAATTGTCAATTTATATCCAAAGCTTTAAATAATCACTTTTCCCAATTAACACCTTCGTTTTAATTATTTAAAGTAGTTATGTATTTTTAACCCATCTTTTGTAAATTAATCACTTGTCACACCTAATTTATTAACAAGGTTTATTTTAGTTATCATGAGTCACACACGTGATTGATTCACAAGCGAGCATCGTTACTAAATTTTTCTGCATTTTCTACCACTATTATAATAAAAAAAATTCTTTCTAGGTTCCTTTAACATCGAGAATAAAGATATCGTTTTAAAATAGTGGTAGCAAATTCAGAAAAATTAAGGAACACTGTGATACTTGGTTTACTTAACAATAGTCAATTCGCGATTCACAAGGAGTTAAGTTGAAAAATTGCTAAAAAAAAAAAAAAATAATTTACGGCTAAAATAAAAATTATAGATAAACTATAGAGAGAATATTTCAAATGAAAATCAAATTTCAAATTTCAAAGTAATTGCTTAAAAGGCGCAAAGGCCAACATAGTGAAAAAGATTCCAAGCCGGGACTCGAACCCGGGCCATCAGTATAGCGCACTGACGTTCTACCGACTAAACCACTTGGAACGATACCTAGCTCGGAAAATTTCTCACTATTGTATGTTGGCAAGTCTACAAACGCAGCACAAGATGGAATATATATCGTGAGTCACCGACCTGGGACAAACACGAAACATAGTTAAATCCAGCATCGATAGAAATTATATTAATACATGGAAATTATTCCAGAGAGAAACATTCGCCTTGCATACAATATTTCAAATGAAAATCAAATTTCAAATTTCAAAGTAATTGCTTAAAAGGCGCAAAGGCCAACATAGTGAAAAAGATTCCAAGCCGGGACTCGAACCCAGGCCATCAGTATAGCGCACTGACGTTCTACCGACTAAACCACTTGGAACGATACCTAGCTCGGAAAATTTCTCACTATTGTATGTTGGCAAGTCTACAAACGCAGCACAAGATGGAATATATATCGTGAGTCACCGACCTGGGACAAACACGAAACATAGTTAAATCCAGCATCGATAGAAATTATATTAATACATGGAAATTATTCCAGAGAGAAACATTCGCCTTGCATACAATATTTCAAATGAAAATCAAATTTCAAATTTCAAAGTAATTGCTTAAAAGGCGCAAAGGCCAACATAGTGAAAAAGATTCCAAGCCGGGACTCGAACCCGGGCCATCAGTATAGCGCACTGGCGTTATATAGCGCATTATCGTCAGGCTAATGCATATTGAATTATTTCCCTAGTCTAATAAAGCTCGTCCATGCGCGTATCGTCTAATGTAGGATATTCCAAATATGGGTTCAAGGCTGAAAAAGTCACGTGGTACCGGCAATTTACCTAAAGAACTTCTAACTGATGAGAAGGGAAACAGGAAACTACTACTGCTTTCTCCCGTGAACTGTTTCATTGGCTAGCGGGGGTTTACATTACGTCGACGGAGCCTTCCCTTCTTTACGTTAGACGTTTTTTGCCCTGACCACGTGATCATAACGTAGATAGAATAGCCTCTATTCAAGAAAGTGGATTGCCGTACTATAGCACCTAGACTATATAGTGTGGAAATTGGCTATCCCTGTAATACTTAAAAAAGTGCTAAAATATTGTATCCCTTAACTGTGCAACGATGCTGCTGAAATATACAGATCACAACGACATCTGCAGGATATTTTCTCAAACTGCAAGATATTGCTAGTCTATACAATGTAATACTAAATCCCGCAGATGTCGCTGTGATCGATACTTGTGATTTTAGCAGTATCGTCGCACATTTAAGGGATACAAATTTTTAGCGTTGTTTGGATAGCATATTTCCACACAAGGTATTCTAGACGCTGTAGCCATACTTTCGGCAAAAACTTGAAATGAGCATGCTTCCTGTGCATATATCACCACTCTTATGTATAAAGGCTCTCTGTTATGGTGTTGATTCTGAGCGCTCTTTATTAAATTTCTATATTTGTGTTTTAGAGAAAGAAATACAGAAAAGTACTATTACTATGGAAACAACAACTTCTTTAATATCGAAATGTATAGCAAAGGAGTTCAGAAACAATGCCTTAAATAGTTTCAAATATGTATTGTTGTTATGACAATCAATACCCTTCCTGGATGTGGAAATGCAAAATTGTGTTCAACATAACGGAGGATATTCCATCTACATTTTGATCACGTGGTCAAGGTAAAAACTTCTATCGTAAAGAAGGGAAGGCTCCGTAGACGTGTAATGTAAATCCCCGCTAGCCAATGAAACGGTTCATGAGGCAAAGTAGTAGTATCTTTCCTCCTTATCAGTTAGAAGTTTCTTGGATAAATTACCGGTATCACGTGTCTTTTTTCAGCCTCGAACCCATATTTGGAATATCCTCCGTTGGGCGCAATCTTGATAGATTTTTGGCTGTTAGAGAAACGAGATTCATCAATCAGAAGCCTGCATTTTTGTGAACTTTTCTCTGTTTGCAAAAATGCAGGCTATTGATTGGTGATTCTCGTTTCGCTAACAGTGAAAAATCTATCTGGATCCTAGCCTACATTTCTACAAACATTGCACTTCATCCACGGCACTAAAAACATGACTCAAAACTTTCATGACATAGGCCGGGATACAGAAACAGCAAATATTCTCAAACATGCATAGATTTTTGGCTGTTAGAGAAACGAGATTCATCAATCAGAAGCCTGCATTTTTGTGAACTTTTCTCTGTTTGCAAAAATGCAGGCTATTGATTGGTGATTCTCATTTCGCTAACAGCGAAAAATCTATCTGAATCTCAGCCATAGTTATCTTCGATGAAATCAATGCAAAAGGATAATATAAAAGAAAAGTATAAGATTTCTAAAATATTTTGGCGGGTTTATTGCTATTTGGCATAATTTGTAAACTTTAGAACTAATTAACAGTTTTTCGCTAATTATGAATAAAAAAATAATGTTTCTAAAGCTGAATTTTATAAAAGCACGTAGATTGAGTAAATATCTATCCAAAAATTCAATCCTTACTTTTTTCTGTCCATTATTTAAGTCTCTACCTCAATTGAAACATAAGTTGTGACGAAGAAAATAAATCTGTCATTTTTAGTATATCGACGTTATTTTAAAAAATCTATATCTCTGTTTATAATTAATTTATGAGGATGCATTTGATCTCAAATTGAAGATCTTCTTTATTAGGTCCTTCTGGTGTTGGTTTTATTTTTCTGCGATGATTGCTTCTTTTGATATGGGAAATTTCACGCTGGCATATTTCGTCCGTTTAACATGGAGAAGTTGTCATCAGTATAATAAGCAGTTACGGTGTCTTGCCGTTATTCTTGGCGTTTGTTTGTTTGGAGGGGTTAGCATTTTTTTTCAGCTTGGCTTGGCAGAACAACCGTCCTGCTTGATAATAGATGTTAAAGGAATCTACCACGAAGGATTCTTATTCAAAATACTGCTAGCAAAGTGCGAAAATTTTAGGAACGGTACTAGCCCTGTATGATCGTTAAAGGTTAGTTGGCTACATTCGTCCTCTAGGCTCATCCGAAATTGTCCAGTTGGTAGAGCATTGGCGGCTTCAGCTAAGACATCCCAGGTTCGAATCCTGGCCCACACTTTTTTTACCCACTTAGACATTTATGATTTATTTACTAAAAAAATTAAGTGACAAAACAATGTAATAAGCACGTGTTTACTAAAATAATAAAATTACATTTATAGTAACACAAATAAATATAGGGAGCCAATAGATATGTAAAAAATGGGAAATACTGAGTTACCACAATTGTCAATTTATATCCAAAGCTTTAAATAATCACTTTTCCCAATTAACACCTTCGTTTTAATTATTTAAAGTAGTTATGTATTTTTAACCCATCTTTTGTAAATTAATCACTTGTCACACCTAATTTATTAACAAGGTTTATTTTAGTTATCATGAGTCACACATGTGATTGATTCACAAGCGAGCATCGTTACTAAATTTTTCTGCATTTTCTACCACTATTATAATAAAAAAAATTCTTTCTAGGTTCCTTTAACATCGAGAATAAAGATATCGTTTTAAAATAGTGGTAGCAAATTCAGAAAAATTAAGGAACACTGTGATACTTGGTTTACTTAACAATAGTCAATTCGCGATTCACAAGGAGTTAAGTTGAAAAATTGCTAAAAAAAAAAAAAAATAATTTACGGCTAAAATAAAAATTATAGATAAACTATAGAGAGAATATTTCAAATGAAAATCAAATTTCAAATTTCAAAGTAATTGCTTAAAAGGCGCAAAGGCCAACATAGTGAAAAAGATTCCAAGCCGGGACTCGAACCCGGGCCATCAGTATAGCGCACTGACGTTCTACCGACTAAACCACTTGGAACGATACCTAGCTCGGAAAATTTCTCACTATTGTATGTTGGCAAGTCTACAAACGCAGCACAAGATGGAATATATATCGTGAGTCACCGACCTGGGACAAACACGAAACATAGTTAAATCCAGCATCGATAGAAATTATATTAATACATGGAAATTATTCCAGAGAGAAACATTCGCCTTGCATACAATATTTCAAATGAAAATCAAATTTCAAATTTCAAAGTAATTGCTTAAAAGGCGCAAAGGCCAACATAGTGAAAAAGATTCCAAGCCGGGACTCGAACCCAGGCCATCAGTATAGCGCACTGACGTTCTACCGACTAAACCACTTGGAACGATACCTAGCTCGGAAAATTTCTCACTATTGTATGTTGGCAAGTCTACAAACGCAGCACAAGATGGAATATATATCGTGAGTCACCGACCTGGGACAAACACGAAACATAGTTAAATCCAGCATCGATAGAAATTATATTAATACATGGAAATTATTCCAGAGAGAAACATTCGCCTTGCATACAATATTTCAAATGAAAATCAAATTTCAAATTTCAAAGTAATTGCTTAAAAGGCGCAAAGGCCAACATAGTGAAAAAGATTCCAAGCCGGGACTCGAACCCGGGCCATCAGTATAGCGCACTGACGTTCTACCGACTAAACCACTTGGAACGATACCTAGCTCGGAAAATTTCTCACTATTGTATGTTGGCAAGTCTACAAACGCAGCACAAGACGGAATATATATCGTGAGTCACCAACCTGGGACAAACAGGATTTAACTATGTTTCGTGTTTGTCCCAGGTCGGTGACTCACGATATATATTCCATCTTGTGCTGCGTTTGTAGACTTGCCAACATACAATAGTGAGAAATTTTCCGAGCTAGGTATCGTTCCAAGTGGTTTAGTCGGTAGAACGTCTTTGCGCTATACTGATGGCCCGGGTTCGAGTCCCGGCTTGGAATCTTTTTCACTATGTTGGCCTTTGCGCCTTTTAAGCAATTAATTTGAAATTTCATTTTCATTTGAAATATTGTATGCAAGGCGAATGTTTCTCTCTGGAATAATTTCCATGTATTAATATAATTTCTGTCGATGCTGGATTTAACTATGTTTCGTGTTTGTCCCAGGTCGGTGACTCACGATATATATTCCATCTTGTGCTGCGTTTGTAGACTTGCCAACATACAATAGTGAGAAATTTTCCGAGCTAGGTATCGTTCCAAGTGGTTTAGTCGGTAGAACGTCAGTGCGCTATACTGATGGCCCGGGTTCGAGTTCCGGCTTGGAATCTTTTTCACTATGTTGGCCTTTGCGCCTTTTAAGCAATTACTTTGAAATTTGAAATTTGATTTTCATTTGAAATATTGTATGCAAGGCGAATGTTTCTCTCTGGAATAATTTCCATGTATTAATATAGAGAGAATCTTCAGACAAGCACGTGAATGAAATTAAAATAAAATATTTTTTTAAAGAGAACCGTCGGTAAAGCACACAGACATGACTGGAAATCGCTATGCACTATAAAAAAATCTGTAAAGTTACTAAAATTTTTCTAAGAAACTGCGATTTCTAGAACTTTTTATGTAACGGCAACAATAAAAATTTATATAAGAGATACAATTTTGCAGCGTAAATAAAAAAATCTGCAGAATAAGAATTTCCTAAAAGATTAGAATTTTTAAGAAACTGGGATGCCTATTTTTTTTTTTTTTTTTTTTTTTTTTTTTTTTTGTAATTGCAACCAGGGTTACAGATAAAATTTCTGTAAGATTACTCTAATTTTAATAAATTCTTTTGTAAAGCTACAGATTTCTGTTACATCCTAAATGTCTTTTTTCCCCTCAAACTGGAGGTTCTGCGGCATCTGACACATACATAATCGGTAGATGTCGCGCCTGCATATTCGAGACATGCGATGGCGTGGTGTACAATGAATGTAAAAAGAGTAATCAAAACAGTATAAGTAAACGAAATTGTTTCTGGTGTAAGTTACTGGCAGCTTTCTTTCTGGGGACTTTTTTTTTAGATTCTGAGTGCGAAATCATCGAATGATCAATACCTAATGGTTTATGCGAGACAGTGTGCATGCGCGTAAAGTTGCTGATGTATTTTCCCGGTTAAAGCCCATATTTTAGAATAGCATTATCGCTTTGAACAGTGCAAGGTCCATTAGGAAGAACATTGAAGGATTATCCTATAACTTTTATTTGAACCATGATTTTTTTTTCCCTCACCGAGTCCCTCGATCCGGCCCCGACACGATCGATGAATTGAAAAATGCTATTAACAATGAAATCCGGTATCTACAAAAATATATGTTACAGCTCATTTCCAATCTCGGTTCTTTATGTCGTCGGTCGGAGTTTTGATAAGATTTTATATTATTTTCACTCGTTTGTTGAGTTTATCTGGAGATATTTATAAAAGTAGTAATTCTGATACTGGGAAATTTAACTTTTAACATCTTTTTTTGGCCATTTTGTAGAAATAAGTAAATAAAATTCTTACCTGTGTTTACTGATTTTTCTAAAAAAATATTATTACATTTAATGTTGAATGTATATAAAAGTGCATCTCATTTCAAAGAAGAAAATTGAACAAATTGATTCTATTTCTGATTTTAAAATCCAAGAAAAGAAATTTAAATACGTTTAAGCTCCATAAGAAAATCAAATTTATTCAAAGAAAGCGTACAAATTCGGTTTTAAAAAGAACAATACACTTTTCAATCTTCCCTTTCCAAATACATCTAGAAATAAATTCATCTGGATATTTTATGTCGACTGAAGTATCGATAGAATTGGTAGAAAACTACCTCTAAAATTCTCTTTATAGATTTCAGAGTTATGTTATGTGACTTTTTTTTCTTCGTGTCCAGATTCCCCGCCTGTAGAGAAATAATTATGTTTAAAAAAAAAAGGAAAAAAGATTTTGAGTTTTTCTTTTCACTTTTCATTTATTATTTCTATTTATTCTAATAGTCATACCCATTGCTCTGAAATACCTTCTCTAATATTTTCCGTTAGGACGAAACTGTTAAACTATAAAGTTTTGTTATTTAGTATTTGAGGGATTAAAAATATCAGTTAACTCTCAGTTAAAGACAGAAAAAAAATTATATGTAAAAAATGTTAGTGTAATGCAATGATTTAAATATATTTTATTATTAATTTGAAACGAATGAGTGATAATACAATTTTCTTAAGAGGCCAAATGTTTTGTTGTATAAACATACTTCATGATATAAATATAGATTTGAAAATTATATATGATCTCCTGTAATAATTTGTCTAAAAACAATACAAAATCTCATTTAACCCTTTATTTCAATAAAGGATTTGTGCAGTATTAAATATCTTAACTTCTTCTTACTGGGTCATTTTTTTAAAAACAAATGTGGGTTAAAATTAAAAGGGTTAAATTAAGGGTTAAATTAAATTAAAGAGTTAAATTATGCTTTAAAGTAGGGTAAAGTGCCTATATTTCGTCCCCTCTCCTAATTTCGTCCCCCTTAACTTCTCCGCTTTTGCGAAAATGGTGCTACTTATGACGCAAGGCACGCGGAACCGGAGGTAAAAGGAGTGAGTGTTGAAAGTTTCGTTCGCCAAGACGCATTAAATTAAAGACGGCGAATTTCTATTTTTAGATGACCTGAAGTCTTATTACGTCGTTTGTAGAACGTTATTTACTGTACTGTAAGTATTTATTTCTTATTTATTGCATGTATTTTACCTTAGAAAGATGCTGACAGTAGCATACAGTGTGTTTTAGGAGGCTCGGTTCATCTTACGGGAACTGAAGCTCCGTCATATTGGGAATTAGCGTGTTCCCAATTTTGTCCCCCTTGTGCTTCTTATTTTCGTCCCGGGGACGAAATTAGGAATGCTTTTTCATGACATTTTTTTCATTTTTTTCCTCGAGTTTGGATGGCTAATGTTTCGTTATGTAATTCTTCCACTGACAATTAGAACATTTCTTTGTACCTTACTTTAATGTAAATTAAATTACTTACTCATCTAGAAATTAATTTTGATTTAGTTATAAGTTAAGTCTCGACGTATGGGATTTTTTGGGAGGACGAAATTGGGACCATTTTTTTCTTTTGCATTTTTTAGATACTTTTAAAAAACCAATTTTTCGCATTGTTAAATTTTTCTTGTACAATAATTGACTATGTTTCTATGTACGTGGGTAGTTAGTCTATGTAAAAACCAAATTTACTAGATTTTTACTGAAAATCACAACTTACAAGGGCCTAAAAGTGACTGGGGGATGGTAATAGGGCACCTTACCCTATATTCTTAATAGGAAATTTTATAATTATTTCATCCATAGCAAAAAATCAGTTATATTTCTAGTTCATCTCTGTTAGACGAAATGGGTTTTGTATTTTTTTTTCTGGCAGATTACTAAAATTAAAAAATACAGCATTTTCCCTTCATTTTTAATATTTCTTTTTTCATTTCTGAAAAAATAAATATTTGATAAGAAAAAAAAATCCAAACCAATTTTTTGCATTAAAAAATGGTAGGTAAAATTTCCAAGTTAATTTAATGCAATATTTATTGTATCGAGGAAAGGGAAAGTTTCATTGAAAAATCAGTAAGAAAAAATTGAAACTGTCAGCAAAAGTGTAAAAAATATATATTCTTTATATTCATTAATGATAAAAACCTTTAAAATGCATTGCGTAAATGACACTTATAATACTAAATTTATTTTTTAAAATAAACCTTTTATTAAAAATAATAAAATAATGATCAATCGAATGATGAAAAATGAAAATCATATTTCAGTTTGTACTGATAGAAATTTTCTGATTAACCAGACAAATTATTGATCACTCTTATATTATCGAAATTAGCATTAAAAAAAATCCTAATAAACAGGTCTGTTTCATTTATTATAAAATTGATACAATACATTAGAGAACTGACAAATTATAATTATAATTATAGTCAGAATTTTCGTTTCCTTATTAATGAATGTGCAGTAAAAGGAAGCACTTTATTAGTTGCCCAAGTGTATCATTCGAACGTTGTGAACGTCACTCATCCAAGTCATTAGTTTGAGATATTAACGTACATCAACATAAACGGGGAATGGCGAATATCATACATTAGCATATGCTCAACTCAAAAGATGGTTGATGATTAAATTTGCCTGGAGATCGGACATTTAAAAATGCAAATGCAACTTTAAATTTAATTAATTTTTACAGCTGAGGGTAAAAACTCAGCGGGGCGTTATTATGAAAATAATGTCTATTTTGTTAATTTATTTTAAAATTAAATTAAAGTAATATATTTCTGAAACTGGAGAGGACACGAAAAATAGTTATATTGGTATGCTACTTTGAATATTATTGAAATATTATTATATCTTTATATCACTTATGTAATCGGAATGCCTACTGAACTAAATAGAGATTAATTTTAGTAATAACAGAAAAAACCATGATTTTAGTTCTTGCAAATGGTAATAATTTCAATCTGATATAGGTCAATTGAGGGATAAATTAAGCACAAGGATTTTATTTTATTAACCTTGAAAAGTGGTTGTTCCTTTTTGAACCACATAATATTAAGTCTTAAATGCCACATCGGAACCAGAATCTTACAAAAGAAAGTTTTCATTTTGTAACGTTCGTGATGAAAAGCTTTGAAAATTTGCTTGTAAATTCTGATGTCAAACAATTATTTCAGTATTTTAAGATTAGTACTTTGCGGAAATGTTTAAAGATTTTTTAATGTTTTATATGTAAAATATTTTTATTTTCAAATAATGATAAATCCCGTTTTATTTGTGATATAAAATTCTCCAGTGAACTCCTATTACTGCGGACATCAAAAGGAGATCATATTTTGTCTGCAATAACCGAAGTAACCATTAAATGAAGTAAACGTTTAATTGGTGTAAAATCAAGACTGAGATTGAATGAACCGAATACAGATTTTTGCAGAAATTAAATTGGGTAACATCTTTATACTAAAATAAACAACTTTTTGTATAATTTATCAATTTTAGCATAAAAATTTTAATGACAGTTTGTTATAATAAAGGAATAAATTACTAGGGATACACAACATATGAAAACAATGATGTATTAGCCTATTTAAATTTTAATTTGAGTAATCTCTCACTGTTCTTTGTGACAGTTGAACAAAAGATTATTTTACCAAATCTTTCTACAGTTTTGTGACACACTCGAAAAATTGTCCTGCTATTGCCCTGCTAAAGATAATTCTGATTAGAAATACCGGTCAACGATCAGGTCCTGCTACAAGCAATGCACGAGCACCAGGTTCAAATCTGCCCATGCACAGTGCCAACTTTGAAAGATAAATCTGTATTTATTAAGCTTCTCACTGCAGAATGCCGAGAACGTCGCTGTTTTGATTATAGTATTTCGTGGATGGAGGACATCACAGCAAGTGCCAGCGATTCAGACACCTGTATAAAGTAGAAAGAAAAAAAAATGAAAGGACAAGAAAGTTTCCTTTTTTTTTTCAGCAAAATGATAAACGACTTCGAGGTGCCGGATATTATTCCTTTGAGATTTCCATCCAAACCAAATCTATCGGAACAAATCTAGAATTATTGTCCCCACTGTCTACGGGATAGTTCACATTCCGCAGGTCCCGATAGGTTTTGATTTTATCATTTTAAAAGAGAGATCGTCGGCGGTAGCATTTTAATGATGTTTTTGTTGATTCTTGAAGATGTAAAAGCACAGTAAGCTAGCTCGACTTTTTTATGCATTATGTACAATTTGGTACACAGCTGAAACATTTTTATTAAAATATTTATTTAATTTCTTTAATATTCCCTGTGTGCAATTCTTTTCTAAATTAACGGAAAACTGTCGTTTTTTAATACGTTACCGGTACAAATAAACTGATAAAACTATATAGATATTTTTTTGATACATTGAACAGTGGCTCATGATATAAAAAAGAAAATCATTCGTATTTCCGTTTGTTTAAAAAAATGATAAAAAAAAATCTAAATATTTTATATTTACATGTTTTAATCAAAAAATTCTACAAAAATAAATTATGCTATTTCTATTTTCTGTGTTCATAAGAAGAAAATACTAAATGAGTGAAATATTTATAATTCTAGTGTTTGAAGTGTTCACGCGTTTTGGATGGAATGATTGTTTTTGGATCAATGTCTGTCTGTATCTGTGTTACACAAATTTTTTTTTTTGTTGTAACTCAAGATCTAATTCATGAAATTTCATTAAATTTCCTTGTTAAGTGGGCATAGGATCTATAAACTTTCAAAAAATCTGTTTTCGGATTTTTTTTTATTCTAATTTTTAAAAAAAATCTCAACAATTTGCAAAAGCCCCGTACAAAAATATGCATTATTTCTTAGCTTATAACTGTATATAGAAGGTGAGTACAATTGAAGGTTTATCGATATTGAAACTTTAAAACGGGTTTTTACAGATTGGTAAATTTGGAGTTTGCGCGCACTTTTAATTTCACAGCTTAAAAAAAACCAAATATCAAATTCTTTATTGTCTCCAATATAACAACAAAAGAATTAACACATTATGGCTATTTATTTATTTTTGCGCTAGAAAAATCTGAAAATAAGCTGATTTTTTTTGTGAAGTAGGCGTGTAATGATTCTATTTTGTTCAAAAATTGTTTCCGATATGCATAATTTAGAGTTTTATCATGCGCGCAGCACTTAATGGATTTTAATTCACGCATTAGAGGGATCATTTTTCTTTAAATTTATAATTTAATTATTAATTTTGTATATACAACATTTATTGTTCTGTATAACATATCTAAGAATATATACTTTAGCTAGAAAGGAGGAAAAATATTTTAATTGCATATTTTTGGCGGTTTGATATATTGAAAAAAGCAATGTTTTTGGATCGACAAACTCTAAGGTCATGACTTTCTGAAAGATTGGTGCAGATTACAGATTGGTGTATATTGTGGAACAGGTAAGCAGCTATACCGTGCTTTACATGATGTGCAGGAAAAAAATAATAATACTAGCCGTCCTTCGCGACCAGTTTGGTCTTCATTAAATGCAGTGTTATGCATTGTATCGTGTTACTTTTATTTATAATTTAATTTACTTGTTCAATCCTTCTCTAAATTGGAAGATCCTGATAGAGAAATCAAAAATTCGGTATATTTATGTTAACTGGACGCAGGTGATAAATCGCCAAACATTTTTCCCTTCGCATTTTTTCACATGTCATTAATTTCATTTAAAATATAATCCTTTCACTCATTTTATTTAAAATTCACAACTTTAATTTAAAATTGAAAACTTTTACTTATTTCTTAATAAAAAGAAAAGAAAAATAACAATATTACCATAAACCATCACATATAATTTCAACATCAAAGCATTGCTTTAATTTACCACGTGAAAAATGAAAAATGCAAACTGGCGAGTCAAAAAATGCTATTAGTAAGATTTTTATCCGACTAACATAAAAGTACCAAGAATTCTTTGCGATCATGGCAACTTTTATGTAGTTTTATTCGAAAAAAATAATTTTAATTGAAAATGGCCTGTTACGCTTGCATATGAAAACCGTAATTGTTTATGACAGTCACATGACTCGAACTATGTTAATATAGATGAAATGATGGCGATGGAACAATATTTGGCGAGTTATCATCTGAGTCAAGTATCAAAATAGCCGTCTGGCATATAAAAAGCTAAGCGTTCAGCTCGGAATTGTTGATGACAGTCACATGAGTTAGGCTATTATTATGCTGATAGATATATGTTGTAGTCTTTATAGCTATATCTGTTTTTTACGTTTAATGAAATCAGTAATAAAAACAGTGGAATGTTTTCACAGTAACAAAATTAAAAAAACACTGAGCATTTTAAAAGAGTACATATTACGAAAAATATGTATTGAGAAAATTCCATTTAAAATACTTGATAATATGTTATTATCATGTATGTTATAATCACTTTTACTACACAATATTTCATAATGAAATTTCAATACTAACACCTAATTTTGACATCATATTTGGCATTTTCCGGATAATTTTACTTTTAGAAACCACAAAGAATTCATTCGGAGAAATAGTTTCGTAATTATGATGGTTTAAAGTTTGCAACTCATAGGTTTAAACTCTTTTCTTTTAACATTTGCAAAACAGATTGTCATGCAGGTATTGTTTTAAAACATAACTCAAATAGCTACTTGGTGGAATGAGCCACAGTTTTAAATTCGTATATTTAAACCTTCTAGATATCGATCTCTTTAGAATTTGAATAGATTACTCTAGTTTTTTTAAATATTAACTTCATTATGTATATGTTCTAAAATAATTATTGACATAAACTTTTGAATGTAGATTTTAAAAACTGCAATTCTTTTTGCACTTTTTTTATTATAGCTCTTAAAGTTTTAAGCCAAATATAACTAATATTATAGGAAATTAGAAAAATTACAGCGAACTTGATGAATTGAATACTGCAACTTTTTGGATATCAAATCGAAAATAATTCAGTCAAATATTTATGCAACTTTACAATGTGGAAATCAATTTCTTTTCAAATCGTTGCAAAACAGATTTCATTTTTTTTAATATAACCCGAAAAACTATTTGCTGGAAGGAGATGTGATTTTTGGATTCACGAATAAAATCTCTATCGATGTTTGTTAAAAAAATTTAGGTATAATACATTATTTTTTTCGAATATTATTATCATAAATTACGTATTTTGAAATTGATACATATACATTGAACATATATATTTTATGGTGATATAAAAACTTTTATCAATTCTGTTCTGCATATTTTTCTTACATATACATATTTTTTTCTTTAGAATACGTAGAGTTTCAAACCAAATTTAACTAATGGATAACTTTCAAGTCTACAACTATTTGTATACACTAGTACTTCTTAGAGAAATTTACAGAATTTTTGAATTACATAAAACAATTTTATCTGCAGTCAAATACTGGTCTCCAAGAAGCTCTTGTTTTGGTACCTCTGCAAATATTATGAGATACTCGACGACATGCAACGGAAACATTATACTGAACTTTGATGTGAATACACTGAAAAAAAAGATGCGATTTGAGTAATATTTAAAATATATTTTTGCTATGCATGCTCAAAAATGAGCATTTTTATTTTCCATAATTTGGTACCCTGAATCGAGAACAATTTATGCAAATTCTTAATGATATTTCGTCAAAATTCAGAAAAATATGAGAGATAAAAAGTGATCTACAGTTTAGTAGATTCCTAAGGATAGACGAATGATAAAAGATTTTGTAACAAATTTCATTTTATATTACAAATAGCGAGATAAGTGCAGTAATTTTTTTTTTAAGTTAAAGATATGATAAGTATTTAAATCATCTACATCATATTTTAAAAATTACATCAAATTGCTTTTCTTGTGTTACAAATGCGTATGTTGGATAAATTGCAGCTTATGAAAAACAGCCCCTTACCATTCAAATTATATATATATATATTTTTGTTAATTTTGGCATCAACTCATTGAAAGCCAAATGAATAAGCAACAAATTAAAAAAAATTAAAAAACATTCTGTAATATATGTTTAATGCATAATATAATTTTTTTACTTTATCCGTAAAACTCATAAAAACTAATATACTATTAGTAAAACTATTATTTTTGTATAATATTTTAAAAACATATAAGTTAAGAAACCACAAAAATTGCGTATCACATGTAAAACAACAAATATTCTTTTCCTTTTTATTTCTCTGCAGCTACTGAAGCAATTTAAATATTCATTTCGTAACAGTTCAGCTAAGCTGTAAATTAATCATTCTTAAAAAATAGAAAAATAATAATAGTTATGTTCAAATTAAAATTAAAAGTTAATTTCTCAAACAACAAAATTAGTGCTTTATAAATCTTAAAATAACTATTGAATTTTTAATTTTTCGTCAGCTGTTTTACATGCGATTTCTTCGTTTGCAAATTCGCATACATCATAAAATATTTATTTTTTATTTATTACTAAATGATCGATTTAAATTTTAGTTAGTTTCAAAACCCTTAAAAAGATATTGAAATCGCTTCAATAGATCTTGAGATAAAGTTACAACAAAGTCAGCTGTTTTACATGTGATTTTTGTGTCTGAGAAATTGCTTAGCTTATTAAATTATTGTTTTTATTTCTTGCCAAAATGATAAATCTATAGTTCAATGACTAGCAAAATTATAAAAAATGAATTAAAATACATTCAGTATTTTCCGAGAAAATCTATATTGTATGCGTTTCCAAGTCCCTGGTTTTTTGTATCTTAGTATTTTCTACGCACACATTACATAAAATAATATTTTCAGTTTTAAAATACTGGTCTCCAAAGAACCGGTAACTTGGCACCTCTGCGAACATTATTATATACTTGTCAAAATGCAAAGAAAACATTATACGGTGAATCCTCGATAAGTCGAATTCGAAGGGACCGGCAAAAATATTCGAGTTATCGTAAGTTCGACTTATCAAAAATCCTTAAATACATACAGAAAATACAAGAAAAATAATTCAATCATATACATTGGAATTGCAATTATACCTTATACTGCAATAGTGGAGTCTGTAAAATGAGCGCTAAAGAGATATATAATTTAATGCAACATATAAGGTACTTACAAACTCAAGTTTTCCGAAAAAACTTGTTAATTATGACTGTTTGAAGAAACTTTTTTTCTTTCACATGTCAGAAAGTATGTAAACAAAGGAAAAGAGAATCGTCCACACCGTCTCTACTTTCGAGATATTACTGTAGTGTCGTCATTGCCGCATGTGCTTCTTGATTATTTGGAGGTGAAACACAATTTACTTCCTCATCATCCTCAAACTCAGAATCGTTCTCCACCTATTTCATTGCTTCAACTATATCTGAAGCACTAAGCACTATATCTAAGTAAACTGCGACATTTTCTTCAATATTCAAAAACTCATTAACGTCATCTTCAGAAATAACTTGATCATGCAGATTTTCATTCACAACACATGAGCGCGCATTGCTTGCAAAGAAGCCACATCTACTGAAGCAATTTTTGATAGTGATTTGTTTCACGTCGTTGTTCCAAGTAGAGATGAGACGGGCTCAGCCCGTGCCCGAAACGGGTTCGGCTCGATTTTCATACCAGCCTTCGGGCTCGGACGGGCTCGGGCTCATTTTTTTTAACCTGAAAATTTTATTTATTCCCGTATGGAAAAAAAAAAAACTTTAAAAAAAATATAAGAAGTAATATATTAATATATAATCATCAAAATTTCTTGCGTTCTCTATATTATTCTGTTAATACTTTTTAAGGTGTGTTAATATCTAAAATTTATTTATGTTTGTAAAATAAATTCAGTATTCCTTATTTTTATCTCTGTTAAAAAGCTGTTATTCTTGTAAAAGTAATTTAATTACTTCTTTCATAATAATCATTAATCTTTCAGTTTCCTGTGGTTTCAATAAATAAATTAGGCATCTGTCTGTTATCGCCAACTTCTCGTCCTTACAACGTGACGCCTGGGTTGAAAATTGCATTTTCCATAAGAAATCATTTTGATGTTATTTTCATATGAATGATGAAAACGAAGTATCAGTAACTGTTTAGGTTATTGCACAAAAGGAAAGAAAATGATTAAAAAAATGGTTTTATTTATTGGTGAACGGAAATAAAAGCATTTAACTTTACTGTTCGTTAACGAGGGTGAGAAAGTTGATTTTTTTTTTTTTTTGCTTTATTTTGTTAACAGTTGATAATTTGTTAAACATTGAAAGGAATATTTATTAGCTGTATAAGAGATAAAGCGGACATTAACGTGTAATGAGAATGTTTATAATGGGAGAGAAGTTTCAGTTAAATATATTTGTAAAAGGACAATTTTGGTTTTAAATTAGGTATAATTATATGTGATGATTGATTAATGTTACAACATCGCAGCTATTTTAAAAGGAATTTGCAATATTTGCAGATTTATATCATTCACGCTAAGGCGCCAAAATAGTAGAATATTTTAAAATTGGATCGTTTATTTTATTTTATTTTATTTTATTTTATTTTATTTTATTATTTGACAATCTAGGCGAAATATGGCAAAATATGAGAATCTTTTTAGGGACTTATCTTTTGATGAGAATGATTTGAATTGATTTTAAATGTCATAAACTATGTGCTAGAGATGAGATATTTCATTTAGAACAACTTTTATGCAATTTTTATTAAACTTTATTTTCGGTTTACATTTTCGGGGTATCGGGCTCGGGCGGGATCGGGCTCTAATGACGAAAAAATGTTTCGGGCTCGGGCGGGCTCGGATTTAAAATCGTTGGGCTCGGGCGGGCCCGGGCTTCGAAAAGTGAGCCCGAACTCATCTCTAGTTCCAAGTATTTGAAATCAGTCTAATTGCTTCTAACACATCACACTTTTGATTTATTCCATTTTCGTCATCTTCGTTGCCTTCCACACTTTTCTGTAGGAATGTTCTAAACATTTAATTATTCCCTGATCTGCTGGCTGTAGTTTAGAAGTTGTGTTAGAAGGAAGAAATTCTAACTTGATAGATTTCAAGTTCAAAAGTTGATTGTGAGCTGTACACGGATCAACGAAGATCAACATTTTACCACTTTTTTGCATGAAACACTACATCTAAATTTCTGATGTACTCCTCGAACAATATCAGTGTCATCCAAACCTTGTTACTGGATCTTTACTCTACCGAAAGTGACTTTTTATGTTTGAAACAGCGACGATTTTTGTATTTAGCGATGACCAGTAAAGGTAATTTTTCTGTTCCAGAAGCATTTGCTCCGACAAGCACATTTAAACGTTTTTTACTTAAGTTTCCACCGGAACATGATTACTCCTTAAACATCATTGTCTTTTTAGGAAAACATTTGTAAAAATCTTCCATTTCATCCATATTGTAAACGTCGTCTACACTATGGCCTGCAAGAAGTTTGGGTAAAGAAACTGTCTTTCATTTATCACACAGCGTATCAGACTCTTCTTTTAATTCAGTGTCTAATGTCCGAAACACAATGCTGTGTCTGGCTTTAAATTTTCCCAGTCATCCCGTGCTTGCAGGGAATCCTTCCACATTCAATAATTTTGTGAAATCCAAAGCATTCTCGTGTAACATCGTACCACTTAAAGGTGTTCTGAAATCCAAAAGGGAAACTTCCTGACATAAGTTTTAATTTATTTTTGTTCGAAAATGCATGAAACTAGCTGGTGTTGTTGTTCAGAAACTATGTTATCGAACTGTGTTTTCCACTTTTTTGCAAACGCAATATATCTTTCAGAAAATCGTGTCAAAGTGGACGTTTTGAACCGAATTTCCGAGCGAAAGTAGAAAAATCACTGAAGACCGGGCGAAAAACGGGTTTGTCACGTGATCGAAATCGCTTATAACTCAATGGGTAATTGATTGATCAAAAAATGGAAAAACCGTTCAATTCCAAATCGCTTCTATGGCCAGGCTTCCGAATTTTACATCTTTCCGTTAAAAAATGAATTTGTAAATGTGTCAGAGCTTTTTGCGCTTGATGAGCGGAGCAGTTAAGAGCAGCTTTAAAGGAATTACACTCTTCTGTGTACTGCAAGATGTAAACCACTTTACCAGGTCTGTTTCGATATCTTGGAAGGTACACGTATTCATCCTTTTGCACTTTGGGTTGACACTAGACTTACGTATTTTGAAAATGCGCTCTTTATCTTTGAGTATGGTAGATGAGTGTTGCAAGGGATACCATATTTCAGGGCTAGATTTTTTCATTAAATTAGGATTGTTTTCAATATCTTTTATCAAATTTACTTTTTGTACTAAAGTAAGAATTTCTAATTTCCGCTTCGACATTTAAAAAAACCCGACTATAAATGTATCACGATGTGAAAGCAATAAACACTAAAATGACAAGACTCAACATTAAAACAAAGAACCTGAATGAAGTCTCAATAAGGAATCAAAAGATTAAAAAATAAATAAAAATCCTTCCATAAAAGCGGGAGAAATTTGACAAATTAGAAAACACTAAGCCACCTGAGAGTTGAGAAAAGGGAATACGTAACTGAATAAATGAATGGGGGAGGGTGAACAATTGCCACCGAAATTGCAAACTCGCAGACTCTTCTCATTGTCCAAGGTGGGAAGTAAAAATAGTATCACTCAAAGGCCGCGAAGGAGTTCAGAAAAGTTTTATCTAACAGAAAGTGTCTGCATTTTTGAGCCGCGGCTGAAAAATTAAGAAATTAGTCCAATTATTGTTATTTGTCTTTCTGAAAAAAAAATCGACTTAAAAGATGTAGACTTCGACAAAACGAGAAAGTTTAACATTGATTTGTAATAAAGGGGTCGGGATTTCGTGTAAACTTCGACTTAAATGGATATTCGACATATCAGACTTCGACTTATCGAGAATTCACTGTATTTGAATTTGACCTCGATACACCGAAAATAGCGATGTGATATGAGCAATTCTGGAAATATATTTTAGCTGTGTATGCACAACAGAAAATATTTAGATTTTTAATAATTTGGTAGAAAATACCAGATATATTATTAGGAGTTCTAATTATATAATATTAAAATAGTAAAAGATATCGGAGGTAAAAGGCTCATATATTCTGTATTTTTCAAAAAGGAAATGAATGATAAAGGTTATTGATCATAAATAATATAAGTACAGTGAATTATATAAAAGATACAAATACAATTTATTTTAGGTAAATTATAATCTATAAATTTCATCGAATAGTTTTGTAATAAGTTACGTTGTCTAAATCGCAGCTTTTGAAAAACCCTTACAAATCAAATTATCAAATAATTTTTGTCAGTCAATAAAGTAAAACAAATAAGTATCTAGCACATTATAAATAAAAATTTAATGAACATTGCACAAAATTCATGTTTAATTAATATAATTTTCCGTTTTTTAATATGTTTCTTTTACTTTCTCTGTAACAGTAATAAATCATGATGTAAACATTTGTAAAACTATATTGTTTAAATATTATTTTTAAAGTTAAATTAAAAGGGCAACAATAGTTGCGACATCGCATATAAAATAGCTGAGATTATTGAACTTTTTCGTTGTCAAGAACTACTGAAGGAGCCTTAAATCTGCTATTCATTAATTTAGCTAAATTATAAATTGATTTTTCGGCAAAAGATACAAAATAAAAATTCAACAGCTACATTAAAGTAGAAACGAAAAGATCATTTCCCAAACAAATCAAATTTAGATTTAAATAAAAAATAATACAACTATTTCCATCTTTAGTTTTTGTCTAACGATCAATTTATAGCTTAACTACTTCCAAAACTATAAAATATATTGAAATAGCTTCAGTAGATCCTGAGAAAGATGTACACCAGTGTCAGCTGTTTTACATTTCATTTTTTGGCTGAGAAATCATATAACCATTGTAATTTCCATTATTATTGCCAGCCAAATGATCAAATTACTGATCATTTTTTGCCAAAATTATGTAAAAAAGTATTGAAATCGCTTCAAGCTTTACCGAGAGAAAGACATATCAACGTCAGCTGTGTCAATATGGATTTTGCTTTTTTTTCGTAATTCCGTAAATTGTTGTAATATTTATTTTTATTTCTTGCCGAAAGATACATTTTATAGTTTATTTCTGCCGAAGTAACTTAAAATATATAGAAATAATGTAGTGTAGAAATCTACACAACAAGGCTTGTTATTAATTTAACTAATTAAATAATTTTCGCACGATCCAATAACATTTAAAAATAATTGAATTCTCGGAAAATAATTCTTTAGTAATTAATTTATACAATAAATTAAAATAACATAAAAAATACTCCAAAATTAAAGTATATTAAAATGAATAATTATATAATGCGTAGAAAAAAATAAAAAAAAATATATATGTTGTTTGGTATTGGTATGTTTAGAAAAAAAATAAGGAATATGAATTGTGAATTTATTTTGTATTAATATTGAAAATGTATAGCGAAAGAATAGAAAATTTACGATGATGAAACCATAAATTTTCTATCAATTAAGATGGTTTTACAACACTCAACGTGGGTGGTGATTCCCATGAGAAACCTGACGCAAGGGGCAAAAATTAAGTTAATGCTATGCAGTGAAAAATAAATTGGCACGCCCATAGATAGGGATGTCTAGAGTACCAATAAGGGACCAGGAGTAGCCTCCAATCAGAACGACAGCTCTGGGTTAATTTAGCCCTCCCAAAAAAAATTGGATCTTGGAAGATGGAATGAGAAAAGATTATTAAGTCTTGTGTCTCGTCCTCAAGAGGTTCTATAATTTTTGTTAAGATGTGACTTCCTCTAAGACGACCCAGATACTTCAAAATTTTACATCAAGTTCCTTCGCAGCAAATTTTAAGGACAATACTAAATTTAGCGATTGAAATGAATGCTGAAAGCAGGCAAATCTTTGTCACAAAAAATGATTGATGCAGAAAAAAAGGGAATGATGATGAAAAATAAATGCTGAGAGTAGACCTGTCCTTGTCATGATCTATTGACAAAGATCGTTGAGAGCAGACAAGTCTTTGTCCGGGAAATTAACTGATGCAGAGTTTTACAGAAGTATTCACCTGATTTGGAGATGTAAGCTCAGTGTTTAGTGATGAGATGCGAATGCAACGAAGATATGATACATCAGCAGATTTCGTCTATGAAAGTGTACATTGTGGAGATGGAGCTCTAATTTTCATGCGTCACAGAGTGCCGAAAGAAAGTGAAATTGGTTTGTGAAAGATCCCCATGAACTATATATATATAAAAAAAGGAACTTTATGCCCCGATGAACTTACTTGTGTTTAGGATTCCATGAACTATGAGTGAACTGTATGAGTTGGAAGATTACAGAAAAGATCGAAGTCTATTTGGGTGAGAAATTCCTTATATTTATTTCAATATATATTCGTGGCTATTGTTTTCATGTTTTCTTATGATGTGTACATTTAATATTAAGCAACTAATTTTTTAAATTTCCACTAAAGTACATAATCTTATGTCATTGAATATTATGATTGTTTATGATAAAGATTTTAATAATAACGGGGATACTATTTTTCATAAATAAAATTTTGATTAAAATTTTGGCAAAACCCGCCATCATCGGATCGTGCTGTGAACAAAAGGGGCAAGAATAAGATAACATAAATTAATAAAAAAAATAAGTAACCAAGTATAATTTTGATGAAATTTTTGCTGTTCTAATGAGAATGGAACTATGTTATATTCTGATAAAATAGTAGATAATTTGAAAAGATTATTATGATATAAAAAATCATATTTGAGTTATGAATTTTATATAAATGAAAATAAAGTTTGTTTATGTATGTATACTTATATGTCTTTCCTTTGAATTCCTTCCTTGTTCCCTTTTAGATAATATTCATAATTTATGGTATCTAATATTTTGGAATTATTAGAATTGGACGTTTCTGTATGCAACCTACAAGTTCGATATTTCGATTTCAACGTTAAATAAGTCGTCCTTGAGTTATTGCCAAAATTAATTTTATTCCAAAATTTTCTTCTCTCCTAATTTATTAAATAACATTATCCCATTAGATCTTTTCACAACGCAGATCGGGATAACTGTTTCTATTGTACTAACCATTTTACTGTCGCGTGACCCTGTGTGTTATGGCGTCCAAATCGTCACAACAAATAACTTCAGTAGTTCCTGACAAAAAAATAAATCACGATCAGCTATTTTAAATGGTATTTCTAAATTATTATCGCTCACCTTAAGAGTTATAAACAATGCAAACAGTTAACGAACAACGTTTTAATAATACAGACAGCAAACTATAAAAATATATTAAAATAATTATTTTCACATTTTATTGTAAACATAAAAATTTTAATCTTTGACAGCTTGTAAAAGTTTATTTGAGCTCATTTTGCGAAATAAAATGTCAAATTGATCCTGTGTTTGAATTTAATTTACAAGTAAAAAAATATAAATCTTTCCAACCTCTATAAAGAAATTAAATTTATTCGAAAAAAGCGTATAAATTAAGTTCAAGAAAAGAACAAAACCCTTTTCAGTTTTCTCTCCTCTTTTCGAAAACATATGGAAATAGAAGTATTTCTGAATATTTTATGTCGACTGAAATAGGGAATAGAAGCGGTAGAAATTAACTGTGAAATATTTTCGCGATCTCAAAATCATGTTGTACGATTTTCTTTATCTCTTATCCCGCCCCTTCTGATAAAGTAATTGTGTTTAACAAGAGATTAGTACTAATATTATTTTTCTATACCCATTGATTTAACCTGACTCGGTTCATGAATGTCAAGATGCAATTTTGTAATCCCTTTTACGCTGTCGTTGAAATGTGCTATAATTATTAAAGAAAAATATTTACAGAAGTGAGTTTGTGATAACACTAATATAACTGAATATTTTTAGAATAGAATACAAATTTTCGCAATTTATTGTAAACGTAAAATTTTAATCTTTGACAACTTGTAAAAGTTTATTTGAGCTTGTTTTGCGAAATAAAATGTCAAATTGAACCTACGTTTGAATTTAAAGTACAGGAAAAGGGATTTAAATCTTTTCAACCTCTATAAAGGAATTATATTTATTTGAAAAATGCGTATAAATTAAGTTCATGAAAAGAACAAATCCCTTTTAAATTTTATCTCCACTTTCCGAAAACATCTGGAAATAGATGATTTTCTGAATATTTTATTCCGACTTAAATAGGTAATCGAATCGCTAGAAAATTAACTGTGAAATATTTTCCCGATCTCAAAATCATGGTGCATGATTTTCTTAATCTCTTATCCCGCCACTTCTGGTAAAGTAATTGTGTTTAAAAATAGACTGGTACTACTATTATTTTTTTACACTCATTGATTCTACCTGCATCGGTTCATGAATGTCAAAATACAATTTTGTAATCCATTTTACGCTGTCACTGAAATGTGCTAGAGGTTACAACTGGATACGCATTACAAGAACAACGGAGTTAATTATGCGAGAAAACAAATTTGACAACTGACTTTGAAATTGACACAAATATATACTTAAAAAACTAAAAAGTTGAAAATAGATCTCTTTTAAAAAACAATTTCACATTATTTAATTTATTTTATACAGTGAGCAAACAATATAGAAGTCATGAATACTTAGTAGAAAAAATACTGTATTTCATTTAAGTTGCCAAATCTATATTTTTAAAAATAAATTCAGTAGCCAGAGTTTCCTACCAAGCTTAAACCAAAGTGGTGAATTTTCCATAATTGGGGCTTATGCCAAATTAAATTATTGTAACGAATTTTTTTTAGAGCAACATGAATTTCTCTCATGAAATTAGGGATAATTTTTAATATAAATATCGAATGCTTTGAAGAAAAATTATGCTATTTTTACTTTTATACTTATTAATTTCTTGTATTTATTATTTTTATGAACTATGCAGGGGACATAAAGGTATCTTAATAATGAAGTAGTTTATAGCTATCAAATTATGAATTTATTAAGAAAACAATCACTGTACCATACGGATGTCAGCAAAATATAAACATTTATGGCAAAGGATATAGTAAATTATTTTTTTTAATGAGATAATTTAAATTGATTACAGGGACGCAAAAATAAATAAATAAATAAATTTCTCACGCTATTTTTTTATTAACTTTTTCACACACAGAAGTTTGTGTTCACTTTTATATACGTTTAAGTAGGAAGTAGAATTTCATGAAATAAATCCCATTTGAATTTTTAAAACACGTATTTTTTTATTTTTATTATTTTTTACATATATAACTTGAAACAATTATGTTTGAAATAAAAATGGAATTTAATAACACATATATGTACCGTAAAGAATGGCGATTTTTTATATAACGGGCACCATAAATTTGACATGCAAGTGAATGAATGTTCAAATGGATTTCAGTAAAGAAAGTCGAAACAAATGTCACGTCAGGCCAGGAAAGAAGGCAAAAATCTTTTTTAGACTTCGGGTTGAGTGTGAGTGTGTGAAGAAGTGAATGAACTGGGGGAGGGTGGGTAGGAGTAAGTGACGTGTTATACTGTGATGACGTCACTCGCTTAACGAAATACTTGAGAGCATCTTCCGACAATGTGCGAGTAAGATGGAGAATCGATGTAGTTATACTGCAACATTTAATTTAAAAATAGCTGAGTATGCAAAAAAAAAAAAAAAAAAAAAAAAAAAAAAAATGGTAACCGGTCTTCAAGTCGGCTGTTCGGCGTTGGTGAGTCAAGTGTGCGAGAACGGCGGAATATGGAAGGAAAACTGAATAAAGCACCATCGAAAAAGCGTTCTTTTTTTGGGGGGTAGGGGGGGGAGGGAGAGACGAACGGTGTAAATATCTGGAAGTGAAGCCACAGCTTTTGACTCATGTAATGTATTTGCGGTGCTCGGGGTACTCGTTATAGACGGAAAGGTCGATATTCGAGGTCTGTAAAATAGCTAGGAAAATGAATGTTACAAGAAAAAATTTCAAGGGAAGTTAAGGCTGGGTGCGACGCATTACGAACCGTAACAGTCTCTCTATCATGAGAAAAACAACGCTATCGCAGAAGCTTCCAGAAGAATACGAAGAACAGCGTACCGAGTTTTTCCAGTACGTTATAAGGCTATATGAAAACAAAATGAATATCGGCTATCGCAAATTGGCAATGCAGATCAAACTCCATTGTGTTTTAATATGCCAAAAGCCACAACCGTTCGTCCCGTTGTAGATAGAAGTGTTCAAGTGTGGACAAAATGAGCAGATAAGCAACGGTTTACCGTTTTGCTGGCCATTACGACTGACGGCCGCAAGTTGTGACCATATGTGATTTTTGAACGTAAAACTATCCGAAACGAATCTTTTCCAGTCGGCATAATTGTAAGAGAACAGGAAACAAAGTGGATGACGGATAAGCTCATGAAAGATTGGTTTAACGTTGGATGGGAATGTCTGGTAGGTGCTTTACACTAGCCATCGATTGTGGTCCTGCACAGTGTCCGTGAACACACAACGCCTGGAGTAAAAGCGAAAATTCATCGCTCAAGTGATTTGGTTGTAGTACCATATGGAATGACGAAAGTGCTCAGCCTGTAGTTGTTGTCATCAACCGACTATTTAAGGTTTCATTTCGATATACCTGCAGTCGGTGAATGACAACAACATATCACAACTTCACTCCAAGCGGGAGAATGAAGCGTGCGTCACTCCCAACTGTATGTGAGTGGAGATGTTAATCTTGGAATTTCATCTCAGCTGAGATGATAATAAAGATCTTCAAACTGGATTTTCCAATCAGATGGATGGAACTGAAGACGATATGATTTACGATTATGTTGACTGTGCCAGTGATGGTTAACACAACAGCAGTAGCAGATATGATGATTTCTATGTAGCGTTTAAATAATGTTACTAGAGCTTTTGTATAAAAAATTGCAAGGAGTGAAATAAGGATTGAGCAATACTTCTATTAAGCAAAATTTTCCAGTTTTCATTTCTTATTTGAATACGTTTCTTGATTCATATATATATATCGTGTAATTACATCCAGAAGTAAAAAAAAATATTCCGCGTATAACGCGCACCTACGGTTTTTGCCCTAAATTTTCGAAAAAAGAGCGCGTTATACACGAGTAAATAGGGTATATATAATTTTTTTTTTACTCGAAAAATAATAGTTATAAAAGTTTACGTGAACTTAGTTCGAGTATAAACTTACAAATCGAATCTTTATTTCATTTTAAAACACAGAGAAAAGAAAAGAATTTACATCTGTTCAACCTTTATAAAGGAAGCTCGTTTATTCGAAGAAAGCATATAAATTGAGACCAGGAGAAAAAAAAAATATTTCAATCTCCTCTCAACTTTCTGAAAACATCTGGAAATAGAAGTTTATCTTCATATTTTATGTCAGCTGAAATAGGAAAATAGAATCAGTAAGAAGTGACTCTGAAAAAATTCCGAATTTCAAAAGCTTGGTGTATGACTTATTTCATAAACTTCTATTTATCTAAATGTGGTAAAATAATTGTGTTTAAAAATACATTGTACATTCTTTTTTTTTTTCATATTATAAAATTTAGAAATTTTATGAATAATACTTATGATTAAAAATATTTTTATGTGTGAGAAAATAATTTTCATGCATGCTCTGAAGAAGTGAATTTTATAGCGAAAAAAATCCTTCATAAAAAGGTAAGCTAATGTCAGCTCGTATTACTGCAACTGCATCAAATTTTTATTTCATTCTTTACTTCAGAACATTACTTTGTATTTCCATGGGTGTTTATGAAAGGGGAAAGGATCCTTGAAGATTGCAATTCTGCCAGGTAAACCAGTGTTGCTGCATTTTGGTTGATTGTTGTGATATAAAAATATTATCTTAAAGAAAGAAAAAGGTTGTATATTGTAGGGATTGTTTTTCTTTTTAGCCGAATGCAACTTGAAATGAACAGATGGTTTGCTCTTATTTGCCGAGACCCTGCTATTGCAGATATAAAAAGCATAAAAGTCTTAAAAGAGTTCAATATTAACCTGAAAAATTGCTGTTGTGTCATGTTTTTTAGCTTTTGATAAATGATTCTGTCTATTTTTTAGCGCTGAATCCCTAAATGAAATTCTTTTTTAACCATCACGTTAGGTGTTTTATTTAAATCGTAAATTTCAAAGTTAAAAAGTAAAAAAAAAAAAAAAAAAAAAAAAAAAATAGCCAACATCTGATACTACAAAATAGAATTGATGTTTAATTGATTCTTATGCATTTTTAGTGTTAAATCCGAGAATGATCTTCATTTTACCGTGGCGTCATAATTTTTCACAATTTTTTAAATATTTAAAATGTCGAAGAATTGCAAAAATCTGATATTATAAAACAGATGTAAAACATTTTTTTATAATAATTCATTCACCTTTCTTCTTATACTATGCATTTTTTCAGCTAGACGTGTAAAATATTGTGTTTTTAAAATCCTTGTAATTTTATTACATGTGTAGAAGTTTCTTTGAGCCGGCCATGCTTTACCTCACACTTTTCCTTTTATATTCTCTATTGTGTTCATCTCGGTGTCCTCTTTTATTTTGGCGGCTAATATGGCTTGAATTTTGTTGCAGATCTGTTTAAACTGTTTGAAATAGTCAAAGCCTGTTCTTTAAAATTTTTGTATGTATATAATTTTTTTTTCGTTGACTTACAAATAAAAATATAATTGGTACCCGATATTGGTACCCCATAATACCCGAAATTCCTCTATATAAATGTTGTGTTCGAATAATAGGGGACTTTGTGAACACATTAATGCATAAGTAGTTATTACATATTTAAAAGTGCTCCATTTAATTATCAATTTTATTTAATTTTCGCTTATACTCGTTTTTATGTATCGTTTTATATGAATCTTTTATTTCTAAAATTATAGACATTATTACCGAATATTAGACAAAGTTTTTAGATTTTTATCTTAATATTGTTAATTATAACTTATTTAATTATTCTGTTTATTTTTACATACGGATACCTATTTATATAAAAAATAAAACTATTAACGTAACAGAAAAATTCGAAGGGGTTAGGAGAAAAATAGTTCGTATGGTGCATTTTCACGATTCATTACTTGTGAGATCTTAACTGCATTAAACTAATTAAAAACTTCACCGAATGTAAATCACTCTTAGTTCATGATGAATTCCACTAGTAATTTATCAAAGAATAAAATTAATTACACATTTATATTTTCTTGTACATTTTAATTACATAAAAAATCTTCTAAGTCCACCATTCCACTAATACGGAATAATTTACATTTTTTAATTCAAAGCTTATTTATTTATAAAAGATTACATTACTTTATGAAATTATTTTATCTTCGTAGAGTTATGCATTTGTCTTTAAATGCAAAACACAATTACTGATATCTAAATTATATAAATATTTAACAGCAGTTGTGAAAGTGAAAGTCATTTTTTGCCAATGTGCAGGTGTTGATTATAAACTGTAATATAAAATGAAACCTTAAATCATTTTAAGGTTCACACTCCTGTGTCAAGCTTAGTCGTTCGGTGTACCAGAGTCTCCGTTTCTGTCTATGCTGCATTCTCAAGGGAAGTTGCAGTAATGGTCGCCGTACTGACAGTCCACGCTGCTGCAAACGTCGTCTCGTCGCACCGTACGAACGCATACTGGGCGCGATGCAAACATGTCCATTTCCTGACTAATGGTCCGTGATATTGTTGTACGGTTTTGCAGGGCTGACCTCATAATATGTCTGTCCTCTCGGGCGTTCGTCATGGGAGGACGTTGAGATCCTGCATACTGCATAATGACCGTCAGCAACCTATTGATTTCATATTCGCATGACAGTGGTTCAGTTTCGACCAGTGCGACGGGCGATAACACGGAACGATAATAGACACTCTCGATAGGAAACGATCCTGCCTCTATCGAATTCCGACACTCGTTGTTAAGCATTTATTCTTATTATTTGAGGCATAAACGATGTTCTGAGCAAACGCCGACCTTGCAATGTGCTTTCCGAATTAGGAATTTACTACGCAACTTTTCTTTTAAGCAGTGTGTCAGATGTCGCTTCTCCCGCCTGCTTTGTCTAAATACTAATCATTTGCATATTCCAACCTCTTCTTCCTTTCAGGTGATTTTGAAGTTCATCAGATATCCTTCCTGGTGTTGCAATTTTAATGGCCAGCAGCGTATTTTAGAAATCAATTTGTAAAATGAATTTGAATTACACTCCTGGCTATCACATGATCAATATAGGCTGGTTTCTACCATTTGTCAAGCTACCATGTGACCAAGATAGGCATATAAGTAAACGAGTTGATGCAGTGCCCCAATCATGCTGATACGTTGGCTGCGATTGACGTAAAATGCAAATGTTTATATTAAAACGTAATGTCAATAAATTTCAAGTGAAACATTTCAGAACTTTTTTTTCGAAAATAGTTTATTTAATTGGAACTGTTCTTGAGAATGTGATGAAACTAGTATGTCTGTTTATTAAACCATTTATGGCTAATGTAATCACTTATAGCATACTTATTCTTATTTAATTTATAATTTATAGGCTCAGAAAAGTAGTAATTACATATTTATCATTTAAAGAATGAAATACATGTTTAAAATAAAACAACTAACTGGGAAAGAGATTTATGTAAACATCTGATTTTTATTTTATTACCATAAATGTTGAATCATACATGAAGTGATAATTGTAAATATGTGAAAATATACTACTGTTACTGCAGACAGATATTAACAAAAAATAATTTTTTGAGACAAAATATTTGTCAGTTTAAATCACAAAATATCATAGAAGATAGGACAATTACAGACAAAACTGTAATTGAAGGAATACTAGCGTCTCTACTGACAAGGGAAAAAGAGTAACAAGATTCCGAAATTAAATTATGTATATGAAATGCTGTTTATGCATTATTCTTTTCTCTTTGAGACGGACGACTCTTTTAAAATTGACCACTGGTGCGTTCCTTTAGGTCTTTTTTAAACGATTTATTTTTGTTCTTTAGTTTCTTTATTATTATCAACAGTTTTTTTTTTCAGAATTTGTGTTTTTAGTATGCCAATATATTAACATATGTCGGGCAGAATCTTGACTGCATGTAAATCGGAATAGAAAACTTTTGTTTTCCGCTTTTCCTGCAAAGCTGAAAACGCACACGTGAAGCATTTAACACTTAACTGATGAGGTGGGGTGTTTTGCATCCGAGAGAAATTGTATATGAGCTCTTTTATGTTTATATTAAGAACAAGGTGAAAATACCTCCACAACACTAGTTTTAGTGCAGTATTTTGGTTCAATGAGCTCTACATTTGCAAACAAATTGTTTGTGGTATTTAGATACCTGAATTTATATTTATGTACATTTACAGTACTTTTCAGTTGTTTTTATACAAGTAAGTGATACAAAATTCACAGGAAATTCTCTTATTTTAATTCGCTAGATTTTAAGGAGTGCACAAGAAAACAAATTTTCGGGTTTACCTCACCGCTTACGTTAGAAAAAAAATTACCTCACCACTAAGGGGTTAATAAAACCAAACGTCATAATGAGACAGACGTTCAAAAGGAGAAATATTATGTGTATGAGAAGTTTCCTTCTCCTAATAAATACAGATGTTGTGATCATCATTTCATTATTCTTACTCCGTATGATAGTATCCAATCTTTTATTTTAATCTATGGTTTAATACATTTATTACCAAAAAGATTAAAATAAATAATTCTCAATAATGTATTATAATAAAATCTGCCATTCTGTTTATATTTGACCATTAGTTCGCCTAGGATATCGAACGTTGAATAATATAATTAACACCCTTATCCCAATGGGTCTGAGAATGTAATTTAAAACATTCAGCTAATAAGAAGTGATGTGAAAATGTAAAAAAAAATAAATCGGACATTTTAGTTTTCATAGGCACAAGTATTCTAAAATTAAATCCAAGAATTATTTTAAGCTCTATTTCATGTTGAAATTACTGGGATGTTCGAAAGCATATAAAAACAAACATTAAGTATTAAAAAATATTGCCCATAAGGTATCTTTTTTAGGTTTGCAGTAAACAGAAAATTACAAACCTGTCATAATACTGTCAATTTTTTAACACAAAATTGTATTACGAAAACGTGATTTTAACCAGATAGTTTTAAAAAGGAAATCAAATGTGATTAAAATGCAATTTAAATTAATGTTATTAACTGTCTGATTAAAATCTTTCACATATTGTGATTTAGTTCAACAAAATAAGCATTAAATTTATTGAATTTATTAAATTTATTGAACTGGTAAAAGTTAAATTGGTGACATTTATTTCTTTTATAACATGTTTTTATAAGAAATTAACTAAAATCGTTATAAAAGAAAGCAGAAAAATAATTTTTCTTACCTATTTCTTATCGTCCTATATCTATATTCTTCGTATCGATATTCTACATCGTCCTCTGTTAATCCATTTCGATAATAAGGGAAGTTTTTCAAAGAATTATGTCCGAATCCAGTACAATGACATTGGCGAGCTTATATTAACTAATGCCACTGGTATTGATATTTTTCGGACTGATACTTTATGTAAAATATCTCCTGGTCGCATTCCTGTATGAATTTTGTAAAATTATAAAATTCCGTACCAACTGTAGCCATTCATATCACAGACAACTATTCTCCAACTGCCACCTGGATTTGAAATAATAAATACACTGTGTTTCCTCTTCGGGACGCTGCAGACGATAATTTCGGAGCAGATGTTTTATTTTATTTGTCCCCGTAGATTTGTAAGTCAAATGCGTAATACATTTATGAGAATGTCCCTAATTAAACTTTTCTGTTTGAGTATATTTTTTTGTGCATTTCCTTTTTGCTTTCAATCTTTTTGAAAATAATTCAAGATAAAAATAGTTGTAAAGGTTCTTTTTATAAATTATAAAAATGATATTTGTCATACTTAAGGAATATGAAATAAAACATTATATAATTTTTTAGAGTATATAAAATCAAATTAATGGACAACAATGCAAGGCCTTTTTAAAATGTTATAGTTTGTATCACATGTAATAAATACAAAATGTGTTCCTACAAAATAAAAAAAAAATAAAAGTTATCGGGGAAAGAAAGGCTTTTCTTTATAATCATTTCTTTTTTATAATTTTCTGTACATAAAACACCTCACAAAATAGTAAAAAAAAAAATTAAAGATATTTCTGGGAAAAATGAACATATGAATAGATATGGCATGCGTTTTGCTTATTTGTATATTTTATTATATATTCAGAAACTGTTAAATTTATTTAAAAAATCAGAAACAAATAACAACATTTATTTTAAACGAGTCACTTAAATTAGTTAAACATTAACAGAAAAGGAAAATATTAATGAAAGTATAAAATTGACTTTATTTATTATAATAAAGTATAGTACAAAATTAATCCGATCCAAGCTCCTAAATGCACTAAGACGACCTGTTTAAAATATTTCTTTTCATTTTCAAAGATTTTTGTAATTCAAACTGTGACTATACAGTATGGTGTTTTTTTTTCACATATGTGACTTAACATGCGTTACATACAGTTACGTCACATTTTTTGTTTTACTTACAATGTAAAAAGAAGAGATTATTACTACGCTGAACTTAGTTTTAAGAAATACCAAAAGAAGTTTAAATAAGGACTATTTTTATTGTCAGTACAAAATTAATTTCATCATAAACAGATTAGGATAAGATTTAAAAAAGAGATATACAGAATAGCAATATTTTATATTATTTGGGCTTCATATCGCTTTCAACTTTTATGGTATATCCGTTCCCACTTTTCTAGTATATACAGCTATACACAACACAACCCTACGTTGTATAGTTTTTTACAAAGTCTTGTATTGAAAATTGTTGTATAAAATTACCTGATATATAATTTAAAATGTATGTTGCTATATAACATGCATGTAAGTATATTACGTGAGTGTAAGTTTATATAGTAATATTCACCAGGAAGATAATTTTCAATATTAAAAGATATATTAGTCTTAATTACTTAAAAAAATTACCAATAAGGCTATTCGTACGTAAATTCATTCGTGATTTAAGATTAGAAATTTTTTTTTTATCACATACCTTATAAATCTATAAAATCATCCAAAATCATAATTTTAATAAATGGAAGTTAAAATTCTAGTGCACAATTCACCTTGAGTTAAATAATAAAAATCCTATAAACAGTACAAATAGCTTTACAAGAAATACATTCAGGTGCATATATGTACTATATATTTAAAGTACATTAAAATATCTTAAAATACATTAGAAAAAAACCCAGAACGTTTTCAACCTTCACAAGGCCGACGTCAGTGGTATTTAAATGTTATTTTCTTTGCGCTTATTCGAGAACTGTCTAGAAGAAACTTATTTCAATATGAAAGTTGTACAGTCGTGGAAAAAAAAGTAAACACCCCCTACTAATTCCTCAACAAATTATCGTAAACGAATAGTGGTAACGAACGATTGGAAATAAAGTCTGCTTTTAAAGGATTCATAAAATATTTTCTTAGGGGTCATCTACATATTAAAACAAATCCAAAATTCATTTTTTTTTCAATGGCAATATCCAATTTTAACGAGATATTTCAAATCTTCGGTTCAAATTATGCTTAGAGTCCAAATTTCAAGTCATTTGAATGATCAGTTTTTGAATTATAAACATTCAAAATTTAGTGCTTCTAATGTTAAATTATCTTTTCATATTTTTATTTATATCTTCTGAAATTATGCCTCTAATGTGCTATTTTTTTGTAGCAATAATACTAATATACCCAAACATAAATACGCGGAATTTGCAATTTTTATAATTTTATGATATGAATTATGAATTATGAAATTAATATTCGAAAAAAATATGAATTACAACCTACAATTTTTTTGACGGATTTAGATTTATTAAGTCCTGCTTAATGTAAATCCAAAATTTCACATTTTTCTACCAAGTAGTTTTCAAATTAAGCTTAAAAAACGGCAAAATGATGGTTTAAGGGGCCGTCTATGATAGAAGTAAGTAGATATTTTGAAATTTATTCTGCTGTCCTGTAATCTAACAGGCTTCATTGTCTCCTTGAGTAGCGCTTAAGATGTCTTGATCAAGAAAGGGGCTCTCCCGGTTAACAAACGAGCACGGAACTTCAATTTGGATACAGACCTTAAAATAAGCTCGTTTTAAAATAATTTATTTCTCTGAAACTTACGGTACGAATTGCATAAAAAAATTATTTTTAGGCTAATTGAAGGGTGTAGAGTTCATCTATGCTGTCAGAATTGTGTACTGCTATAGAAAGAAACAAAGTTATGGTTCGTTTTAATATGTAGATGGAACCCTAAGCAAATTTTATATACATCATTTAAAAGTAGACTTTATTTCCAATCACTCGGTATCAGTAACTTTCTTCTACGATAATTTGTTCAGGAGTTAGTAGGGGGTGTTTCCTTTTTTTTCCACGACTGTACGTCAGGTAAGATGTCAGATAAAGTTATTCAATTTATCAACAAAACGAGCTCTCATACAGCATATTTATCCATACTCCATGGATATCGTACGAGATATGGTACAGTGCATCGTTACAAGCTGTATCTTTATTAGTGATCATTTCAATTGATTCTCTTATATTAGCTTCCTCATAATTATTTGTACGGAATATAATTTTTGATTTATTAAAATTAGTTTTTATAGGTTGAGTTTGAGCTAATCTTGATAATACAGTATTTAATCTGATATCTGCATAATCATAATTTTATTCAACATTTTTCGAAATCGGCGTCTGATGCATTTATTGAAACGCAGCAAATTTAATAAAATAAGACGATTTCTCTGTGGAGTTCTGCATATTTATTGTTCTGCTTAAGTATATCGCAGATAAGACTAACCATCATTTTGTTTTGCGTCTCAATGAACTTTTCATTAAGATTCGCTGAGAGAAACAACAGGTAAATGGCAGTAAAATTATTTTTAAGTAAGATTTTTCTACAAATTGTCGTTTTACGACATGAAAAAAAATAATTTTTTGCTGTGATTAAATGTTACGCATTGTTTTCGGTACTAGCGAGCGGTTTTTATATTACAGAAAGAATGCTTCTGATGTAAAACTGCACTAAAAAAGCTGAGGATTTAGAAGTAAAGATATTCAGATAATGGGACAATTTCGCAAACAGGTGAGTTTATAAAGAGTAAACTGTTCGTCATACATTCATAAATTATTTTCTCTACACTAGATTTCTTTAGTTACTTGTTGTTCATGCCAATTTGAAAATAGCATGATTGCCGGAATGACATCAAGTCTAATAACATTATAATGCTTATCTTTTTAATGCGAATTTTTTATTTAAATTGTCTCATTTATTTTTCTGGTATAAAATTTTAAATTAAATTTTCTATTGAAAGACTGCTTTTAAAGCAATCAACATTATGCCAAAATCATTATTAAACATTATGCCATAATGTTTTTTTTTTATCCTATAAAAGAATTAGATTACTAAAATAAACTTAATTCAAATTATATAAATCCTGTTTATATTGTAAAAAATAAACGTGTCCGCCCTTAACGCTAGCGTCATTTTGAGGTTCGCAAAGGCTGACAATTTAATTTCGCTATTTGCGAATTTTACTACTGCAGGATTTTAATTTCTAAACAGCGCACATTTTCAATTTTACACCGTCTTATAAGTGAAAAATACTAATTTCATATGCAGTTTGTTTGAACATTATACCTTAATTGATTAGATTATTCTGTTTTATTTACTTTTTTCAAGCATGAAGTTTTTTAGCTATTTCCCCAAGGCACAGGTTTCACTACGAAATAATCGATTTGCATTTTAAACAACATAAATAGTTTAGCATTTATCTTATTCTAATTTTCCATAATGAAATATACTTTACCAATATGTTACATCAAAAACTGTCCTTTTGTATTTCACAGCTATCCCTCCTAGATTATAAAACTTTGGGAGATTAAATTAACACCAGTTTTCCGGAAGCATCCGACGATTTCAAAAGCGATTTTGTAGAATTCTGAAATTTGATTTCCTGAAATTGATAAAAGAGTAGTACTCAGCACAGACCAGAAATACCTGCTAGACAATTGCAAAGTTATTTCATCAAGATATTGTTCAGAAGAACTAGCGAATAGGAATCTAAGACATTTGTCCTACACAAGATGGCTCACAAAAAGAATAAAAAATTTCGCCTTTATATAAGCACTGCTTGACCATCAGAGTCTGAAGCCTCACTCACAAAGTATGTAATCCAAGTTTATGCGGCAGGATGGTTTACACCAAATATAGTCCACATCTACAAAATGGATGTAAAAACTTATGGGAAATTACGCGGCTTCTATACATCAAAAGAACGGCATAAAACAAATAGTAAAAAAAATTATTTAGGACAATAGTTGCTTTGCACATTGAGAGCAAATTCTTATTGCAATGCTCTCTGATAATCGCCATCACATTAAACAGCAAACTTTTCAGCATATAAAAAATGCAAGAGGTAAGTAAATGATGGTCTACTCAAAGATGCATTACCTAAATGTTGTATAATGTTGTAGTAACAGAACTCCCAATAACTACGCATTAACTGGATACAATTTTGGTGAAGATAATAGACGACTGAATAGATTCCAGTAATTTCACTGCATTTCTCTGCTTGCTTTATCATAAACAAGCAGTAGAAATATACGTGAAAGAGCGTTACAGCAGCAGCATCCAACGTCTGTAGATATAAAGAAGAGATAGACTAGGTTGATGCATAGAAAACTTATGCCAGTCTTTAATAAAAATGACAATTCAATGCATAAATAAAAAATTGTGCCTAGATTGTAGGGTGGTAGAGGTATGCACTGTTGTGACATGAAATGCAACCCTGTGTAGTTTTGAAAGAAACTAGGCAAAAATTGTATTCTAAATAATTAGTTGCATGACACAACATCGTGGCAACGTCTTTTTTTACCAAAAGTTGTCAGTTTTGCGTCAGTTATATTGAGTAAAGATATCGTTTTATAGTTTAAATATGTTAAGTCATTAATAATAAAGGTTTAAATAACACATTTAAATAATAACCATCTCTATAGGAATTCTTTAATTTTTTTGAGAAAATGTCACATTTTACCCAAAATTTCGACTTTAGAACTAAAAGTGCAGGCTCGAGCGTTTTTTCTTCAGCGGTAAAACTGTATGCAGTTGATCTACTAGTATAAAGATAACTTTTGGCACCTACCTGTTTTTCATTAAAAAAAAAAAAAAATTGGCCCCACCCTACTTCCGAAACTGTCACATATATAGGCTAACTAGTTGGGGATACCGTGTTGGACAAGATGTAATTTCACGTGGTTATCTATGAGCAGCCTCTATAGGGAAATGCTGTTCAGATGCGGGGAAGAGGGTTCCTTAGTCACAATTTATATCCACTTTGCAGGTTTTTAAAAAATTATATTTAAGTGGTGCTTGTTTATTGCTATTTCATCTTAACAGCTCTGGGAAGTGTCCAAAATACTTTACGTGGCTTCTTTATTTATCTATATAAGTTATTGTTTAAACGACAGAGAAATAAATGTAATGTTTTTTGACAGAATTGGTACCTGACCTTTCCGTAAAAACATAAATGACGCCGGTTCTGCATCTTCACATAAGTTGGGTGTGGAGGGCAGCTTGTCCAATGCTTTGGTGTGAGTTGACGAAAATATTTTGGGGTAAAATGCCGGTCATGTTCCGTTGCTGTTGTTGTGTTTATCTTTCTTCCTTGTTTTAACTTATTCTCGGGTTTTAGGTAATGCAAAGGTTACGAAACTGTGCTCCGCCTCAACTTTCAGGATCTCCGCCGTGTTTTAGGAAAATAAAGCAAATTTGAACGAAGCCAAAGAACTTCAAGCTGGGGATTTTTCCAAACAAGTGAACAGATTATTTTGTTACAAAATCATTCAGAGGTTAATAACCATCTTCAATAAAGTGAATCATTTTAATAAACTAAATGTTATTTTCTGCAGTATCTTTCAGGCGCAAACATTAATTTGTATTACTAGTTTTCTATTTTCCGTTCATGAAATGCAATAAAATGAAAACCGAATGTTAACTTAATTAAGAAAAATTTGGAAATTTAAATATCTCGATCCTCTTAATGTATTTTGCAGTCAAATGTTAACCAATAACCCCATATTTCATTATCAAACGCGTCATCATTTCGAAGGAAACTATTCTGACTTGATAGATAAACCACCGAATTTTTTTCAATAGAAAGGTCAACGTAATCTATGCTTCAAGTAAAAGTACCATACCCATTCATTATTTGTGAAAACAAATAATGAAATATCCTGTGCGTAGCAGACGACTTTACGTGAGTGAAATAGGCCTTTTCCTTACTTTTCTTGATTTTCTCTTCAATCCTCCCCTCTCTTCCATGAAATTTCGCCAACGGCTGTCTATAGTTGAATGAGTTATATCATTGCATATATTTTTATTTTCTAAATTAATTTTGATTGATTCTCTCATTAGTGTATTGTGAAGGCTGTCATAATAAGCTATTTTTTCTATTTTAAATGAGTCTGTTTGTAAGGGGTTCTTATATTACATCTTCCAAAAGTTGTTGTTTGACCATTGTATTTCAAATCACGGATATGTTCATTGAACCATTAACTAATTTTCCTTTTCGTCACACCTGTATAAGATAATTCTTCATTTTCAATATTTAAACCATTAATTCTATAAACCCCCGCTGTTACAATGTTTTCTTCTAATGAACTGAAGAAGCTTCGGTATAGTAACGTAAATGTTTTTCAAAGAGAGAAGCCGTCGGTACAGATACATCAATATACCTAAACAGAAAAATATATAGATTTTCAAGGCGATAAAGAGTCATAAAAATATGGAATGCAGATTACGGATGTCAAGATAAGAACGACTAAGGAAGTTGTATAGTATTTGTATGAAATATACCTTTTAATTGTCCAACTCAAAGTTTTTTTTTTGTTATTATTTAACTAAATATATTTTTAATGATTGTTTATAATGTAAGTTCTTACAGGCGAGATAGACGAATTTTTTAAGGAAAATAATGTGTATTTTTAATAACCAAAAATAAAATATAACAAAGTGTCTGTTCTGATGTTGCTGTCCACAATAATGATAATGATAACATGGTATATCAATTACAATATTTCTACAATTACAACTTATTCTGCTTTTTTGCAATATGTTCTTTTCACTTTTTATTCTCTTAAGAAGAACATTTATAGCTGCTGTGTGATACGAAACTAAATTCTGTGGATATACAATCTATGAAGGATATGGGCCGACAGTGCCTTTCACTGTTTTCTTGACCCTGGGTCCCGAGGCTTTATGCAGGCCCAGCCGGGAGTCGAACTCTCGACCTACAGCGCAGCAGTTAGATGCCCTGACCACTACGACACTGGGCTTGTTGTATGATAATTTCACTAAATTTCATACACACAGGTTAATATGGTTTGATTTCGTTACAAATTTTCTATTCAACCTAGTTTTATTATTGTTTAAATTGTACTTTAGTTAATTTGTAAAATGTATATTGTTTAATTTCATTTTCATGTTTTTGTATGGTATTCAAACATTGGTATCATGGCATTCAATTCTTTTCAGTTTTGTTGCGCAGAACATCCAAGCTTTTTCTCTTTAAATGGTTTCTCTCTCAAAAAAAAAAAAAAAAAAAAAAAAAAAAAAAAAAATAGTAACGTCTTCTATACAATGCTTGACATAAAATGTTTTCTCCTTTTTTTGCCTATCACATTGCTGAGGACTTAGGCATTATTCTTAATTTGAATTAGAAACTAAAAATAACAGAGTGATAAGGTGGATTATAAATAAATAAATAACAAATTATCAGTCAAGTAGTACATATATATTTAATGAGTTATTTCACACATATCCTCAAAAATAATTTTCTTCAAATAATCAGTTAAAAATTAAGTACCATAAACCGAAAAGTAACGTTTCTTATAGAATAATTGAATTACAAATGTTTCTTTTCCCTCTTGCTTTTCATCTTCTGAAAATGTAGGCTTCACACTTGATTTGAATTGGAAATTAGAAATCAAGTGACAAAAAGAGGAAAGAAAGAAACATATATTGTCTTGTAAAGCAGCTGGTGTAGGACTTAGAAAAAAAAAACAAAGGCAGGTTTTCTTGACCAGTAAATCAGTATTTTTTTCTGTAACTAATAACGGAAAGGAAGTTACGTAGAAAGCTTTAAGTTTTTCTGCAATTTCTGAAGTATTTGTGTTAATTTCTCTTTTGCAGCTTACTTCAACAAAAATATTTTTACAAATATTTTTTTTAAATTATATAATATATATTTTTAAATATTTAAAAAAAATTTTTTGCACTATTTGAGCGATACGTTTAGTCATTCTGTTTTTTTTCATTACATCAGTTTACACAAATATACGAGTGCAAAGAACAGGTAGTTTTAGTACTTTAAATTATAGATTGTTTTGTTTTTGAAAATTCAGAGAGACTATCTTGAACTAGGTGTAATTCTTCGAAATAAATCGTAAAAACTGTGTTGTATTATTTCAACAATATTATTTATTTAAGAAATGTAACACATAATAATACATTAAATAAGTTTGTATGTTAATAAGCCTAAGTGATGCCATTGAAGGATTAAGTGAATAATAGTCAAATTTAATTTACTATATTATGTTTTCTTTGATAAATCTACAACTTCAAACTGAAACCATTTTCATGCAAAGTGTACAAAATTCTGCAACGGGTCTTGGAAATCGATTTAACCAGAACTAAATTCTTTGCTTAAATTGAGTTCGCTACATTTAATTTTAATTTTTAATATAATCCATATAATATATTAGTGAATTTTATCGTAAATAATAAACATTTTTATTTTTAATATTATATTTAGTATTTATAACAATGATATGCAGTAGACCCTTTCAAATCCCCAACCCTAAATTCCACACATCATCACAGATTTAAAAAATGAAACTTTCAGTTCTCAGGTATAAGAAAAATTAGAGAATATTTCAGTGTATATATTTCCATATGTATTATTATATGTAATTCTCAATAATATGACAGAACACGGAGTGTTTCATGAAAAAGTATAAATTTATTTCTGAAAGATATTAAGATATTGCTCATATACTGATACTCGCAATCCTTTTATCAAATACATTTGTGTATTAATCAAGCATTATTTAGACTGGCTAAGCCTGAAATAAAACTTCCTTATTTTATGATTTTGATGTAAAGTTAGTAGGGTACTTTTATGAGGGAAGTTTAATGGAATAATTAAAGAAAAATGTACCTCATCTTTATTATGCATGTTTAATTATACATTAGTAATTAGTTACTTGATCTTTAGTTATAATCAGTTTTTAAATTATATTACTTTTTATCGTTTTAGTTTATTACTTTACTTAATTATTTTAATATTTACAATATTGCAAGCATTCGTTATAATTTTGATTGCATTACTACATTCAAATTACTGCTTAAAAAATCTAAACAAAGCAATGTCCAGGAATCCGCAAGATTCTAAAATCCGCTCAAACCCTGGTTCCAAGCTGTGCGGATTTGATGGAGTCTACTGTATCATAATAATATACAGACAAAAGGACACTTTATTGAGGATTATATGCTTTTATTTAAGAACCTTTCGGGCAATTTTTTCCACATTTGATATACGTTTAAAAGAACCCAAGCAAAGATGATGCGAATACGTATAATTCTCAAATTATTTAATATATAGATCTGCTACAGACATTACAATTTTCAACCTCGTCACAAATTCCGTGATTAAGTGATTTTTTAGTGATTTTACCTTTTTAAACTGAAGAGTCGAAAATTCTATAAAATGTCTCAAACAGGTTGAAACGCACTTTAACGTTTCTCCTATTCCAGATAAATGGTTAATTTAAATTCTAAAAATGTTCAAACTTAAATAGATAATATGCTCATGGTACTGATATAGTTTCGTATTTTTTTAATAACATTTATGAAATTTTTATATAATTTTCTGAAACAAAAATTTTCAGTCAAAACAATTTTCTTTCTCGTCTATCAAGATACAAAAACAGAAATCATACACCTTTTCAACGAATTGATTTGCAATTAAGGAAAAAAGAAGACATACGTCGCTTATGAGTAACATTGAAAAACCCTTTCAACAGTGAAAATTGTGAGGGTGTCCAAATTGCTCATAGTATTTCTCAAATAAAGAATATAGTAGCATATGTAAAGAAACTGTATGACAAACACAACTAAATAAAGCTAAGCAAAACTAATTTAATAATATTGAATCTTAGAATTATAATAAAAAAAATACAATGCCCCTTCAATGTGTTTTTCTTCAACTCCATTACAAAACTAAACTTTTCAAGCTTCGGTTGTCTTTTGTTTATGGCTAACAGCATAAGTAATATCGTCCAACGGATGATACAATATAATATATATATATATATATATATATATATATATATATATATATATATATATATATATTTAATAGTTCACTGTCTGCATATTGTCCCTTATCAATATAATTATTAACTAAAATTATTTTTTTGACTGCTTATCCATTTTATTGTCTTTCACTGTGTTTATAGGCTATAAATTTTGTAAAAATTAATCAATCAGCACAGAATTGAAATATGGTGTTAATGTGCACAGCACTGCTTTACGTTTTGAAAATATACATCGTATTGTGTACAGCCTTTTCTACGAGGACACCTAAAAATGGTTTGATACTTAATCCTCTACAAATACTTAAAATAAATTAGATTGACAACAACGATGCTTAAAATAAATTAGATTCGCAACAACGATGTTTAAAATACATGCTGATTTCAATTTCAATTTAGGAAGTGATAAACGGCTTTTCCGAATTTGCACGATCACGGTTTGTTTCAAAATGGCAAAAATTGTTTTCGTTGCAAATAGCGTACACTCTAAAAGTTTCGGTTTCAGGTCGATTGTGACTCTCACGATTAGGCTTTAATAACCCGTTTTTTCAAGAGAAGATACACAATAGTACTTAACCCCTTAACCATCCTGTACGTTTTGGCAAATTTGTTCAAAAAATGTCGATTATTTTTACCCTATTTTATTATTCATAAAATTCTTAATTAATAAAAGAAGCAGTGTATATTTTTTTTATTTTAAATTGTCCCGGATGAATACATTTTTTAAATAAATCACAACTCTACTTACCCATACATTTTCCATATACACACGTGACTTCAGGGAAGATTCAATGTCATGAAAAAAATAGAACATTCTTATTCACTTGCAAATATGTGTATGGACGAAAACCAATCCATATTTAATAGACGTGAAAATACGGTGGTCAGTACAGTAAAGAAATAAATATTATCCTGCTGCGCGTTGTGGGATAGCCTAATGGGACAATACAATAAAATTTATAGAGATTGTAATTAATTAGGCAAATTTTTATGCAATAACACCAAGTATGAATTATTAAACATTTATGATACAGTCTAGAATATTTAGGGGGTTTGTAATTATTTTAACATTTGGTTATTATTATTAAGCTGAAAAGAAAAAAAAAATGAGGCAGTATACTCGATGAAAGAGGACACATAAATGATTCCTGAATTTTATTTTCATGTTTTTTTTCATAATATGGTACAATAACTTTTTTTTATTTCATGTAATATATTTTATTTTTATATAGTGATTTGATCAATCATTCCATCTCTTATCACTCATTTTAAAATATTTAGTTTTAAAGATAATATCTTAACATTATTATTATTATTATTATTATTATTATTATTATTTGCCTTTATATTCATGTCATACTTTGTTAATTTTCATATTCAAAATTCATATCATTAATTGCAACGCTGAAATACTAATATACAAAGGAGAAACTAAACTCACATAACTGTGATGGTTGAATGATAAAAGGTATAAGAATAATATCGTATAGTTATTTTTACAGACTGAAATACTATTAATAATCTAAGAATTATTTCTCGTGATCAATATGTAGAGTATGGTGTTTGTTACATTGTGCTGTGGCCACTTTTGTGGCCACAGTGATATGACCACTCTGATATGACAGTCATTAATTACAATAATTCAGTATTTAATTCTCATATATTTGATAATCAAGAACAAAAATAAAAGGGAAAGCATTACCTGTAATGACCCGAAACAAAAAACAGTGGTAGACGCATTAGTGGCAATAAATGCTCTGACGAAAATCATCATCGAAGAATCTTTATTTATAAAGAAATTCTCTTAAAACAAGGACATATTTTGAAAAGGACATTTCTTAATCATTAGATGCACATTTTTTACAATGAGTATTGAACAATCGACCTTTATTATAAGCTCTTGTTAGAGAAAATATAATAATTTTTTCTTGGGGAGTGTGGAGGCATTCGTCCAATAAAACAAAGCATTAAATGATTTTTAGGATCCATTCAGAATCCCGATGTACAGCACCAGTTGAATGAAAAAAATAATAATAGCTCATGACATACAGCCATCAGTAGGTCTTTACCCACATATTATTCTGAAGACTCGTCGTTGCATCTCCGTTAGAGGAACTGATGTCAAATCTTGTCGCAAACAGAAGAAAATCATGCAGCCGATCACACGATCGTAATTTAAAAGAAAAACATTCTTTCACTATTATTATTTTCGCTGCACGCACAAGATTCGTTTATTTTGCAGAAGGGCACGGCCGCCACCCATTCTGCGCTCGTTGTCAGAACTCTAATGACATCGCACACACAGCGTAGAGGAGGGGACAAGGGGTTCCAGTAATAATTGAAACTCGCCAATTTGGCAGGAACAAACATACAAGAGCCTTGAGTTGGCAAAAATTGCAATGCTAAAGCATATAAAAACTGCCTTAAATTAGAAGAAATTTTATAGACTTCATAAAGGTAAGATGCCAAATAGTAGTAAAGTGTTATAATTTTTGAAATTACGTATTAAACTGAATTAAAATTTATTGACAATGGGGCGGAGCTACAAAGAGGAAATTACCTCAGAAATGGAAGGTTGTAGAACGTTCCAGAGAATTCATTTGCCGGAAGTACAGATTTCAAAACTATGTTTACGATTTTAAAATGAAACGAAATGTTACGCAACAAATAAAAGCTTACAGGGGAAGTTTTGAAAAGAAGGAAATAAAATAATTTTACAATGCGAATATTAAAATTAAATGAATAAAGATTAATAAAATATTTTCTAAATCCAATTAAATAAAAATATTGCAGGGGTTGTAAGTAACCACAACAATAACGATTAATTCGAATGTCTAATAAGCCAAGACATATTGTGCTCATTATAAATAAAAACATTAATAATTTTTGGTAACGTATGCTGAGCATGTAAATAAAAATTTCAATAAAATAGATAGGCAAATAAAATTTTATACGATAGCCATTTTAAATGAAATATTTGAATAAGTGTAAAGTTTCTCACCATCCCGCAGACATTTTAAAGGGCTTTCCTGTATCAGGTTTATCCAAGAGATATCCTTGGAGTGTTCATAATATCACTGGTGATAAAAGTCCGCACATTTTAAAAGTTCATAGCAAATAGTCTTTTCCGTAAAAAAGATTGTCATTAATAGTCCAATTTCACAAAGTAAAACAGGATCGAATGCTGGATTAAAATTTTGCAGGTTCTTAAAACTTTTCCGTCTGTGGATAGGATACCTTTGAATGAAGAGAACTCTTCTTCATCATGGTTGGACCTTAGTTGACAGGCTCCGGGTTCATTACGGTAGTTATGCGGTGTCGTTGTTGCTCCTGTGCGTACGCTCATTCGGTTCCATACGGGTAGCTCCTGACATCACTGAAATTCAGTAAATTGTGCTTAGGTTTATCAGAGCTTCGTACAACAAGGTGGGTTTTTTCTTGTAATCAGGCTGAGTCCATCATGCATCTAAGTTTTTGGCCAGGTCCCTGTTCCGCTTCTGGGTTCCGCTGTCTTTGGCCTTTTCAGACATTTCCTTACTATGTCAGTTAATTATTTTTCTAACTGATACAAGTGAGAGCTGAGAGAATAAAGCCTCGATTTCTCTGTAATTTTTTTCCTTAAAAAACGGAAAGCAGGGCGGACTAATTATTATATTTTAATATTATTACTTCGTTTTTCATCCTAATTGGCGCGTAGGTTTTTGAAGTAGCTGATTCGTGACATTTTCCTCTGGTGCACGTGTAGATGGGCCTCTCCGTTGCATTTCTAATTTTCATAGCTATTTCCCCTTTTTGGGGGGAGGGGGGGGGGGTTGCATCACTTTGACGTGGAACTGGACCACCTTGTAGTCTCCATGGAAGTTTGCATATATTTTCTTCAAAGTGGAATAAATATTTTTTGGGAAGCCTCATAAATTTTTATTTGACTTCCATTATTTCTTAAAGTCCAAGAGGCGCCTACGCCTGCTTTGTGGTCCTTTTTATTGCCCTTTTCTTCTGCGTGACGTGAGACACTTATATAGATATTTATACATATTTACAAATTATTAAAAAGTAAAAAAGTAAAAATATTTCTAATACTTTAAAACCAATTTTACCTATAGGCTCCTTGTACCGTGCACTTTGCAGCGATACCAAATTATATTTATTTATTTCTATTTACAAAAAAAAAAAAAAAGAAAAACCCTGTGAAATATTAACTTCTAATTAATAATTATTACTGGAAGCTTATTCAGGTATTTACATAAAAGTATTAATTGTTGTAGAAAGTATTAAAAGGTTTCCACATAATTGTTAATTATTCTAATTTTTCCTTGATTATGTATTAAACAGATATACTTCAAATTACATAAAGCAAGCATTTGGCGTAGTCTTTTCTATGATCACAATATGTCAATACTAAAGTTCTCTTCTTAGTTTGAGCTACTCATCTTATAAATATATAAAACTATAACTCAGATAAGTTCAGATGTGAATGAAATAAAACACATGTCTCAACACTTACAAGTTCTCAAAATTACGCATTCCGATCTTGCTTGTCAATCCAGTACTCTCATGTATTTTTTTTTATATATATAAATTACTGTCCAGAAAGGTATCGGGCGCGACGATTAAGGGGTTAAGTTAAAACAACTATACATCTTAATATATATATACATATTTATCTTTATATTTTATACATACTTATTTGCTTATTTTACTAGATAAAAAATAAAATTGATATAAAAAACTTAGTTTTCGCGAGTTTTTGCATTATTGGATTGCAATATTGATTAAATGTCTTTCACTTAGTGTTTCTATTTGAAATGTGTTGCATTCCTGTTGGGCTTGTAGTAAGCTTTAAAAAGAAATTTTCGAATTCGGTTAGGTATAGGACTTGTGCGGGAGTTCAATGTGAATAACAAAACAACGTTACCTTCAGTTATACGTTATATTTTATATTAAAAGTTACTTGTTATATTTTCGTCAAATAATTTTAATAAATAATTTTATTCACAGCTGAATTTTTAAGAGAACTTACGAAACATTCACCGGAAAAAAATATATTAAAACCTTTATATATTTAATTATTTTTACGTACTAGATTCGTCCTTTATGTAAACAAAAATAAACGCAATTTTGCTGTATTTACGTCATGAGAAATGATAAAATGAAAAGACAGGTATCAGTAAACGCGATTTGTTAATATTTAAACGATGACTGATTATAAATTTGTTTTCAAAATTTTTGAATGTACAAATTTATCTTCTTTATTATCTATAATTGAATATGATTTTTTTTAATACTAAATGTTTAGACTCACTGCAATTGCAAAACGACTCATTTTTGGTATCCCAACTTGGCTATACTTTACATCATAAAGATGCTTTTCATATTTTATATGTTTAATAAACACAGAGACAACGGAGTTACCAGTTTTACTTTGAAATATGTTTATTTTACGTGTTTTTAAAGTGTTAGAATAAAATTGTTACCTTGATCCAGTCGTATATCTCTTTCTCATAGAGCCAATCCGGGCTAATAATAGACAAAACTTTTATCTATTCCAATTACTCGTGATCTATAAATAAAAAAATACTATAAATTCTATTTTTTCTATACTGTATCTAATTGTGAATTAAAAAGTACTAGGGGGCAAACCCCCGTGAATTGCAACACAATTCACATTGGAACAGCCATGTGCTCACAGCTCCCTTTGCTTGCCCAACACTTTTTGCAGTAACTCTAGGCACAGCAAGTAGTATAATAAATCCTTTTAATTTATGAAATTTTCAAAAAAAAAATAAATAAGGTAAAAGAACATTACTTGAAAACTTCGTTGAAAATACAATTAAAAATGCATATAGTTACTATATTAATCATTTAAACATTATGAAATTTACCAAATTTTGTAATGTAAAATAATTAACTAAAAAATAATCACTTTGGAACACAATAAATTTAATAATTATTGCGCATAATACTGTACAGCACGGCTTAATCTTCATTCGAAAAACTCTTGCAAAAGCAATACCTGATACCAAGATAGTCAATATAAATCAACAAAAACTATCTAAAGTTCGTTCGACGTGAAAAATACAATATCTCTCAGACACTTGTAAAGTTAACAAAACGTATATAACACGGTTTTTGATGTGTTTAAATGAAACTTTTGATCAAAAACAGATTTTCAATGTATCAAGTGATCATAAAAAGAACCAATGTCCTATTATTTTTAAATCTTCCAAAAGATCGTACTGCGTTTAAAAAGCGCTCCTGCTCTGAATTTTAATTTGCTGAATTAGATGTAAAGGCCAGTGAATATGACGTCATATTGACAAAATCGTACAAAAATATTTCTGATTTAAACAGTCCAACCCCCATGACGTAATTGGCAGTTCCTTACAGATTCTATTGGAATTGTGATATTCAATGCTTTAGGGGAAAAATCATTAATTAACGCTTTGGAAACTCTGCTAATGCTTTATATGTTTATGCTTTACTCATGCTTTACTAATGCTATTACTAATGCTTTATATGTTTTTGTAAAATTAAAAACACGTATAGATGTTTGAGAAAATAGTTTTAACTTTAGAAAAATATCACAAAAACTTTAGAAAAGGCTTTTTTAAATTAAAACAAGATTAAAATGTTAAAATCGTGATTTTTTCCATATTAAAGAAGGTGTAAAAACATCAAATTATACATTTATTTAAAAAATCTAGGAAGATGTTATTTTTCATCAACATATTTTAGGAATGTATTTCTCAAATAATTCTTTGGTTACAAGATTACCGCACTTTTTCCAAAAACTGCAAACAAAAATACCATCATTTAAAACTTATTTTAGCAGCATACACCGTAACATCTGTGTGAAAATACTCTCAACATTTATAGTTTGGTTTGAACGACTTGTAAAGAAAATTTCTTGCTAGGAGTGGCATCAGCTTCAGTCATCATAAATTATCGATTTAGTTTAAAAAATCCTGAAGGTATCAAAATGTTTAAGGGAAAACATTGGGTTTTGTGAAAAATAAAACTTTATGACTGCATGTGAAATTCGAACTTAGATGATTGTGCAGTTTTGTGTTTTTCAATTTCCGTTAGAAAGAAAAAATATTCTTCCCTCTTCCTTTTTAGTAACCATAACTTCTGAACAGTTCGTTCAAATTCTAATTTTTTTTATATAATTTTATCTTTAAATAGTACTAGGAACTGATTCTAAAGAAAGACATTGAATACTTAAAGAAGGAAGATGCAGATATTTGTAAAGAAATTATTATTAAAAAAATATATGATTTCGATTATCGAAAATAATCACAGATTCTTTATAAAAATACACCCCCCCCCCCCCCGCAAAAAATGTGTGTTACATGTAAAATACCAGGTATTCCATTAAAAAGATTCCGTAGACTCTGAATTTATTTTTTTATTTTTTGTTTTTGCATAAGCATATTATAATATTATCTTTTTGGCTAATTATTAAATGGTTTCATGAAGAAAATGATGTAATTCAAGAAAACGTGAAATTATAATAATCAAATTAAAAATATTTATAAAAATAAGAAAACTAAACTTTTACACCTTTTCAATGAAACTATTTTTCATACTTTTGTTATAAGGGTCCTTTAGAACTGTAACAACAAGAGTTAAAATAAAAGTTTTAATATTTATGTGTTACAAAAATACTGTCAAATACTCTTTCTAAATGCAGAATGAAGGGGTATTATTAATGCTTTCATATAAATATTTCATTTATTATTTAGATATCATTAGAAATTAGCTATCGAAAGTTTTACCTGCATATTGTTTCCGAAAAAATGTTGAATTTTGTAACATGTCTTAAAGAAAAGAGCGTGTGATAAACCGTAAAATACAGTAACTATAGTAAGAATTATTTCAGCACAAAGTTTCTTTTCCATTTGACCACATTTTCTTTGTCGATTTTTATTCTTTGTTGGTAAGAGTTAACAAGAGTCTTCATCGTCAAACCTAGAGCGTCGACGACAAATGTGCTTGTTCCAGTTACACATTCTACTCTTTTGAAATACTTAAAGCTTGAAAACAATACTGTGGGTGACTTCCAATTATCTAGCAAAATTTTTTATTTTTTGCTTTTCTTTAACCCTTAAATGCCTGATTTTTTCAAAAATCATTGTAATAATATTTTTCGGCTTTCATTTTTTAAATAAGTCAGGGGAAAAATACTTTTAAAAATCATATTTTATTTTAAGTATAGTTTACGGCTAAAAAACTGTTTGTTACTAATCGGCAATACTGGTCTTTAATTGAAAAAATAATTTTCCTTGATAAAATTCTATAATATTAAACGCATAAGAATTTTAGGAACTATAATAAGAAATAAATTTTACTTGCTTAGTGCAGAACAAAATATGGTATTTCGCAAACTTCCAAACAAAACAAAAAGAACAAGTAGCAACAACTGAAAAAATAAATCTATCTTTATTCTTAAACAGCACAAGTGTTGCTGTCTACACGTTTGAAATCGATTTAATTATATTTTCAGAATTTATTTTATTGGCAACATTAGGCATTATAGCTGCAATATTATTCTAATAGTATTTTAGAACCTAAATTGGGTATGTTGCCGAAAAGCAACACCCGGCATTTAAGGGTTAAGTATTTTCTTCAGTATTCCAGTTTCTTTTAAATGCCTGGATGTTAAGTCATTTAAATGGTTATTTATCAACACCAAATTGTCACTTGATTCCTTTTCGATGCCAACGACATCTGCCTGAACTTTTAGATTAAATTAAATCCGTTATAACACTTATTTAACGCATTTGTAACTTACATATATGCAAAGCTTAATACAACATCAGATAGTTATAACATAATTGTTATGCTAATGTCCTCTTGCTACTGCCATCAAATTCGTTGCTCCCAAAAATGATATACATATTTAGGTTTGTCAAAAAATATACAAGAATTTAATTTGGAAAACAACTGTTATAGTTTTAACTGGACATTAATTTTGTTCATATTGTAAAAGAGATGTAAGAAATGACGACTATTTGTAAGGTCTTTGTCTTCAATCGGGTAGCAGGAATAAAAATTAATCGAGTCACACTAATAACTACAAATACAAAATTAGAAATATAAATATTTCCCATTAAAAAAGTATTATGAATCTTTATTTGTTTATACTAGCTGCCAGAAATCGACAGTTAGATATCTTGATGTTAAGAGTTAAGACTGGATGTAGTTCTCCGCTTTCGTTTTAATTAATTTTTAAAAATAAAATAATTATGGAAATTTTCCGGTCTGAAAATTTTATGATTTTCTAATGTCAATTAAAGTTTTTGAATTTCTTTTTCACATTGTAGAAATGAAATGATCTATAATAGGGTTTTTAGGTTTATAAAAATCGTTTATGAAACTTTGAAGCTGTGGTTAAAATACCTTTTCAGCATCAGAATGGAAAATCTGGATCCGAAAATTTTAAGGTTGGAAATATGTTAAAAGAAGAGAAATGGACATTTAACCAGTCTAGAATCGATAGAATAATTCTTTGTTAAAATAAAAGTAAATTAGCTTTTACGAATGTATTATAGTCGGTAAATATATGGAGTGTAAAGAAAATTCTGCATACATTCTATAAAATTTCTAGCAGATAAAACTTGAACTGTAGAGAAACGTACAACAATGGTAAAATTACCATGCTCTAAATATGAAAGTGGTTCGAGTGCCCCTAGTTGCGAAATTAAAAAAAAAAATGTTTTCACCTTGAAAACTATGAGAAGTGAAAAAAAAATCAATTGCAAAAATCTAGAGGGACCTTGATATAGCTTAAAATGATGTTTTACATATAAAAATAAATTTATTAGAAGCTTTTATTTATTCAAACACCACTAATACGTTATTAATAGTATACAAGATTTTTTAAAGTTTTAATATCATTAAATTCACGTAGATTATGATTGCACAAAAATGTCAGAATTTTGTATTATTTAACATTTCACAGTCACTGAGATTAAGTGCTCCTATCTTGTTTAACCCCTTTAAGGGCGGTGGTTCATTTTAATTCCTAAATTCCTAATTGGTACCAGAATGTTGAAATGAAATTTTTTCTTTTCTTAAATATCTAAAAAAAAAAAAAAAAAAAAAAAAAGCTTATGCTTATTTTATAATAATTTTGTTTTTAAATTCTGGCGTCGTTCACTCATTTTAGAATTTTACGAGTAGAGGTACCTTGTGTGAAAATCGTTACTTAAATAGAAAACATGCATTTAAATTTATAAAGTTGAAACAAACATAAAAAATATATTTTTTTTTAATTTTATTAATCACATTTGTTGAAAGATTTTTAAATTTAATTAAAAAAATTATTATATAAACGAAATATATATCGTTTATAATGAATGAGTGGAAATTTAGATTATGATTTATATTTTTCGAATTAACTATTTTGACCAAATAGTGTATTTTTAAATATAGTTTTTTTTTTGGGGGGGGTGGGGGATTTATTATGAACATTCTAAAATGCGGACTACTGATTATTTTCTGATCTCCATGTAAAATCTGTTATACAGAGCTCAACAAAAGTTTAGATAATGATCGATTATGCTTCTGTGCTGAGAAGTATGTAACGAATTGTTGTACCTCAATTGTCATATATTACTAGCGATTTATCTTTCATACACAAAAAATAAATTTTAATTTATACACTTTACATAATATATAATGACAAAAAAAACAAATTTAACTTTGTGGAAAAAGTATAGCCAATTTGTCTGTTAACAGAAAAATATCCATAAATTAAAATCGAACTGCACCTACATTGTCTGCTATTAATATAAAAATGTGAGTTCCCATCGAAGAAACTAAATCCTGCATCACTTGGGGGTCTATTTTGTACCAACACGTTCAACGGCGGATGGAAGTTCATTTACAGAGGGGTATTGTCAAAAAATTGTATAAACCATATGAAATATGATGCCACAAAAGTTTTCGATTGGGTTCAGATCAGGGCTACACGAGGGCGAGTAGAGAACAGTAATATTTTGAGAGTTAAACTAATTTTTTTGATTTGTATTCAACATAAATAGACGCATTATTTTGCTCAAATACATACTTTGGAAGAGCTGAAAGTTCACCAAATGGCTGTAAATTGTTTTCCATTGTATGTATGTAGTCTTACGCTGCTTGGCGACCATTGAGAAACTGCAGAGGTACTTGAAAATTAAAACAAAGTGAGGCCAAAATCATTAACTTTTTCGAGGGCGGTGTCCTTACAACGGACACCTAATTTTAATTCCAAAACTGATAAACGGCACCGAGAAGATTTAATTAAAATTTTCCTTTTTATAATGTACGTGCTGAACAGTAAAGCAGCGGTTGAGGGGTTACCTAGTTGGAAATCAATTTAACACCCAGTCTGTTGAATGTGGTGTCTTTTATTATAATTAAGAGCCATTGGGAAAAGAAAAGGTGTAGTTTTTTAAAACTACTAAAAAAATTAAGGATAACTAAAAGATAGTTGCAAGCATATGAGCTGTTAAAAGTTAGAAAAATAAAGTAAAGGTAAGTTAAAGTACTTGAAAAGATAAAATTTAAATAATTTAATATAAGTATAGCTGTAGTTAAAAACTACTATAAAGAGAAAAAAGAAGTGAAAATAAAAATAAAAGTTAGCACTAGTTCAAGTAACTCTCACCAAGCAAGGGCAGGAAAAGTGGTTAAGAAGGGCAGCAAGTCTTCCTACATAAAAAAGGCACTAATCAGGGCAATATATATATATATTTTCTCTATATATAATATATAGAGGTTGTTATTTTTTTTAAGAAAAATAAAAAAGAATGAGAATAAGATTAAAAAATTGACAAGCAATCTGGTGCACACGCTCACGCCACACAAAGCTCACGGGGAATCCATTATAGAGGAATATTTTGGGCGCTTTTGATGTTGGGTCTCGAAGGCGTCGTAGTCAGGTAGCTCTGCCACGATATCATTGGGAAGGTCGTATAATGCTGAGTAAAATTTTTTCGCAAGGTCTTTTATTCTTTTTCTAAGGGTGACTGTATTGAGGTCCCTACGTACGGTGGAATTGTGCAGGTATCTGGAGGCGCCAGGGACGATTCGAATATTTTTATTATGCAGTGAGCTAAGATTGTCCATAGTGGATTTGCAGGTGAAGCCCCAGAGCGGACTGGCATAAGTGATGATTGGGAGTATGCAAGAATTATAAAGAAGGAATTTGTTACAGATAGATAGCGTTTTACTATTAATGAGAGTTTTAAGTGCAAGAGAAGCTCCAGCGACTTTCCCCCTGATGGAGAGAATATGTTTTCTCAATGTGAGCCTACGTTCAAGGATGACTCCCCGTTACTTGGCTTCATCGGACCATGGAATAGTTGTGTTATTAATTGTTAGTCTAGGAGGATAGATAAATTTACGAGAGAAGTAGACAGCAAAAGTTTTATTTTCATTGATAAGGACACGCCACAGGGTGCACCAATCCAGGAAGCCTTCAAGATGAGTCTGCAGGTAACTGTACAGGCTATATGGGTGGTGTGCAGAGGCGTAGATACATGTATCGTCCGCATACAGAACTAGATAAGTAAATAATGAGCGTGGGATGTCATTGAAGAATATGTTAAATAACATTGGGCCCAACACGCTCCCCTGAAGGATGCCCGCTAGGATGAAAGAAATTATGGATAGGATGTTGTTGATGCGGTCGCGGAATGTACGGCCACAAAGGTATGAGTATATTAAGTGTATTACTCTGACTCGAAATTTTAGCTTAATCAATTTGTGTATAAGGCCTTCGTGCCAGACTTTGTCAAAAGCCTTTGCGACGTCAAGGAATATGGCAGCAGCTGCGATCTTCGCGTTGAGCTTTTCGCTGAGAAACTCAACAACGCGAAGGAGCTGGTGTTGGGTAGAATGTTTTGGGCGAAAGTCAAACTGTTCAGGCATAAGGATGTTGTTTTGCTGAATAAAGTCCTGCAACTGGGTCCTAATGACACATTTGATGACTTTACTGAGAGAAGGAAGGGGTGAGATGGGTCTATAGTTAGTAGGATCAGAGAGATCAGTTCCAGGTTTGGGTATGGATGATATTATAGAGAGTTTCCATGGTTTAGGGAAATAATGTATAATGTATGTGAACATCAGCAAGTTCGTATTTTCTAATAAATTCGTTTATAAATTCATGTTTCAGTCCATTATTTCATCAGTTTTATAAACAGAATTACTCCGCGACGGAAAGGGTGAGATTTCAAGGCTGGTTTTTTTATCGTTTTCGTGTAAACTAATGTAAATCTTTCTATAATTCATCTACGAAAGTATCCGTTGACACAGAAAGCTCTGACTCACATTTAATGCGATTAGCAGTCATCAATTGTCTAGATACCAGTTTATCGATCGTTCTATAATCTCGGTTTCTGGCCACACGGGGCCTTTCAGAATTATGTTCTGCTTTGAACACAGTACTTAATAGACAGACTTCTTTGGACGATTCAAAGTAGCTGAAATTTTTTAAACAGTCTTCCCTTTCGATTACAGCTTTCATGCTTTAATTAGTTCATCTGACTGAAAATTTCTAGCTCGCGGCATCTTCTCTAACCGATACTATCGCAAGGTGCACTTAAATACATCATGCATGTGACGTCATAAGTTTGAAATTTGCGTTTTTTTCGTGAACAGTTGCCTAAAAATCAAAAAAGTGTCTAAACTTCTGAAATATGCAAATTTCACTTTTTTCAGTTGAATTGGGTAATATCCAAAATTAAAACCGTTATTTGTGTCCTAAAACGTTTAAACTATATTTAAAAATAAGTACAGCCATTTGTATAACCCAAGTGTTCGTATTTTTTATTTAAATGTTAAAAATCACCAGTGTCTAAACTTTTTCTGAGGACTGTATCAAGCATTTTAGCACTGCTGGCAGCTGATTGGGAACATAATTTGAACATAAAACGAATGTTTCAGGAATATTGTCATTTCAGTGTAAATATTTCTCACATAAAACCAATATTTCACATTTATTAACATTACATTGGAAATATTTCTAATGAATAGCAATTGTAACACATATTAGTGTGCTCCTGGTATTTAAGAATTACGAATTGCTATATTCTTTTAGCATTATATAATTTGCTTATATAAGAGATATCTCTAAACTATGGATATAATGACAGTGATATACAAAGATATTCAAGATTCTGTAGATAAATGTCTGTCTTCTTCGAGAATGAAAATATACCCTACTATACTTACGTAAGATTATATGTATTACATTTCTGCCACCTATCAATTTACAAAAGCTATTTCAACCATTCTATATTCATTAGAAACTTTTTTGATATAGAAATAAAACAATGTAACTAAAAATTTGCAATTTATATTAATTTTGTATTTGCTGTTCGTTAGTTCTTTCACGATTTTCAAAAACATCTTTATTTTCATAGGTAAATTGCATAAATTAAAAAAAAAAAACTAATTTCATTTTCTAATTTAATTTTCTTTATGTTATAGAAGTCATTTTTGTACGGTAAAATAGAAAAGTAAATGTGTTATTAATGTTATAATAACAATTATTTAACAGAAATTGTATAATAGCAAATGTAAAATTATAAGTTTTTGAACATATCTATTAAAAATGCATTTATCGGAATATTTTGAAATTTAAATCAGCTATTAAATGAAAAATGAAATTATTTATTATTATTTATTAGATTTTCTAGGAAAAACATTTAAGCTTCCTTTTTGTAAACAATTTTCTCTTTTATGTATATCAAAGAATCTACATAGATACTTTTTATACCTCCATGGTGCATTTAAAAAACACACTGATAAATTTAATCAGAAATATCTGTTTTCAGTCATCGGCAAACTAAAGCTGCCGACCAAATATTGAATAACATTGTTTTATGCATTTTAGAAAAAGTTTTAAAAATTTATTTGTATATCGTTATTTTCTCAGATATACTTATAACTATTTCAGTGATTTTTAAATTTAATTATCTATTTATCATTGATATTTTTATTCTGTTTTAACAGTAATATGACTATAATATATTCGAATTGTAGTCTTGTATCGTGTTTGTAACCCGACGTGATCGAAGGCTTTTGGCTCATTTCAGCTTTGGTCATTTCCTGAACATTGTTAAAAGTAGATTATTATTATTATTATTATTTTGGAGATGAGTTAATTTCAGGTTCAGGTGCAGTTTATTTTTCAAGGGAAGAGTGAAAGTTTGTTTCAAACGAAAAAACAATATATTTTACAATGAATGAGTAAAACATTCAAGTTGGATTTATGGTAGTAGGCAAATTTTACACAGTTGAATAAATTATTAGATGAGATTTTTGTGTATCGGGCACGATTTTGCATCAATTTAACATTATAACTTACTGTAGTGTAATTTCAATATAGTACTGCAGATAACTAAAGTTAAAAATATTCTTCAGTTTAAATGGACACCATTAAAAACGGAATTTATATTGCAATTTATAGCACAGAACATAATATTTAATACAGAATTTTTGTGAACTTAAAAAAAAAAAATAAAGATACATTTTTAAAATATTTAATATTAGCACGCAGTATAAATATTTGATGGAGATTTTAGTTGAACATATTCCATATATATGTTCAAGATTTATTTTATCAATTATATATATATTTCTAGCAAGATGCAGACTACACAAAACTTGCACGGTGGTCTCCAAAATGTACAAACATAGACCACGTTTTCTCAAGATGCAAAACAATATTTATTCTGCACATATACGTAAATTTCTCTCTGTCGATGTAATATGTGCTTTCAGTTTCAAACGGAAATGTGAAATCAGATGGCTAAAAGAAAAGGGTAGGGAAGATATCGAAGAGCATCAATTAGGCAAGAAAATTAAAATAATAAGCCTTTTTTCTATGATCAAAAAGTCGAAATGTTAAGAGTTTTGAAATTTAGGATTTTTTTAAGGGGGGGGGGGGAGTGGGATGTGAAGTGTAATTTTATGATGTATTATTTTCTTGTAAGACATTATTTGATTTAAAATTTTGAAGCTAGAAATGGAGTAAGGGTATAATACAATAGAGTAATTTGTAATCTTTTTTTCAGCTTTTTTTTTACAAAAATGAAAATCTTAAGATGCAGTAAATAATATATTATTATTTATTATTATTATTATTATTATTATTATTATATATATATATATATATATATATATATATATATATATATATATATATATATATATATATAATTAAACTTTCTGTGCTATAATACCATTGAAGGATAATGAAAATGTCCAATAATATAAAAATTATAGTACCATGTACTATCTATTTTGTTTACAATGGAAGAAAAAAGAGAAATATGGATACAGATAAAAATAAATAAATGAAATGCTTATATATTGAATTACTTTTTCAAGGGTACAGAATCGAAATATATAAGCAAGGCAGTCGTTTTCTGTAGAGAGTAAAGCTGAACGCTGAATAAATTTACTCTATCTACACCCGAACGACCACATGGCCAAAATAATAGAAGAAAATGGATACTGAATTATATGAAAGGCCTTGAAATGAGAAAAGATAAAGAAAACATATAACTATTTAAATAATATATATTATTATGTATAAATGAAAATAAGTATTGTTACTCAGCTTAACCTTATCTAATTTTGCAAAGTTTAATAAAAATTCCTTGCTTCGCATGTAGTATTTTACCGCTAAAAGTATAACGTTATTTTTACAGTTAAGTTAAAAGAAATATTTTATCCAATGTTTGCCGTTAATCTTGTTAAAGTACCTTGATAAATGCATTTAATTAATAAAAATAGGAAATCATTACAATATTAAAATATAAATTACCTATTAACATATTTAAATGTATATAAGTAATTTAAAAAATTCCCAAATCACTTAATTTACAATATTATAGCTAGTAATTGACTAATAACTGCTACCTAGTGGTGAAAGAAGAAAATAAAAGAATATATCTATGTTAAATGCTCTAATATATATATATATATATATGTGTGTGTGTGTGTGTGTGTGTGTGTATGTATGTATGTATGTATATATACATATGGCCATCAATCACCGGAAACTTTCAGTTTCAGACATTTTGTCGAATATTTAAAAATATACTTCTCGGATTTTTCTGAAACTTCAGGATTATAAAAAATACGTTTCGTATCATATCTATCAACGTCGATTTGATAAGGAGGACAAATTCGCAAAATGTATAAGAAACAATATAGTGTAATTCGTATATCGATATATGAAATATTTGATAAAATAATAGGAGTTGTATTGAATATTTGCGCGTGAGCACACTATAACAATTTTTTTTTTCATGATTTTAATCATAGTCAACACTATTGAGCAACTCATATAAAAAATCCTAGTGAACTATCATGAAGATTCAGAAAGATATCTGCCAAATAGTGTGCTGATTTTTTAGTTGCTCTCTAAAAGCAGCTGAATGATAAGGGTTTTTCACAAATTGTCATATTTATTTATTTATTTTTATTTTTTATCGATGCTCTAGTTCTTCTTTGAGAACCACTTGAACTAGAACTAGCCAAGAAAGAAAGAAGTATCAAGGAAAAAATGAAAATCGAAGCATTTGTTCCAAATCTACTAGTTGACATTAATTGAATACTAACTCCTTTGCTGAAAGTCAGTTAATAAAAAATTAAAATTTGAGGAAAATCCCTTATCATTCAGCAGCTTTTAGAGAGCAACTAAAAAATCAGATCACTCTTTCCCCGATACTTTTTTGAATTTTCGTGGTATTTGACTGGATTTTGCATATTTGTTGCTCCATAATGTGCACTGTTAAATCATGAAAGCAAATTCTTTGTTATCTTTCGCGCATACGCAGATAAAAATATTTCATACAACTGCCCGTATTCCATCAAAAGTTAAATGTATTTATATTTCAATCGCAATCTTTTTTCTTCTAGATTTAGCCAACTTTACCAAAACTGACGTTAAATTTATTTGAAAATCCTGCATGATATAAGCAAAAAACGTGCAAGGGTTTTTTTCTTTATTTAAAAGAAAACAATATACCTGCATGAATATAGTGCTATTCTTACAAAAAAAAAAAAAGAAAAAGAAAAAAAAAAAAAAGATTACACGTCACATTTTTTTTTTCAGATCCAAAATATATTATTTTTCTTTGATTTTTTGTTGGCTCCCTAATTGTACTCCTTATCAATTCGCCGTTGATAAATATGATATCAAACATATTCTTTACAATCCTGAAGTTCCAGAAGCATCTGACAAGTGTATCTTTAAATATTCGACAAAATGTCTAAAATCGAAAGTTTTTCGTGATTATTGGCCATATAATCTATAATACATATATCACAAAGTTGTTTTGGATTATGTGTAATTACGTTGTTTTTTTTTCATAATTGGTGATAAATATGGCAATTAAAAATATATGCATTTTTGAAAATTTTTCCATTTTTTATAAATTAAAGCTGCTTTGTTACATTTTTTATAAATTTTGTTTTATATGTTAGTGCTTTCATACATTTGTGCTGTAGTAGAATTAGTGATCACTTTCCATATGTAGTTATTTTAATAATTAAAATAATGATTTTATCAGAGACAGTTGCTAGACATTATTATTTATCTTAAAATAGAAAAGAGATATTACAGACATTTGAGCAGACAAGTATCTTTGAAATGTCGAAAAATATGTTTCATTTTTGGTAATTTGGAGTTTTATGTAGAGGCATAATTTATTGCTTGCAAGAGAACACTTACAAGACATGCGCACACACACATTCGTTTCACATTTTCTTCATTAAATGCACCAGTTTTATAAAACATTTCGTTTTTAATTTTTCGTTGGTGCAAACTTGCGTTCATAGGAAATCTTTTATTAGCTTTTTCAATGTAACATTTTTTTTGACAGAAATAATACATTTTTAATGAAAGATTTTAATGAATCCTATTTTAAGAATATGTATTCCTTTTTTTTTTCTTTCTTTTTTTGTAAGTGGGATAATTTTATAGCCTTCATTCAGTGGTAAATTTGAACTGCCGAAACATTTCTAAATTATCCTCATTATTTCATTGCTTATTCATTTATTTTCAATTTCTTTAATCTGAATCAGTTTGAAATAATTATGTAAAATAAATGAAAAATGAATCTTTAGAAACATTTTTATCATAAACGTTTTCAAAGTTATGATAGTGTAAAACAGAAAAAAAGATACAATTTTTCCCCCTCTTTATCAGAAAACTCTGTGCGCGAAAGTGTATAATAATTTGAGCTCGAAACACTAGCCGACATAGCCATAAAGTTTTATTATTCACAGAACGCTATAGACATCGTAAACTTAGTATTTTATCGTAAGATATTTGGATGTTTTTTAAAGCTAAGTCCGAAATTTATGACGTCTCAAGCTGGTGCCACTTCGAGCAACAAAATATTGTTTACAAGTTGTTCAAATCAAACGATATAAACGTAGAGAATGCTTCCTCAAAAAGATTGCAAAACTAATGTAAGCTTGAAAAAGTATTCTTCTTCTTTTACTTTTCGTAAGAAGTATCGTAATAAACATGTAACCGAAGAAAAGTTTTAGTCACTAAGATATTAAAGAATATTAAGATATTTAGAAAATTTTAAGATATTTTAAAATTTTTAAAAGCTAATATAGCTTGGTTATTTTTCAGTTTAGTAATGTAATAAAATGATAATTTTAGTCTTTATTTGTTGAACGTTTTTATTAATAACAAGAAATTAAAGGGACTCTTCTTTATTAAATTTCATCGATTTCTATATAAATAATAAATTTCTATATAAATACAAGCTTGCGTGCATATGTTTGATTTTACAGAATATATATATATATATTTATTCAAAAACTGTAAAACTTTCTTTTTTTTCCAGTTACAAGGGAAAAAATACATCAATTTTGAACTTTTTGTATTATATTTATTGATATTATTTGTATTTAATGCACTATATTACATATTTAATCTTTTGGGTAAAAACATAAATAAATATGTATAAATCTGATGAACGTTTTCTACCGGTAACAATCATCACAAACAAATTTAGTCACCAAATTGTGAAAGGGACTTAAATTCTCTGAAGCATATACGAACATTTATTTTATAAAATTGATTTTAGACAAAATGGTTGCAAATTGAGCAAAAAAGTTCAATGAATGCCTTTTTTTATATTTTGCATTCTCAAAGAAATATTTATGAAATAAATGAAAATTATACTTTTCAGCATTATAGGATCTAGTAAAAACGACTAGCTTTATTTTGATTAAAAACGGAGGAAATCGGTTAAACAGTTAGTTCTCGAGAAAAAATAGTCGTCCAGTTTGAAAAACCAGGATTCGAGAAAAACAAATTTAACTATATCTCACTGAAAAAAAAAATTCTACCACTGGAATCTAGAACACAAATTGTGGCTCTAAAAAACGTTTCATGTCATCCTAGTTCCCTTTGCTACAGAGTTCTAGTTATCCCTATTAAAATTCAAGGGCGTTTTCGTGGTCAAACTTAATATCGTGATCAAACCTATTTAAAAATCTGTGCAAATAAATGAGAACACAAGAAGTGAGTTTTAGTAACTATAATTTTGTTTTATACATTAATTCTAGAAATTAAGTGATAATTTCATGCAATTCAAACGATTCATATTGTAATGTATAGTTTCATCACTTAGAAAACTATAGGCTAGAAATTCTCGATCATTTCGTCTATTCAGTTTACCTTGATCGCATAGATAGGAAATCGATATTTCTAGTTTACTGATTTAGAAAATGACTACCTATTCGTTCTAGATGAAGACGGTATATATATTTTTTTTCTTTCAAAGCTTTTCACTGAACGAGTGGCGTTACATTACATGAGCTAAATTACTGTAAGTGAATAAAATCATCACGAAACAGTTTTAAAGAAACAACCAACACACTGAAAAGATGCAAAAAATGAAAAAAAAATCTAAAATTTTTAAATAGTCGAAAGTCGCCTTGCGGTATAGAATAAGATAAATCTTATGAAAGTTTTAACTACTCTATATCATTAGGTGATAGATGAATCCTACACCTTTAAACGATTCTTTTTTTACTATGCTAAACCCTTTGATTTTAGGTTTAGATTAAATGAATACTTCGATAATGGGAACCTGCCGTATTTTAAAGTATCACAAATTGCATATATTTTTGAAAAATGGCAGTTAAGAATGCGAAACAGGGAGGCAGGCACAGTATGTAAAGGCGCACAAAAAGAGAAGCTGCTGTATTGAAAACAATAACTAACAAAGTTCACACGATTAATTTCTGTTGCTTGCAGGTCTTTTTATTTTCCTTAGGGAATATTTAGATTTAATGAAGTAGAGTACTGTTAAATTTCGCAAGATTAAAGAAACACATCGGTCCTAAAACATAGCACAACAAACACAAATTTTCTTGGTCTCTACGAGAATACAATACCTCACAAAATAAGCACCATAGAATCAAAACAACATTATGGAAATTTTGCTAGACCACACTCGAAAATAATCATTGTAGTCTTAACTTGTCTTCGTGTTATCATTTCTTATACTACCTTAAATGTTAGAAAGAAAAAGATTTTCATTAGATTTTAGATGGAGGATTTATTTTTAAAATGCCTTTATCTACGTCCCAATTATTTCTACGATACATAAATATAAATGCTCCTATTACGTCCTAAAAAACATATAGATATTGAAGAAAGTTATGTAGATAATACTTTTCGTGTAATATTGATAAGTAATACAGCAAAATCTTCTAAGACGGAATCGCAAGATGATGAAAAACTTTCCGTTTAAAACAGTTTTTTGTCTTAGAATATATGTTTCGGGAGTTCTCTTTTTGGTGGCGCCATGAAACTTTCCATTTTAAGCAGGATTTTGTTATATACCGAATCTGTTTTCGCACGCTTTAGGTTATTGGAAAAATCATATAGCCCTTTCAGAGGCAAAGCATTTTCACTGCTAAAGTGTTGAAATAAATTAATGGCACCGAAATTTGCCAACAAATTTAATTGGAAATAATAAAAATACTATATTTCTCTTTCATATTAAATTGAAAATATTTTACCAAAATTATGGTGTCATTGAGGCGTTTGGTAATTAAAATTATGTGGTTTCATAAACATAACACCATCCCCGAAAAGGTTAAAGTAGTCTTCTTTATATTTAATTCAACATATCATACTACTTTTGTGGTATAGTTTGTATGAATACCATGAAAAGAGAGTAACAAGGCATATAGTAACAGGTAATAAAGTTAACTTTTTATATATTTCTCAAGTTTGTTTTTATCTTCATTTCGTATATATTTTTATATATTTTTTTATTTAAACCATCCTGTAAATATATATGTATATCTACTTTTGTGCGGTATTTAATTGGTTCTTGTTGAAAATATGAAAGTAATGAACAGTTGAAAAGTTGATTTGTAGAAGATGACATTTCAGAGTGAAAAAAAAAACATCCTATCTATCTATCAAGGTTGAATCAAAAATTTATCTGACACCTTATTTATATCTGTAATCATGCTCGAATTCAACATCGTAAATAATATATCAAAGCATTCTAAAACAATTATCTGGTCTGGAAATAAACAAGAAGAAACAGCGTATCAGTGTCAAATCAAAACTTAATGAAGCTTGGCACTTTCATTTCTTTTTTCCAGTAAACATTTAATTGAGAATGAAACTATTAACTATTATGGTACATATTTACACAACTTTAAATCATAATACTGGGAGGCGCAATGCTCCACTTTCAGATTCATATGTTGACAATAAAGCCAGATTTTTAAATCGAAACTAAATCATTCCATCTTAAAACAACGTTCGTGGCGTTCTGTTTATAAAAAACAAGGCATTTTGGGAGTGTTCTATGAGTGAAAGTAGAAATAGAAGTAGAAATCCCATAGCGCGCGGCGCCAGTCTAACTGCAATTCTGTTTTCTACACACTCCTCACCTGAACTATTACAGAGTTCATCAATCAAAAAATGCTATCATGAAAATTTAAATTCTCGTATCAGTGGTTCAGTGATCTATGATAACATAATTTCAAAATTCAAGTATCAAATTCAAATACAAAATCTCAAATTCAAATTATCAATTAATTCTAAACATAAAAGTATAAAATTTAAACAATATAGTAAAATGAAAAATATTACCTGCAAATTAACACTATAAAATGACATTATTTTTCTTCGAACAATTAATATATACTTACCTATCCTAAACTCAAATAATACTGCATTTAAAGTAAGTAGAATTAAAAAAAAATCCCTTCCGGCCCGGCCTACCGGCGGAGGAAGATTTCAAAGTTAAGTACACTAATATGACCAACAAAAACTAAATCATGATTAGAGATAAACTCACTTTAACAATTATTTTCTGGCCGCTTTTGACGAGTTTTTATTTCGTTTTTATATAATAGCTGGTTTTATCAGAATCATGTTAAGGAGGTATTAAAAAAAATAATTTTCCATGCTCAACAACTCGAAATTTTCTGTCACATTTTCGGATTCATTTTTAACAGAAAAAATATGAAACTTGCTGACGTGATTTTTCAAGAGATTTATAAGCAACCTGCGTTTTTATTTTTAGTTTAATTAGTTAAAACTTGGTTCATAAATAAATATTTTCTCAGTAAGACAATATTTTTCGTTTCTAAGACAATCGCTTCGAGAAATTCTGTTCAAAATGCCCACTTTGACATACTTTTTTGAAATATATTATGCCTCTATCAAAAAATAGCTCATTACGGTACATTATATAGTTTCTGAATAAGAGAATCTACCAATTGGATGCGTTTGAGAGCAGAAATGAATTTCGAAATGAGTCAGAAAATAAGCAGTTTGGATTTGAATACACCCTTAATAGGATGATTTTTTTTTCTTCAACCGCTATGTATTTTTAATTTGTTTTTGCTATAAGAATTGGTCCTATCAAACACTTGTCTATATAAATGTTGTAGACAATATTAAGAAGATATATGATAAATTCATGGAGATTTTATATCTCGTGAATTGACGGAGTTATGGAATTTTTTCTTCTTCACCCCCCCCCCTTTTTTGTTTTCGTTTTTAATTTTTTTGCGGTACGAATTGGTCCTATCAAAAACTTGTGAATATAAAAGTTGTAGATAAAATTAAGGACATTTATAATAAAATTAATTGGATTTTATGTCTTGAGAATTGACGAAGTTATGAATTTTTTTCTCCTAAAAACCCTAATTTTGCGTCCCTTGAGCCCATTTTTAAATTTATCAAAATTCTGTGATACGCAAATTTTTGTCCCTATATTTGGAAGTAATAAAAACTTTAAACTGATTTGGTATGTACAAAAATTAAGAAGTTATGGGTTTTTTTCGGTTTTCACAAAACCCCTCCCAATTCCCATCCCCTTGGTTCGAATTTGCCCATTAACGAACTTGATCGAGATTTTATGCCTATTGATTTTTTGTATGAGTTTGGAAAATATTTGTGCAGAATTGTGGAAGTTATCGTGTCCAGAAGAAAGTGATATATATATAGAGATAGATAGATAAATAGATAGGTAGATAGATATAAAGTTTTTGGTGAGGGTGGTTTTTGGTTCTAGGGGTCATGATCGGTCTAGATATGCAAAAATGTTTCAGAAATTCCAATGTAGGAGAGAATGTAATAAATAGTATTTCATACGAAATCTCTACCTAAAAAAGGGAAAGAAAACTTTTAGAGTTCTAAAAGAGATAAAAAGAGAAGAAATCTATAAATGTTCATCAGTCTAAAGTTTCTAAAGGATATATGTGCTGAATGGATCTTTTTAGCATTCCATTCGTAGTTTTTATTTCATATGAGAGAATGTTTTTATCGCTTCCTGGAATTGTTCTATTAATTCAGCCAAGTTCCCAGAGAAGTTTATTTTTCACATCATTTAGATCAATACAACATAACCCACTTTTAGTGGCATATGTTAAATGGGATTTTTCAACGAATGAAGTGTCCTCAAACCTAACAAATATAGCTTTTTACATTTCGACCAAAGTTGTTTTAACAGTAATGATTTGTACCCTTTCCTTTTGAGAAGCGAAAATCGCCTCGAACCATCTTCAATTACATCGAAAAAGTTAATAGGAAGTGCAGGCTCTTTACCAAAATTTAAAACATTTATTGGAGTAAGTGGTTTTGGTTCATCGTTCTCATTATAAACATATGTCAAGGGACGCAAGTTGAGCATAGCTTCTACTTCAACAAGTAGTGTCGACATTTCTTCATAGCTCAAAAGAGCTTTTCCAATAATCTTTCGCAGACAATCTTTCACCAATTTTACAAGTCTTCGTGAAAGCCTCCCCACCATGCAGCTCTTTCAATGATATTTTTCCAAACGATTCTTTCTCTTGCAGGAAATTTGAAAAACAGGTTGTTGGAAATGGCGTCATATAAATTAGCAATTTCTTGTTTAGCTTTTTTAAAGGTCTTGGCGTTATCTGAATAAATGATTTTACAATTTCCTCTTCGAGATAAGAATCGTCTAAAAGCAAGGAGGAAAGAATGTGTTGTCATATCGGTAACAACTTCTAGATGTAAAGCTCTAGTATCAACCGCAGGTGAACAAAAAAATATAGGATTTTTTAGTTTTACCGAGGTTTTTACGTAAATAGGCCCCGCAAAATCTAAACCACGAATCGTAAACTGTGGAGCTTCATTCACTCTATCTTTGGGCAGAGTTGCTGTGATTTGGTCCGCAGGTTTAGAGAGATAATTTTGACAAACAATACTTTTTTTAATGATGCATTTCACCAGCTGTCTCCCATTCAGAATCCAATATCGGGATCGAATTTTTGTCAAAGTATGTGCAGTTTCTGCGTGCATCATTTTTTTATGATCTTGACGCACAATCAACAACGTTATCAAGGAATGTCTAGGCAGAAGTATTGGATGTATTTCTTCTGTAGAAAGATCATCAAATTCTAGTCTTCCTCCTAAATGCATAATTGCTGCTGCATCCATAAATGGAACAAAATTGAATAGGGGTGAATTCTTCTCTACTGAATTATCACTTCTAAGAGACTCAAATTCTACTTTATAAAATTGCTTCTGTTCTCTTCGTATTAATTATTTTTCTGATTCTAATAATTCTTCAGCAGTTAGTGGGCAGCAAACTTCAGTAGACTTTTCAGCTTCAATATAAATCTTTTTACCCAAGCAGTTATTCTTATTAGTTTCTGCAAATTACTAAATTTTGTTATATCAATAGGATTTTTAAGATCTTTGATTATGCACTCGCATTGCAATATGCCATTACGTTTCTTTTTGTATTCTAATTCATCTTCATTAATTATTTCTTTATCTTCAGATCTTGGCCAAAATTCTGGTGGGAAGCTAAGCCACTTTGGCCCAAATAACCAAGTCGGGTCATTGATGAGCTTGGAAATTTTTGCTCCTCTTTAGACGAGGTCCGCGGGATTGTCTGCCTCTGGGCAATTATGCCAATAAGAAGGGGAACTCAGATTACGAATTTCTTCAACACGATTTCCCACGAAGTGTTTAAATTTTTCAGGTGATCCTTTAATCCAAAAATATGTTAATTTAGTTTCAGACCAGTAAATGCATGGAATTTCCAGATGTAGCGCCTTCAAAATGCTGCAGCTTAATCTTACAGAACATAATGCAGCCATCAATGCCAGTCTCGATAGAGAGAGGGTTTTTAAAGGAGCTATTCTGTTTTTAGAAGCTACGAAGACCGTTCGAATGTCTTTTTCAGAGGTTGATATACGTAAATAAGCAATAGTGCCAAAAGCTATTGTATAATTTTATCTGAAAATAAGTGCAGTTACAAATTGGTAATCTTCTCAGCTGGAATGTCAAAAAAATAATATCGAGGAACAGGAAATTTAGATACCTTAGGAATTTCATTACACCTGTCTTTTTAAAGAGAAATTAGATCTTTTGGGATAAAATCGTCCCTGTCTATGTTTAACGACCTAATTTTTTGCATCAAACATATTATTCTTAATGTGAAAGGCCCTAAGAATCCAGTAGGATCAAATACTCGACCCAAAACTTGCAAAATATACCTCATGGTATCAATTCTTTTAGAAGCAAATGTTGCTAATTCACGAGTGTCAAAATACAAAAAATCTACTAGACTGTTACATGCTATACCTAAAACTTGTACGGAACATTTTCTGTTTCAAATGTTTCCAAATTATCACTAGAAATTACATCATTATTTATTTCACAATTTTTAAGGGATTTTTAATTAATATGCCACTTATGTAACTGCATACTAGCTTCTTTGAAAATGTCAATAGAATCTAACTTAGCGGACAAGGCTTGCTCGACAGAGGATTGACATCCAATGACATCATCTACATAAATATTTTCATTCAAAAAATCTACAGTTTCTTGATTCTTTTTCATATATTTCTTCAAGTGGTGTTTTATTGTAGCTGCAAACAGGAATGGACTACAATTAACCCCAAATAAAACACTAGTAAATCTATACATTTGTGGGAGGTTGGATTCATCAAAAGGGTCTTCGGAAAACAAAAAAACGAGAGACGTCTCTGTCTTCTTCGTCTACCAATATTTGTAAAAATGCCTGTTTCATATGAATAGTAAAGACAACTGAATGAAATCGAAATCGTAACGAAATATCAAAAATTTCCGGGTATAAATAAGGTCCTAGGTGAAGACATTTATTGAGAGAACGAGAGTTTAAATCATGAGCAGATGAATGAAAAGCATTCCTCAATTTACTCATTACACGAACTCTTTTTATTACTTATCTGTGAGGTAAATAAAATTCAACATTCCATTTATCTACTGACTTAGGAACTAATTCTATGATTCCCTGATTTAAATAATCGTTCATCACTTCCTTATATTCTAGGAATAATTGGGGTTTTCTAACAAATCTTCTATTTAATTAAACTAGTTGAGATTCTGCGATGTTTCTATTATCACCCAAACACTCTTTATCCAGTTTCCATGGCAATCTTAATTTATATAGTTTGTTTTCATATTTAATATCTGATTCAAATTGTTTCAGAAAGGTCAGACTCTCGTTTAATATTAATGAGTCCCGAAGCTTCAAAATCCCAAATTTTTTTTATTTGGTCAGAAATTTAATGTTCTTCAACAGTTACATTATAAATCAATGAATATTGGTTTACGCTTTTTTTTTATCTTGGAGGCACCAACCAATGATGGTTTCAACAGCAACAAGATTTTCGTTCCTATGTTTTATATTACCTGTTTCTATTTTATATTAATAGTCTGCTCCCATGAGAAGGGAAATAGGGCACTGACATTGTGGTGAGTCTGCAAGGGTTAAATTCTGCAAAGTGCTCACCTCTCTGAATTCAATTACTTCTGGGGGGAGGGATGCCAGATTCAGAAATTCCGTCTGTTACTAATGCTTCTATTTCTAAAGTTGACTTCGAAATATGTTTATTTTCCAATTTAAGCTTAACAACATCATAATTTTTTTGAATTGGGGATTTACTTCCAAATGTGAATACTGATAGTTTTTCTTTTCTGAATATTTTAAGTTGTAATTTGTCAGCAATTTCCCGAATTAAAAAGGTTCGCATTGCAGCGGTATCCAATAATAATCGAACGACAAGTTCTTTATTTTTATTTTTATTTTCGTGCTGCAAGTCTGTAAGAAAATTCTATTTTTTCTAATACACGAGGTAGCAGAAATAATTTCGTTACTTGTTTCATTTTCTGCATTCGCTGCTTCCAAACTTTTATTCGGATAATTTTGTATTATTTGAAGAATTAGAATGTTTACAAATAGCTCGACTATGTCTTCTACAACACGTACAGCGTATTTCAGAAAAACAATCTCTAATTCGATGTTTTGATGTTTTGGCATAAGGCATAAAAACATCCACCTTGAGATTTCAAAATATTTTTCTTTTTTAGGTAGCTTTCATTAGAAAAAGCTACCTATTGCAGCCGTTCGGAGGAAAGCGATTTCAAAAAATTTTGGTATATTTTCATCGATCATGACCCCCAGAGCCCGAAACCACCCTCCATTCAAAATTTATATATATATATATATATATATATATATATATATATATATACCGGGTGTCCCAAAAAGGACTGATTGATTTTAAAATTCAATAACTTCCAAACGGTGACAGATATTAAAAAAATTCTTGCAGGAGGGTTATGCATAAAGTCAGTTTTTATTACAGTGATTTTCGATTTTAGTTCGAATTACAAACAATAGATGGCGCTGTAAGCAATAGTCGCTAAGTACAGGCTCGATTTTTGGTCCTTTCAGTTGTTCCATGCAGAAAAAGGAGATGGAAATGTATTACCCGGGCCATGAAGTACCAAAAATCCAGCCTGAATTTAGCCTCTTACACACATCAACATTACACACATCAACTTTTACTAAAATAAATCAGACTGGGATTAAATCTCTATTAAATGAATTTATTTACAAATTAAAAAAAAAACCTCATGTCTACAAAACTAAGAAAATTAAAATAAAATAAAATAATTTTAACAAAAGCTTATGCTTCCACAACATGGAATATTGCTTTTACAATTGTACAGTATTTATAAATTTGTTAAGAAATTCTGAAGTAATAACATTCAGATAATTTTAATCGCCCTTCTGCAAGTTTGTTGTCTTTCACCAACGCTATTTAAAATAGACATTGTTGTCTGAATGGAGGAAGAAATGTCAAAAAAATGGGTCTGAAACAGAATGATGTTAAATATAGCTATCATTTATTGTTTACGGATGATCAAGTCATCATTGCAGAACATGAAGAAGATGCCACATACATGCTTCGTAAATTAAAGGACACTTATGAAGAGTAGGGTTTAAATATAAATATGAGTAAAATAGAAAATTTAACTATAGGTCAGAAAACTGACATTTTATTGAATGATACTAATATAAAAACTGTAGAGTAATTCAAGTACCTTGGATCTATCATTCATGAAGATGGATCAAGCCAGAGAGATGTTGAAAGGAGAATTTGTGAAGGTAGAAAAGCAATAGCAATGTTGAATTCTGTTCTGTGGAGTAGTAACGTTCTATCTAAAAATAAGCGATTAATTTATAATGCTATTGTGTAAAGCATCTTACTGTATCGCGAAGAGACATGGACATTAAATCTTCAGCTAAAAAAGAAACTCCTCTCTACCGAAATGGACTTCTGGCGAAGATCAGCGAGAAAGTCTAGGCTGGATAAAGTTAGAAACTCAAGTATACATGAAATGATGCAAGTTAAAGAAAAAGTTAAGAATGCATTCGAGTATAACAAGCTTAGATGGTATGGTCATGTCCGCAGAAGAAAAGAGGAACGCCTTCTGAAAATTATCTTTGAAAGGTGTTCGGGAGGCAAACGTAGGAGGGACAGACCGAGGATGACATGGCAAAGTTCTATTCGGGAGACAATGAATATATATATAGGTTAAATAATGAGATTACTCTGAACAGAGATGAAAAGGATCTATCAGAAGAATTTTTATGGGGTCGAGGAAACCCACTGTTTAGTGGAAACTCCTGAAAAGAAGAAGACTTTTTATTCAAACTTATTAAATATCCTTTATTTTCTGTTCTCATATTTTTTTCTTAATAGCGCTATCTTTTTATGATATTTAATTTTTTATGTTACATTATTATTAATTTTTGGATAATTTTCGATAGCTTGGATCCCAGGCGACGAAATACCATAATTACTCAATATTCTAGATAAGTTGCTATTTTTTAAAATTATTATGTGGTAAAATACCTGTTTAGCCCTTCATTGAGAGAAATAGAAGGGGACTCATTGTTGGTCTGACCAGGCTGGCTCGTCATCGGGAATTTAATTACAGGTGCGGCAAGGTCATATTCTGTGTCCTGGGGCGCGGATTCCATCGGGAGAGAACTTTCACTCTCCGCCGAGCATCTGACGTAGGATCGGCATTCCGCCGGGCTCGTCGTTGCTGCCATGAGATGAAATATAGTTATATTTTGTTGCTACTGGTCAAGAATTGTATGCTATATTATAAAAAAATATTTCTTTTCAGCAAGCCCTTCCAATTTCAGTGGGCGGGGCTACACACACAATCGACCTCATTGGCTGTAGCATCTCCAGTTGCGTGATCGCTTATCTTAAATTCGGACAGCATAATTTTCACACATACGTCTCTTTAACCAAATTAACATGCCTTCTTGAGGTTAAAGGTTAGATGCCATAAAAATAAATGAGGATAATTTTGTGTAACAGTTGTTATTTGTCTGTGATTAAATATGTAGCTTTGCGTAAAATTCTTATTATAAGACGCATACTAATTTTATTTCTACACTGGTTATCAAAAATTAAGGAAAAGTCACAAAATGCTAATTTTCAAATACGCGAAAACTCAAAAGGAAATAATATAATTCAAGTAATTACTATCTCTACAACACAGCTAGTCCATATAACATATCATTCATGTCACACATGGTCACAAATGTCACAGTCACTACGGTGAAGCAAAAAAATAGGAAATTCCATACATCTCATTATGAGTCTCAAATGATCCCTATATGTGACTCCACTGAGACGTCACTGTGACTGCTGCTTTGGGGCGAGTCACGATGTGACTTTACAATGTAGTTACATTGTGACTCTCGTGTGACTGTCATTTGTAGACTCAATTTCAAAGTCATCGTGAACGCTGCATTGTGATAAGTTACCAAATAATGTCACATTAAAGTCACATGATGACTTTCAGGTGACAGAGAGACTACTGTGAAGTCACTATTGAGCTCTTTTGGGAAAAGTCTCCATGTGACTATAATATGATATTATTTGGTGACATATCATAATGCAACATGATGACTATGATATTGAGTCTCAAAATGACAGTCACATGAGAGTCACAATTTATCTACATTGTAAAGTCACCTGGTGACTCGTCACAAAGCAGTAGTCACAGTGACGTCTCAGTGGAGTCACATATAGTGATCATTTGAGACTCATAATGAGATGTATGGAATTTCCCATTTTTTTCCTTCCCTGTAGTGACTGTGACATTTGTGACCATGTGTGACATGAATGAGATGTTATATGGACTAGCTGTGTTGTAGAGATAGTAATTACTCGAATTATATCATTTCCTTTTGAGTGTTTGCGTATTTGAAAATTAGCATTTTGTGACTTTTCCTTAATTTTTGATAACCAATGTATATACAATATATACTATAATTGCATGTAAAAGATTATTTATGAATATATAGATCTTTGTAAATTATAGAAACCAAGATTATATATTCGTATGATATCTAGAATGTTTTATAAATATATATATATATACCTAAGGAAAATATAAAAATACGGAAAATGTTCATCTGCGAGTGGAATAGATGTTGAAGCAAGTCCTCAACAGGAAATTTCAACTAGGGATGGCAGAAGATTTCTTTTTTAACCCCTTGAGGGGCGGTGGGATAAAATATATCCCACCTAATTTAAACAAGTTTCTCACCACAAAATTTTAACTAAATTTTATATTTTTAACTTTGGAGGAAAATCATTAACAATTGCTTTTCCGTATTTAAAAATAATTTTTTTTCTATTATTCCGGTGAAAATTCAATATTTAGAGGCATATTTGATTGCCCCTCAAGGGGTTAAGACTCATTTTCATGGAAAATGAGATTATGTTACAGAATAACAAATAAATACGTTAAAGAAATTGCTTTTTTTAAAATTTAACTCTTAAATTTTATCCCACATTTAAAAACGAAAACGGCCAATTAGAAAATACGCATAGAATCCCGAAAGTAAGTTTCTTTATATTATAAAAGAATTATCATAATCTCTGCATTTTCGAGATTCACATCTGAATATTTGACGTTTGATTAAATGATTTATATATTTTTTAATTTTTAGGAATGTTCATTGACTTACAACATCCATACAGGTTTTTGTAATTGAATTTTCCAAATGTTCCAAGACATCAATTTCTTATAGTATATATGCAAAATGTACTTTTTTTTAATCTGGCCAATCTCATCTCATCAGCGAAATGTTAAAAGTAGTCAAAAGTCACACACAGTAAGATCAGTAAGATCCCACCACTGTGATTTGTTTTTATTCAAAACATTCGACTGGACGAATGAGAAAATGAATTATACTGGTGAAGCATGAGTCAACTAAAATTAGTATCTTGTACAACTTCTAAGATACACGTAATGGTATATAATGGTATAATGGCAATTAGCTGTAACTGCTTTCTGTCCCTCTAGCTTTTTACTAGTTCTGTATATCTGAATAAAACTGCAGGTAACAATTATTTATCACTATGTAGAAGTTATTTATCGCCATTTATAAAAAATGCTAATAAAAGAATAATAACACAGTTAAAGAAACATAAAAAACTAAACCTGTGGCTGCACAATCCATGTAGAATCAGAGCCTACATTGCCCAACTCTGTTTACTTGACCCTGGGCCCCGAGGTACAATGCAGCAAGAGCACCGGCCGGGTGGTCCGCCCAACGCGAGACCCACGGTGTTTAGTTCCCCAGCAAGCTTGATACCCATTTTATCAACCCCGAAGCGATAAAAGGTTGATTGAACCTTGCCCAGCTAGGAGTCGAACTCGCGACCTGTACCCTGGCAGACAGGCGTCCTGACGCTACTTGGTTTCAATTTATTTATAACATCACATAATTTGTAGGTGATTAGGGATACATAAATTTAATCATGAGTTTTGGCGATTCACATCACAATATTATTTTTAACAATGAAATTACGATATATTGCTGAGGCGTGCTGACCACTACACTACTGGGCTTGTTAAAAAAACATATTACAGTAAAAATTAGGTATGAAACATCAAATCGTATAGTCCTAATTATTTACATAATTTGACTATGTTTATAAAAAGTGGAGTATTTGTGCTTTTCTTTCGTTTAACTTTTATTCAATTTGAAGTAAGGTTATTTTTTGCCGCGTTTTTTTTTATTAATAATAAATTTAAACTTTTACCTATAGAAAATTCAGACGCATATTGCATGATTTTATTTTCCCTCCGTCTCCGGTTAATATTATCTTTTCACAAAGTTTTTCCTAAGAGAGTTTCTGTTGCATGATTATAATACCTTCTTTAAAAAAGTATTTGTAAGAAAAGCATGTTTAAAATGTATTTTGACAACCGATATAATAACTTATGGGCATAAATTTATTTGTCATTTACCAATTAGCTTAAAACGACTTGTAAACAATATTTCTCGATAAAAGTGGCAACAGCTGGACTAGTGATAAATTCTTTCAAAGGCTTGAATAACGGGTGTGTCAAAATCTTTTTTAGTATTACATAGGTTTACAACGACTATCATGTTTTTGAGAATGATAAATTTTCATGACAATGTCTACAAGTATATTTCGAATTTAGGTAAATGTACATTTTTGCGCTATAAGTTTTAAATATACTATAAGTTAAATATACTATAAGTTAGCGCTAATAAGGTGAAAAAAAATATATCGATTGATTTAGTGGTTCAGAAATTTGTAATTTTTTAGAATAAAATTTTCTATATAAATAAAGCAGTCCAATGTTTTTCTAAAAAATCACGTCTAATATCACGACTATAATTTAAGGTTTTTCCAAAAAGTTTGTAAAATAATAGTCGTATCGTGTATAGTTTCTTTACAGGAACATTTGAAGAATTATGATATATTATCGTCTAATCCGCGTCAAAATGCTACATCGAGACTATAACACGATTTTATCCGACCACGACCGAACTCAGAGGGATAGTCGACGCTATATGTTTATGCCCATAGTGGGGTTTAGGTCAGGTTGACTCTTATTGTTTCGGGTTTCATTTATATTCTAGTGGATCAGGTTTGCTAGTCCATTTTTCAAACGGTAGTTTCACAACATAGTTCCATGTGAAAAACTATATATTTGAATGTAAATGATTATATATGAGTGCATTTTAATACAAAAATGATAGAATTGTAAATGTAAGAGTCTCATTCCACAAGTTGAAATGTATATAATAGCTTAACATAATAGCTGTTTTAAGTTCAATAATATTTAAATTGCGGTACTACAATTGTATCGCACCAATAGTTTTTATTTTTGTATACGAAATATACGCATTATCTGCGCAAAATGATCTCACAAGGAAGGTCTCCATAGTGGGCATACTCAGAATATTTTGAAAAAAATACCAATTAAACTAATCATGTATGTAATAAAGGATCAGTCAAATTTAGCGGCGGAATTACAGTAGAAAGTCTGTAAAAAAATAAAATACTTTCGAGTATTTGGCGCGAAAAGACGAAAGCGTCACGCGATTTGGCGAGCAGTACTTTTCCTTGCCAAAAGCAAACGATTTTAATGCATCTGAAAATTGTTTGTTAATTGATTTTTAGAATGCGTGTAAAAAGTATTTAATGAATTTAAACATAAACAATGAGAGAGTTTAATAAATACAATTTTTCGTATTACATATTTATGTTGCTTGTTACTTAATTTTGTTACTTTAAAAACAATTTCATCTATAAAAAATACTTTCATATATTTAAGCGTATTCCAAAATAAAGGCAAGATTCATTTACCAGTTATTCATTTCAAACCAAGGAATTCGTCGTTTCCATAGCAACAAAATTGAACCGACAGCGCTCAATTGGACTTAATTTTGAGATATTGAAACAATTTTAATTTTATTTTAATTCATAAAATTTAATATTTAACTTTCATTATAAATACATATATGACAAAACTATAGCTAAATCAATCTAAAACTGACAAAACTACAGTTATTTAAGTTAAATTTATTTAAACAAGTTCAATATGAAATATTTTTATCTTAAAGAGTATATGACATGAAAAAGTATTTTTCGAAATTTCATTTCATCGCCTACCGATGATAAATCGCCAAAGAAACGAAAATTTCATTATTTTTTTACGAACGTTCTATCGGGGTTCCTCCCAAAATTTTTTATAAACATATATATCCACATGAGACGAACACTCTGTAATTTTTTCAGATTTTTCTGAATATGCCCGTATGGAGACCTTCCTTGTCAGTGTCTTACTCTAAAATATAGCAAGCGAGTATGAATTTTTGTGGACTTATAAAAATAAGGGGTTATCATTTTTTAAAGAAATTTTTGCGACGGTTTTTCAGATTTGACAATAGGGAAAAAATGATTTAGATAACTTTAAAAAGGCGATTTCAATAATGATAAACTGCGGGATACAGTTGAAACAAAAAGGTAAATTTTTGCTCTGATATTTTTTTTAAGTTGACTCTAATTTTAACCATGTTCTACAACGTATGTATATCAAGTTTCGCGGAAATTGGTCAAAAATTGAGGATTTTTATTAGGAATAGACAAACCAACAAAGATTTAAATATATGTAGATGATAGATTATTTTTTTTTTCTGAAGATAAAACAATTATATAATGCTTAAAAGTTATGCTTAAAAAATAATTAAAATAACGCATTTTTCCCGTTTTCAACATTACCACGAAATGAGCTTATCTGAAATGAAATTACTGAAAACGAAATTAAATAAAAATTAGAATCTTAGAAATAAATTTTTGGAGCATGTGGTCCTAGGTTCAACTTCAAAAAAACTTAAAGAGACTTTGTAAAATTTGAACTTACATTTTTATTTCAGTATTTTTTTTAAACTCATTTTACACATAGTTAAATGGCTTTATTAATAAAATAACTTGAAAAAAAATTAAAAACGTAATTATTTAAACAATTATGAAAATTTTAAAACCACTTTTCTTAAAAATTTCAATTTTTTGGAACACATTTTTTACATAGTTTTCTTACAAGTACACTTTATAACTGTAAGGACCACATTAAAAAAAAGTTATAATTAGTTTTATTAAAAATAAATATTGAATATCACGACATTTTGAAAAATGCAGTTTCAATGTCTAGGCACTTAGCATTTTTAGTTTTTTTTTAAATAAACTATTTAAAATATACCAAAATTTCGATTCTTAATTTTATGAATTGAACCATATGGATCGACCATTTAAAAAGTCGAATAAATTGAGAACAAAAGAAATACTGGTTTTAGCATTTTTATTATACTGTTATCTTTGACAAACGCAAACTATGAAAAGTTAATTTAAAAATTGAAATTCTGAATCAAAAGGAAATAGAGGCAGTGAAAATTCCTTTTTGTAGATATTTAAGTATTAGATTTTTATCGCACTAGGGGGATGTCGAAATTCAATTTAAGAAAAAATTACAAAATAAATATTTTCGTCCTTTTTAAGCTTCCGTACTTAAAAAAGTAAAAAAAAAGAACCATTATATGTATATATTTTTTCTGACCTTTTGTCACATCCGTTTTTCTCGCAACGTGGAAAGCTCAAAACTTGTCAGAATTCTAAAGCTATTGACCTATATATGTATAGATTATTAACCTTTAATAAATATTTTTAAGAAAACAATAGGGGCTTATTAAGTTAGTCGGGGAAAAATATCTATCGTGTAGGTGTCCAAATTATGAAGTGCAAATTTTTCTTCACATTTAGAAAAATGTTTATTTACGAATTTTGCCGTGTGTTTAATATTTAACTTTATTTCCCCGAACTCGCGAGCTGTTCTTACATCCGCATGAAAACCATAGCTTATAATACTTAAAAAAGAAAAGTAAATGTACAGAGTTAGCATAAATGAATAACCGGATTTTAAAATTTTATATTTTTGAAACTATTAGACATATTATAATAAGTGATATATGAAAATAATGAAGAACATCCATTTTTTTTTTTTAGTTACAATTGTTCGATGTGCGAAACATTCGTAACATGACAAACACCAAACTTATAACCAAGTTCATTCCAAACATTTGACAGTTTTGCACAGTCAGCTATCCTCAGCACTGATGCATTAAAACAATAAATAACGCAGCACAGACGCACCAGAAAATACACCCGGTGCACAAGTGCTGCACTCATATACAAGAAATATTTAGAATGTAAAAGACTGAAAATACAGATGAAATCAGATGAACAAACACTAATTGTTATTCTTAACTATCTATATTATTTAAGGAGAAAAGTGTCCGTGCGTAATGCCGATGCTATTTAGAGGTTTACAGTACCTCACGATAAAATTTTGGTTTTACAGTTTTCACTACTGCAAAAATTTGTAACTTCTAAACAACGCACATTTCAATTTTTACACCATCATTTGGGGAAAAATATACTTTAAACTACAATTTGTTTAAAAGCTGCATCAGAATTTACTCATTTATTATAGTTATAAAATTAATTTTCAATTAAAAAAAAATTATCTCGATCGCGGGTGAATCTCCAATACCGAAGAATAGTAACCAATTTCTATTTAAAACCATATAAATGCATCAGCATTTATTTTCAGCTAAAGATTAATCCGTTTGTTCCTAAAGCAATATAAATAGTTTAGCATTTATCTGTGTATAATATTCCAGAAAGGAAACTTCATCTATAAATAAAGAAATTATTATAATATAAATATAATGCCAATTTAATAGAAGTAATCAAGCTATGCGCTCAATTTGCTTAAATTATCAGAATGAAAAAAAAATAAATACAGGGATAAGTAACAAAATCTTTGGCGATTTCTTCATCTGTTAACTTCTGGTATGTGGCTAACACAAAAATATCGCTTTTAGTAAATTTCAAAACCTTATTTGAAAACAATTCTTCATTTTCTTATGTATAAATATTTTTTCACATTGTTAATGGGCAATAAAAAAACACACATTAAGAATTTATTTTTCTACCTATATTTTGTTACCCGGGAGCCCCTGTTGTGTCCCTAATTTTTTTTAATTATCCAGCTGTCTACGTTATTATGATCATATTTAATTCAAATGCATAGCAAATTCTGTCTACTCCGTGTAAACTTAATTATCATAATTAATGTTCATTATTTTGTTGTTGTTGTTGTTGTTGTTTGTTTAAATATCTTTTGCCAGTCTTAATGAATTTTCCATTTACTATTCTAGTTCGCTGTAAAAAAGACATTTATTTCTTATTTTACTTAAATATAAAGTAACCGTTTATGAAAACATATAATAACTTCTTCCCAGGTACCCAGGATTACGAAATATATTCTTTATATTTAGAAATACAAAAAAATAATGTTTTAGAGGTTTAAAGAAGTATTTATAAAAACAAAGTTTGTTTTGCTTATTAATTAGTTTTCTCAAAGAAAAATATCGGGTTTTACGATGCTATTAATTCTAAAGTAAACATATATTTAGCTGCGTAATTGAATTTATACATGGAAGAGTAACAAAATCATCTTAATTGTAATTATAATATTGTTAATTTTAATTTATCTTGTTTGTTTTTTAAACATGTGTGTTGAACATGAAAAGGTTTACTTGGGAATTGATAGCACCCGAAGTACATACATTAAGGTCTCAGAAACTGATAGTACACTAAACACACTACTGAAAAGTCAGAGGCAGCAGAAGAAACTTTGTCTTTACTCACGCTTCTTTAAATCTTGTAGATACTAGGTTGAGCAAAAAGTTCTGGGATATTTGTGAAAGTTGCGTTGTTATGTGCAAATTAACAACAAAAGCAACAAGGAATACTCTTCAAAGTAGATACCATCATAGTCCACGACTTTCTGCCATCGTTCTTCCAGATTCTGGATCTGTTGGAAGTACCGTGGTGGCTCCTTGGAATCGAAAAACTCTTGACATGCTTCTTCAACTTCATTAAAGGATTCAAATCGACGGCCCATGAAAAAGTGTTGTATTGATCATAAGAGGCCATAATTGGAAGGAGCCACCTCTTTAATGAACCACTAGAGTACCCCTATATATAATACAAATTCTGGTAGCTATTACATTAAAAATTTCCCACAACTTTTTGCTCAAACTAATATTTTAGTTTCTGTGATTTCAGAAGATACAGTATGTATTTCGGAATCATGGGTTACTCGAATGAGGTTATTGTGTATTTGCATTGGTGCTTATATTATATTTTCTTAGTTTTAGAAATAATTGTCTTTCTTCACGGTGCAGTGTATGAAATTATTTGTATGCAGCTGTTATTCCTCTACTTGTTTGAATCAGACAAGAAGAATCGCCATTGTATCGATACATTCTTTTTATATTTTTCATAAATTTCATTCTAATTTCTAAGTTGATTTATATTGATATAAAAACCACACATCTAATATCTTTATGTTCCGAAAGAGCTTGATTTTCTTTAAATTAGTGTATGTGAAAAGGGTTAATTTAATTTAATTTCTGTTCTTATTTTCGTACACGTAACTTGCTTTGCAGCAAAATGAATTTTATACTAAGCTAATAATCAAGTGCTGATTTGAATATAATCCATTTTTACTTTCTTCTATCTTCAATAGAAGAAAGTATTGTAATCGAAATTTTTTTCGACTTCCGGTTTTCCACGGATTTACACGTTTTAGGGGTCAGAGATCCCAAAAACATGTTTATAGAAAATGTCTGTCTGTCCGTGTGTTCGTGTGTCCGTCTGTCCGTCTGTCTGTCACCATTGTACCATCAAAAAGTGTATGAAGTTATGCATAGAATTGAACCGAATTTCTATTTTAAGTTTTTGGCTATGGCAAGCAGATCCTCCCTGAATTTGGAAAAAATTCGCCGGTAGGGGACGCTGTAATAGCGATTTTTGTGCGATTTTAAATATTTTACCATTCAGAAGTGTATGAAGTTATGCATAGAATTGAACCAAATTTTTATTTTAAGTTTTTGGATATGGCAAGTAAGTCTTCTCTGAATTTGGAAAAAATTCGCCGGTAGGGGCCGCTGTAACAGCCATTTTTGTGCGATTTTGAATATTGTACCATCTAAAAGTGTATGAAGTTATGCATAGAATTGAACCAAATTTTTATTTTAAGTTTTTGGATATGACAAGTAAGTCCTCTCTGAATTTGGAAAAAATTCGCCGGTAGGGGCCGCTGTAACAGTGATTTTTGTGCGATTATGAATATTGTACCATCTAAAAGTGTATGAAGTTATGCATAGAATTGAACCAAATTTTTATTTTAAGTTTTTGGATATGGGAAGTAGGTCCTCTCTGAATTTGGAAAAAAAATTCGCCGGTAGGGAGCGCTGTAACAGCGATTTTTGTGCGAATTTGAATATTGTATCATTCAAAAATGTATTAATTTATGCATAGAATTGAACCAAATTTTTATTTTAGTTTTTGGCTATGGCAAGTAGATCCTCTTGTAAGTGGAAAAAAATCGCCGGTAGGGGGCGCTGTAACAGCGATTTGTGTGCGATTTTAAATATTGTACCATCCGAAAGTGTATGAAGTTATGCATAGAATTGAACCAAATTTTTATTTTAAGTTCTTGGCTATGGCAAGCAGGTCCTTCCATAATTTGGAAAAATTCACCGGTAAGGGGCGCTGTAATAGCGATTTTTGTATCATTTTGAATATTGTACCATCGAAAAGTGTATGAAGTTATGCATAGAATTGAGCCAAATTTTTTGTGTTTGTTTTTGCTCATGGCACGAAGGTCCTCCCTGAATTTGGAAAAATTCCTCCGGAAGGGTGTGCTATTATTGCGATGTCTGTACCATATTCATTATTCTACCATCGAAACATGTATGAAGTTATGCATAGAATTGAACCAATTTTTTTTTATGTTTCTGGCTATGGCAAGCAAGTCTTCCCTGAACTTGAAAAAATACCACCAGAAGCTGGCGCTATAACTGGATCTCTGCGCCATTTTCATTATTGTACCTCGAGAATTGTATAAATTTATGCATAGAATTGAACCAAATTTTTTGTGTACGTTTCTGGCTATGGCAAACAAGTCCTCCCTGAATTTGAAAAAAATCTGCCGGAAGGGGGGCACTGTAATAGAGATATTTGTGACATTTTCTTTATTGTACAGTCGAAAAGTGTATAAAATTATGCATATAATTGAACCAAATTTTTTGTGCATATTTTTGGCTTTGGCCAACAGGTCCTCCTCGAATTTGGAAATATCGCGCGGTAAAGGGGCTCTGTGATAGCGATTTTTGTATACTTTTCTTGATTTTTCGTAGTTCTGTTGTCCATCGGCGGCTCTTGCAAACGCGGAAACTCGCTTCCTGCTAAGCCGTCTATTGGCAAACATCTGATAACAACAGAATAAGGAAAAACTATTAATTTTAAGAAATATCATGATATAGATTAACTCGTTTTTAGTTCATTTAATTGACTGAAGCAGGAATTTAAGATGAAAATCAAAGTTGGTATAATATTGAACTAATAATATTGAAGTATTAACATGTGGAACTAGTTTTTGAAATATGAAGATGTATAAGATAGAAGAAAGTTTTGGGATTGGCACATCCAACTAGTTTCAAAGTGCGTCTAAATCCTTAATACTACGAGTATAATTAAATTTTCTTTTCAATGTTATTACTCAATATTAAAGACTTTTTAAATTGAATTTGCTTTTATTTATTATGAATAAATATTAGATGGAAAAGAGTAAACTATAAATGAATATATATTTATTATAAAATATACTAAGGTACTGCTGAAATAAAAATTGTTATTCTACAGAATCACATAGTGATACCCGACGGAAGAATTTTACTGAGAAAATATTGTATGGAATCATTTGTTCGATTTTCTTTGCTCCTTTTACATCACACATCTATATCTATATATCAGACTAAAAAACTTTTACAACTTAATTCCTTAAATAAATTTATTCTATCTTCAATGAAAGTATTGCAATGAAAATTTTTTTCGACTCCCGGTTTTCGACGGATTTACACGTTTTAGGTGTCAGAGATCCCAAAAACATGTTTATAGAAAATGTCTGTCGTGTGTCTGTCCGTCTGTCTGTCGCCATTGTACGATCAAAAAATGTATGAAGTTATGCATAGAATTGAACCAAATTTTTATTTTAAGTTTTTGGCTATGGCAAGCAGGTCCTCTCTGAATTTGGAAAACATTCACCGGTAGAGGGCACTGTAATAGCGATTTTTGTGCAATTTTGAATATTGTACCATCGAAAAGTGTATGAAGTTATGCATAGAATTGAACCAAATTTTTATTTTAAGTTTTTTGCTATGGCAAGCAAATCCTCCCTGAATATGGAAAAAATTAGCCGGTAGAGGGCGCTGTAATATCGATTTTTGTTCGATTTTGATTATTGTACCATCGAAAAGTGTATGAAGTTAGGCATAAAATTGAACCAAATTTTTTTTTTAAGTTCTTGGCTATGGCAAGCAGGTCCTTCCTTAATTTGGAAAACATTCGCCGCAGGGGACACTGTTTTTTGTGCGATTTGTGTGCCTTTTTGAATATTGTGCCATTCTAAAGAGTTTGAAGTTATGCATGGATATGAACCAAATTTTTTGTGTTTGTTTTTGGTCATAGCACGAAGGTTCTCCCTGAATTTGGAAAAATTCCGCCGGAAGGGGGCGCAATAATTGAGATGTTTGTACGATTTTCATTATTGTACCATCGAAAAGTGTAGGAATTTATGCATATAATTGAACCAAATTTTTTTGTATGTTTCTGGCAATGGCAAGCAAGTCCTCTCAGAATCTGAAAAAAATCTGCATTAAGGGGGCGCTGTTATAGCGATGTCTGTGCCATTTTCATTATTGTACCATAGAAAACTGTGTAAAATTATGCATAGAATTAAACCTATTTTTTTGCGTATGTGTAAGGCTATGGTCAGTAGGTCCTCTCTGAACTTGAAAAAAATCCTCCAGAAGGTGGCGCTATAATTACGATTCCTGTGCCATATTCATTATTGTACTATCGAAAAGTATATAGAATTATGCATACAATTGAACCAAATTCTTTGTGCACGTTTTTGGCTTTGGCCAACAGGTCCTCCTTGAATTTGGAAATATTGCGCGGTAAAGGGGCTCTGTGATAGCGGTTATTTGTATACTTTCCTTGATTTTTCGTAGTTCTATTGTCCGTCGGCGGCTCGTGTAGCGGCGGGAACTCGCTTCCTGCTAAGCCAGCTATTCGCAAAGAGCTGATAACAACAGAATAAGGAAACACTATTAATTTTGACAAATATCATGATATAGATTAACTCGTTTTTAGTCCGTTTAATTGACTGAAGCAGAAATTTAAGATGAAAATCAAAGTTCGTATAGTATTGAACTAATAATATTGAAGTATTAACAAGTGTAACTGCTTTTTGAAGTATTAAGATGTATAAGATAGAAGAAAGTTTTGGGATTGGCATATACAACTCGTTTACTTATACGGCCAATTAAAAAAATATATAAATTAAGTGTCAAACAAACAAACAATATATATATATATATATATATATATAAATAATAACTTTCAGCTCCTTGTGCTTTATTTAGAAATACGTCTGTGATTACTTAAAGTCATCGATACTCACAAAACTTCCGATAAGAACCCCCAAATGTAGTAAAGAAGTAATTCCATGGATCGTATTTACATTTTTGTAGTCTTAAATAGCAGTGGCAGACTCCTTTGAAACGTGGATTCATTTACACTCCATATTGTAGATGAAGAAATTTTCTGCAATGAAAAGTAATGCATTCCCAGTGAAAAAAAAAAATCTTGTGCATCTAGGCAGAAGAATTTAGCTTAATTTTTCTTATTTTTTGGTATTAAACAACCCAACATTGGGGCTGTCTTAATAACTGGAACTCTTGACAACAAATAAAAAACAACACAACTAGGAACCAATATTAAAATTATATTTAACTAGTTTCTACATATTTTCTGGTAGCAATTACATTGTTTTGTTATTTTTAAAAATAATAATATAAATATAAAGGAAACAGTTCAGTTTGTATTAATTTTACCTAACCCAATTTTGATTTCCTTTTGCATGTACTGTCGTACGTTTAAAATTTTAATTTTCGAAATCTTGAGTCTATCTTTGGTAAAAGGATTATTCAACGTGAAATGTTTATTTGAAATGCTATTCAGCTAGAAATGTTTTAATTATTTTTTCTACTAATTCTAACAGATACTCCTGTTCACTGTACAAAAACTTTTAAAAACATATAATATTCAGTTTTTGTAGGTACCTCTAAGAAAAATCTCTGGGATGAGTAAATGCCCGCGAATGGTGTATAAAAATTATAGGCAGTATGTAATAAAAAAAATTCAAATATGAGTATTTTATTCAATACTGTAATATTTATGAGGAATGTTCAAGTGTTAAAGAATTTTATTTTAAATAAAAATTCAAATTCAAGACCTGAGATTCCAGACAAAAGAATAATTTACAGAAAGAATAAATTACAGAATAATTTCTTCTACAATTTGATTTTAGAAGTGTTTTAATATTTTTTCATATTTTCGAATGGTAGACGTCGAAACATATCATTCTGACATTGAGATTTCAATTATGTTTGAATATCATTTACCCGGCATTAGTCGCTTGTCGGTCTTTTTGTCGCTCACATCAATTATCGCGCTCAGATTCCCTTATAAATCAAAGTAGTATATAATCCCCGCCAAAAATGACGGAAAGTTAATGATAAATCTTCAAAACAATAGTTTAAAATATTTTTCTGAATAAAAAAAAAAGAAAAGAAAGAAAAAAGAAATGATGCCTCGTGCATTTTGTTAATCAAAAAGTATTATCCTTTGATTTTTTATGATTAGAACAATGAAATTATGTAAACTACAATTTAGTCACCAGCGCTTAAACGCGCCGTTTCCAGCTACACATTCTATGATGAAAATGCTTGTTTAGGTTCCCTCTACATTAAAAGTTTTTTGTTTAGCGTGACTCTTTTGTTCGCTAAAACTATGTTAAAATTGATATTTTTATCTGCAAGATAATTAACCCGTTAATAGTCGCGCGTTGGTCTTTTCCCCGCCCGAAATTCGTTATCTTCCTGTAACTCATTTCCCGTGAAATTTACGATCGCCAAATTCCGTGTAGCTGACCTTGAGTGTTCACACTCTTGTGTAGTAAAATTGCAAGTCATTCCTGCTATTTCTTAGCATTTTATCGCATTCTTAAGTTTCAATCGGTCTAAATGACCGCGTTGCGACCACTTACGTTAGTTGAATTCTTCCCCCTCGTGTTCATTCTTTCCCATTTCCGCGAAATCTGTGGGGGAAAGTTTCTTCGAAGTACGCACTCTCTATCTGTTGTTATTTTGTCTTCTTTCTTTCTGCTAATTTACCCGTTCATAGAATACTTTTTTTACTTTTAGAATGTGACTTAAAATTGTTTTATTATATTAGTTGTGAAGTCAGTTCGCACAAAAAACTGATGGATGGTCACTTACATTTTTTTTCCTTGTCAAATATTGCGGGAATAAGTTCTCAAATTGATAATCATTTAAATATGGAAAAAAGGGAAATTCATCATCAATATTTGAAAGAACTTGCTTTCCATTTATTACCCGAACATATAAATGAAAGAAAACAGACAATAACACTGCCAAACCATTAAAAAAAAGAGAAGAGAATTTTGTGGGAATCAGTAAAAAAAATTGACGTATCTCCAAAATCAGAAAAGTATCGTTTTTGTACAATAAAACAAATTCGAAAGATAAAACAATTTTCTCAGAAATGCAGTGTGTATATTTGCGAAGAACATACATATAATTTATTTGTACAATAAGAAAAATAATGAGAATTTTATAATGTAGGTTAGAAATTACGCAAATAAAAATCTCTTTTGGATAATTCAGTGAATGATTATACTATGATTTTAAAAAATATTTTAAGTATTTTTCTAAAATTTATCTATTTTTAAATTTTCATACTGTAAGTAAAAACACATTTTTTTTAACAATGCCGCAGAAAATGTTTTATTATTATTATTATTGAAATCCAATAGAGGCTTGGGGACAGTATCTAACAAATTTAAATTTGTTGTCCTTCATCAATTGATCAAACTATTTTTCAGAATAATGTTTTCCAGAATATGAGAGAAAATTCATTTAAATTAAATTATTGCTGCATATTTATAATTTCGGAGAAAATTTTCTTATTGTTTTTATTATTTTAATGAACGTTATTATAAAACAATAAATTATAACATTAATACCTTATTATGAAATGTACAATTGAATATTTATTTTAATTAAATAGTTTATGTAAAATACATCCCTATTAAGATGAACCTTTCAGTGATTCTATTAATTAAAATAATTTATCCATCTTAGGATTTAAATTTACAATTTCAAATGTATTTAAATTAAATATATAATTTCAATAACTTATTTATTATTTACTTTATATAAGCGAAGTTCGTATCCAGAGTTTTTATTCAAGGGCGCTGCTCCCATCCTGAAATACGTAGAAAAACTACAAATCGTGCAGTTTCATTTGAAAAATGGATTTAATCACAAAATCTCGAGAGCCCCCCCCCCTTGTCCTCTCCCCCTCATACACACACAGACACCGCACAAAATAAATAAATAAATAAAACGTAGTTACAACATTTTACATTTATAATTTCGAAGTTAAGTATTTTTTACCTTTTTCTTTATTATATATATATATATATATAATTATATATATATATATAATTATATATATATATAATTTATATATAATTAATTATATATAATTAATTATATATATATAATTATACATTTTTAATAATATTTGGTTTATGTGGTATTTTTGATTTTATAATTATTGATCATTTTCCTTATTTTTCAATGGTACCTTATTTTTTCAATGTACAGAAAGTTTATATATATATATATATATTGTCTTTAATTGTTTATGGCATCAAATTTGATGGTTTTTCACATGTTTTAAATGAATTAATCGTCCGCAATATGCTGGTGAATTACTGGTATTGTATTTGATTTTCTGATGCATGCCATAGGTTCCATTTTTATTTTCAGTTTAATTGTTCAATTTAATGTCAGTGTAATATATTGATGCTAAATTTATTAATTTTATTTTATTAAATGGATATAGAGTGCCGGAGTATAAAAAAAAAACTACCTGACTCTGATTCTGTCCTTCCAAAAAAAATAAAAATAAAAATACCCCTGTCATGAATTTAGATTCATATTAGTAAATATTTTCCTACTAATTATTGATTCATAGTAACATCAGAAATTTAATCAAATCATTTACTATTTACTTTTAAGTATTTATGCAAAACGAAGAAAGAGATATTAAAAACATTTATCTAGATGCCGATCTGAATATATACTTAAGCAAAATAAATAATTGCTGTAAAAGGTTGTAAAAGGAATAATTGCTGTAATCTTTTAAAGTTCAGTCAATATTTTCACCCTACGTTATCCGTTTTCGATCATCTGATAACACCGGCAAGTTTCCCCTTCGTTTTCGGCCTGCTGGTAACGGCGGCAAATGGACCGAGCGCGACTACTAACGTTCTAAAAAATGTCGCGACTACTCTCGGGTTAAAATACATTGTACCGATAAGAAATGTTCATTTTATTTGCAATGTCTTCAAATGTGATAAAATGCATTGTAAAAAAAGCACGATTATAACAGAAAGTTGACGCTAAAAGATTTAAAAGAAACATAAGCTCCTAATTTATTGGGAATAAAAACGGCCTACAGAGGCGCTGCTCGCAGCCTTCGGTATAGAAAAAATTGTCCCTTTAATTTCCCTTAAAATAATGCTAAAGTGACATTGAAATAATTCTTTATTCTAAATGCATTTGAAAGTTTTAGATATTCAAATTCAGATAATTTTCACTTTGCCATATAAGACAGAAAACAAATGTCACAGGAAATCTGAAATTGTGCAAACGAATTCTGAATAAATTAAAAATACATGCAATGCAGAGTGCTTCCACGGACAATCCTAGAGCGAAAGTTATACCTTTTCTCTACCAGATATTTATCCGTTATTTTTAATTCAGAACTTGTTGTTGTTCTTGATTTGGCCTTTAAATTTAGAATTAGTTGGATAGTTTTTGAAGGTTTTAAACAAAGTTAAAATATTTAAAAGTTTTAATAATACTTTTACAAATATTTTAAGACCAGCATCGGCGTTAACCTGTATTTTGTTTTTAATCAAGCATTCAAAGAGTCATTCATTTGTCCGTAGATTTGCTTGAATTTGAATCTGAATGGCAACATTATCCTTTGTTTAAATCTGATTTCTATATTTATAATGGCTTAATTTTAATTTAGAACTGAATACATTATAAATGAATATGATACGCATGTTTTACGTGAAAATATGCTGAACAGATGAAATTTCAAGTAGTAAAAGTATCATTTAAGTGTCATATGTTAAAATATGTTTTTCATTAAGCCTAACATGGTGTTTAGCTACGATTGATTCGCAGACCAGAGTGGTTCGCACCGGCATGGTTATCAACAGCTTCCTGCACTCAGATTTTATTTTAAGTACTTAGCGAGATTTACTGTAGCTTAACTTAAATGTTTCACCATTACCTTAGTAAAGTTCCATAACATTCTATCTTTTTTGCCGAATTATATATTGACAACAGAAGTTACTTTTGTTTTCAAAAAGACTCCGACATAATCATTAATGAGAGTTTCTATTCCCGCTTTCCAAATATTTCATAGCTCGTGAGATAATCGACACATTTCTAACTTTATTGAAAAGAAAGAAAAATACTAATTAATGAAAACTATCGCCTATTTTATTTTTTCCCCGAGCAAGAACCAGCGGCACAAAAACCGAATACGGCCATAGCGTTCCCAACAAGTCGGAAATTATACGGCAATCGTGGCAAATAACTATTTGTACTATAAGTAGCTTTATAAGTATTCAGATTTTGGTACAATAGCTGTTGCACTCTTATACAAAAATACATAATTTAAAAAATTATTACTATTATATATATTAAAGTTTCTAAGTAAAACTGAAATAATATCCTTATTTGATACGACCTAAATGCCATGATAACCTAAAATTATTACTTATAGAATATCATTGAATAGAATTACGTAAGATAGGATTTAATAGAATAATCATCATGTCAACCTAAAATCATCACCTATAATGGGATATCTTTAAATTAATTACGTATGATTGAATTTAATAGAATAATCATTATGGCAATCTAGAATATACCTATCATGGGATATCACTGAGACACTTATGTATGATATGATTTAATAGAATGAAAAAAAGTTTTATTATTATCATTTTAAGTTTTCATTCGGTTTTCTTAAAATTTGAAATGACTCGACAAAATTTTGAAATGATTATATAAATTAAATTTCTAACAATAAAAACTACGATTATATGTGATGTGTAATTATATAATTACGAACACACCTAAAAATCACAACTCTTTTTTTAATTAAACGAGAAAGAACAAAGTTCCATATATGAGGGTATATGGAACGAATAAGTTAAGGATTTAGAGCATTAATATTTTTTTCTAGCAACGCTGAAATTCGTTGAGACATCTAAGAAACGGTCGCTAGTGTCGGTTTGTTTTTAACATCTCCGAATATTTCATAGCTCTTGACAAAAATGTGTAATTTAAGTAAAATGCAAATTTATAACTTTAATGAAATGTAATTTTCGAATATTGAATTGAAATGTTTCCTTGTTTTTTCTTTTTCTGTATGCATGGAGCGAGAGCAAACAGACAGATCGCGATAAATAACGTTCTGAACAGAGAAGGGACTACTTTCATCAGATATTAAATTTATGTTTAACAAAAAATTAAGATATTTCCTTTTGTTAACTTATTTCATTTTAGTGCCAAAATGTGGTCTTATGGTTATGAATCTTCTGTTTATTCGGTTTTATTTTTTCTGCTTAATTTGCACTAGAAAACTCATTGGTAATTATGGTATCTTTACCACTACACTGTAAAAAAAAATCTGTAAACTTACTAAAGTTTTCCTAGGAAACTGGGATTCCAAGAACTTTTTATGTAACGGCAACATGAAAAAATCCTGTAACAGAAGTTGTTACAGGAATTTTTGTTGTTATCGTTACATAAAAAGTTCTAGGAATCCCAGTTTCCTAGAAAAACTTTAGTAACTTTACAGATTTTTTTTTACAGTGTAGTTACTTTACATTTTTTATGTCATAGGTGACTTTTTATTTTCTACGCAAATATCTCGAAAGAATATTCTTCGTCTTAGGTTGTTACTAAAGTACGAGGTAATGTATTGAAATAATAGTCGATAAAATAAAAGCATAGCCACCAGTGGCAGCTGTGATTTTCATAGTAACCGTTCCTTATTGAAATAGATATTTAAAAAATATATATTCTTGAAAATTATTTAAAAATACATAAAAATTGCTACATTAAACTTTAGTTTTCTAACAGTTTCATTTGAATGCACATATGTTTCTTTTCATTGACGTGAAATTTGAAACTTTGTGTTATTTGTATATTCAGATATTATGACGTACAAGCGATAAAAAAATATGAAACCAGCTTGTCTCTAATAAATTTTTATTATAATGGTCATTTCTCTTAAATTGGTCTTATGTATTTTTTAAAACTCATTTCTCCATAAAATTTACCATAAATTTAATTATGGTCGTTCTTAAAATATAAGTATTTAAGTTTTGCTAAAGTCACTACTAAAGCCCTTATGTTAGTAACAACACATTTTAATAACTTTTATGTTGCTGCATATTGGAAACAATTTAAAGATTAAAATATATCCACTACTTATCGCAGCCTATTTAAATCATTTACATTATGCTAGATTCACATTAAAGTAAAAAAAAAAAAAAAAAAAAAAGATATTGTGCGGCCGGAGTAACTAAAAAGAAAGGTTTAAATTTCTCTATAAACAGCAAACATCTTTTTCTCTTTATAGATTTCTATACACGAACTTAACACTCACTCTCAATTTGAATTGGAAATTGCGCATCCAGTGAAAAATGTATCTACTTTAGTATGACATCTGGTTGGTAGAACAGGTATTTTCGAGAGTTTTCTTGCTTAAAAAGTAAATACTTTTTTTCGAGTCTCCTAAGGAAAAAATATAAGGACTGTATAATTTTATCAGCCTCTTATTTAAAAACGAAAGAAAAATCATGCGTCGCACATTTTATCACATAATTTTTTTTACCCATTATTCAATATTAACACATGCAGATTTCATGTACACAACGGAACATCAAAGGAAATGCTTCTAAATAAACATCTTATCACCCACTTAAAATAGCGAGAAATTCATATGACTTTAAAATAAAGATAAATTAAAATATTCTCGATATTTTAGCTATTATAAGTCGTAACGCTTACATTATTAGTCCGTTCATTCCTTATACATGTTTGAGACAAACTTTTCTCTCAATGATTAACAATTCAGCAAGTATGACCTATCGTACTCTCTATGATGGGTCGCAACTTGCATAACAGACTGTCATTTCCTTTAAGACTGCCAGAAATGGTAGTTGTCCCGGTCATGGAAGTTGACATCGGAAAATTTTAACAGCTAAATTCAATAAGTTTAAGACATCGAACATTATGTATTTTCTTCATTATCCACAAATATGTGCAAAACTAATTTTACAACAGTAATAGCATTAGCGTGAGGAAATATTTCTTACATACAAAAAGACATTTCCTTCAGATTAAAAGTGAGTAACAACGCTGAAAAGCATTTCATCCAGCAATTATCTGGGTCGCTTTGGTTACAATATAAAAGCATATTATAGACATTGATATTCCGTTTCAAATTCAATTCGTTCAATCCATTTGAACTATGATCCTTTTACGTCAACAACTCAATCTAACTGGGAACTTGTGTTATGTGCCAAAAGTTTCAAAGTGAAATTATTTTTATCTTAATCATATTGATGAAAACGAACAGTTGATTAAAAGAAAATCAAACCCAGTAAAAAAAGTCTCGACCCGGAGTCGAATCCGTGATATCTAGTTTAGCGTTCCATACCTGTACCAACTGTTGGAGACATGTCATTTTAATGAATTATGTTGCCCATTGTTGACAGGCATGGCTTAGTTTGTAATGCTGTTCAGCTGGTTTGCACAGATGTTCCAGGTATGACTTCTTGCCTCGACATTTTTTATTGTGTTGGAATTAAACAACAATTTTTCATAAACAATTACTTTCGATGAATTTCATTCTCTGCAGCCTCTCGAATCTTCACGTGCCGAGAATCTTTAATTATGGGCCTTTACTGATTTTAATAAGTAATAGTTGTCTTACGACAGATCGGGACATCTGAACTCAAGAAATTCTACGATGAAATTTTGATTTCAAATTCTGAAAGTAGGTACTGTTAGTTTTTCAAAACCTCGCAGAAGACATAGCATTTTACATATTTTTGCCTTTTTTAAAAGTTTCAAACTTTTTAAAGCTTTAAAAAAAAACTTTAATGTAACTAAATAACTATATAAACAATTTGGAATATTGATATTTAATTCTTACTTTCTTATATCTTTACAAGAAGAAAGTGGATTCGTGAAAATTTTCGAATTGCGGTTTTCAACGGATTTATACGTTTTAGAGATCGGAAATCACGAAATACATGTTTTACAAAATATCTGTCTGTGAGTCTGTTTGTGAATTTTTTGGGCGCTCTATCTCAAGAACTCATGAACGGAATTTAATAAAACTTTAGATTTAGTTAGCCCCTAATATAAATTGGTGCTGATTACTTTTAGGTGTAAATTGCCCAGCAGGTGGCGCTGCTATGCTGCATTATTCCTGATTTCCACGTCAGCTATATTTCAAGAACCAATGCATGGATTTTTAGAAAACTTCAGATTCAGTTAGTTCTTAATATAGTTTTGTGCTGCTAACTTTTTGGTGTAAATTGCCCAATAGGTGGTGCTGTTACGCTCCATTATTCATGATTATCGCAATAGCTGTATCTCAGGAACTAATGCACAAATTTTCATCAAATTTCAGATTAAGTTAGTTCCTGATATAATATTGTGCTGTTTAATTTTCGTTGTAAATCGTCCAAAAGGTGGCGCTACTAAGTTGCATTTTTCACGATTTCAGCAATCGTTCTATCTCAAAAACTAATGCACGTATTTTCACCAAACTTCAAATTCAATTAGAAGTTCCCATAAGTTGTTGCTGATTAGATTTTGGTTTAAATCGCCTAACGCTGTGTGCTGCTTTTATCAGAAAGTATTAACATGTATGAGATAGAAGAAAGTTTTGGGATTGCCACATTCGACTAGTTATTTAGGTGTAGTAGAAGTTTGTCTGTTATTTTCAAATTTTTCTGTTACACACAAATTTCACTTTGCGGGCGCTCAGCAAGGGCTTTGAAGGGCTCCAGAGCAGTGGCGTGGCGTGAAAATTTTCGGTGGTCATCGCAATTATTTAAGTTTGTGGTGAAAAATTATTAACTCTAAAATTCAATGGTTGAATGTTCAAAAAAGAAACTTTAAATCTTACCTTCACTTATACATTAACTCCAAATGTTCTGCTAAAACTGGATCGTAGAGTTTTAAAAGCTTATTAAGAGTTTTAAAATATTGCTTGGTCATCGCCGCATCCAGCGATGACCGGACGCCACGCCACTGCTCCAGAGGTACCTATCGTCACGGAAGTGCAAAAGGATTGTTGATAAGTATTTTCGGAAAACGTTGTCGGTTGTTACCCGAGATATTAATTATTAAAGACACGGACGGTTTGGACGAAAATGACGATTCGAGCTGCGTAGTGTATGCACCATCGGCTTTTAAAGCCTATGTAACAACATATACTGATATATTTGTGTAATGCAATACCCAATAGTAGTAGTATGAAAGCAATAAACTTCAATTTCTAAAAAACAGGCTAAATTAATTAGAATAGATCACGTAATTACTTTGTGATTCGCAACTAGTTTGCATTGAGTTGCGCACTCAATGCGCCACCCTTGTCTTTAAACGTTCTTATTCCTTTAGCAATGTTTTTTTTTTTTTTTTTTTTTTTTTTTTTACGTTTACTAATTAATACATTTCTTGTACGGAACGCTCTGTGCGCGAGTAATACACGCACTTAATCGATTATTTTTTAAATTGTTTTAAAAATGTATTACGTAACATTAAACCATTGAAATAAGAAATTCCAGAAATATACAATAACACAGCGTATATAAAGCGAACTTTTTAATCTTAAACAATCTCTCTGTTCTAAAAAAAAGTAACTACCGCTGTCACTACCGCTGGTTTTGAATTTTTTGTGACCGGAGGTCTTTCTTCGTTAAAATAAAGAAAAATAATGCATACAAAAATATGAAAATCGGTTGTATTATACAGAAATGTTTGATAAACACGCTGATGCAGACAGTTTTCAAAACGAAGAATTATTTTAAGGGATATTTAATGCTAAAGTTGGACAAAATCGTTCCACTAAAAAAGTTTTATAGGAGCAAAAACTATACATCGGAATTTAATAATGTTTAGATCATTTTATACGTTATAATTTCCCGGTGTGCAGAATTCATTTATTTTTTTTATTTGATTCATTTTTCGAGGTTACATTTCTATTTTAAATTCAAATTTTCAGCATTTCAAGAGATATTTTTTACTTATTTTAGAAAATTGTACTAATTAAACCTGTAGCCAACTGCATAAACAACGGAAACAATAATGTTTGCTTCAAATTAAAAATTTATTTACACGTGACTATTATAAACAGAAAAGATACTTTCAAATTCAAATTAAATAATTGCTTATAAAAAGCAGTAACTTATTGAAAATTACTTCATAGAAACTATATTTACACGTGAAGTTTAACAGAGAAATGATATTGTAAAATAATAAATTCATTAACATGCGTTATAAGTCTTAAACAGGAGAAAATACGTCACATTTACGTCACATTACACTTATTATGTAAAATGAATAAAAAATAATATTGCAAAACAGTTTAAATTTAAAAATTGCGCGAGAGATTCATTTGATATTTCGAGATGATGTTTTCCACTATTTTTGCTGGGACAGCCCAAATAGTATTTCATTTCTAACAAAAGTATTTTCACGTGAATATTAAAAAGAGAAAGAGAAGTTTGGTGACAATTACGTCAGAAAGAACTTTCTTTTCACTTTGTTAAAAAATACCGGGACACAAAGACTCTGTTTACTTAATTCATTTTATATTAGCTTATTTTGAAATGTTTAATGATTTTATTTAATCAAAGACGAAAACAGCCATTGTATCTTTTAACAGCACCTGATTTTTCCTTAAAATTCCCCAATCAAAGAGAAATGAATAGAAACCCGTTTATAGGGAGATCGCCACTGTTTTTACATTTATAATTCAATCTTTTTAAATCTTTTTAAAGCCAATCAAATTAGCGTGCTTTAAAAAAATGCTGTGTATAAACGGGGGTTGGCGAGCGTAGCTCGTAGGGGTCCAAGCCCCCTAGTGTTATACAACAACGTATCTAATTCATTTTTTAATTCTTCTGATATCTAAGATATTACAGAGAAGTCATTTTATTCGCTTCATGCTTTTTTATATTTTTCAATTTTTAAGACAAATAATTAATTGAGTATGAAAGATTAATTCAGCATGATTCATTTGTCTTTGTTTTTAGGTATCGAAGTTTTCTTTTTAAAAGATAACTTCTGTGACGATAGCAATGTGTCTGTAATGATAGTGGTGTATTTCACGCGTGCAATATACACGTATTTTTCAAATGTAACTGCCTGTTTTTATTATTTCCGTAACATTTTACAGACAAATTAATAAAATAAAAAATTAATAAGTCAACGTGAAAAACAGCGAAACTGTTTGTTTCTCTAACTCGCAAATCTGATGTCTCTGAAAGAATGAACTTAGTTATAAAATAAAAACAAACTGACTTAGATTTCTTACTTTATTGTACTTTCTTTATATTTAACTTCGTAGATTTTAAAAGTACATGCGATTTCTTTAATTGAAATTACTACGCAGTGGAATGTTGGATATCCGGTCATATAAAAACTTTAAAATCTTCATATATAAAGCCTTTTTAAGCGTCAGTTTTTAACTTTCTCCATCTTTTGTACTAATGAGTGTAGTCAGGTTTTTATCAGACATCCCTCTATGATATATTACTTGTACGTAATTTATTATTTCTAATACATATATATGTTTGACTATTTAAGGTACAGAAGTTTATTTTAGAAATCTATGTGTTTGATTTCCATCCTTTCACGTTTCAAAAGTTATCGACATATATATTAAACTGCCAGTTATCAGAGGACATTGTAAATAATTCAGGATTCGTACATTCGAAGAACTTTCGAGCACACTATACCAGAATTTTTGTAAAGTGATATTTGCCTTATTTAATGAAAAGAAATTCTGTCTTCAGGTATAGCGAGCAGTAATTTACGAAATTTCTGGTACTAAAACACCTAAAATCCCCTGAATCCATTGATGCATTTGAACTCTGGAATTGCTTTTATCGTTGCAATTCTCATAGTGTACATTTCATGAATGTGTTTATTTATTTGCCTGATGCTCCTAATTTTATATTATGGCTGGTCTGTGCAATTTGAGTAAAATATCTAAATGACTATAAATTTTATATTTGTATAGATGGTCGAAAATTTTTTATATTGAAAAACAACGGGATACTTGGTACAAATATATGGAATATATGTAATGATTGTGTAATTCTAACCAAGCACTGTTAGGGTTTACTTTGTTTGTTTTTAAATACAAATTAAACTCAATTCAATCCGACCAACCTTATTGAATCAGTAAAAGAGACAAAAATGTTGTTTTACATTGCAGTTCACAGGAATGTTAAAATCATTTCTTTTATTTACTTCGAGTGTTACATTGTATAAATTCTTATTATTGTCAGTTATATCTATTTATCGTGTATATTTTTCCCTATTTTGCCTTCGAGCAATAATCAAAATTTAATAAATCATAAAATATGTAAGAAAATATATTAAATATTCTTCATTAAATAAGATTAAAACTATATTTGTACAAGAATATCTGTATTCTACATTTATTCGTTCGGCAAGTTCTCTGTGAACGAATTTCAGTATTTCGCAGTTGCAATGTTACACAAACGTCTACCCTGTCTCTCAGAAGTTGAAATGCTCCTAAAACTTTACAATGGATTCTATTTTATTAAAAATATTGTAACAATTATTTCAGTGTAACTGGCCTTAATGTAGTAATATTGAGAAAAAGTAGCAACCGTTATTTGTTAACATAATTACATATTGTTAGTTTACTGTTGTTAGAAAATGTCGTATTTTTACCTATAATTAGCTGTGAACTCCCAAATACTCGAGATGCTAATTATGTTTTGAGATAATTTTATTGAAATTCCGAATTTATTTTGGTTAAACATCCGTTCGTTTGCCGGTAATACAAAAGGTAATAATTACTTTCAAAACTTTTAACTACTTGTTATTAGTTTTTTTGTTAAAAATTTCACTTTTTAAGCAAAAAAACAACAAAAAAAACTTATTTAAAAATATAAAATTTATCTAAAAGCATAGTAGTAAAACTTATTTTTCCTTCGTTAGATTTACCTTAAATTGCAAATCAATTTGAGATCTATTATAGTTAGCTAAATTTGTGTTATTACATATTCATTAGTATAGATACAGCAGAGCATCGATTATCGGAACTCTAATTAACCGAACTTCCAATTATCCGAACAGCCTATTTCTCTCAAAAAAAATTTAACCGAACTTCCATTTATCCGAACAGCCTATTTCTCTCAATTTTTTAAAATGATGATGAGATTTAAGATGATTGTGGATGAGGTTTAAGATTTAAAATAAATCGAAGAAAGGAAAACGAATGCTCAGAAAATGACCCAGGTCCGACACATAACGAAGCCTTTGAATGTTTGGAAACAGCTATGAAATGGCTCGAACGGCAGAAGAGCTCTGATCCTATTCAACTAACGTATTTAAGAAGAATTTGAGATATGGCAGCATTGGAAAGAACGTCTTCTTTGAAGCAAGCAACAATCAAAAGCGTTTTTGCTTAAATTTTAATCTCTGGAGTTCAGAAAATGATAAAAAGAAAATTTCAAATGATAAAAAAGTGAAAAAAAAAAAAACACATTTTTTAAACACGCTAGCACTAATCGGTGCTGCCTGTCCTAAGTCTGAATAAAGTATGAAGGTTTTAGTATAGTCAGGAACTTCCCTTAAATTGTCTGTCCATTTATCCGAACTTTTGCTTATCCGAATTATAGTCGGTCCCGACTTGTTCGGATAATCGGCGATCTACTGTATTGTTATAAGTCTTTTGAGTCGTCTTTCATGACGACTTTTGCTTAATGCATATTTAGAAATAACCACTCAAACTTTAACCACTCACTCGATTTTATATAAAAAAAAAGGGAAACTTAAAAAAGTATTTTGTCATTTCATTTTTCTGGTATATCTAAGAATCTTTATTTTATAATGATTTAAATAAATATGTTTACTTCGTGATTTTTGCCTAAAATATAAATTAAATCTCTATTATAATTGATTTGAATTGGCATGAATAAAATCATTTATTTTTCTAATAGCACAGGTAGATGAGAGTGGTGGAACATGCTAGTGCCATATTTCAGTTTTATTTTAAACATTGCAGACGGTGCATTGGTCATAACTTTTAAAATTTTATACAATATCATAAAACCAAAAACCTTAAAAAAAAATTATAAAGTTGTGTATTATGGCGCATAAGGAACTTTCCAGCGGATTTTTAAAAGACATTACTGGACAGGTATGAGAAAAAATTATATCAGACAATACCAAAGCTTGTCCTGATTGCAACAGATATAAAGCCTCAAATAAAAAAAAACAGCTGGACTGCTGCAAACTCCAATTGATGCTCAAATATTGAAAAAAATTTATATAAATTTGTTTGGACCTCTCCCCGAAGGCAAACAGAAAAATAATGGATATATGTTGTTGAGGATTGTGGAACACGGTGGGTGGAGATGCTCGCATTATCACAGGTACCGCTAGTGAATGTGCATTAACACTACTTAATGAAATATGTTTACGTTATGGTTTATCTTAGAGAATACTTAGTGGTAATGGACCTCAGTTTGTGAGCGGTTTCATGCAGCAGGTATGTCATCTGTTGGACATTAAGCAAAGACTATTACCCGTTTAATATTCTCAAGCGAACCCTTTTCAGCTTAAAAATCGAGATTTAAAACTTCGACATGTCATTTTAGTAGGAGATGACCATGACACCTGGGAAGGAAGCTTATTATCTATTACGTTTGCAGTGTATTAAGAAAAGTGTGGGACTATAGGTCAAATTGTCGCGTATTTCCAGTTTGCGCGCAAGACCCTTGCACTCGATAATGTTAAGGATGATTTAAGGACTGAGCTAAATAACGATAATTTTTTTCTTGAAATTAGCCCGTACCTTAAACATTTTACACATTTTTTTTTAAACCTAGAGTACACGAGCTAGTCGAAGAAAAGTAAGATAAACGCAAATCCTATGCTGATAAGAAAAGTCGACCAGGTCCAAATTACAGTCATGGAGATCAGGTCTGACAAGGAGAGGGCCAACCTTGTTAATCACAGATTTTGATTATTTTAATATATGTTGTAGGGTAGAGACCCCTTAGTGTGAGGTTCAACGGATTTTATTCAACGCTCCTTAATTCTTGAGAAACCGAGGGGGGTGGGTCTAATAATAGTACACAAATTAAGTACTTACATTGCAACCGCAATGATAAGTTGGTCGTAGGTTAGTTGGTACGGCGTTTGCTGCATGATCTGCGGGCCAGGGAATCGGTACCCAAACGCGCTACATTTGTTTTTCTCTTTTTTTGTTTTATAAATATACTTGTAATTATAATTTAATAATTTCAATTACAAATTTTAATATCATACATTAATTATAATTAAATTTTCTTATACCCATATTTCAGGCATTATAGTAGCCATTAGTATAGACACTTTTTCACATTTGTTTAACAATAATATATAAAGACTCATGATACTTAATTTTCAATTAAAAAAATCTTTTATCTTTCTTTTTGTACATATTAAAATCGAAATTTATAATTTACATTCTCTTTTTTATTTTTCTTAAAAACAAAAAACACATTTCTTTATTTAAAAAGACCATATATTCCGCTATATCGTTAAAACTATGCTATTTACCAATATATACTGCATTGTCCAATACTCTTTGTCACTTCTCTGAAAAAACGTTTTCGTCCCTTCTAGGACTTCATCAGTTTCAAATGGCGGCTCGCAGTTTCGCTTTTGACCTTTTAACTTCTCTCTCTTTCCTCTTTTTCCGTCTTCTCCCTTTTCACTTTCCCCTTCTTTCGAGCATTTTTAGCTAACGGGAGTCAACATTTGCATGCGCCACATCGTTGCATATATTTTGTCTGTCGAGGTTAATCTCTATAGCCTCTCTCATCAGAGTATTGTGGGGGTTATCATACGTAGCTATTTTTTCTATTTTAATTGATTAAGGTATTATGGGGTTTTTTAAATTTGTTCTTGAGAGGGCTGTTGCTTGATTATTATATTTTAAGTCGCGGATATGCTCCTTATATCTTTCGCTTATTTTTCGCTTGGTCATCCCGATGTATGTAATTTCCTTATTTTCTATATATGAGGCTTTAATTTTATATACTCCTGCCGTCTGTAATTCTTCGTATCTTTCAGATTCATTTCGTATCGTTTTAAATAGGGAGGGGTTGGGTGTGATTGGGACTATCTTTCAAAGTTTATTTATTTCGCGTTTTATTTTTAGTGCTATCCCGTACGCGATAATAAAACGCGAAATAAGTAATTTTCACCGAAATGTTTGTTATCAAGTTATTAATAAATGCATATAAATTTATTAACTTATTCTTCGATATAAGGCAAATACAGTGACCTCTCACTTATGCGCCTCTCAGTTTTACGCGTCTCACAGTTATTCGCGAATTTCGTAAGGTCTCGTCACGAGGAATAGGAAAATAATGCTATACATCTCTCACTGATAAGCGGAACTTTGAATTGTCTCTCTCAGTTATACGCGAAAATAAAACGCATTTCACAAACTATGAATTACATTCGAAAGTTTTTCTTTTTTATCTATAAAAATTTTTCTGCAGGTGTCAAGGTCAAAAGACCTTTCCGCGGCGCCTGAAAGGATGGATAGGTTGTTACAATTAGACATTTCACCCTCTCCCCTCAGTTCTAATGGTTTCTTCTTTTCTTTTTTTCTCTTTTATTTTTATCAATCTACTCGCGTGTTTCTTTCCTTCTTTGCTATTACGGTAGCACCTGGATTTTATTTTTGTTTTCTTTGTGCAATAAAAATGGGTAAAAGAAAGTTAACAGTATCGTTCAAAATGGAGATTATACAAGCAGCAGAAAATGATCCTAAACTGTCAAAAATAAGTTTAATTCGAAAATTCGATTTGCCAGAATCAACGTTCAGAGGGATTTTAAAGAACAATAAAAAAAATGAACAGTGAGTATTCTACACAAGCGAAGAAACAAACAAGAATTCAGAAAGGAAAATTTGAGATTTTGAAACCACTTTAATTCAGTGGTTTAGAGAAATGAGAGCTTCTAATTTACCCATTAGTGGTGAGTTATTCAAAGAAAAGGCACTCACTTTGTCAACAAAATTGGGAATCGAAAATTTTTCTGCTTCTTGGGGATGGCTAGAAAAACTTGAGAAAAGACACGGTTTAACAAATCATTGCCTGAGTGGTGAAAGAGCAGCTGTTTCAGATTCAACTGTTAATGAATGGATTGCAGATCTTCCAAATTTAATTCAAAACTTTGATGTTAAGAATATTTTTAACTGCGACGAAACAGGTTTATTTTACCGTCTTTTACCAAACAAAACCCTGGATTTTATGGGAGAAACATGTCATGGTGGCAAACACAGCAAAGAAAGAGTGTCTGTGCTTTTATGTTGCAATGCGGACTGATCAGAAAAGTTACCGCCAATAGTGATTGGTAAATCGAAGAAACCACAGTGTTTAAAAAATGTGAAGAAATTGCCATGTTCTTATGCAAGTAGCATCAAAGCTTGGATGACATCGAAAATTTTTTTAGACTTTTTCAAAGAATTTGATATGAAGATGGCAAAAAAAGAAAGAAACGTTCTGCTATTTATGGACCAGTGTCCCGCCCATACTCCAGATCTCCCATTGCTGACACATACACGAGTTATATTTTTCCCTGTAAATTGTACTAGCAGACTTCAGCCATTAGATCTCGGTATAATAAGGTCAGTTAAAGCGCAATATAGGAAAGATTTGGTGAGAAGAACGTTCATATCACTAGAGCAGAAAAAGGAATTCAAGAAAATTTGGATTCTGGATGCTATGCATATGTTGGTTTCCTCTTGGAATAACGTAACAGCCACAACAATTTCTAACTGCTTTAGAAAAGCGGGCTTTTTTCCTTCAAATGATGCTGAAAATATTCCATTACAGTAAAATGAAAACGCCAGCAATGATTTTAACGTAGACGTGGAAGAATGGAACAGCATAAGCCTAGATTCTTTCTTTACAAGATTTCGTCAATGTTGATGAAAACTTAACATCAACGGCAATAAGAGATATTGAAACTGTTTTTGATGACGTGAATGCTGAAAAAGAAGTAGAAGAGGATGATAATGATGAAACTGATACTGTGATTGTCCCATCTTATGCTGCTGCTTTAGGAGCCCTGGACACTTTGAGATGTTACCTTCAAAATGCTGATGTAGCATCAAATACAATGACGCACTTTAATGCATTAGAAAACGTCGTTGTACAAGCACGACCTAAGCAAAAACAAACGACCATTGATGACTTCTTTAAAGAGGACTAATTAGCATTTTTTTTTTCTTTTGTAAGTACTATATCTCTTTCTACGTAAAATTAAATTTTACGTTTATTGTATTTTTTTAAACTAATTTTTATAGTGAAAGTGTAAGAATTTTTTTTTTAAAGTACGATATACTAATATTAAACCTTTTTTATTTTATAAAATGTTATTAATCATAATTCTTATATTGCAAAATGCTTTTTTTCCCCATAATGTGTATAAAAAAATACTACATCAACATTCTCTCAGTTATGCGCGGCTCTCAGTTATGCGCGATTTTAAATCAATTCCTTCAAACGCGTATAAGTGAGAGGTGACTGTAAGTGCAATATTGACTAAATGTTAGATATAAATTGATTATTTACTACACATACATATTTAGCCGATTGAAAAATATTCTATACAATGCTTTCAATCAAACATTTAATATCGACACAGAAATTCATTAATTCTTTCAAAAACTGTAGCTTCATATTTGGAAAATAAAATTGAAGAGAAATATAAATCAAAATAAGGAAAAATCATTTAATATTATGTAGTAACTGCTTTTCTGAAATAAATAGCAGTTCGTTTAAAATACATCATATATCTTCAAGAAATTAACGTCCGAAAACTTTTATTATGCTCTACTTTTCTGAAAAATTGGATAAAAAATGATTAATATGCGTTACACAAAATCGATATTTCGATAGTAGAACATATTACTGAGATATAAAGATATTATATTTTTCTTAGATAATGAATTGCTCCTAAATTATGGTCGATGGATTTTGTGACTTACCCGAGAAAAAGCATATAATTAAAAATTATAAGACAAAATAATTAAAATAAATAAATAGATAATTTTTTATATAATTAATTCACTTTAAATTTAACCATATATCTGAGAATACGAAAATTGTCATACTTGCAACTAAATAATTTTTCATATGGTGCATTTTTTTTAAATAAATTTAGAAAATGTATTGTTGAAATGTATAAAATTTTCACCAACCTGCTGTCTGTTCCTCCAATTCTCAACGCATTTAGTTTTGCTTGGTAATTCTTCAAATGATCTACACAGAGAAGTTCATGACATTTTCATTCGCTTCTTGGGTAACTAATGCAGGTAATAATATGTAAACAACATTTGGTTTTATAACCAGAAGCTTTCGATAACGTTTATCGTGTCTTTTAGATTCCCAACAGTTTTGACGCTGTCTAAGGTTTATTTTTGCCATGACTTGTAAAACGTATATACTGATATATTTTTAAAAATTTATCGATAAAATTATAGTTTTAGAAGTCTTATGTATGAAAATTGTCTAATAATTTTTCCTCTAGTGTCCAAATGAAGGTGCTCCGTCCTGCACTATAATAAAATACATATGTACTGATTTATGTATATATACATAAATTAATGTACTGATTTATCGTATGAAAACGATAGCAGAAAATATATAAGTTGAAACTTGCCATTATATTCTCGTTTTCCTAATTAATTGGTTTTATGGAAAATAATATGTTACATAGCATATAAGTTCCGAATTAGAATTTATAGATGTTTTACGATATTATCTTTGAAGTAGATAATGTACTATTTTTTGAATCTAATAAATTTATTTTATGACTTGCAAAAACGAACGATGTTAAAAATAAATAAAAAGATAAATATTACAAGTAAAAAAACAATAACTATTAACAATATTATTTTTTAACTAGGGTCGTATTCTGAACACCTGCATCATGTAAATACTTCCACTTATATTAAAGATCCGTAATTCAAGCAATAGTTATCGAATGTTATATAGAGGGTAAATTACTATTATTTTTCTGTTGGAAGTTTGAAAGATCAGAATATGGCCTTATTATTAACTATTGAATGTAGTACTATTGACTGTATTACTATTAATTATTAGCCATTAACTATATTACAATTAAGTATATTATATTAACTATAATACCCTTCGCAACTAAATTATCAAAATAAGCAAATTAGCATATTTCTGTCTTAATTGGAGGCTAAATAATTAAAAAGAAAAGATAAAAGTTAAGATGCTTCGGTAGAGCTTGTGTGGGAGCTGAATGATTAAGACATGCTAAAAAAGTTTAAAGACATCTGATCAAATATTTATACATGAAAACATGAGGTTTATTTTCAAACGTCTTTGTATTATCTTCGATGTTGACGAATAAAAATGGAAGAAAGATAACCGAAATAAATGCAGATTTGTATTCCGTATTTTGAAATAATTTTTATCACGAAAATATTATAGCTCCTGTAATATATATCATTTTTTACAGGCCTGCCTAACTTTTCAGTAAAGGGTGATGAACCTCAAATAGTCACCTACAATCGAGGGCGACATTTTATATTTTATTAGCTCACCGTAACAGTGTTATCTTGCTAAAGTTGTGTCAGCGGCACACGAATGCATCACATTATCCCATAAACAAAATCAATAACAGAGTTTTTTTTTTTTTTTTTTTTTTAAACTAATATAGACATTTTAATTCTTTAAACAAGAGAATTGATTAACAAAACGATTTAATTTAAACTTTTCCACGGATGTATTTTAAAAAAGTATGTATTACTTGTAATTTTAGAAATTTTAAAGTTTTGGCGACGGAGACATCTGAAAATTAGAAAAATATGAAATGAGGACTAAGATTGGAAAACGCCGGAAGTCCAAAAGAGGAAATTTTTCAAAAGAGCGAAAAAAGGAAGGTAAAAGCACATTATTTGTCACGTTTGATGTAAAATTTCCAACTTGTTTGAACTATTACTACTAGGGTTAGCACTTCAAACGTTCTGCAGTTTGTTAAAACATTTTTTTCGTAAAAAAAAGGTTTTGATTTTTTGGTACTTTCAGCGTTTCCATTCTTAGTCCTCAAATATCTCACGAACTATTGGACTTAGAAGAATTTTCTTGGTGCGATTCGAATCGGAATACAAAATTACATAATCATTTGATATCATATCTAATTTTAATTGAGTTTTTGAAAAGTCTGTTACCTTTTTCACAACCCTGGGTGTGGAATTTTAGAAAATAATTTCTTAGCATTCGCCTAAGTCATAAGAACTATTTTCTCCCCACTTATCATGTTTCTAGGTTAAGTAGTTTGGACTATGCGTTGATTATCTTCCCAATCAGGACAATTTTATCTATATATATTATTATTCCAACAAACTTTATTTTGGTCTATTTTCCTCTCTTATTTGTTTATATTATATTATTAATATATTGCGTATATATAAATAATAATAATAATGATAGTTTTAACCTTATTTTTTCAGATAGCATATGGGTAAAAATGAAAAATGTACGAAATACTACCAAAATAGTAAGAATAGTACAGAATAAATTTTTTCACAATATTTCTATCAAAATAAGCTTTGTGAAGAATTAAGCATGTGTTTCTAGGAGTTCCAACTGGAAATGAAATTCGGTTTACAATTTATTTTCTACTACATGTTGTAGAACAAATTTATTGAATGAGAATTTGTTTTTCTATCTTCCACTTTCAATTTGTTTATTTAAGTGCGTCTTTGCTTTCTAAATTTCATTCTTAATTGAAAATTTAATCTAAGCTGAGGGTAAGTATTAGTTTTTCAAGTTAAAGGAAATAACTTATTAATAGAAACAAATATATATATATATATATATGTGTGTGTGTGTGTGTGTGTTACAATATTAAATTTTCCTTCGCGATTTCCCTGTATTATTGTAAATTACTACTCTATATTCACTAAATCCTTATTCTTAAAAAAACTCTATCATTAATTCTGTTAAATTCCTTTTAATTTAATGTCTCACTTGTCTAATTCACTTAATAATTACGCTTTTAGTATTCTTAAATTAAATGTTCCATTTCCGAACTTTCACGTATTTGAATGTTCTATGGAAGCCATTTTATCACAACCGAGATTTCCTTTCCCGCTCTTAATTCCTAGGTTTCTTTTTTACTTTCTTATTCATCTGCTGCTCTGTCCGCTTTCTTTTCATGGCGTGATATCTTTACGTCTTAATTGGTTTATAGCGTGTACTACGTTAGTTTAGTACTCCTACGCTTAGGAAGTAAAAAACAATTACACATGATTCTCCGGCAGAATTTGCTGAGTTTTCAAAGTGTAAACTGCCCCCTGGCTGTGTGTCTGTCACTATGTAGTTCGTTATAAAGATTTACCTTTTTATGTAATCAACATGATTACTAACGATTATAGATGTAAAATACATCGAACTTATCGATGGCACTGCATCGTATTTTTTGTGAGAACTGTCGCCCGATGTTATTAAATAAAAACCTGTGAACAGAAATGCTTTCGTTCCTTGTCTCGTGGAAAAATTCCCATTCTTCATATCCATTGCTTTTACCATTAGCCACTCGACTGAAACATACACCATATACACTAATATACACTAATACAAACCATAAATGCTACACCATATAATGTAACAAAAGGTTATATCTAGCACGGCTAAAACAGTTATGTAACAGAAATCGTTACATACAAGCAAGGTAGGATTATGCTAAATTCGTATTCTTCATCTACCGGGTGATTATAATTAAAGTTACGATTTCAAAAGTAGATAATTTTAAAACTGCTGGTCAGAATGACTTGATATTTTAGCAGAACAATCGTGAGGCAATGAAATTTTGTTTGGCAAAGGAAAAAAATAGTTCCAAAATGTGCCGATAGATGGCGTTGTCAGCGTAATGTCAGGGGGAAAGACCAAAAATGTAATCGTTAAACACAGGAATGTTGTTAGTCAAAAGAAAAAAATAGAGTTCAGGGGTTTACTAAAAATTTATTAGCGAAAAGACAAGACTCCGTGTTTACAGCGACAACAGCGATAATGACAAAAAAAAAAAAAAAAAAGAGCTGCATGGAACAAACACCTTACTGATGATTAAAACATAAGTTGTTCGATATGCCCTCCGCCTTGTTCCGCTAGTAATTGGAAGCGCTAAACGGCATGCTCCACAACAGATCAGAGGGTATCTGTACTGATGCAATGGGTGTGATGTGTGATGCTTGCCTTCAAATCGGCTAGATTCTGAATCCGCCTGTTGTAAACAACACTCTTCAGGTACCCTCAAAGCCAGAAACCACACAGGTTTAAGTCGGGGGAACGTGGCGGCCACGTTGTTGGAAAATGGCGGCTTATGATACTATCATCTCTGAAATTAGAACTCAGTAGCTGCTTCACAGGAGTAGCCATAGGAGTAGTATACGGAGAGCCATCTTGCATGAATATTGTGCGATCCACACACTGACGCTGCTGAAGTGCCGGGAGGACATGGTTATGCAAAAGTGCTTCACACCACTTGCTAGTAACGGTGAAGGTAACGGAACCCGCAGGTGTGATCTCCTCGAAGAAAAACGGACCGACGATAAACGCTGCCGTTATTCCGCACCACACAGACTGAAGAGGTAATGGCTGTAGCTGGGACGGATTCTCGGTCTCCCATATGCTGCAATTTTGCGAATTTACAGAACTTTGCAAACGAAAGTGGGCTTCGTCAGACCGCAGAATGTTCCATGGTCATCCGTTGCCCACTTCCATCCGGACAAGAAATTGTAGTGCAAAAGATTGACGTGCTTCCAGGTCAGCGGGTCCTGCACATGAGTTATCTTGTACGGATAACAGCGCAAGATGCTCCGTAGAACTTTACGCACCGTGCTGCTCGGCATATCCAGTATTCGGCCAATTCTCCGTGCACTGCTGATTCCAGCCTCACTCTGAGTCTGTTCTTGTAATGCTGTAGCCACATCTTCCATGGCCGTAGTCGAAACTGGTTTCCTTCCTCTATCCCGTTCAACGTTAAATGAACCGGTCTCTTCGAATTTAGTAATCATTTTTCACAGACCATTTATGCTTATTGGACCCCTGTTTATGGATTTTAATGTCCGAAACTTCCTAATACATGTAAGTGCACAGTCATCGTTCTTATAAAAAAGCATCAAGAATAGAGCGCGATCCTTCATAGTCAGAGTCATGATGAAGCATTCGGGCAAAGAGGCTCTGCATTTTTATGGCAGCTATGTCTGCGGTGCGTATCTCACGTATTAGTAATTTTCATATCTCCAGATAATGTGAACCCGACAGCGCCATCTATCGGCACATTTTGGAACTGATATTTTCCCTTCGCCAAACAAAATTTCATTGCCTCAGGATTGTTCTGCTCAAAATCAAGTCATTCTGATCAGTAGTTTTAAAATTATCGATTTTTGAAATCGTAACTTTAATTATAATCACCCGGTACATCTCTACTAGATTGACGAAATTATTTCCAGTAGCCTTATTTCCTTTACATATATGCCAAATCCTGTTTCTTTTGATATAGAAATGTGTCTCGAAAAAAATCATAAAAAACATACATAGTTTTAAAGTTGAAGGATACAGATTAAAAAAAAATATATATCAAAATATCTATTTTTAGTCCCAGTTTATCATTATCATTATTATTATTGTTGTTGTATTGAGAACTAACAAAAACAGTGACATACTTAAACTTCTCACCGTCGCGATCCGATAAATACGTTCACTAAGCTATAGGTTTCACTGCAATGGAAGAATTATTTGAATTAATATAATTATACAGATATAATCCAGTTTTAAAAAATAAGGTTACGATTAATACTCTCAAGGGTTATATACCTATACTTAATAAAAAAAAAAATTTTACTTAATAAAAAATCTTTTTTAATCATTAAAAACAAAACTGCAGAGAAAACAACATTAAAATTTTGCCCTTTTGCTCGGCGGTCAGGGGGTTAAGAAGAAAACACAGAAAAAAATAAAATAAAAATATTAATTTCCCAATGAGATATTTTAAATAATCGAATGCATCAAACGGTCATAGACTTCTCATTAGTGAGGGGAATTCGGAAGCTGAGTGACGACCAGCCTTAAGAAATGACAGACGAGATTATTATCAATAATGTTTTTGTAAATACGAACTTTCACTTCTAATTTTAATTTTCCATAGGTTGTTGTTAACGCCGAGGAAGTATTACATATGAAATTTTATGACAGCTTTTGTTCTTCAAAAATGTATTATAACACCAGCAGTATATCTAGCAGTCAGTAGTAGATAAGCGATGTAGGTAAATTTATATGCATAGTTGGAATTCATACTGAAAACGTGAAAAGAAGCAGTCTTATTAGCCGAAGTATTGATTTAAGATAAACATTAGACTTGATTGTTCTATGTGGATTATTAACAAAATGTGAACCAAATTATTTCGTTTAAAATAAAGAAAATTTAAAGTTTCAAACAGTCAATTTACTAAATGAACTAGATTAAAACTGAAAATCACAAATTCAGAATTGAAATAACTGTTTCACCTCATTAAATGGAAATGTTGAATAAGGGGAAAACTATAGAAAATAGCTAAATTAAGAAATTTGAAAGAATTAAAATTTTACTTAAAGCAAAGCTGTGGTTTATTTTGGGCTACCATATGTAACATGATTCAGAAAATGTTTATTGTTTCTATTTTTTTAATCATTAGAATAAGTTTTATCCGAAGAAAACATGCGGTTTATTTTCGTAAAACATATGTAATAGGGTGGAGTGAAAATGAATATTTTTTTTTTTTAATTTTTTCTTCGGATATGTCTAAAAAGTTGCCTTTCGGCACACTGAATACAAGGTTAAATTTTCAATTCATTTGGAATTCATCTTTAGGGCTCTACCAGCTCTTAAATATTATCCTTTTTTATACATGAAAAACCAAGATTTGACTATGTAGTGTAAATTATTCAAATTATTATTATTATTATTATTATTATTTTACGAATTTTTTGCTTTCAATAAAATAACTCATAAAACTGGCTACTTAAAGTATTACTTGTGATCAAATAAGTGTCGTCATGTTTTAAAATCTTAAACGGTAAAGATGACTCTAAAATGTGAATTGTATTGTCGAAAAGAAGATAAAGAAAGTGCACAATAACTAAATATACAGTTCATTTTCATTTTTCGAATATACATAAAAGATAATTCTCTGAATACATAGGAAAGACAGTTTTCTGAATATAAAGTAATATAATAAAAAGAATAAATACGATGTACTGTAAAACGATCTTTTATTTACCGTTATTTTATATTGGCCTTTGGTATCAAATCTAAACATTATTTTTCGTGATTAAGATTTTTGCTTGTATATATCCGTCCTTTTCTTCTACTCCTACAGCTACTAATGATGATTCAGTAACTAATTTCACGCATCTTTCAACTGCTTTAATATGACACGGAAACTTGGAGAATTGAAGAGATTGGACACGGTCGTTTTATGAGAGCTTTCAGCTTCTCTGGTGATAATCTATTAAGAATCGGGGGTGATCTGATTTCACATTCTTGCCAGTCAATATAGTCTGTATAGCACTGAGGTTCAATATTAGAATATGAAACTTCCTTATTGTTGAACATTCCATTTCCCTTGCCTTTAATATTCTTTGGAAGCCATGTTCTCAAACATGTTTCTTTCACCAGTTATCATTCCTAATAAAATTTGTTCTGGATGACAGAAGTATGCATTTCGTTGAATGGCGGAATCGACAATCTTCTTTTAATTTTCTCTCAAATAACGGGACAACTTAATTGTTTAAAAAACATTTTGAGCTCCACTTTTACACGAGGAATCTTCCTTAAGTGAAACCACATAGGCGCATATGCTTTGCTTACAAATTCAGCCATAATATTCAGATTTTAGAAAAGATTCTGACTTCTTGGCAGTTGTCAACCATCCAGAGTGAGACATTTTTCTTGGATTATGATTTACCACATTTAATTATCATTGGCCATGTGAAACTGCTTGATGCATGTCGTAAAAATAATTTTGAGCTGTACTTAACTCTCCAGAGTTAATTTCTGGGAGACAAGAGCAGATATTGTTTAATTTTATAACTGTCTGTTGTTCACATTTATCCAACGATTGTCCAATAGTAACAGAAAAGGCTCATGGACCTGTAATGTGTCCATCAAGTTCAGAAAATAAATGACGCAATGGCAATTCGTTTGCGTGAAGCTGGCATATTAACCACTGCAAGAAACGACTAATCTTTGTTTCAGAAAATCTTATAGCACCATTCTTTCTCCCAGCGCTTACAGCTGTTTCGTCATAACGTATAGTCATAAGTTTATCAAGGTTTAAGTTGTTTTCAGTGCAATATTTTAAAACGCTTTATGCAATATGCTTTCTTGATTCAGAAAAAGGTGTAATGTGTCTCGTGTCTGTGAAGTAAATTTGACTCTTCAATCAGCGATACACTTAAAGTTCTTCGATGCAATTTATCCCCAATTTTCTCCAGATGTAATGTTTTACCTTTTCTTCCGTCAAAATGTATACTTTCGATTCCAGCTTCTAAAGCTTCCAGTTCATCGTCTATATCACATTCTCTAGTTTTCTTTCATTCTCTGCGTACTTTGAGTCTGTTAATCCAAGTTTACATATCTCGGCTTTATCGAGAGTGTCAATAACATATCTTTTTTGTTGATTTTTGGTCAAGAAGAAATTCCTGTTCTTTTAGAGGGACGTTCTTTGATTTTTTGCAGATACACTTAGGCGCAGGGAGACAAACGACAAAAAAGCGTGAGTCAAGAGGCAATTTCACCTGAAAACAAAGAAGAAACCGGTTTGAACACTGGAATTTGTCTCCTGTCTCACGCTCTTTGTCGCATGTCTCCCTGTTGTACGGCCTGCCTTAAGAATTGACTTGCATTTGGACGCCGAAATGTCGAGAAGTTTTCTTGGAGTTTCAGCTTTGAAAGACGGAACATTCTCCATGTAATTTTCATTTCTTTTGGATTAAAAAAAAATCGAAGAAACTTCTGGTATTCAGAAAAATTGTTGTCTATCATTTGACCAATACGTCTCTTGGAAACTACAATAATTGATGCTTTTTTGCAAATTTCTTCCATCTTTTCTGATAAGATTTTAATTACCTCTGACTTTGGTGGATCTTTACCATTCCTTCTGTGTTTTAATTATTGTTTTGTATATAAGTAATATTATATAGCGTCTGCTATTGTTGGCAAAACAACTTCATTTAGTGTCGAAGAGCATCAAATAGGGACATTCCACTTCTACACTAAAAAAAATGACATACTCAAAAATGAATAAATCGATGTACTCATATCGAATTTAGTATGTTTGGATCAAAAATGAACCTATGCTTTCTCAATTTTGATATATCACATGTTATCAAAGCCAAACGAAACAATAATTTTGTTCTTTGTAGTGGTTTATTGCATTCATGGCAGTTTAAAAGATGTTCTTTAATCGGAAAACAAAGTAATATAACGTGGAAATCAGAGGTAGAATATTACATTTTTATTCCTTTGAATGAACTATATCCCGTGTCTCCTTTATAACGCGTAAGGTTACATTGTGTTGTTGTTGTTGTTTATCACTGCTTCGTAAATTCGGTCTGGTCTGTGTGCTAAGTGAGATGGATTAGTTCGTAAAAACAATGATTAGAAAATGGGATTATCAATATTTCGCCAACTACTTTGAAAGTAAGTGCTCTGTGTTAAATATTCAATAGCTTTTTTTTTTTTTTCTTGTTTAATGTAATCAGCTGTACCTTTGTAAATATTAAATTAATGTAAATATTAAATTATGCACAGTGTTTTAAAATGATTTAAAAGTGCTTGGAAGCATTGCTCATGTCATAAAAGTAATTGTTTAGCGTATCTTGATAATATTTTTGCTATTTTTTCTTAGTAAATAATTAAATGTCTCTTGTTAATAATTTTTAGCGGAAAATAAATGTCAGAACATTTTTATTGTAATCTGTGGTAAAGTGTCTCGGAGGGGGTGGGGGACTTTGACAGAAAAATTGTTTTTTCCCATTTAACTTATTTTAGTTTTCAAAGTGTTTAATAAATTGTATGTCTTTTAGACCAGTATCTTATTTTGATTTTGCACGTGTTACTAATCGTCCATATTGGACGCCATCTTAATTTTATTTTATAGTTTTATTTTATAGTTTGGAATAAGGAATTTCGCAGCAAAGATAATCAAGAGAATCTTACAGAAGTGCATGACGTTTCATAAACAGTAAAATATTTTCTATTATCGAATAAGTCCTTAACGATGTACATGTATATATATATATATATATATATATATATTGGAAGGAAGGCAATTCGTACAGATATATTAAATATGTCTTACAAAATGCTTGATGTTTCATAGAAATTAATGCATATAAATCCTTTTTATCCGCGTTCTTATATTTATGAATATATTTTTATTATATCAGTTTCAAAATAATCATTGGCTGTAATAGATTAAAACGATAAAGATTACAATTGCTCTAGTTTACGAAACCTTCACACGCTCAATCACGCTCAATCACGCTCATCACATGCTCAAAGAAACCTTTATCTTATTAAAGAGAAGATGAGGAAAGAAAAAAATTGAGACTTCACATTTATTTTATACAAGTACAAAGTGTACTTTTTTTTTCTTTTCATGAATAAGTAAAGTTGGCAGCTCCAGTATTACCAAAAGCAGACAGAATGACAAAAAGGTAGTAGAGTGCCTTAAATAGGCACAGAAAAATACAGTAAACCGAAAAAAATCTGAACCCGCCTGTAACGAAGTCCTGACGTAAGCGTTAAAATCTTATTGCCCCTATGGTAGGAATACTGTACACATATACCTGCTAAATCGGAGGTCTGTCTAACATTGATTTTTTTCTCCTGCGTCTTTGAAATTCCATTTTGGTTTCATTATGCATTCTAAGAAGTAAGAAGTACCCGTAATTTAACATTTAAAAGACTTCCGTAAAATAGGTCACGACATTTTTTCGATAATTTGAGACTACTGTACTGACTTATAATGCGGCGATTGAGCGTCATCTGTGAATTTGCGTGTTGACAGCATCTATTTCTTCAGATCTTCTTTTGAGTACTCTAAGATTCTTATGATGGAACAACAAGGTGAACAAGTAACTTCCTTCAAATTTTGTGTTTGAATCAACATTTCGTGCCAAATCACTGAAAGTGTTGCAGAAGACCTAAAATGAATCGTTCACGTCAAAAACAAAGATATATGAATGGTATAAAGAATTCAAAGAGGACCGAGAAGTGGTAGTTGATTTGCCACGTTTTTGTCGGCATTCAATGTTTATGAACGAATTAAACATCCATAGAATCAACATCACTGGTACTCGAAGATTTTTCTACGGGTCAATGAGAGTTGGTTTAATGGACGAAAGCGTCTCTCCACTCATAACGTTATGACTACTATTTTTTGAATGGAGCACGAATGGTACCGAAAAAGATCAGTTTTGTTCTATCGTTGTGGAAGAGAATTTATCCAAAAACTCAAAACGATCATCGACACAGCACCGTACTCGCCTCCTATGGTTTCGTGTGACTTTTTCTTATTCCCGAAGATGAAAAGTATCAATTCGAAGAAGGGGGCGAGTTGAGTCTATTATAGCCTAATAGAAAACTCGCTGAAGGATTTAAAGGCTCTACCCCCAAACTGTCAACGAAAAGTGTATGGAAGATTGGGTTCTGCGATGCCATAATTGTATTGAACTGGGTGGGGCCTACTTCGAAGGCAACAAAATAAATATTGATGAATAATTTAAAGTTTTTAGGGTTCCGTACTTTAAAATTAAAAACGGAACCATTGTAAGATCACTTTTGTGTTTGTCTGTCATAACCATTTTACTCACAAACTATGGAACGTGGAAAGTATAAATTGTCTGAACTAAAGAAAGCTATTCACCCACATATTTATAGATTACAAGCCATGCACAAATATATTTAGGAAAAATGTATAACTGCAAATTAAGTTACTTAAAAAAGAGCTTTCTTTTGTATATCCTGTAGAGTATCATGTAAAAGCTTTCGTAACGGCGAACTCAAACATATATTCCTTTTAATTTTAGGAATTATATTTTCAGAGATATCATAGAAAATGTAAAGCAACCCCCCCCCCCTATTTCCAAATCTACTGAAACTACAATTATAAAAAAATATGGGTGGTACAAGTTAATTTAAACCTTGCAGGAAAACTATAGTGATTACCCTATGTCACATAGTTTTTATGAAAATAGCATTTTCCGTTACACCCAAATTTCCACTTGCGGGTGATCAGCAAAAGCATTGAGGAGCGGTGGAGGTACCTATCTTCGCAGAAGTATAAAAGGATTGTTGATAGGGGTTTTTGAAAAAAATTGTAGGTAATTAGCCGAGATATTAACCCTTAAAGACACGGACGATTTGGAAATAAATAAAGACATACTCTATGCGTCATCGGTTTTTAAAGCCTAGATAACAACTTTTAATGATATATTTGTGTATTGCAATGCCCAGTAGTATTACGAATTCAATGAATGTCAAACTGTTGAAAAAAGACTAATTTAATTGTAAATTATCCCATAATTAATATGTGATTCGCGACCAGTTTGCATTGAGTGGCTCTTTCAAAACGCCACCCGTGTCTTTAAACGTTAATTAAAAACCTAACTGGAAAAAGTGGCATGGACCAAGGTGGCGTTGCAACATTGTGACCTATTTTCGATGCGCGCTCAGCAAAATTTAAATTTAAACTTTGAACAAAAGTTTTGTTTTAGGTACAGTGTAAAAAGAGAAGATTATTATTACTATGTTTAATTTGGGTTTGTGAAATTCAAAATTAAGTTTAAATATGCACTAATTTTATTGTCAGCACAGAATTAAGTTAAACATAAACAAAAATGATTAAGATAAAAAGAACAGATTTATACAGAATAGCAATATTTGATACTATTTAGGCTTCACATCTCTCTGAAGTTTCATGGTATATCAATTTATTCAGTATATACTTTTTTAAGATGCACCGAACCCTTCCTTGTAAAACTTTGTACAAAGTCTTTTTTTGTGTGTGTGTGTGTGTGTGTGTGTGTGTAATAATACATATACGCAAGTCATACTCGCACTTGACCGTTTATTTCTATTTAATAATTCCGGGTAGTTTCTACACAGAATGTACTAAATAGCAATACCACAAAACTATCTTATACAGTAAAACCTGTGAAAGCGGAATTGCTTAGAGACTAAAACTAAATTCCAATTTAGCAGGTATAATTCTATAAAATTCCTACCGTAGGGATAATGAAAATTTTAATAGCTAGGAAACGCAAACAATTCCACTTTCGACAAGTTTACGTCTAGACATGTAAAGTTTAAGGTATTCCTTTTTAAGGGCTTAGAAAAATGTTCCGTTATAGTTTGGTTCTGTCTCGACAGACTTTACTGTATTAAGTTCGACTCGATGCAGACTAATGGCTACTAATGGTACTAAAAAAATTAAACAATTTGTGCGTTTTAAAAAGTCGAAACTTTTGTCGTCTCGCACAGTGATTACGCAAATAGATGTTGGAACTTGTGAAAATCGGGACACATGGATATTTATTTTTTTCTAAATGAACCATAGAATCTGAAATTGTATAATGTGTTAAAATATTCAATTAACCGTCCTAGCCGATGACATATTCAAACACCTTTGTACGACGCTGTTTCTCAATTGTACAATTTATCCTTATCACATAGCATAGAAAACTGCAAAACATTGTGACATAATAGAAAATGCCCTTCATCCTATAAACCCGTAAAGATTGTGAATATAGAAATTCTTTTATGCTTTCCTGAATTAAGTATAGTGTCAACTACATACGCAACTTTTAATTCTAAACATGTTACAGTGTAACTCAATATCGTATCCATATAAACATGAAAACGGTATTAAGCTGTACTTTCTTCGATCAGAAAATTGCTACACCGAAGAGGAATATGCTTAAGAATGTGGGGGGGGGGGGGAAACCATTCAACAGTGAAACTAACGGCTGCAAAAGGTAAAAATGTTAAACTTTTCATTGACGGATGCGTTTACTATCAAGGTAAATAAAATCTGCAGTTATATTTATTCCGGTTTTATTTATGTATATATCTCTTAACTTACTCGGGTATAAAAGTTTATAACAAAAAGTACCGAATTGAGTTTCTGTTACTTCACATACTTAACCTAATTATTTAAAGTTATGCTAGACAACTGCAAAATTTTATACATAATTTTCATAAAATGGTTTTTGTAGTAGGGCGTTGATTATTATTTTTTTTAGAAAATAATTATTATTTCTGTTATCTGCATTCTTTAAAAAAAATAAATATTTCATATAAATTAAAGAAAAGTGACAATAAGAGTAAAAATGAACAACATACTACTTTCTACAATATGGCAGCCCTTCAATAACCAAAGAACAAAAAGAACTTCAAAAACAAAAGATTTTGCTGCTATCGCTCGCAAAGAAATTGCATTTTACACAATGTAAAATAAACAAGTTTCATAAGATGACACAAGACGGTTTTCCAAACACAGTTACGTATTTTATTTTACTTCTCATTGAAGTAGCGGTATGACACGACTGGCGTCATTTCGGTTTCATGTTTCTGTCAAAGATTTTGGAGTAGTTTTTCAATTTATTTTGATAATAAAAAAATAAAAAAAATAGGAAAAGCATGCTCTGTACGAAATACGAAGAAAAATGCTACAAAAGGATTTTTTTACATTTGTGTTAAGAAAAAAAAATTCAAAAGAAATTCAATTTTTATTTATAGTAATCAAAATTTATTGCTCTCCTGATAATAGGAAATACATTTAAATATTCAAATTAAGACATCATCAGGGTAGATAGAATTACGCTAATTTTGATTTATGTAATCTTTGCTTACCTTTTACAAACAATAGCAATTAACGGTGAAATTCAATAACGAAAAATCATTGATGAAATTCATCGTTATTTAATGCAAAAAAAAAATTATTATTAAAAACAATTCCATTCAATATACAAACATTAATATATTGTAATTCCATTCAATATACAAACATTAATATATTGTAATTCCATTCAATATACAAACATTAATATATAGTAACTCCATTCATAATAATTCGTAAATATTATACATAAAATTGTACAACTAATTTCCACAAAACTATTTTGAAATTCAATTTGTACGAATTTTGTTTTTGTTATAATTCTTTTCTTTTCTTTTTTAAATAAAATCTGATTAAGGTTTACTTAAATTTATAAAATGATATTTTCTTTATTTTGGAACAACTTGCGAAATGGAACTTTGAGGCATCGGAAAAAAAATACAGTCAGACCTTTATTTAACGAAGTCGCTAAATCCCCCAAAAAAGTTTGTTATAGGGATAATTCATTAAATAGAGGGCCACCCTTTAAAATACTTTAAACTACGTAAAACACATTTTAAGTCCCTTGAAGAGAAACTTTTTCTCTGCTCCCCATGGCAACGAAGGAGGCGCGATGCGCGCACATCCTACCTTAGAATGCGACTTCGGTATTATTGCTGGAAAGATAGGAAGAGATGTTTTGATTTCAAAACATTTTTTTACAGTTTGTTGACACACTGTTTTACAATTTTTTTACAGTTTGTTGATGAGGCTAAGCCTCCCTTTTTCGAAAAACCAGATTAAGTATTTGATAATACTTATTGTAAATATGTATAGAATCATGTATCTGTAAATATTCATTAAATATTTCAAGAAAAGAATTCAGAAAGCACCTCCTTCATTCATTTTATGTTCGAATGTTATGAAATTTTCCACATGGTGCATCACACCGAAAAAGAAAAAAAAAGTATTTGTTACCTTTTTAATGTCTTCAAACCACAAATAAGGAAATAGAGGATATTAAGTAATAAGAAGACGGCAAAGGTAAGATAAGTCTTTCATATTTTATTTCGAAATGTCTGATTTAGAAAAGTTGAAAAAGAACCGATCAGTTTTGAGAACAGCAGTAACAAAGCTGATTAATAATATAGAAAATGTTATGACGGATAGTCCAATAGAGTTTGATAATTTAGAAGAATTATTTATTCAGTTAGATACTAAAGCAGAATTATTGAAGTCAGTTGACGAGAAAATTGAGCCCCTTTTAGGGTTAGACGACTATGAAACTGAAATCAATTCTGTTTATGATTACGCGGATAAAATATCAGTTGCAAAATTCCGGGTGAAGAAAAAATTAACCGAAAACAAAAAAAAAATGTTAATATTGATTTAAATAACAGTCAAGATTTAAAATCGAATGTGATTAATGATGAAAACTCAGTTGTTAAATTACCAAAACTCAATATACAAAAATTCCATGGCGACTGTACGCAATTTATTTCATTTTTTAATACCTTTAAAAATACAATTCGCGAAAATAAATCGCTTTCGAAAATTGAAAAATATCATTATTTGAAAAGTTATTTATCTGGAGCTGTGGCTAATACTGTAGAAGGTTTTGAAATATCAGAAGCTAATTATGACGCAGCATTGAAAGTTTTAGAAACGCGTTATGGTCAAAAAGACGTGATAATTAATCATCACCTGAACAAGCTTCTTAATTTATCCCCTTTTTATAAGGCTAACGAAATTCAAAAATTGGAAAAATTGCACAGTGGTATAGAAATAAATGTTCGATGTTTGTCCACATTATGACTCGAACCAGCAAATTATGGCTCCATGCTTATCGCCGTAATTTTAAAATTAATACCGGCAGAATTAGCTTTGGAATATAATAGACAAAATGTAGATAATTTAACACATTCAGATATACATAAATTATTAGATTTTCTGCACACTGAAATAAAAAGCAGAGAACACACAATTTTTTCGAGAATGAAAGCATTTGAAAATAATAAAACAAAAATCAAGAGTCAAACAACAAAATCTGAATTTAAATCTACTTGTGAATTTATGAACATTTCGAATGATAAATCGACTTCAGATATGCAGCTGGCTCATTGCATTTTTTGCAACGATAATAAACATTCATCTGATTTGTGTGAGGCTGTTGATGTAAACACTAAAAGAAATTTGTTGAAATCTCAAGGAAGATGTTTCCTTTGCTTAGGCAGGAAACACGTTATCAAAAATTGTAACTCTAAAACTAGTTGCAAGAAGTGTTCAGGCAGAAATAATCAAACGATATGCCTAAAATCTAAATTAATAAAAGAAGTAAACACACCCGAATAAAAAGGTAATGAAAGTAAACTAGTGAAAAAGTAATTTCGGCTATTTCCTCTACAGAAAATAATAAAATTCTTCTACAAACTTGTTGTGGAAAAATAAAATCAAACAGAAAACGATCTCTAATTAGGTTTCTTTTAGATTGTTGGAGCAAGCGAACCTTTATATCTGAAGAAATAGCAAATAAATTGAATTTACAGTCAATAAGAAAAGAAAAATTGTCGGTTTTTACATTTGGAAATAAGATCCCCATTTAAAAAACCTTTGAAGTAGTTAAACTAACTATTGAAAATAAAAATGTACCTAATTCAAAATTAGATATAGAAGCGCTAGTCACCAATCAAATATCAGCTACTGAAATCCCCCCACCTGAAATCAATGATTTGATGAAAAGTAAACAATTTGAAAATTTAACCCTTGCGGACACACCCACATCCAAAGAACCCATTACATAACTTATAGGTGCTGACTTTTATTATGATATAGTTACTGGAAATATAAAACATTTGAATAAAAAATTAGACACCATTTTCGACAAGATTTTTGGTTCGTGTCTACTTGTAAAAACAACTGACAGTTATACGCCCTTAGCATTTAATGTAATAGTAGATTTTTTTTTAATTTCTGAACAGATTGAAAAATTCTGGAATATCATCTGGTCTTTTTAATACTAAACAGGATTGAGATTTTTCAGAAAACAACGTTATGAAGCAGTTTGAGTCAGAAAATAAATACTATGATAAGCGATATACAGTTCGACTTCCGTGGAAGCTTGAAAGGGAATGTTTAAATGACAATCGGAAAATTGCAGAATATAGATTTTTTAAACTCAAACAACGATTGATTAAAAACCCTGAATTATTTTTTGAGTATAAGGAGGTGTTAGCAGATTATTTGAAACAAGGTATTATTGAATTAGTTACAGATCCTGAAGAAAAACAGAATGTAACTTTTTATTTACCTCATCGAGAAATAATTAGAACTGATAGGACAACGAGCAGCTTACGCATAGTTTTCGATGCCTCTGCTACTGACACAGGCTCACTGTCTTTCAATAATTGCCTGCACGTAGGTCCAAATTTGTATCCTGAAATATTTGATGTTTTGTTACGGTTTAGATTTAATCCCATAGCTTTTATAATTGATATAAAACAAGCATTTTTACAAATAATTATAGGTGATAACGATCGTGATGTAACAAGATTTTTATTTTCACAAGATTTGTTTGATAATTCTAAACCCTTTGAAATTTATAGATTCACCAGAGTGTTATTTAGAATTAGTAGCAGTCCCTTTTTATTAGCTGCAACAATTAAACACTTCTTGAAAAAATACACCGAAAAATATCCAAGCACAGTAAAATTTTTAAATGAAAATATCTATGTTGATGACGTTATAGGAAGTCATGTAAATATTGATCAAACCCTATCGACGAGTTTACAATGTATTGATATATTTGAAAATGCAAGTATGCATTTACATAAATGGCATACGAACTCTTTACCACTTAGTGAACTATGGAAAAAAATGGCATAACTTCAGAAGTCAATTCTGAAGCTTTTGGAGAACAAAATCTCCCTTATAAAGTTTTAGGAATCGCTTGGAATAATTCCAAAGATTTACTTTATTTTTATGTTCGAGGTTTAGTTGATTTCGTTTCAAAAAGAATAGACACCAAGAGATTTTTAGTTTAGAGACAAGTTTTAGGCAGGATTTTTAATCCACTTGGATTCCTAGGACCATTTACATTAAGACTAAAATGTATAATTCAACAAATTTGGAATTTGGGTCTAGATTGGGATGGCACCTTACCCGAAGATTTACGTATACTTTGGAGTAGCTGGTGTAATTCCCTCATTTGAAAAGTTTTTCAGTACCCAGATACTATTTTTCTGACATCACCAATTGGCATGATTATGACCTACAATTGCATATTTTTGCCGATTCGAGCATGAAGGCTTATGGTACGGTTGCTTATTTACGTGTAGCAACAACCACCAAAAATGTTCGAACAGTTTTTGTTGCCTCGAAAAACAGGGTTGCTCCACTGAAAGCGACCTTATCAAAGCTTACCTTATCATCAAGGCTTGAATTGATGGCCGCATTATTGTCGGCCGAGCTCAGTAGTAACATTTTGAAAGCTCTAAAATTGAATGTACCGACTTATTACTGGACGGATTCAAAAATATCCTATTTTTAGATAAAAGGATCCCCTAAGAAGTTTAAGCCCTTTGTCAGAAACAGAATTGAAGAGATCCGTAAATTGACTTCACCTGATAACTGGTATCATTGTCCTGGTACTGCCAATCCAGCTGATATAGTTTGTCGAGGATCAAAAATCTCTAGGATAATCAATGATACAACTTGGTTACAGGGACCTGAATGGCTAAGTTTACCTCCTGAGTGTTGGCCAATATCAGAAAACAAAGAAATCGCTTACTCAGATGAATTAGAATACAAAAAAAAATCCTAACGATGTTTTTCAGAGCGAGTGCTTAGTCAAAAATCTCGAAAATCCCATAAACATTTCAAAATATAGTAATTTAGAGAATTCTTTTGAGAATTACCGTTTGGGTAAAGAAATTCATTATGAAGCTGAAAAAATCAACTGAAGCGCAAGACGTAGTAACAACCGAAGAATTACCCGAAGCTGAAAAATTTTTGATACAATCTGAACAAAAACAATTTTATAAGGAAGAAATAGAATCTCTAAAAAATAGTGAATCAGTGGATAAGACGTCATCCTTATCAAATTTCATACACTTTATTGACAAAAACGGGTTAATGAGGTTAGGCGGAAGGCTCGAATTTTCTAACCTGTCCGCAGAAGAGAAAATCCCAATAATTCTCCCCAATCATTCTTGGTTAACTACTCTAATAGTTCGTCAAGAACACGAGAAAATTATGCATGGAGGGACAGCTAGTACTTCGGCAAAAATTAGATCTCGTTTTTGGATACTTAAAGGTCGTCAGTTGGTCAAGAGTGTTATCAAGAATTGTATAATATGTAAAAAATATTTATCCAAACCAGCAGACCAGATCACCGCACCATTACCAAAAGACAGAGCTAGTGAAGCACCGCCATTCGCAATTTGCGGTTTAGACTTCGCCGGTCCGATCTATATCAGAAATTTTAAAGAAACGCAAAAATCTTACATTGTCCTGTTTACTTGCGCTGTGACTAGAGCCATTTACCTGGAACTCGCGTCTGATATGACAACAAATTCTTTTTTGATGGCATTCAGAAGATTCACAGCTAGACGAGGAAATCCCAAAATTATTTATTCTGACAACTCAAAAACCTTCAAAAAGGCCAAAGGTGAACTTGAAATTTTATACAACATACTGACAGACAAAGTATTTTTAAATTTTATTACAAAAGAGAGAATTATATGGAAGAATATTATAGAAAGATCTGCATGGTGGGGAGGCTTTCATGAGCGATTAGTAAAGTCAGTCAAAGACTGTTTGAGAAAAGTAATTGGTAGAGCACTCTTAAGTTATGATGAATTAGCGACTCTGTTGACAGAAGTGGAAGCAGTTTTTAATACGCGACCACTGACGTATGTATATAGCGACAGCGATGAACCAGAACCTCTTACTCCAATGCACTTTTTAAATTTTGGAAAAGAACTTTCATTTCCTATTAATTTTTTTGAAATAATTGAAGATTGTTCGAAGAGATCAACACTCCTGAAAAGAAAAAAATATCAATCTTTACTATTGAAACAATTGTGGACCAAATGGAAAAAACAATATTTGATGGATTTGAAAACAGCCCATTCCTTGAAAAATCCTAATGCCCATACGCCACTGAAAGTGGGCGATTTTGTTTTAATTCAAGATGAAGCAAAAAATAAGTTTCTTTGGAAACTTGGTAAGATTCAGACTGCCATTCCTGGAACAGATGGCAATATTCGTTCATACGAAATAAAAACAGCGAGTGGAATCATAAAAAGATCCATCCAGCACTTGTATCCCTTTGAAATACAAAATGACTAACAAATGACTTTTTGCAGACCTTTTATAAACATTCATAAACTTTTATAGACATTTATTTAGTTTGTTTTTTCTGCATTTAGGACTCTAAATATTTTCTTTCTCTTTTTTTAATTTTTAGTCTTATTTATATATAGAATCTTTTTGAATTTTGGTATAAGTAAGTATATGATTTAACTGAAAAAAAATGTGCGTGTTATTTAACTGTCATTATTTTTACTTTGTTTGAATTTAAAGTGTTTTATTTAGAATTTATTGATATTTTAAATTTGACTAATTAAGTGATTAATTAGATATTGTTTGAATTCTTATATTTAGTATTTTGTATTCGAATTTTAAAAATTGTATTAGATTACTGAACCACTGATACGAAAAATTGAATTTTTATGATTTTATGATGGAATTTTGATTTGTGAACTCTTTAAGAGTTCAGGTGGGGAGTGTGAAGAGAAACTTTTTCCTTGCTCCCCATGGCAACGAAGGACGGGCGATGCGCGCGCATCCTACCTTAGAATGCGACTTCGGTGTTATTGCTGGAACGATAGGAAGAGATGTTTTGATTTCAAAAGCATGATTGCTGTAATTTTTTTACAGTTTGTTGATGAGGTTAAGCCTCCCTTTTTCGAAAAAACTAGATTAAGTATTTGATAATACTTATTGTAAATATGTATAGAATCATGTATCTGTAAATATTCATTAAATATTTCAAGAAAAGAATTCAGAAAGCACCTCCTTCATTGATTTTATGTTCGAATGTTATGACATTTTCCACACCCTAAACACTAAATATAATTATAAAAACTAATTAGTTACACTTTTTTTTATAAATTATATCTATTTGTTGTATTTATTTTACCCATCAAAAAGAAATCTGCAAGGGAAATAAGAATGAAACAAAACGTTGTCTGGAAATACACTGTATTTTCTGTTAAAAAAATAATTTTATATTAAAATCGCGATTTTTTATTATGATTGATAAGCTGTTTGGAGCAATACTAAATTTTGAAAGCAGCATTCTTTTTCTTCATGCCTTTATCCACCTCATCAAGAATTTTTTTTTCTTTCTTTGATGCACAAGCACTTTCGCTTTGACATTTTCGAACTACAAGAACGGAAATTACCAACACGATTGATCATGAGCAACAATCTAGAAAACGGGAAACTATAGTTTAAAGACACGGGGCAGCTCCGTTGAGGGATATTGAAAGTGTGCTTTTCATGTATGGAAAGCAAATAATCACAACGATTTTACTGCTCTCGGTGAGTTAAGTGATTGGTAAGACCTGTTGATGGTCATTGATCATCATAAAATGTGTTAAAAGAAAGAATAACTTTAAAATGTTCTGAATTATTTTAAGAAATAGGGAGAAAAAAAATTAGATCCCAAGGAAAAGTTCGTTAAATAGATAATACACTTCGCTATTTGGAGGTTATTTTACGAAGAAATTTGCAAAATATTCTTGGTTCCAAGTAAAAGTTCGCAAAATAGAGAAATTCGCAAAACAGAGGTTCGTTAAATAGAGGTCCGACTGTAACACTTTGAGGGCGTCCGGGACACATTTAAAAATAATTTTTATTTATTGAGTTAAATTTTTGAATTTTTTGTGATGGTTGACCATATCATTTGTAAACAAAATAACATGCTAAAACTTCTTATATTTTTTTTAATTTCAAAATTTTAAATTTACTTAAAAAGTGGGGTATTTTAAAATCGTTATAACTCAAAATATTATTTGTAGAATTTCCATTTTTTTTTATTTAAATAAACAAAAATATATAAGTTTTAATTTTGATTCAGTATTTTTAAAAATATTAATTTTTAAAAATATTAAAAATATTAAAAATAAACATTTAATAAAAAATGATCTAACTTCTTTTTAAAATCATAAATAAATTTCAAAACTAAATATTAGACCGGGCGGCGGCGACACGAATGACTACGTCCCTGAGTTATGGGATGAAATCATGATGCAGGACAAGATTTTTACGAGTAGATTAAGGAATGACTGATCTGCCTTGACATTTCTTGGTACGGGAGACGCAACAGCGGGCGCCAACTCGTCATTTTGGCATCACTATCACGTCATCAAGTTACGGGATGAAGCCGGTGCCAAATTATAGTTAAAAAAAACTTTTTAAGAATATTTTTGCCTGTCTGTGCATATCCTGGTATAAACCCCCTTCAGACTAAACTCTATAGCAAAAAAAAAAAAAAAAAAAAAAAAAAAAAATGCGTCATAATGTACAATTAAAACACTATAAACATAATATTTTACATTACATTGCCATACATATTACTTCGAATCGACTTTCAAGATGAATTAATTGTTATGGTAAAGCTTATTAACAGTACGTTGGAAAATGACTGATTCGGCATAACTTAGTTTTTTGTTATAGATTTTAGTCTGCCGGAGGTTTCTACCAGGATATGCACAGGCAGACCAAAATATTCTTAAAATACTTTATTTTACCTTTAATTTGGCACCGGTTTTATCCCGTAACTCGATGACATGATAGTGACGCCAAAATGACGACTTGGAGCCCGCTGCTGCTCATATCGTACCAAGAAATGTCGACGCAGGCCAGTCATTCCTTAATCTATTCCTAATAATTTTGTCGTACATGAAGATTTCATATCGTAACTCGATGAAGTGTTAAAACTGCCAAAGTTAAGAATTGGCGCACCTCTCTGCTTGTCTCGTACCAAGATCTGACGAGACAGACTGAAATGTTCTTATTGTACTTATATGTACCTTTAATGTTCCAAATTTTCAAGCCGTAACTCGATGACGTGATTATACCGCCAAAACTAAGAATTGGCGCCCAGCTCTGCTCATCTCCTACGAAGATATGACGAGTCAGACTGAAATATTCGTATATATACTAATCGGTATGTTTCATGTGCCAACATTTCACGCCGTAACTCGAAGACGTCATTGTACTGTCAAAATAGGTAATCGGCGCCCTGTTCTTCTCGCTTTGTACCAAATTATGCCGAATCAGTCATTTTCTCACGTAAAGTTAATAAAATTTTCCTAACCGTTTCTGGACATTTGAAGACATTGGGCTAAGTCGCATGTTCGAGAAAATTCTATTAGTGTGTCATTTTTGAGTCACTGTCAGCCAAGATAATTGTATCTAAAAAAAGGCTGAAAACATTTTGACAAAATTTTGTATTAAATCGTTTCTGAGCATGAGAAGACCATTGGGCTAACTGATATTTTCGAGAAAATTAGGTTAGTGGGTCCTTTTTGTGTTACCGCGGGTCAAGCTAATTTTATCTATAAAACGACTTTAACAATTTTGACTAAATTTTGTATTCTATCGTTTCAGGTTCGAGAAGAGCATTGATTAGGTCGCATGTTCGAAAAAATTCGGCTAGTGTGTCATTATGGGTTCTTATGTCTAAGGATCATGACAATTGTATCTAAACAGCAAGAATGATACAGTGAGAATAAAATATTGAATTGAACACAAGGTTAATAGCTCGATCATCCCTACTAGTATATATATATATATATATATATATATATATATTGATAAATTTTACTTCATAAAATTAATTAATCTTGGAAGTCGACTCGAAGTAATATGTATGGCAATGTTATGTTTATTGTGTTTTAATTGTGCATTATGACGTTTTTTTTTTTTTTTTTTGTTATAGATTTTAGTCTGCCGGGGGTTTCTACCAGGATAAGCGCAGGTAGACCAAAATATTCTTAAAAGACTTCTTTTCACCTTTCATTATTTGGCACCGGTTTCATCTCGTAACTCGATGACGCGATAGTGACGCCAAAATGACAAGTTGATGCCCGCTGCTGCTCATATCGTATCAAGAAATGTCGAGGCAGACAAGTCATTCTTTAATCTACTCCTAAATATCTTGTCCTGCATCGTGATTTCATCCCGTAACTCGATGACGTAGTCATTTGTGTCGCCATCACCCACTCTCTATTTTTCCAATTTGCACAATCAAAATTAATGTAAAATAATTGAAAAAGACGTGTTTCAAGTTTGAACCCTTTAGCTTTAACTGTTCTTGACTTACTCCAATTTAAATACGAGAAATATTGAAAAAAAAAACCCATTATGAAGAAAAATTCATTTTCATAATAAGTTAATTCCATGCTAACCATTGCTTGACAGCAAGATTTTGAAAATCAACCAAAGCGAAAAAAATAATAGTTCGTGGTCTAATAAGGATAGAAATATGATTTAAACGTCATTTTAAGCAGTAAAATACAGAGACATTTTTAATGCAATATTTCTTTAATTTTTTTTATTTATTTATTTTTTAATTTTTGAAAATTTGAAGATTTTTATGTTTTGGACACCCTTAACCAGATTTTCGGATTAGCAATTATTATTTAGAGGCATTCTTTCCATCAAGTCTATGAATTTTTGCCGATTAATACAGGTTTAATTTTTACATGTGTCACTGTAAATTTTTCTTAATTTTTCTTCAACATATTTCCGAAAAATTAATATTCCATATAAGTTAACGAAAAGTGCAAATAAGTGTAAAAATCACAATTATTCTATCTTCTACTAGATGACGGCTTTTCAGTACGCGAACAACAAAATCGAGCATGAAAAACAAAAGACTTTCTGAAAAGTGAATTTTGTTTTTAATGATTTATATAACTATGTCTTGACTTACTAAAATCATTGCTGAAATTCACCTTTATTTAGAAAAGCAGTGCCATACATCTGAAAATCATACTGCCACACAAATCACTTCCACGAATCAATTTTCAAAATTGTATTTTTCACAGATTTATGTTTATTATAATTATTTTACTTTTTATCTAAATATTGTGCACATATTTCATTTATATTTATTTAATTAAATATACGGCTTTCGCGACGAAGGAAATTATTTTTTACTTATTTTAAAATAATTAAGTGTCGTTAGATTTATTAAAAATGTTTTACAAGCTGAGTTAGGAATTTCATTTTGCTTTCCAATCAAAGTAGCTGGATAACAGGATTAAAGTCATTTTGCTTTCATGTTTTCGATTATAAGGTTTGGAGGAGATTTCTTTTTTAAATTAATAATACTCATAAAATAGTAAGTCAAATCTGTCCTACATATGCGATACGCAGAAAACTAAAAATAACGGCTTTTTTGACAATTTGCATTATGCAAAAATTTTAATAGAAATTTTATTTTTGATCGTAATAAATTAATAATTGATATTTTTCAAAATTAGAAATTTATTACCAACAATATATCAAAGCGGAATGACTAGATAAGGGGGAAAATGTCAAATGTAGATATATTTCCTATACAGCTGGTAGGTAAAGATATTTTTTTCGTTGGAACCAAGAAACGTATGGACAAGTTACATTTCCAGATGTATTATTGTATTTTTATTTAATTTTTCAGGATATTGTAAAATTATAATGTGTGTAATCTGAAACTACCTATGGTTTAAAGAATAATCAAAAACACTATTTTTATTTTCTCAATACATTTTTCTTGGAAATTCATATTTCATGTAATTTAAATGAAAGTGGCAAAAATATAAACCAGTACGATTCTATTTTCTACAAGGTGATAGGCTATAAATACACGAAGAACAATTTTGGACTTGACAAAAAATAAAATTTACTGCTCTTGCGACTAAAGAAAAGATTTTTATCACGAGTAAGTTTTCAAAACAGAGTTAGAAATTTCATTTCGCTTCTGAATGAAAGTAACTGAATAACACGACTGATGTCATTTTTTTTCCCTATTTGCGATATAAGTTTTTGATTTGTTTTTTTCAATTTATTATGATGAAATACTGAACGAAATTTCAGTTATGCGTGGAAATAGGCAACACTTTTAAAATAACGTCCTTTTTTGACAAAAGTGTTTAAAAAAAAGAAAGAAATTGTATCTTATTTTAATAAGATTGCATATAGTATTTTTTTTCAGTAAGAGGTTTTTTTATTTTCTATTTTAAAATATAAATAATGATTTTAAAATATGTATGAAACATTTCTGTTAATTATATTTGCTTCTCAATCAGTTTGCTCGTTATTGCTCTATTTTGTATGTATTCAAATAAAAATGTGCTGCTAAATCATCACGTGTTTCTTATTAGAAATTTCTATTTTATCCAAATTTCAATTTTATGATTCCGGTAGTGAGTGATTATAAAATGCTAATGAGAAGGTTTCTGAATCAAAGTTTGGAATTTAATTTCGATTTTCAATCAAATTATCTAGATAACTATCTAGATAACGAGACTGATGCCATTTCTCACTCATATTTGCGTTATAAATTTTAGAGTATTTTATTTCTATTCAGTTTGAAATAAAACAAAATATGAAATTGAATTTCTGCGTAAAATACACAGAAAATAAAAAAATAAAACATAACGGGATTTTTTAACGTTATTGTCACAGAAAATATTCAAAAGAAATTGAATTTTTGATTTTATTAATAGGGTTTGTTGCTGCCGCGGCAAAAGAAATTACTTTCAACTTAAATAAGACGTTATAAAGGACGTCATTTCCTAAATTTAGTTTTAATGATTTATGTAAGCATGTCTTAACTTACTCAAGTAATAAACCACAAGCTGAAATTCGCCGTTCATTAATTTGGAGAACAATTTGTTACCAAAATCAGTGTCATCCATCCAGGGCTGCCATTAACAGCTATTAGCCTCCGATATGCCAGTTCTTTCGCCCAGAAATTAAAGTGTCGTCTCTAAAAAAATAACGTTCCGTTACAAAAGTCAGCCGTAAAACAAAGCAGATGTATCATTGTATTGTGAAATACTGATAATCTCTACTGTTATCTTTTAAACTTCTAAGCATTGCACATTGTCAATTTTTACACCACCGTATAGGGAAAAAAGGACTTATAAATACACTTTGTTTCAAAACTGCATCTCAGTTTAATTTTGAGATATTAATCTTTTGTAGTTTTAGCGTCATTAAAAAAAATTTTTTTGCAACTGAAGTACTCTTCTGTAGAAAGTTAAGGAAATATATTAGGAAAATAGTAGATTATTATATCTTTTGGTTGCCATTTTCCCATGACAACTGAAAAAAAAATTAAAATACGTGCTATGTTCAAAAAATACAAATTTATGATGTCTGATGAAACATGCAGCTATTATAAACTATATTTACGTTTATGTATCCATATTAATGTTACTAACATATGAATAATTAGATCCTGTTTTTTTGTCGAATTTTTTGAATGACCACATCGCTTTTTTTATTGAAGTCAGCGATAGTGACGTCATATTCATGGTTTTCGGTACATGTTGTTTAGGACTGGATCGTAAATATGGAATTCTACAACGGCTGCCAATGACGTTAATTTATATAAAAAAAGTGCGTGCTTAATGTCTTCAAACTGAATTATGCTTTGTACTATCTATATTTCTACTGTTTATTTTCAGATAGCAAAACCTTGATTGCTATTGCCCATGCGTCAGGTCTGTTTTCATTTTATCAAAATAGGGATGAGTGGGGTTTGTTTAGCTGCATTTTTTAAAAATGCGCTTTTGAGGAATTTATATCGATTTATGTGAAAACATTTTTGTAGTTAATATTTAAAAAAAAAAAAAAAATGAAAACGCTTAAAAATTTCAAAAAGTTATACAACATTTTCGCGGATTTTTTTTTTTGCTTTTTTTTTTTTTTTTTTTTTTTTTTTTTATTGATCGTTTACATAAAAATCGTGTACGCTTTGTGTAATAACGCTGCAATCGAATTCATCTATACCTGTTTCTTCGAAGACATTCTTTTTAACTATTTTTTCAGTGGAATAAAATACAGAATTACGCTCATCTCCTGCTACTCGGCGAATCATTTTAATAGTACTACTAGAAACCCCGGCCATATAACTGGCTCGTTTTCTAGAATGAGCTATCAGAACAATTATTTCTCGTTTTTCAGCTTCTTGATCATAAAATTGAATGACATTTTATATAATGTTCTTATATAATGTGTATCCCGAAAGATTCATTTCTACACGCAATAGCCATTTGAACACTAAATATAGAAGTTTCAATTTGAATTAAAACGAGATATTAATAGAATTTTAAACTTTGATCGGAAGTAAAAAATAACAAACAAATAAGCACCAATCTTAGTGAAAACGCAGACGAGAACGCCGAAGTTAAAATTCGGAAAATGCCCATCTCAGCGTGACACCCCTTTGGATAGTAGAATCGTCCCAGGCTGCTAGCCGCGTCTTTCAAAAACGAACCGTATATACATATATATTTCTTTTCATCGGGTTCGACACTAAATTCTGAATAAGCAAGATTCCTGTTTTTTAGTGTTATTATTTTTTCTTTCTGATTTTAGTAATTTCATTTTTCCATTTCAATTGAAAATAACAACAAAAAAGACATATATATATTTTTTTTTTTTTATTTCTATCTCGCAAAACTTTCACAAAACAAAAATCTTTCACATACAAGTTAATAAGATGGGAAGAGAAATATAGTACAACATTTATCATTTAAAAAAAAGTGGTGAGAACAGAATCTAAAATAGTCGCCAGTGACGGCCCTGTACATCTGAAAATTATACGGGTAATTTCCACAAATAAATTTTCAAAATTCTTTTTTAGCAATATTACTTGTATTATATTTGTTTTAGTTTTAATCTACATACTGTGCACAGATTAAATTTGCATTTATATAACGGTATTTAAAAAAAAAAAAAGAAAAAAAAAAAAAAAAAAAAAAAAAAGAAAAGAAAACTTGTAATATGCTTTTAGACAGATTTTCGTCTTAGCAGGTATAATTACATGGATTTCCCTTGATCAGGTCTACAAACATATTTTATTTAAAATTGAATTCCGTTCTGCCCATATTCTGTTTTGAAAGTTTTCATTTTAAATATTATTTAATTTTTCGTAATAAGCTTTACACAGGTTTCAGCTTTAATAGATATGATTAATTGTTAGGTACATCATCAGTAACGTACATAAATATTTTGTGTTTAAGACAGCATAGCGTAATAGACAGGAATCATTTTTGAGGGTTTTACTGTAAATAATAATGCATTTATCTCCATTATTTTTCTAGAAAATTAATATTTCAGATAACTTAAAGAAAAGAGGCACTAACATTAGATGTCAGCAACATTTTATATTGTAGAAAGTGAAAATCTTTCAATACACGAAAAGCAAACTAGTACTTAAAATACAAAAGAATTAAGTCTCCCTTAACACAAAACAAGTTGGAAATTGTGCGTCAAACGTGGCAAATGATGTGTGTTCGCACTATAACTAGTTTCATAAATATACAGATCTTGGTGCAATAGCTGTTGCACTCTTATGCAAAATTACATGAATACAAAATTTATTACGATTATATATATTAAATTCAACAATACGGAAATAATATGACTGCATCTGAAATAGGACATAATAATAATGGCAACCTAGAATCATTACCTATCATCTGATATCACTAAATTAATTACGTGTGATGGGATTTAATAGAATGAAGAGAACTTTTAATAATATCTTTTTAAGTTTTGATTCGATTTTCATAACATTTGAAATGGCTTCACAATTTTTTGCCTCGATTATATATATATATATGTAGGATTTAAATTTAAACATACTTTATTTTCTTTATGACGTACATGATAAACAAATTATCTGATGCTCTGGTATTTTTATTATCCATAATTTGAAAGCACGAGTAATGAAAATTCACAATCACGAGATAAAGGTTTGGACATATTCAAAAATTAGAAAAGAGTCAGTCTAAAAAATAATGTTGTGCATGGAGCAGCGGCTCATTAGATGCCAAGGAAGGTATTGTTAAGCCTAATCAAATTATTCGTAAGAAATATGTTGTAAGTTTTTAGTAAGAAAGGTGCTGTATTTAGAAAAGTATCAACGAAGTGATGTAAAGTTACCCTTATAGAATTGTATTAAAGTGTACGTATTGTGATTCAAACGTCTACTTATTTAAATTATCTATATATTAACATTTTACAAACAATAACTTCTACAAATTTGGGGGCTCGATGCCGGGATTTTAAGCGACTATTAGTGGAATAAATAGTAAAATATTAATCGAAGAGAAATTGTTGTCAATCGCCAGTGTCAAAAAATGGATTGTGAATGAACAAGGCAAGTGTGTAAAAACCGTAGTCATATTTATCCAAGTACAACTTTGAAAAACATGGTATCCTTAAATAAAGCTAAAAGAATTGATCTAATAGATCTCTGTGAGGAATGCGGAATTCAACCACCAGAAAAACCGACAATCCATGTCCTAATAAAGCTAATTAAAAACTGGGAAGATTACGATGAAGATTTTATAAAGGACCGCCTAGAAGTAATTGTGGCAGCTAGAAAACCGGAATCAGAACTTGAAGAAAAGAAATTAAGAGTAGAGACTGAAGAAAAGAAACTAAAAGCGCAATCGGAACTTGAAGAAAAGAAACTGAAAATGGAAATGGAAGAGAGAAAATGGAGAATAGAATTGGAAGAAAAAGATCGCGAAAGAGAATTTGAGATTAAGAAAATACAACTACAAGAAAATTCAAGACAGCACATCGATGTGGACACAAGGACAAATTCAGGTAAGCAATATGAATTGCTTAGATTATTAACAAAATACGATAGTACAAATGATATTAGTTTATACTTGGCTATGTATGAAAGGCAAATGGCGCAAACGGGTATTGATAAAAAAGAATGGGTCAACTATTTAATTAACCTAATGCCATTAGATGTGATTAATATAATAACCAGGGAGAGTGAACCCGAAATGCAGGATTATGACTATATAAAAAGTATTCTTTTAAAACGGTACAAACTATCGCCAGAAGAGTTTAGGCTGAAATTTTTCTCACTCAAAAAAGAGCCATCGGCTAATTGGCGCGATTTCGCTTATGAGATCAAGGTATATTTTAAACAATGGATCGACGGCCTTGAAATAGATAGCTTTGAGGAATTATCGGAATTAATTGTAGTTAATCAAATTAGGCATAATTTACCTGCGGAAACAAAGACACATTTTGCAGAGGTATTGTTAATAATAAAAAAGATAGACGAATTAGTAAACAAATTAGATATTTACGAAACGGCACGAAGGGTTTGCAATAAACAAGCTATAAGGAATACAAGTGGGAGTTTTGAGGATAAACGATCGAGAGTGGCTGACTACGCCAATTCGAAAAGGCGCCAAGTTGACAATAGGCACAATGTGAACCATGGAAGAAACGAGGCACATATAATATGTTATAATTGTGGCAGACCTGAGCACGTGAGTAAGAATTGTACCATGGGAAGTAAAACACAACAAAATTATTCAAATTATAACCCGCAACGTAATCAAAAATACCAAGATTGGAGCCAAAATACGCAAAGAAAAGTAGTTAATACGGGCACGTTAAATGGAAAGAAAGGAAGAATCCTGAATATTCAAGGAATAAAAACAAACATAATAATCGATACAGGGAGTGATATTTCAATCGCCAATTCAAGATATCATACGGCAATAAACGCGCCAAAGTTAACCAGCGACAGTATATCTATATCGGGCTTAGGTGGAGAAGAGATTAAACCAACGGGTTATTTCTTGCATAAAGTTTATGTAGATGGTATAGAAATACAAGATAAATTTTACGTAGAACAAGAAACTGACTATGATTTAATAATAGGTAGAAAAGCAGTCGAAGGCTTGACGTTAAAAGTAATGGAAGATGTTGTTAAAATAGTAAACGACAATTCAGTTCGAGTAGGATACATTAAAATTAATGATGTCCTTTCCAAAACAGATGAAGTAGCCACATCAAGTATAGATAACCATAATTGAGCTTGGGAAGATATGGTTAATATCAACTACGTAAATGCCGAGGTGGATTTGACTCATATTACAAATTTAACTAACAGAGAAAAAATACGAGAATTTATAGAATCATACAAACCAAATAAAACAAAGGATACTGGGTTAAAAATGAAAATACTATTAGCGGATGAAAAACCTATCTGTGAACGACCAAGAAGGTTACCTCTAGTGGAACAGGAAATAATCAGTAAGCAAATACAATAGTGGTTGGAAGATGGGATCATTAGACGAAGTTATTCAGATTTTGCGGCCCCAGTAGTCCTGAGTAAGAAAAAAGATGGATCACACCGGTTATGTATTGATTATCGGAAAATAAATCGGAAAATATTAAAAGATCGTTATCCACTACCGTTAATTGAGGATGTGATCGACAAATTGCAGAAGGCAAAAGTATTTACGACATTAGATCTCAAAAACGGCTTTTTCCACGTCGAAATTGATGAAAACAGTCGTAAATATACAGCTTTTGTAACACATGAAGGAGAATACGAATTTTTACGTTGCCCATTCGGATTGTGCATATCAGGTAATCAATTTCAAAGATATGTAAACACAGTATTCCAAGATTTACTACGAGAAGGCACTATCATTGTATATATGGATGACTTTGTCATTCCCTCAGATGATGAAGAAGATGGGATAAAGAAGCTGAAACGAGTATTAGAAGTAGCATCAGCGTATGGTTTAGAAATTAACTTCAAAAAGTGCCAATTCCTTAAAAAGAAAATAGAGTTCTTGGGTTATATAATTGAAAATGGGACCATAAAACCGTCCGAAGCGAAAACAAAAGCTGTGCAAAATTTCCCTAAACCAACTACAACAAAACAATTACAATCCTTTTTAGGTTTAACAGGATACTTCAGAAAGTTTATCCCGAATTACGCCAAAATCGCCAAGCCTCTGAGTGATTTATTAAGGAAAACAAATTGTTTCAAATTTGAAAGAGAGCAGCTTGGAGCTTTTAATGAGTTAAAGAGAATAATATCAACAAAACCAGTTCTTCAATTATATAAACAAGGATCCACACTAGAACTCCATACTGACGCAAGCAGCCAAGGATTTGGCGCAGTTTTATTACAGAAAGGAGATGATGGAAATTTTCATCCATTACAATACATGAGCAAGAAAACTTCACCACAACAGGAGAAATATTCAAGTTATGAACTTGAAGTATTAGCCATAATAGAAGCTCTTAAGAAATTCAGAAATTACCTAATGGGAAATAAATTCAAGATAGTAACGGACTGCGCTGCGTTCCAGAAAACATTAAACAAAAGAGATTTAACACCTAAGGTATCAAGATGGGCATTGCTCATCGAGGAATACGACTACGAGATAGAACATAGAGCAGCAACAAGAATGAAACATGTAGATGCATTAAGCCGAAACGTCCCGACAACACAATCAGTATTAGTGATAACAAGATCGCAAGGAGAAATAACGAAAAGAATCGCAATAGCGCAAAGGCTAGATGAATCTATACAATGCATCAAGTCGCTTATTAAAAATGGACCGTCCGATAATTACTTAGTAAAAGATGATGTATTATACAGATTCGAGAATGGAAAAGAAATATTGGTGGTGCCGGAAGAGATGCAACGAGAAATTATACGAAAAATGCATGAAAGAGGACACTTTGCTATATCAAAAACGGAAGATCTAGTGAAGCAAGAATTTTACATAGCTGGATTAAGGAAGAAAGTAGAGACAATAATCGAGAACTGTGTTGATTGTATCTTATATAATAGAAAGCAGGGAAAAGCTGAAGGTTTTCTAAACCCTATACCAAAAGGAGACAAACCATTGGAAACCTATCACATCGATCACATAGGTCCATTACCTCTCACAAATAAAAAATATCAATATATTTTCACCGTAGTAGATGCATTTACGAAGTTCGCATGGTTTTACCCAGTGAAATCAAAGTCGGCCAAGGAAGTAATAGAGAAATTGGAACTACAGCAAACATCTTTCGGGAACCCAGCTAGAATTATAACCGATAAAGGAAAAGCTTTTACTGAAAGCGAGTTCAACGAATATTGTACAAAGGAAAGAATTGAACCTCTAGAGATAACAACTGGGATGCCAAGAGGAAATGGACAGGTGGAAAGAATACACAGAGTGATGATATCCGTTTTGTCAAAATTATCTAGTGATGATGAATCCAAGTGGTATAAGTATGTACCAAAATTACAAAGAATTATCAATAGCACAGTAACACGAAGCACCAAGTATAGTCCTTTTGAATTAATGACAGGAGTTAAAATGAAGGACAGTAACATGCAGAACATCAAGAAAATTTTGGAAGAAGAATTTACTGAATGTATGATGGAAGAACACGAAGACATGAGAGAAGAAGCAAAGAAAAATATACTCAAAATACAAGAAGAAAACAAGGTGCAGTTTGATAAGAAAAGAAAACAGCCACGAAAATACAAAATAGGAGATATCGTCGCCATAAAGAGAACGCAATTTGGCAATACTATCAAACTTAAAGAAAAATATTTGGGGCCATATGAGATAACTGCAGCCAAGAATCATGATCGGTATGAAGTAAAGAAAGTAGGAGATCATGAAGGTCCAGGGAAGACGTCAACCGGGGCCGAACACATGAAGCCGTGGTCTATGGGTTAAACTCCTGGACGAGTCGGATAGATTAAATATACGTGTATGTGTATTGAATCTATAATCAAAATTTTATGTGAAAGAAAAATGTATAAAAGTCTCAAGAGTGTAGCTGTTTAAACATAAAAAAGAAATAATAAGCCAAGATGATGATGTCGGGACGCCATCATGTCAGGATGACCGATTTGTAGGATTTAAATTTAAACATACTTTATTTTCTTTATGACGTACATGATAAACAAATTATCTGATGCTCTGGTATTTTTATTATCCATAATTTGAAAGCACGAGTAATGAAAATTCACAATCACGAGATCAAGGTTTGGACATATTCAAAAATTAGAAAAGAGTCAGTCTAAAAAATAATGTTGTGCATGAAGCAGCGGCTCATTAGATGCCAAGAAGGTATTGTTAAGCCTAATCAAATTATTCGTAAGAAATATGTTGTAAGTTTTAAGTAAGAAAGGTGCTGTATTTAGAAAAGTATCAACGAAGTGATGTAAAGTTACTCTTATAGAATTGTATTAAAGTGTACGTATTGTGATTCAAACGTCTACTTATTTAAATTATCTATATATTAACATTTTACAAACAATAACTTCTACAAATTTATAGTTGCAAACCATTCGGTTGGGTAGTTTTTTTTTTTTTTTTTTTTTTTTTTTTTTTTTTTTTTTTTTTTTTTTTTCTTTTTGCTTTTATATGCATACAGACAGAAGGGCAAACCTGACTACGACTATAGCAGTTAGGTATTTATATAAATACGAAGTACAGAAAAACTACTTTTCACATGTTCTGAAATCATACACGCACACAGAACAAAAGACCCTCTTGTATTACAAATTAAGAAAAAACTAAAATCGCTCATTCACCGTACCTCGCTGGGTCGTGTCTCTGCTCATAAAGGTATATTTGGCAACAAGCTGGCTGATGATCTAGCCAAACAAGCTACACAAAAACCTACCATAGACATACATCTCCCAGTGCCCCAATCATACTTCAAGGGGATCCTGAGATCCATGATTCTGACGTCATGGCAGGAGTACTGGGACACATCAAGAAAGTGCAGGCACACACACGAACTCATTCCTAAAGTTTATCTTCAACTTTACAACCTCACGCCGTACACTACCAGCTTTCTTACGGTTCATGGCCCCTTCAAGGCCTACCTAGAGAGATTTAAGTGCGCCTCTTCCAACCTGTGTGAGTGCGGTGAGGTGGGCACTGCAAGCCATGCCTACTTCCACTTTGAAATCACATGATGCTGGTTCTTAAAACGCCCGGCATCTACACCAAAAGGCTGGCTCCATAATATACTTACACGCACCCTCCTACTAAACAAACTAAAACACATTCGTAAACACCTTTTTGAAATTTCAATACTAACTGCGTAGCCTGGCCATGCAATAGTTTTAATACATATTTTGATTCCGTATTATCTAATTATATTCACCAAAATTTCCTCAATATATGCACATTTTCAGATTTTATCATGCGCGAAAGATTTTTTTTCTCTCGTTATCATATATTTTAAAACTTATCATTTCAATATTTATTTATGAATTTACAAGTATATATGTATTTTTAAATATAAATATAAATATGAGCTTTATATTTAAATGAAGTTTGATTTTTATTTTTGACTTATTACACAAGTTTTGAAGCTTGGAACAAAGTCGTATTTTTTCCTTTTTCGACGTGTTCAAAGGTATCCTACCCTCTTAATCAAAGTAACAGGACAACTCGCTTTCATGTTTGCTTTAAAAGTTTTGGATTAGTTTTATTAATTATGTTTGATAAGAAAATAGAATCGGAAATGCGTCTTGTATGAATTATTCACAAAATTTGAAATAACGCATGTTTTTGGCATTGAAGTTAAATAAAAATTCTAAGAAATATATTTTTTATTATATTAATCAGAATTTTTCACTCATTCGACAAACGAAACTATTTTTTACATTTTGTAAAATAAATAAGCTGTTATACGGATTATTGACTGAATTGTATTTTTAATGATTTATGTGATTATTGATTAGCTTACTCCAGTAATAAAAAAAGTTAAACATGTCATTGTTGAGATTCACCGTTGTTTAACACGGTACTTATAAGTGTCATTAAAATAACTTGTTATACAATTCATTTAATACATCGGTTAATCGGAATACAATTTAGAATGAGTTATAGATACATTACTTTATCTTGTTCAGAAAGCATTATTGGTTACATAAAATAATAAAAAAAAAAAATAAGGATGATTTCGTTTGCTTTTGCATCTTTTCAGCTTTCATGGCGTTGGGGTGGTGGGATTTTTAAATTCGGAAATATTTCTATAGTAAGAACATTATATTAGTACATTTCCTAAATCTGCAGAATACTAAGAAAAATATTTAAAATAAAGTATTTGAGTGGGGCGATAAATGTTGCACAAAATTCCTATAAATTCAAATTTAATTAATCCTTCTACACCCTTCTAAAATTTATTAAATGGTTATCTAAATCTTCTAATGTTGTTTAAACGATTCACGAAAAATGCTTCAGAAGATAAAAGTTTCATGAACTAATAATTCGGTACATAAAGGGTTAATATAAGAAAGTTAAATATTAAAAACAGTGCCATATGTCTGAAAATGATACTTGTAATTTCCGGAAAATAATTTTCGAAATTCGATTTTTATAAATTTCTTTTGTATCACATTTGTGTTATTTTTTATCTATATATTAAGTACATTTTGTATTTATATTTATGTAATGATATTTTTACCTAAAAATAACATATGTTGTGGCGCTAGTCTGATTTCCGCCTTTGCAGGTATAAGTGCATTGTTTTCCTTCGATCATGTCTATGAACCTTTTCTGTTTGAGAATGAATTCCGTGACATGTTCTGTTTTTACAGTTATTTTGACAGTTTTGTAATTATTATCTATTTTTTTTCATTGTTCTTCTGGAAAATTAATATTTCATATAATTTAAAGAAAAGAGGTGATACCATTAGAAGTCATAAACATTTTTTTTTTATTTTTATAGAACGTGACAACATTTCAATGCACTAAAAATAAAATAGAACAAGAAGAACAAAAGAACTTACGTCTCTCATGACAAAATAAATTACCTTTTACATATTGTAAAATAAGAAAGTTTCAAAAGATGTCACGGGAATGTTTTCCAAACAGAGTTAGGAATTTCATTTCACTTCACTATCAAAGTAACAGGATGAGACTACTGACGTCATTTCGCTTTAATCTTTGCGTTATCAGTTTTGAGCAGTTTTTTTTTTTTTTTTTCAATTTTGTTTGATAATAAAATAGAATTGGAAATGTGTCTAGTATAAAATAAGCAGAAAATTTAAACTAACTGCTCTTTGACATCAGAGTCAAATAAAAATACTAAAGAAGTTGTAATTTTGAATGTAATAGTTTAATATGATGTTCTTCACAATCAGAAATTTTTCAGAATTTCAGAGAATATATGTTTTTAAAATATCCATGGATTTTGTTATTTATTATATCCGTGAATCATCCGTTTTTCTCTGTGTTTCTTTTTCTTCCCTTTTTGACTATATCTATTTTTAAATTTTTAAATTAAAAACCACTAGATGACGTGGTGATAAATTATCACCGGTTTATGTATAGAAATGTTCATGATAATCGAATTTCAAATTTATTTTTCTAGAAGTGATGCAAACTACAAATATCGGTAAAAGTTTCTGTAAATGTATATAACCGAAATCGACAAATCAACACGAGTTTTTTGTTAAAGATATTCAACAATATTATTTTAGAATTATTTCACCCGTTTTCTCTGCAGATTGTTGAAGGAAATTAGCGCAGTACGAAAATTTTGTTCAGCGGCAGGCACGGGGAATAAATCAACGAGTTTAAATTATAGGCATAACATACTAGCTTTTTTTGGAGGATTTTTTTAGCAATAATTTTTTGTCATATGTTTAGAACAATTGATGGCTTCTTCTGTATTGCGCAGGTAATAAACATTCACGTGCTATGTGTTTTAAAATTTAATAACAGTATTTAAAATAAAGACCCATTAAATCCATCATACAGTACTTGTATAGGATTACCAAAAGAATCGAATCCATTGCAACAGCTACCAGGTAACCGCTGGTCGCGTCCTGTTGTCCCGCAAACGAAAGATTTTCATAAAATTAATTCATACGAAGATTACAGAATATTTCATATATTTTTTAGCAAATTTATCGCGGCACACTTCAAGATGGAAAATTTTGTATAAGACATTATAATTTTAACCCACTTATTTTTTGAAAAGTATAGGAAATAATAGTCCAAACCGAACCCAAAATTTGACTCATAAGCATACTTTTTGTACAAATACAGTAAAACCTCTCTAATGCGACCACGTTTCGTTCCAATAAACGTTGGTCGCTTCGAGAGGTGGTCTCTTAATGGAGGTCATGTTTAAATCTAGATTTTAATTGTTGAAAAGATAACAATGTTACTAAAATTAATTTTTTTACATTAAGAAAAAATATGAAAATTTAAGTATCAGAACAAAAATTAATTACATAAGTTAGTTATTGCAGAGTTTAAAAAACGTTACATTGACATTTGCTTTGATTTTACGGTTTTATCTTTTATAACTTTTATTTCGAAGTTCAGTAAATAAATGCAATTTTTTTGGACGGGAACAAATAATGACGATTTGTTAATTTATCTATTTCTTTGAGAGTTTCCTGACAAAAAAGAGCAGGGGAGTTTGTTGGCCGCCATTCTTAATTTGTCATCAGAGTTAAATTCATTGCCTAAAAAGGCACAAAGTTGTTTAAACACTTAAAAGTTACCGGAATAAGAAAAAAATCTGAACTTAGTTTAGAAGTTAGATGAATAATGCTTTCTCCGGAATTATTTTTCTAATAAAACCTTCTTCAAGCGACCAGGAAAAAACGGAATTTGATTCATTTTCTTCAATGAAATTGGTCGCTCATGGAGGAAGTTCAACTGTGATGGTCTCTGAATGGAGGTAAAATTAGTATTGAGCCTATGGGAATAAATTTCGTTCCATGAAAAAATGGTCGTTCAGGGAGGTGGTCGCTTAATGGAGGTGCTCACACAGGAAGGTTTCACTGTATATTATTGAAATTTTCAACAGGTTAACTGAAAAGATGACACGTTAACTGGTTTTAGAATAGTGATGTTATCAGGAGAAGTATTGGAAGTGAATAATAGTTTTGTCTGTGAAACAATACTATGATCTATTATCAGAGATATGATCATACATCTATGACCTATATATCTAATACTGATCTATTATTACATTATGAATTATGAAGCGTCTAACACAGTTTCGTCTGGACGGGAATTAGATTTAAATTTCGTATGATGCAATCACATATCACAGAAAACAAAATAAATTCATTGAAAGTATCATTACAATATATTCATTATTAGTAATCAAGGAAAATCAGGGTTAAATTGAGAGGAAGTCCTCCTGTATTTTACACAGGATATGCGACTTTTGTTTATATTTTTTATGCAAAAATAGTTATCAAAAATTGGTATTATTTTGTTGAATCTGCTTAAGCATAGCTTGTACAGTTTTCTATATTGGAAAATTATAACACGTATTGTTTAATGAAATAAATTGTTTGCCTTTACAGCGTTATTAAAGTAAAATTTCAAACAAAGAAAATGCTGAAAAGCTATTCGCATTAAAATTAATGCAATTTTCTGATATTATTTCATTCTTTGTATGCTAAGTTGAAATGAAGCTTTGCTATATTTTCTGAAGATTTACAATCTTTTCATCCATCATATCTGTTCGAATGTACATGTTTTGGATAAAATATACAAAAATAAATAAATATGTGTGAACGGATGGACTCGCCCATGAAGATGTTTGGGAATGGCATCTGCAATCAGTATAGTACAATATTTATGATTTCTGCATTAATGTTTAGCGGAAGATATTACTGTGCATTTCAAGTTATACATTTCCAGAGTCTCAAATTCTGTGTTATCGAGTACTACTTTTATTTTCAGTGCGTTTGGTAACTGAAAAAAAAAGTTTTATTATACATTGCGAATGTTTGCCTTTATATTACCCACCATATTGCTCCTGACTGTGGAAATGCATTCTGCCTTATGTACACGCAAGAAAATATATATTTGTAGAGGAATAGTTGTGTCACCGAATATTTTTTGAAAAATCTCATTCATCCATGTTAGTACAAATACGCATAAAACTATATATTAAATTTTTTTTAAACGATGAATTTTGCCCGAGAAATAGCGAATCTGAATTTTTAATTGCCATAGATAACGAGGTGTAGAACAAACCGAGCGAAAAATTATCCAGGCCAGAGTTCGAGCCTGGGCCATTGGTTCAGCGCACCAACGCTCTGCCAACTGAGGTACCAAGATATATCTGGCCCAGATAATTTTTTACTATGTGGTTTCTACGCCTTGTTAGCAATGTGAATTAAGATTCATTAATTAAAATTCAGATTTTCTATAATTTGGGCGTAATTCATCGTTTAAAAGAAATTGTTATATATGTGTAATTTTCGATGCTGTATTTATTCAGATTCATGTTTATCGCAGGTTTACGGTTCATGTATAGTTATTCCATCTTGTGCTGCAGTTGCAGCCTTACAAACGTAAGAGTGAGAGGTGCCAGGTTAGGTATATCCTGGTGGCTCAGTTGGCAGAGCGTTGGTGCGTTGAACCAATGACCCAGGTTCGAACACTGGTTGGATAATTGTTTGCTCTGTTGGTTCTAAGCCTTGTTGGTAATCTGATTTAAAATTCACGAAATAAAAATGCATATTTGATATCTCTCTGCCGTTATTCATCGCTTTAAAAATTATATGTGTAATTAATTATCAATGCTGGATTAATTTACACTCATATTTGCAGGGATTGCGGTTCACGCAGTTATACCATCTTGTGCTGCAGTTGCAGCGTTACCAACATAAGAGAAAGAAGTAACAGGCTAAGTGTATCCTGGTAAGCCCAGTTGGTAGAGTGTTGGTGCGCTGAACAATGACCCAGGTTCAGATCCTGGACTGGATAATTTTTCACTCTGTTGGTTCTACGACTCGTTAGCAATGTGAGTTAAAATTCACGAATTAAAAATTCGGATTTGCATTAAACTAAAAAGAAAGCTAATATCAGGAAGCTATAGAAAGTAAATAGTATTAAAATGTAATACTAATCTTACTTTTTTGTAACATCGTACATTTCAGAATGACAGAAAGAATGTTACAACGAATTTATTATTTCTCTTGTAAATTATTTTTCATTCACTTTTTCGGCTTCTGTGTGTACCATTACTTGATAAGCACGGGGCACGGGGCTCTAACTAGTGTATCCTTAGTTAAAGAACATACAGCCCGGTGTATAGATCAGAAGGGAAATAATTTTCAATTTAACGCTCGATTTTTTTTAAACATTTAATAGTGTTTTAATTGATCAATGACAGCACCAAAACGTAATTTTATATTAAAATACCAATTAAGTATTCTAATTAAACGTTGACATTTTTTAAAGCTATACGTTTGTTTTAGTATCATGACAGGGGTTCATTGCCGAAAAAATTGCCAAATATTTCATTATTTACAACAGTGCTTTTTAGTCTTAGTTTTTACAATATTTCATCACGAAAATTAAGACATATTTCTTATATTTCTGATTTATTTATTTATTTTATTTTATTACAGATAAAATTAATTTTTATAGAATATCAGCAGGAAACAAAATCTAAATTATTGATATTGTTTTAGATTAAAACTGGTTAATACCCCGTAATCTGGCTGAATGCGATAGATAAATGTTTCGGTAAATTAAAGCTTAAAAAATATTTTAAAAACAACAAAAAATAAAATGTTATATTATTTTCAGCATTTGAAAGTACATTTTTTCCCGATTTGATAATGTAAAAATTAAAATTGTTCGATTGTAAGGAGTTAATAAATCTATGGAAAATGTTAGTTTGGTTAGATGAAAATAGTTTGGGTACGTCGTTTTATAATGGATTTTTCTAAATTATTTATACAGGATTATTTGTACAGGAAGTAATTGGAGGAGATGGATGCCAGCCATCGCTGTTTTTAGGTAGATTTCATTACAAAAAGCTACCTATTGCAGCCGTTCGGAGGAAAGCGATTTCAAAAAAATTTGGTATATTTTCATCGATCATGACCCCCAGACCCCGAAACCACCCTCCGTTCAAAATTGATATATATATATGACCTTTGTCATATATATATATATGTATTTGACCTTTATACAAAGATTCTGGAGCAGTTTTTGTTTCGTCTATATCTTAAAAAATGGCAGAGTTATAGCATTTTGAATTCTAGCGTGGCTGATATTTTGAAACGTCCTGAATTTTGTCACTCGATAAAAGGCGTATTTATGAACCGATTTGGATGCAACTTCAATTATACATAGTACATACCAATGTCTCGACCGAGTTCGTTGGCCAGCTTCCTCCGCATCCTTGTTTAAAAATGGCGACCATTTAAACTTTTAAGAAAAATTTAAATTTGAAATGTAGTACCAAAAAATTGAAATTTGAAAAAATACTTTTTTCTTATGTGTTTGACTTTGATACAAAGATTTTGGAGCAGTTTTTGTTTCGTCTATATCTTAAAAAATGGCTGAGTTATAGCATTTTGAATTTCTAGGGTGGCAGACATTTTGAAACGTCCTGATATTTGTCACGTGACAACAGGCGTATTTATGAACCGATTTGGATGTAGCTTGGTGTGTACATAGTACATACAAATATCTCGCCCGAGTTCGTTGGCCAGCTTCATCCGCCATCTTGTTTCAAAATGGCGGCCATTTAAAAAAAAATTTAAAATTTAAAATTTAAAATGAGATACCAAAAAATTGGAAAATGAAAAAGATTTTTTTCGTATGTGTTTGACCTTAATACAAAGATTCCGTAACAGTTTTTCTTTCGTCTATATCTAAAAAAATGGCTGAGTTATATCATTTTGAATTTCTATTGTGGTTTACATTTTAGAACGACGTTATTTTTGTCACGCGATAACAGGCGTATTAGGTAGCTTTCATTACAAAAAGCTACCTATTGCAGCCGTTCGGAGGAAAGCGATTTCAAGAAATTTTGGTATATTTTCATCGATCATGACCCCCAGACCCCGAAACCACCCTCCGTTCAAAAGTTGATATATATATATAAATATATATATATATATATATCCATATATATATATATATATATCTGACCTTTGTCATACTGCAACTCTCGAATTTATGAACCGATTTGGATGTAATTCGGAGTACATACCAATGTCTCGACCGAGTTCCTTGGCCAGCTTCATCCGCCATTTTGTTTCATAATGGCGGCCATTTAAAATTTGAAATGTGGTACCAAAGAATTGAAAATGGAAAAATATTTTTTTCTTATGTATTTGAACTTTATACAAAGATTCCCGAGCAGTTTTTGTTTCGTCTATATCTTAAAAAATGGCTGAGTTATAGCATTTTGAATTTCTAGCGTGGCTGACATTTTGAAACGTCCTGAATTTTGTCACGCGATAAAAGGCGTATTTATGAACCGATTTGGATGTAACTTCGTTTGTACATAATACATACCAATGTCTCGACCGAGTTCGTTGGCCAGCTTCATCCGCCATTTTGTTTAAAAATGGCAGCCATTTAAATTTTTAAGAAAAATTTAAATTTGAAATGTGGTACAAAAAAATTTAAAATTAAAAAAATATTTTTTTCTTATGTATTTGACCTTAATACAAAGATTCGAGAGCAGTTTTTGTTTCGTCTATATCTCAAAAAATGGCTGAGTTATAGCATTTTGAATTTCTAGCGTGGCTGACATTTTGAAACGTCCTGATATTTGTCACGTGATAACAGGCGTATTTATAAACCGATTTGGATGTACTTTGGTATGTACATAGTACATACAAATATCTCGACCGAGTTCGTTGGCCAGCTTCATCCGCCATCTTGTTTCAAAATGGCGGCCATTTAAAAAAAAATTTAAAATTTAAAATTTAAAATGAGATACCAAAATATTGGAAAATGAAAAAGATTTTTTTGTGTGTGTTTGACCTTAATACAAAGATCCCGGAACAGTTTTTGTTTCGTCTATATCTAAAAAAATGGCTGAGTTATAGCGTTTTGAATTTCTATTGTGGCTGACATTTTAAAACGACCTGATTTTTGTCACGCGATAACAAGCGTATTTATGAACCGATTTGGATGTTACTTGGTCTGTACATAGTTCATACCAATGTCTCGACCGAGTTCGTTGGACAGCTTCATTCGCCATCTTGTTTCAAAAGGGTTGCCATTTAAAAAAAATTAAATTTAAAATTTAAACTGAGGTATTAAAAAATTGGAAAATGAAAAAGATTTTTTTATGTGTTTGACCTTGATACAAAGATTCCGGAGCAGATTTTGTTTCTGAAAATTTGTTCTTTTGTTTATATCTTAAAAAATGGTTGAATTATAGCACTTTGAATTTCTAGTATGGCTAACATTTTGAAACGATCTTGTCTTTGTCACACGATAACACACGTATTCGCCTATTTCCATGTGAGAAAGCATGTGGATAGTATACATCAACATCTCAGCCAAATATAAGTTACTTTAAATAAAATCAGCTTGGATAAAGCTGACTAATTTCGTGAAATTCTCATTGATAATGATTTAGTATTGATAAAAATTAGTATTGAATCTCCTATATTCGGTTTCCACTAAATTGAGCTTCGTGTGTTTGAATAATATAAGTTGGCTTTTTTAAAATAAGGTATTTGAAAGCTACCTCTTCCTCCCGGCACTGGCCGGAAGGACTTTTTATTAACCGATTTGGATGTAACTTGGTCTGTACATAGTACATACCAATGTCTCGACCGAGTTCGTTGGCCAGCTTCATTCGCCATCTTGTTTCAAAAGGGTTTTCATTTAAAAAAAAAGAAAAAAAATTAAAATTTGAAATGATGTATTAAAAAATTGGAAAATGAAAAAGATTTTTTTATGTGTTTGGCCTTGATACAAAGATTCCGGAGCAGTTTTTGTTTCTGAAAATTTGTTATTTTGTTTATATCTTAAAAAATGGTTGAATTATAGCACTTTGAATTTCTAGCATGGCTAACATTTTGAAACGATCTTGTATTTGTCACGCGATAACACACGTATTCGCCTATTTCGATGTAAGAAGGCATGTGGATGTGGATAGTATACATCAATATCTCGACCAAGTTCGCTGGCCAGCTTCATCAGCTATTTTCTTTCAAAATGGCGGCCATTAAATTAAAAAAAAATTATATTTAAAGTGAGGTGTAAAAAAATTAGAAATTGAAAAAGGTTTCTTTCTTAAGTATTTGACCTTGATATAAGGATTCAGGAGCAGTTTTTGTTTGTTTTTATCTTAAAAAATGGCTCAGATATAGCAGTTTCAGTTTCTAATATAGGTGACATTTTGAAAAATTTGATTTTTTTCCTGCGACAGCACTCGTATATATCAACCGATTCCGATGTGAGTGAGCATGTGCACTGCAATTACTAAGGTATCGACCAAGTTCACTGGTTAGCCTCATCCACCATGTTTTCTTAAAATGGCAGGCACTTTAAGAAATCGCCAAATTTGGCAGCCAAATATAAGTTACTTTAAATAAAAGCAGCTTGGATAAAGCTGACTAATTTCGCGAAATTCTCATTCATAATGATTTAGTATTGATAAAAATTAGTATTTAATCTCCTATATTCGATTTCCACTAAATTGAGCTTCGTGTGTTTGAATAATATAAGTTGGCTTTTATAAAATAAGGAATATGAAAGCTACCTCTTCCTCCCGGCACTGGCCGGAAGGACTTTTTTTTTAATTCATCGGAGCTAACTTTAGTATAATCACCGGAAAATAAAACAAGTTGGAAATTGCACGTCAAACGTGACAAATGAGGTGCGTTCGTTCTATAACTATTTTTATAAATATTTTTTGCACCTTATATTGTTTTGAATGCATATTTTAGTGCACTTCATAAGTGCATATCAATTTAATTTTGTTCGAAAGGCTGTATCATCATTAAAATTCACTTGAAATATTTTCTTCCCATTGGCTGTAATGTAACAAAAAAATTTTGTCTGCCCCTTTAATTAAACTATACATCCGATTTTTATAAAATTTAAAATGATTCAAGAAAAATTTGCAACAATTATATATTTAAAATTTCAGACGATTCGGTTAAGTAATTTTTGCTCTGTTACATTCGGACGGACGGACCGAACGACGACTATATGTTCTACGTATTTATATAATTACGAACGCATCTAATTAGACTGTTAGATTTTTTATATGTGAAATTATATTCTATCTTAAAAATTTATAAATAAAATATACTGAGCTGAAATAGTATAAATTATTTTGAACTGCTCTGTACTTTGTCCATTCATTAATTTTTGAATATAATGTATTATTAAAAGCCGCCACAGATCAAATAATGATTGCAGAGAGAAAAATATGTAAACTTTTTTTCACACATTAATTAACCGCTTTATCTAAAAACAAAATAAAATTTATGTAACACGTGTTGAGAGAAGAGTTTCTCCAAGCTGTCGTTTGTCAAGAAATGTTCTCAGTCCTTCTAACATTCTCGAAAAAAATGTCTTTTGATTGTTAGTAATTTTGAATAATTGTAAAAACGATATATGATAATTCAATTTTCTGTTTTCTTCTGCTTTTGTGTCATGAATTAATTTTACTCTTTTATGGGATAGCTATACTTTTTAAAGAGAAAAACTCGTAGTCTTCACCGTATTAGGTTATTAAAGCAAGGTATATTCTTGAAAGGACACATAAAACAAATAAAAAATGTAAATGTAATTTGAATGAGTAAAATGTATTTTGGAAATCACTTTCCCGTTTTCGTACAAAATCCCCTCATCGATTTCACAGATCTTTGCTGTCTTATTTTTACAGGCTCTGTAATTTCCAGAAACGCTCATGTTTAACTAGAATTTCAACATTCTCAGTTTTTTGTTAGGTTTAAATGGTGGGTTTTTTCCTGTTTTTGCAACTATTCGTTTGACACGCAGTAGATAATAGAATATTAGAAATTTTGACATATCCGTTTATAAATCTATACACGTGATTATTATATACAAGGCTAATCTATCATACATACATATAAATATATAGCCACCAAAATCGGATACTTCATCGTCGCTTAACAGGGCTCAAGCTTTACAATCTTTACTAATTACTTTGAGTCGGATTCTTCAGTCTGACAATTTATGGGAATAATCTTGTTTGACTCTTTCGCACACTGTTAAGGAAACAGCATGACAACGTGATTGATTTTACATTCCTACTTCAGATATCATATGTATTTTCTTTAATTACATTTAATCGTTTCCTTCATATTATTTTCGGTGTACTCATTTTATTGTTATACATATACTCAAGATATAACTACTCAAACAAAGTATAAAAAAGTGTCGATTTTGCGACTTATTTTTACTCGACTGCCAAGAAGGGATTATGTGTTTTACGCGTATCTGGGTATGTGGATTTATTTATACCCTTGAAACATCCGGACGGCTGGATGTATTTTAATGAATGATGTCTCTATCGATTCGTCTTAACCGTCCAATTGTTATAGGCTTGGTTTTCTTTTTATTAATTGAAAATGGCGGCCGTAAAATACAAAATTGCGGTAGAGTCGAAAAAATTTTTTTACGCACCCTATTGAGTGGCATATCATTGGATAGGTCTTTCAAAATGAAGACGATGTTTCTTTGACTATTTTACAGTCAGAAGCACCGTTTAAATATTACACAACTTGGAACTGGTGTAGGTAGGATCTCTAGCTTTACTGCAACTCTAACCTTCATAGACATCTATAGGCCTCATCAAAACAGTGTTGATAGATAGGAACTATTAATTAAATACAACTTAAAAGTCATCAATACAAGTAAATAAAAAATAGGTAAGTAATATAAAAAAATAGTTTCACATTGATGAGAAATAATTAATTAGTTCGCTTTTTACGCAGGCGGTTTTTTTTTTATTTTTTAAATTTAATTTCTCATCACCTCAAACACTCTGTTTTTCATAGAAGTGAGCAGGTGATTAAGTGCAGATTCAGATATATTGTGCCATTCTTTTACAATGGTTACTTCTAATGCATTGGCAGACAAAAGCTGTTTATTATTAGCATAAATTTTGTGACTTAATACTTCCCAAAGATTTTCCACAGGGTTCAAGTCTGGGCTTCGACTTGGCCATGACAAAACATGAAATTTTTCTTTTTTAAACCATTGTTGAGTGGATTTAGACACATGGCAAGAATCACTATCCTGTTGAAACACCCAGTTAGCACCACCTAAAAAGGGTCCAAACGATATTAAATGATCATATAACATAGCCTGATATATCCATTCATACATCCCGAAATCAGGGTTAATTCGAAAGATTAATTACTTCATATGACATTCATTTAACTATTTATTTAAGGATAACTTCACAAAATACAGTTGCAATTAAGACTCTATTTCATACTGTGAAACAGCACCTTTTAACACATGAACCACAAAATTTTGTATATGGATGACTGACATGTCCTTTGAAAGGGATTCATTAAATATTCTAATAAGGAAAACTGCCAAGGACCTTCCAAATGTCTCGAGTAAAGTATTGTCCTGTAAATGAAATCACCCCTAATAATCCTGCTACAAAGAATCGTATGACAAATATTTACGTACTAATGGATTGGATATATTATCTACTATTTAATAAGACAGATAAAATTAGCATCCAGATTCTGTCTACATACACTGTAAAAAAATTTTTGTAAGGTTACTAAGAATTTTCTAGGAAACTGGGATGCCTAGAACTTTTTATGTAACCACAACAAAAAATAATCATGTAAAATTACAAAAGTTTCTTCAGTAAATGTTACTAAATATTGCTTAGTAAACGTACTAGTGATTTTTTAGGTAGTTTCCCCAAAAAACTCTTGTAAATTTACTAAATATTGTTTAGTGAAGTTACTAATGCTTGTTTAGGGAGATTACTAAATAAGTTTTAGTAAATTTATCAGTGAATATGTTGTAAACCTACTATCCATTTTTAGGACGTTTTCTAAATTTTTTTTTGTAAATTTACTAAATATTGTGCTGTAAATTTACTATCGGTTTTTCAAGGGGTTTCTCCAATTAGCTTTTGTAAATTTACTAAATATTTCTTAGTAAACTTACTAGCGATTTTTTAGGGAGTTTACTAAAGAATTTGTGGTAATTTTTCCAAAGATAGTTTAGTAAACGTACTAAGGATTGTTTAGAGAGTTTTCCAAAGATTTCCTTGTAAGTTTACTAAATATTGTTCAGTAAACTTACTAACGATTTTTTAGGGAGTTTACTAAAGAATTTTTCGTAAATTTACTTAGGATTATTTAGTCAAGGTACTAACGTTTTATTTAGGTAGTTTCCTAAAGAATACTTTGTGAATTTTCTAATGATTTTTTAGTACACTTACAAAGGAATTTTTAGTACATTGACTAAAATTTTTTTTTTTCTAAATTTGCAAAGGATTTCATAGTACATTTACTATGAATTTTTTTAGTATTGCACCCGAAACTTTACATATACTTTAGCAAGAAATTGTTGGTAACTTTAATAAAGTACCGTCAAAAAAATTACCAATGATATTTTACTATTGTATCAAACAGTTTTTGTATTCTCGCCAGAAAGTTTTTTGTAACCGTGCAAGAGGTATTGCAGTAAAGTCAAAATCCTTCGATCAAAATAAGTAATATGGCCTGACGTGTTTTTCAGTTATACCACAGCAATTGCCAGAAATATTTGTATGTTATGCATTAAAAAACTGACTGAAGCTTCACTGTAGATATTCAAAGATGTACAAAATCATTTCCATATTAAATGAGCATTATAACAACAGCAGTAAATAAGCAGAAGCAGATCTTATGGTTTTTAGTTAAATTAAAAAAAGCGAATAGAAAAAAATAATGAAAGTAAAGTATCATTACTGAGTTTATAAAATATGCCTAAATTTTTAAAAAATGTTATCGATACTCTGTTAAAAATAAAGTGTGGCGTTTCACCAAGAAAATGGTGAAAAGTCGCTGAAATTTAGCTGTAACCAAGATATTGGCGATAAGTTTTACCAGTTTATTGGTGCTTTCTCAAATACCATTATATTAGTGAAATGTTAAACAATGATTCAGGTTTTTTATAAATCCAATTTTCTGGTGAAAGGTTGAACCATAAATCAAGATTTTTTTTAAATCCAATTTTCTGATAGAAGGTTTAACTATAAATCAGGTTTTTTTTTAAATCCAATTTTCTGGTAACAGTTTGAAACATAATTTAGTTTTTTTTTTTTTTAATCAAATTTTCTGGTAAAAGGCTGGACCACGAATCAGGATTGTTTTTAAATCCAATTTTCTGGTGAAAGGTTAAATCATAATTCAAGGTTTTCTCTATTCCATTTTTTTGCTAAAAGTTTGAATGACGATTCAGGATTTTCTCTCATCTTTATGGGGAATGGTTACACCCGATTGTAGATTTCTTTTTTCCCCTCACTTTGGTTTTCAATTTATCATTTTATGGTGTAATAATAAACAAAATTTCAGATTATGCGAAATTATCTTGCAGTAGGAAAGCTTTTTTTTTTTTTTTTCCCTCATTAAACCGAAAATTATTTAAGTTTTAATTATTGATTCTATTGTCTTTGAAATATATTTAAAAAACAAATGTAAAGCATTTTGATCTAATTTCCCAAAATAATTGCATTTTTTTTTCCACAAATATTACCATTCTGTCCTTTTACATTTTGGAATATTTCTTCGCACTCAGTTACACTTATAGTCCATTTAGTGTTTGCTTATTCACAAAGAAAATAATAATAAAAAAAAATTCTTTAGATTTAAATACATACCCTGTTTTTATTATTGTTTTAATTAAAAAGGCAGCTATAAGTAGCAGAATCCATTTAACCTCTAATATCAGCTAATACAAAAGTATTACTTTAAACTTTAAAGCTTTTTTTAAATACACAATGTATTTCTACAGTATATTAAATACTTACTTTGAAGGGTTAATTTAATAACAGCAGTGTCGCCACCAAGCGACTACTTATTCTTACATATATAAGTATTTTTTCAGTTTTCCTAAATGATAATGTATGACGACGATTTTTTAACTATACTCGTAAAAAAGAAAAATATTCACCAGCAGCAGCCTTGCAATAGCTGAAAAAGAAATGGTTACAGACACTATTAAATAGCACCACATTAGTTTGGTTTGCGGTATGCCGCTCCATTTATTGAAAATACAAGTTATATAATCATTAAATTATATGTATAGTATGTCAGACTAATATTTACTGTAATATAATATCATTTTACATAGAGTTTCTCTCAGACAGTTTTAAGAGGGTGCTGCACCATCTCTGACCATTCAGGTCATCAAATATAAAGAATTCTTTAAGCTTAGTATGTTTTAAATCAGGATTTCAAGTCTGGTAAAATGGAATAGATCCAAGCATCAGGTTAAATTCTCCACCTGTTTTAAATGAAAGAGTAAATATTTTAAGACATAAAATATTTCTTGAGCAAACATAACAATAATCAAATTTCACACAGGGGAATTAATAAAAAAATTAAACAGTATATCAATTCAAATCTCTTTTACAAGGAAATCTTCAGCATTTAAAAAATCAGTGTTCGAAATCACTGGTGGTCCGCTGGTCCGAGAACACCAAAAATTCATTTAGACCACTAATTTGAAAAATTCAGTGGTCAGCAGGAACAGTAACCCCCCCCCCCCCTCTCTCGCAGGGTCATAGGTAAACTTAAATTTTCCCGTCTCGGAGAAAACGGCAACCAAACACAAATCTCACAATTTTATTTATTTTAAAAAATAAATAAAACTACATTAAACCTTAGTCAATTGAAATATTGGAATTAAAATATCTAAATAATTTTATAGTTTTTCTTTATGTGCTGTTTATTTAATTTTTAGTTATAATATTATATTTTATTAGGCTAAAAATTTTGGATAACTGCAAAGAAAGTTTGTAAGAAAGAGCTGCAAAATCCTTCATTTGTTAGGTAAATGGAAAATATTGTGAAATTCTTAAATGTAGAAAAATATTGCAAAAAGCGTCAGTTGGTTGAGGGAAAAAATTCGTCAATCAATCGTGATTAACAAAAACTAATGCTTGCCATTTGGCTGCAATAGAGTGTTAACGATTTTAATCAACGATTAAATCATGATTTTAATCAACTGATTTTTTTTTTTGGAAAATTTGTGATTTTAATCAATGATTTTTTATGGTCTATTTCAATGGTATGTAGGGAAAAATCATTTGTAGTATATTGGAATGATATTACACTATTTCAAGCATATAGAAATTGATACACATCACTGAAATGTACAAAAAGATGCTTACTATAGAACATGATGAGCATAGCATTAATCGTTTATTTATGGGGGGAAACAAAAGGATTCGCTTATAATATTGTATAAATAAACAATAATTGCTGTAAGTTCGTTATTTGTTGTGGTAAGAGTTTTTTTTTTAATTTAACTAATTTATTTACTTCGTATGTATAAAATCTGTAAATCATATACAGGGCTGCAAAAAAGATGTATATATTTCCGTTTATTGACGAAATATGTTGAAGGGGAATTTTCAACTTTGAAAATGAGTTTCTTAAATGAACTAATGTTTAGCATACTATTTGGTATATATTCAAATGTATCGATCATATATAGAGTTGCACAAATGAATTCGGATATTTTTCCGATGACTGATAATAATTGCTGAACTTTAATTTTCAAATGTGTTACGTGTTTTGTAATTTGCTTACTTAGCCATCATATTTAACTTTATTAAACGATGATTTTTTTTTTTTTTTTTTTTTTTTTTTACATAATTCTGAATGTGTTGGAAAATTATAATCTGTCGTTGAAGCTTGATTATTTTACGTTCTTGTTTAAAAAAATATTTTTATTTTGTATGTGTGTATATATATACATATGGGCGAGTTGTAAAAAACATTGTAGGTGGGTTAAACCGGGTAGCGCAGATCCCTACTTCAGTTGTACTTCTGTCTATCAGCCAACACGAGAAATTACTTGTCGGTAACCATTATGGCATTTATAGCTGACTGAAATGTTACTGTGTGCGGTTTTTTTTATTGTGAAGGAATTAGTTTCAATTACTCCTAAAAAATTGTTTTATTTGATTCTAGATTTTACGCGTATAACCACTTTTTTTCAGCATATTAAATATTCCTGAGTACTATATTTAATTCTTTCCTTTCCTGATAATATTTAAAAATTTTTACTGATCTTTTGCTTATAGGATTAAGAGTAGTGACGCCAGGTTTTAAACTCTGTCATGTCGGGGTAAAACCGGGTACTTAAGAGTGGGTCAAAACTGGGTATACCCGATTTTGTCCGACACTCATAGAATGTATTTTTAGTATAGTTAATAAATTAGCATGGAATTTTAAATTGCATTCTTAATGCTGTTAAGTTATAATATAATTCTAAATCTATCTAGTTATAATGAAAAAACTTTAATTTTGATTTTGTTTTATATTAAAAAGTGGGTTAATTTTTAACTTACAATTATGAAATTAAATAATTTGCAATTATTAATGAACAAAATAATGGTACTAATTAAGGCATAATTTTATATTATGCTTATTACATTTTAATAAATAACTTTCTAATCTGAGGTGTAATAACTTGCGTTATGGGTCCACTTAAAATGCAAATATATTTCGTGACTTGTTTCTCTAAATAAAATAATCTGCCCAAATTGACAAATAATCCATAAAATCCCAATCCTATATAACTAGGCTGTATAATCTATAACAGTATTTTTTTTTATCAAATATTAAATAGGCAAAAAAACCCCTCTTGATGAATGAAACTTTCCCAGACTCATTTGCTGTATATAATAGGAGTGGATGGATTACGAAAGAAGTCTTCATTTTATTTGGTTAAAAAATGTACAGTTTTTTTCCAATCCTTGTCCTGAAAAGCCCGTTCTTTAAATCCTTAATAGGTGTTCAATTCATATAAAAGAATCCAGTTAATGTAGTAAGAGAAAGCAATGTATTTATATATGCTTCTTTCCTTACGCAACGCATCGATTTCAACCCCTTGATGTGTCTTTCATGCATCTCTAAGCTCATACTAAGAACAAAAGGTGAAAAAGTGGTTATTTTCCAACTCTGCGCGATCTGTAACAATTTACCAAATTGGAAAATTATTTAAAACTGCGTTTTCGAGAGCAGCAATTGTAAATACTGCAATCAGAAGGTTCGAGAAAACAGGAATTTTCCCCTACAACAACGTTTTTCCAGACCATCTTTTTGCTCCTTCGGAAGTGACAGAGAAACCCCATGAAAGTCATGATAACACACCTAGGTCTATGCAGCCACCTGTTTACATAGCTGCAGAAATAAATATTTCTGAAACATCACAGGATAATGGAGCTCAACCTTCCGAACATAAACGAGATGACAACATCCAGCGACTTTCACGTCGAGCTGCTTCCAGATGCAGCAGTTAACATCACAATCACAGACGTCATCACTCATTCAAAATGTTACATCAACAGAATACATTATTAAAATTATCCATTCGACATCTTCAGACTATGTAGCCCAGCAATCTGCATTTCCAATTTCGCGTAAAATGTTATTATATCCTTCTAAGGAAGGCTTTAGAATTGAGAAAAGAAAGGGAAAAACTTATTTTGATTTCTTCTCCCTATAAATTACAGATCGAAGCAGATATTAAGGAGAAATAAGCCAAACAAACTGCAAGACGAAAAAAGAAGTTTCTTTAAAAGAAAAAGAAACCAAAAAAAGATTGCGGACAAATCTTCAGAAGAAGAGGATAATGAAACCTGTATGTTTTGCTATGAACTTTACTCAAATTCTAAATCCAAATACGATGTTTGAAATGCCACGATTAGGCACACGAAGCATGTAGTAATGCAGAAGGATATGATGAGAAATTCATCTGCGATTTTTGAAGCTAAAAGAACTCGAAAACGTACAGTGTAAAGTAAGCAGGTCTATACAACGTAGAAAATTTGCCAACGAATTATTTTTTTTACATATGGAAGAACACATGTGCAATTTCGTTTTGTTAAAAATAATTAAAATGTATTTTTTACTATATTAAGCAAGATCTTTTTGACCAAAATGAGTTTTACAGTAGTTTTAAATGAATATCCAGTTTTACCCAACCAATGAGGTAAAACCGGATTTTTGCATACGTTTGAAAAAAGCTATTTTTTATATAAACGATTATATATATATATATATATATATATATTGTTTGAAAAGAATGTTTTATTATAGCCAAGGATTCATTTTACATTAAAAACAGTGTTACCAATATCACCAATATTAAGACGTTGATATATTCCGATATTAAATTTACGATATTCTCCCCACCTAGCAGTTAAAGTTTTGAAAAACAGATCAGAAAAGTTTTCCGAAAGCTTGTAGCAATTTATTCCAGGATGATATTTTAGAAGTATCGGCAAATATATGTATATGCTCTAAAAGTTAAAATCTTCTAACTGATGATGCAATTGATTTTTAAAAACATGAGTTTTAACTCTTTCAAATACATTGGTGAGCGTAGGTCAATTCGTGCCTCACAAAGACTATATTTTTTCTACCATAAAACTAACTAAACGTCCGTATTTTAACACAATCTTTTTAGAGCAAATCAACAGGCCAGATTTACATTTACCTACGAAAATTTCCTAACATTCGGACAAATATAAATATTTTTTACTAAATAAAATGTGCAAAAACTTCGACAAAATAAGCAAAAACCTGAGTTACATCGTGGTAAAAATCTTACCAGCCTTTTTCCCACAAAATATTAATATTTTTTCACTCGGGCTACGAAAGCATTATGTTTTTAACATCTAAAAATTTCAAAGAGTCTGGATGATAACGACAACCTTTAAGAATTTAAAATACTGGAAGAACCTTGTCCCTCCCCCACATCCCTTTCCAGGCATATTTCAAAATTACACATAACACTCCAAAAATCAAATTATGCAGAATATTAATACCAAATAATAATAACAATACCAAAAAGCATATACTTTCAATTCTCTTTGAAATACTGCAATACATTTTAAAAAAAATAGAAAATTATTCTTTTAAAAAAATTCATTGTCCGAAGTCACTTTTCTGTTTTTCTGCGCACTTTACTGTACGACTCGCTTTACGTATATATTATTTAGAAATACACACTTAATGTTATACAGTAGCTTTGAAATGATCGAGTATTGATTTGGCTCAGATGTAAATGGATTTAAGGGTGAAAAAGATTAGTTTGAAAAGAAAAAAAAACACCAAGATTTTGATATGAAAATAAAATCTATATGTATCAATATTATAAAAAACAAATATATCTGTGCGGCATTTTGCAAATGGCAGCACTTTGAAATCTGGAATGAAACTTAGGTTTTGCAATTTCCGTGTTCATCTAGTCGTCAGCTTAAAATTCCGAGTAAAATGAGAACTACATTTAATATTTTTGTTGAACATTGTCACAATTCTATTTCAAAGACCCGTGATCGGGGGATGTAGGGGAGACCGGGGGAATGCCGCCAACCCGGGTTATGCCGACACCCCACCTAGTTTAAAAACCAACGGCAGTTTGAGATAGTGAATGTGCCTGCACTATAACGGCCAACAATAGAAACAGTGCCTAAAGTGAGAGTGACTTTGCTGTACATCGTTCGTTTGTTCTAGTGAAAAATGTAGTTTTCATCTAGTTGCTTATTATTTTGGAGCTTCAAATGAGTAGAGATAAGCACCTTTTATTTTAACATTAGGTATTTAAGACAATATGACCCGTAATCTACATGTATTCGCCGATATTTTGATGCAATGTGTTGAACAAGTTCGGTTCTTCTTTCGGCTTTGCTTGGGGATTTCGGCCATATTGTCCTCTCGGGGTAATGCCGCCACCATGCAAATCGGGTGAGAAATGGCCTCATTTGAATGTAGTGGAGCCGATTCAGCAGAGTGACTTTTGCAATATGAAGTAAATTGTAACCTTAACCATTATTCTGCTCAATTACATTGCTTTCTAACTATTTTCAGTTGGTTATGTATTTCCTAGTATCCATTTAATGCATGTACTAGGTCATTAAAGAGTGGCGGCATTACCCCGGTACAGTGACGGAATTACCCCAGTATCCTGGGTAATCCCGCCACTGTGCAGAGGTTTAAAAAATATTTTTTCATGTATGCTTACTTTACAGTTATGATTACGGTTAAATTTATACAGATACTAAAGATCATGATTCAGCTTTAGAATTTTTACTATTAAAAAATAAACATTTTTTTGAGGTGAAAAAATTTAAATTCCCTTAAGGTGTCGCCATTCCCCCGGTCTCCCCTAACTCACAATTATGTGGGTGGGAAACTGGAAATTGTTTTAATCCCTTCTGTTTAGGTCTAAAATGAAAGTACCAAGTTTTATCCCACGTACTAGGTGAACATTAGAAAATATGTACATATTTATAGTCGAAAAACTTTTTTTAAATTATCTTAACAATATCTCAGAACAATTAATGCTTTCAAAAACATTGTCAATACAAATGTTGTAGAATTTGAAATTCTGAATAAAATGAGTACCCATATTAATATTTTTGCTGAACATTAAGGTCGCAATTCTATTTCTAAATTTTGCCTTAACCGTTAATCAAGAGAGAGACAGAGTTATCAATCCGCCCTGCCTCCGTTTATTACATACATGTATTTTCTTTAAGTTGTTGAGGCCCTCGCGATGTTTCCATAAATATGTTAATGCTTTATTTTGTATATTTTGAGGATTATAATTTAGTAGTTATGGAAAAATAAGTACATAATTGACAGCCGTTTTACATGCCATTTCTCAACTGATATCGTCAACCTTAAACCTTAGTTTAAAAAACGTAAAGCTAACTTTTTAAGCTAACTAATAATACTTTTTTTCAATATTCCGAAGGTTTTAAAATTTTATGAATTTAACTTAAGATGCTCGTATACTAGTCGAAAATAATTTTTATTAAAACCATCTTAGTCGTTTTCGTAAAATATCGAAGTTTAAAATTGTGCTACTGGTTGACCTATAATTCCTCTAGCGACAAGGAACATGTACACTCATTTGTTCCCTCGCTCCTCCCCACTATTTTCGACCTCCTTAAATGGGATGCATACGCACTGTTATTCACTATATATGTCAAATTAAATACGACGCATAATTCAAATACAATATCAGAGATCATAAACAATATTTCCCATCATTTACAAATCATTTTTGAAATATGCTAAAAATCATGAAATAGTGCACTTTTTAAGTTATCTATTTGCTCGTAGCGGCAAAGCCGCAACTAGTAGGGCGGGAAAACTTAGTACGTTTATTTCTGACCTATGTCGAAGGGATTAAAACAATTTCCATCTTTTCCGTATTTAATTCCGAATTCGGCCTTTTTTTTTTTTTTTTTTTTTTTTTTTTTTTTTTCATTTCCTACCACTGGGCTATAATCCGTAATCAAGAGTTTAAGCCATAACTCTGAAAATATCCAAAATAAAGCCTGAAATAATTACAAAATCCTCAATAAATTAAAAAATATATATAAATTAGAAACAGGTTGAACGGATAACCTCGTCTGTTCTGGCTTCAATCACTTGATTAACGAATTAGGCAAAACTTTGCATTATAATTGTAAAAATTCAACAAAAATATTAAGTACACATTTCAATCAGAATTTTAACCTCTACAACGTCTGTATTGACAATGTTTTTGATAGAGTTAGTTTTTTTTTAAATATTGTTATGGTAATTAATAAAAATGTGTTTTTTGACTACAAATCTGTACATATCTTCAACCACTCACCTAGTAAGAGGGGGAAAACTTAGTACATTCACTCTAGACTTAAAGGGATTAAAACAATTTCCACTTTTCCCCTAATTAATTCCAAATGCGGCCCTTTTTTCCTCCCCTACCACTGGTCTATAAAGAGTTTTAAAGACTTTAAAATTCTATGTGCTCTAAGTTTTTTTTTTTTTTGGGGGGGGGGGATGCCAATTTCAAGTGGGAAGAAAAATCTTGATTATTTATTGTGACATTAAAATGACACAGAACAGATTTTTTTTTTTTAAATTTAAGCAGTTTTAAAGAGTTTTGAAACTAAGTATTATTACTGTGAGAGGTGAAGAAAATGGGGAAACGAAATTTTGAAGGTGAAATTCAGATAAAATTTTAATGAAATGGATATGATGGAATGAATAGTTAATGAAATTTAGGACCGATTATTTTTTCACTTAAAGTAACAAATACAGTAGAGCAATTTTTTTAAACCTTTAACTGATGTCAAAGAAATTGTCACATAACTAGTGTGAAGCGGTCTGTGAGACCGCTCCAACGAAAGATGAATAAAAGCCGCGATAAACTCATAGGATGTTGATTTTGTACTTAACTTTTTGCACAGGAGTGTTATAATTAAAATTCACCTATTCAAAAGTCTCTGGTGTTAGTACTAAAGTTTCAAACGAAACAAAATTTCAGTAGTATTTGTAATAAACTGAAATTTGCAAGTTAAACTACGAAAATTGAAAAAAGCACTGGTCTGTGAGACCGGTAACATCAGTTAAAGAATAAAAAAAAAGTTTTAAACAGTTTAAACTTTGGTATTGTGGAGAAGGGAGTAAAAAGGGGAGGTGAAATTTCAGAAGAAAGGTTAGCAATGGCGGTTTTTATCTTTATTTTTTAAATCAGAATTGAAAAGAAATGCAGAAGAGTTCCACCCCCGATTAAGAAATAATATGACAGTAAAGCACTTCAAAGGGCTTTTTAAAAATATTGTATGAAAATAAGCACTTTCAAGCACAAAAAAAACCTTTTGAAAAATGCAAGTACTTTTAAGGACCGTATCCTGATATATTGAAAATTTCCCGACTACAGAGTAGTCCTGCACGGGTCAAGTTGCACCAGACACAAAACCGAATATTATACTTAAGTCAACCTGCAACTCGACCCGAACCCTCCAAAAATATTTCCTCGATCCGCAACCTGACCAGAATCAGCCAAAATAATTTCCGGCAACCTGCAACTCAACCCAGGCTTATTTCAAACCGAACCCGAAATAAAAGGAAAGGAAATCGCATTGATATTATGAAATGTAATCTACAATTACATCTCTAATAACAATGTTTTATGTAGGAAAATGGACAAATGTATATACTTTAATATTCAAACATATGTGGGTATCATGCCCACAAGTATTTGAAGTGAGGACAGCTTGTTAAAAAGCGCCATCGATATTCACCATCATGGTTGATCTCAATGGCGCTTGGTGACAAGTTGTCCTCAACATGGCTCACAATCACATGACACACCTAAGTGATGTAGGATAGGTGGGGGCTAAAGTTACGCACTTATTAATTTTGATTTTTAACGAGCACATTGATCTAAACTTATGTGACGACTGATTAAAATGTTGTATTAAAACCTTAGGCACGTTCCACTATCAAACGACATTCTGTCAAATTATAATTCCGAGAGAAATTGTAATTAAAAAAAAAACATTGCTCTGCGTATCTTTGCCCCATTGGTTGGGCTAAAAGCACGCAGTGATGAGGCAAAAGATTCGCAGTGCGCATTTTTGCCCCATTACGGCCGGATTTTGTCCCTATTTTCACTAAAATGAATGAGTAATGTAAAAGCATTAGTAAATTTTGATAATATTTAAACTGAAAATTCTAAACTAGACCATGAAAAAAACAGCGGTCTGCGAGATCGCAAATAGCAGTTAACCTCTAACTGTTGTGACAAAAATCGTTTCATAAATACTGTAAGCGGTCTCCGAGACCGCTTAATCGTTGATTGAATAAAATGGTTGACTGACTCATAACAGGCGGTTTCTGCGCTAAACTTTATGCAAAGGGCTATTATAGTAAAATTTCCCGCATTCAGAAGTCTTCAGCTATACTTCTAATTTACCAAACGAATAAAAATTAAACTAACATAACTACTTAAATTGAAAATTACAAGTTAAACTGTGAAAACTGAATATTGCAACGGTCAGCGAGACCGTTAACAGGAGTTAAGGATTAAGGTTTAAAACAAAAGCGATTCATGAAACAATATTGATTTTTAAAAGTAGGTAGGTAGATACCTACGTTCTATATTTTAAAAAAAAAACTTAACTAGAAAAAGGAAAATGTAGTTTACTAACTTATATTAGTTAAGTAGCTATTATATTTTATATAATATAAATTTAGAAATTGTGAAAAGCTTTGCATCTAGCTAAAACGATAGGGCAAAGTCCCATATCTTAAACATGTGCGTATCTTTGTCCCAAGAAGGATGCGTACTTTTACCCTATTCTGCAGTATTTTGCTTAACCGACTACCCATAAGTATAAACAAATGTGATCGAGGTAAACTACGGCATTTAGAAGCTAAAAATATTTCGATCAACTAAAATTTTGGATTTGTAAAAATTCCAGGTACTATCAGCTAAAGAATAAAGTGAAATTTTAAAAATATTAGATCAAAATTCGAAAATTTAAACTTACCTCATTTTCTTAGCACAAATTGCTACTTTTATCAAAGGTTTAAACAAATGACTAGTACACTTGAAACAAAACTGCCACCTATTGGTCATGAGAGCCGAAATGTTGCTTCATATGAAATCAGCCGGTGCGTATTTTTGCCCCGCTCATATCTTTACCTCTACGTACCCTATATCTTTCTTTGCATAAGAAAGTAAAAACTCGGCATTTTATCGCTCAGAAACTCACGTAAAATTAAAATGCAGTTGTTTATATTTAGGTTTTTTCCAAGTCTATGATTTTCACAAAAAGTTTGAGCAGAGCAATTTTTCAGATAAAATAAATACATATTTCAATATGAATGAGCTATTATTAAATTTACTCCTTAACCTTTAACTGATGTCACAGAAATTGTCACAACTAGTGTGAAGTCAATTAGTGTGAAGTTGTCTGCGAGACCGCTTTATCGAAAGATGAATAAAAGGCACGATTAACTCATAGGATGGTGTTTTTGTACTGAACTTTTTGTACAGGACTGTTATAATTAAAATTTACCTATTCAAAAGTGTCTGGTGATAGTACTAAAGTTCACAACGGAACAAAATTTCGGTAGTGTTTGTAGTTAAACTGAAAATTGCAAGTATATAAAAAATTTCGAAACTATAAAAATTAAAAAAAGCTGCGGTCTGAGAGGCCGGTAACATCAGTTAAATGTTAAGAAAAAAATATATATATATAAGAAATGTGATAAATTCTTTTTATTTAAGGCACAGTTATGAACCATTTATTCTTCTCTAGGAATAGAAAAATGTTACCAACATTTCATTTTTCATATACACGCAAACACATGTATAATATTTCTGATAGTTTTAAAACACATACTCATGATACGTGTGTATAGATAGAGAAGTGCCCAATATTCAGAGTTAGAAACATAGGAGAGAGTATGGAGGAATGGGACACCTTTTACAAAAATAAGAAAATTAACTTTGTTTGACACAAAAACAATATTTCAGTTTATAGAATACAAAATGAAACACTTTCTAATGTCCTTGAACAATATAGAAACACAATTTTCAGAAACAATTTTATAATTAAAGAAATTGCAAGTTTCAAAATTTGTCCCATACTTAGACCCATGCGTGAAGGCTTAGTTTATATTATGGATAATATACAGTATAATGTTCCATAAATTGGGAAACTATTACATCTATGCATAAACAAGTCATTAATATTCAGAAAGCATAAAAAGTATATGAATCAAAATCACTTCTGATCTTGAAATAATCTTTTACTTTATACAACTGAAATCTTATGCAACTTTTTTCAACTAGAGATTGGGCTACCATTGCTTTATCTAGTGCGATTGATGAAATGTCTAGAATGATCATATTCAAAAAATTTTATTACTACCAAAACAAAAACAAATTTTGCAGGAAAGTAAAAGAATATATAAAAAGTTAAACCAGCTCTTTGCATGTTCGCCAACATAAATGAAAAATAGTGGAACTTCGAAGGATTACTTTTTGCTTCCTAATTGGTTTGATTAAGAGTATCAACAATAACACAGATTATAAAACATGTAAGCGTGAGGAAGGGGGGGTGGAAGTTATGAAGAAAATTTTTAAAGTAAAATTTTTATTGTATAAATTTTTTTATAAACAAAAAACTTTGAATTTTAACCATTACAGGCACATCTGCCCTATACCTAGATTTTTAACCTGAAAAAAAATATTTTGGACATTCTTTTGAAAAATCTGTCAACCCGAACCCGACACATAAGATTCAAAACTCAAACCGACTCGATCTGAACCAAAAAAGTAAAGTAAACCCGACCCGATGTCGGAATCTAGTACAATAAATACCGATTACACGGCACGACTCTAATATTAAGAAAGATAATTTTGGTATACATTTTAAGTATTCTGCAGAAGAATAGTGGAATATTTAGCCTTCATTATCAGTCCAAGGGGGGTGGGGGAGTACTATTCATTGCATCACTAATTAAAAATAAAATATTTAATCTGCTTAAATCATGTTACATTATAATTCGAAATCAAACGGTCTTACTGTGTAGTTCATTTTTACTTATTAGGAATCAAGGAGAATGGAAATATAACAAAATTTAACTCATAAAGAAGAAATATTTACTTACATACTAAATTGAAATCATAATCAAGATGGATACCTTGAATATCTCTGTGTCTGCGTGAATAGTCATTACGTCATCATTGAAGTCCTTTCTCATTGGCTGACATGGGAGACTAAGATATTTCATGTATTTCTACTATGCGAGTGGTAAATATTATACCCGGTTACAGATAAAATTCTAGTAAACATGCAGATTTCTGTAGTTTTACAAAAACTAGTTTTGTAGGATTACAGATTTTTTTTTACAGTGTATCAACTTTCATTTTTTCAGATTATAATACATACATTTGACATTTTATTTTAGCTCTTTGGTGCACGTTTCCTTGGCATAATATATAGTTTATGCATTATTTCTTAAATCGTCATACAGAGTGATTGAAATTTTGAGGATACTGATGTTAAATCTATATGACAAAATTTAATTAATACCTCCCGATTGAAAATTTAAATTTTTTATAGAGTACAACGAATAACCCAAAACATAATGTAGACTTTTTGTTTTATTCAAAGAGCTTATCTGTAGTTACAAAAATTATAAATAAATTTAGGCTAAAACAATTTTTTAGTTGAAAAAGCACACAAATGACAACAATGTGAATTAATTTTAATGGGATTAAAATTAAAGTTTCTCTCCATTCTGAAAAAAGTAACTAACTCTGTCATAGCCGCTGTCAATGAATTTTTTGTAGCCGGAGGTATTTTTTCTCTAATATTAATAATAAAACTACTGCATACAAAAATATTAAAATTGGTAATATTATAGAGGGCAGTTTGATAAACATGTGTAGAAGAAGTCTATTTTTAAATCGAAGAATTATTTTAAGATATATTTAATGTTAAAGTTGGTCAAAATTGTTCCAGTAACAACATTTTATAAGAGCAAAAGCTGTACAGAGGAATTTAATCATTTTTTCTAAGGCTATTCATTAGAAACTCGGGGTGTGCAGCCTGCAATTATTTTTTTTATTATTTGACTCATTGTTTGAGGTTTATTTCAATTTCAATTCAAATTTTCAGCATTTCCAGAGGTATTTGTTACATATTTTAGGAAATATTATTATTTTTAAATTTTTGCCAATTGTTAAAACAGCGCTGAGAATAGTAATTCCTTTAAATTGGAAATTTATTCACACGTGACTATTACAAACCAAAATCCCTTTTCAAATTAGAATTAAATGATTACGTTTTAAAAGCAGGAAAATATTGAAAATTACGTCAGAAAAATTTCTTTTACACAGCATATTGAAAAAGAAAAAAAAACTATAAAATAATCAATTTTTTAATATGTGTTAAATGGGAGAAATGGTGGCCTATTTCAAATGTCCAAATAATGACATTGCCAATATAAACATTTGAAGAAATGTCATATGAATGGGTATTCATTTCATACTGTATAAATTAAAGTATTTCTGTAAAATTAAGTAGTGAATTACAGTTTTCAATTTACTTTCTTCTATCTTCTATAGAAGAAAGTATTGTAATCGAATTTTTTCGACTTCCGCTTTCCGACGGCTTTACACATTTTAGAGTTGAGAGACATTAAAAAACATGTTTATACAAAATATATGTCTTTCATGAGTCCGTGTGTAGCCATTTTACCATCGAAAATTGTATGAAGTTGTGCTTAGAACTAAACGAAACCCTTTGTGTATATTTTGGCTGTGCCAAGTAGGTCCTCCTTCAATGTAGAAATATTCTGCCGGAAGGGAGCGATTTTTGTTCCATTTTCAATATTGTATCTATGAAGTTATGCATAGAATTGAACCAAATTTTTTGTGTATGTTTTTGACTATTGTCAACAGGTCCTCCTTGAATTTTGAAATATTTCACGAGAAAGGGGTATTGTAATAGCGATTGTTGTACAATTTTCTAGATTTTTAGTAGTTGTATTGTCCATCGCCGGCTCGTGCAACGGCGGATCTAAATTAACTCGTGTTTACTCCTGTTAATTGACTAAAACAGAAATTTAAATTGAAAATCAAAGTTGGTACTGATTTGAACTAATAATATTGAAGTATTAACATCTATAACTACTTTTGGAAATATTCAAATGTATCAGATAGCAGAAAGTTTTGGGTTGGCACATCCAACTAATTTCTGTTGAAAATTTCAATCATTAGATATTTTTCATCTCACATTTTTTTTATAATGTGATAATGACGTGCCCTTGTAGCTTGTAGCCTGCCATAACTGAGGCTATGTTTCACTCTTTTACGCTCTGTCAACTTTCTTTAAATTTTCGAAAGAGTAAATTGTAGGCATGAAAATCATTTATGTCTTTTTTTCTGCGAATTTCCTTCTTTATAAGCTTAACGAGCGCCTGTCTGGTTTTTGCATCCAGCTGTTTTACAGGTGTCATTTTATGCACTGGTTTTAAATTACGAAAGGAAAAAAAAATATTTATATTTACCTCAAATGGAAGTGCACAAGATCATTTCATAACACTAATCTAATCATCAGACATGGAAATTTGGTTAAACAAGCGAGTGGCCCAAACATTTTTTCCCTGAATCGACCTGACTCCAATTATTTTCGCCTACTAGTTTTAGAAAAAAACAATATGAATAATTATTGAGTACTTATTTTGTAATTATCGTTGTATTCATGTATATCAGTAATGTTCATGATCGTTAGATAAAAAAAAATTGTGAAATGGGGTTTCCTACATTTTAGAAGTGGTGTTACTTTCAAGCTCTGCAAGTTAAACATAAGTTTGTAGAAACATTCGATGTTTCCGTATGCGTAGTAGAATCTAAGTAACTTGATTATAATTGAACACATGTATAATATACAAATATATAATATGCCTAATAATGTAACATTGGTTTTCAAGATTTTTTTTTTTTTTTACCGCTACCAGTAATTTATAAGAAATAGTTTGTATAATAAAACAATAATTCATTATGCTGTAATTTCAACCCGTGCTTTAAGATGCAATCTTGTAATCAAGCTGTGTACAAACTGGCTTGGGAAATATTCAATAAGATTTCATGAACAAAAAAAAATGCATGTTTTTATTTTTAGAGAAAATCGTCTGCTCTTATCTCAAAAATATCAATTTTATCCTCGTATACTTTTTTTTGTATGAATCCATTATTTTTTTGTACGGATTTATTTATATACAAATATCTCCTATTCTCATAATTATATAAAAGTTTTAAAAAATTGAAGAAGTTTTTTGTATGTCTTTTGATTATAGTCAACAGGGTTTTCAAATAAATTCAATGACATTTTCCGAAAGCTTGGAAAAGTGCTGTAGACTGTGCACAATATAATCAAAATATGAACAGATTAAGTATTTTATGTAATTTGAGAATTGGTATGAAATAAGTTTTCACAAGCGCAAACGTTAAAAACAACGCTCTTTCTTAATTTAACTGTGACCTACAAAGAGCAACTCATAAAATAAAGCACATCGACTATCGAGAAAATTCAGAGCAGTATCGAAGATTAAAGGAGCTGGATTTTAGTTGATTTCTAGATGCAGCTGGATGATAAGGGATTTTCGATATTTGTCATTTCTCGTTTCTTTTATTATTATTATTATTATTATTTTAATGATGTTTTAGTTCATTATAGCATCTGTTCCAGTGTTACCCGGGGAAATATGTTAAATAATATCTAATTTGATTGAAGTGAGAGAGTAAAAGATGACAAATATTTAATATATTTATATTCTAAATCTACTTATGGTATTTATATAGTACTTTGTCAAGATCCCTCAAAGTTCGTTGAAATCTCTGCATGCTAAAACCAAAAATATATGAAGAAATGTTTTGAATTTGATAAAGAAACTTTTATAGCTACAGTGATTTTACGTGTTATTCGCATGCAAATATTGTAAAAGATTCACGTGGTCACATGCTGCAGTTATAGACCGTTTATAGTACTTTATTTTATGTAGCCACCGCAAATAGTATTATTTTATTCAATTTGTTGTTGGTCGCGTAACTACCTTCGTGATTAAACATTCACTGAAAATATGTCAAACATGTTAGTGATGTAGTCCTTGAAGTTCCAGCAGAAATCTCTAAGTATTCTTCTAGATCAGGCTTGTGGAACTCGTTTACCGCCGCGGGCCAAATTAAGCATTATATACAAAGCCGCTGGCCACATAAAAATATAAACAATATTATTACTATTGTAAGGAATCGAATGTGTTCGTACAAACCATAGCCATGTTAAAAAAATATTCTCGCAAAATTTCAAAGTTGATATTATACATAGTTTCCTTTATCTTCTTTTTTTGAAAAAATACTCCAAATTACTTTTCATCAGCAATATCTATAAAATATAATTGCATTTTTTAAATTGCATTTATTTCAAAAATTGTTTGTACCCCTTGGTCTGCAAATTTTTATCTGGCAAAGGTATAGCTCTCAATCTTCCGTGTTTTCTTGTGGTAAAATATAAAAATAAACATATTTTGAATTAAAGAATTTACTTAATAAACTTGTGTCTTGTATTTATGCGCTACTTGTTTGATGAATACATTTTCTGGTTCAAATAATGTTTATTTCCACACTATACTTTAAAAAATTGATGGGTCGATTGATGAATATTATTTGATGAAATTTGGAAACATTATATCCATACTTTCGCTTTAATATGGAATCGCAATGAATTCGATTAACCTGAGTAATAAATATTGAACAATAATTTCAACATCGAGCTGAAGTAAACAGATTAAACTGATTTTAATATTTCTCGAAATTCAAAAATCGTCTTTTAATTTCATTATTTACTATATTTAAAAAAAAATTCTACTCCGATGATTTTGTAATAATATCTGGCAATATTTGAAATTAAGGCCCTTGCTGTTTGAAAATTGTTTTGTCAAAGTAATAAATTCTACTTGAAAACGTTAATACTATGTAATAACAAGATAGCATTATGAAATATAATTTGAAGTTATAGTTTACTCAGGTGCTTTCTAATTTCAAATGAAAACTCCAATTACTTTGTCTATTGTTGGTCTGTTAATGCACGTTCATAGTTTTTTGATTTAAAATCAAAATTGTAAAATTCTTCAACAGTTCGAAATTAAGAAATAACGGAAAGACGTCAAATGTCCTTATAAGAAGATAGGTTTTCCTCGCCTGTTTATCCTCACTACCCGTATTTCCAACATATATCCGGCTTTTGTAAATTTATCTCTCTGTCTATACATCTTTCTTGCAATGTTACTTATGTTTATAGTATTTTAAAACTTCTTTAAGTTCTCTAGACATTATTTCTTCAATTTCGTAGTAAATGATTTCGACTTGCGTGATATTTTATGTAATAAAGACAATACTTAGTTTTTCATAGCAAATGTACTGTCTCTAATAAGCTTGGTAAAAGCACTTTGTTTCTCATTTAAAAATATCAGTTTCAATCTTGACAGTTTATCTTTCCTATGTTTAAATAATTTTTGGCCTTTTTATACTACTCACTGAAAATCATTTAATTTTATATTTATATATTTTTTTATTTAACTGTTCTTAAGTAGCACCGAATTTTATTAATTTTACAATACATTCATAGTATTTATTATACACAGCATTAGATTTTGTAAACTGGTCTAAAAAAGAATAGTGGAACAAAGTTTCAGTTTCGAAATAAAACAAATAAAACTGATAAGTAGAATAATATAAAAATTTTACGAACCTTTAAACTTTCAAACAAACTATCCCGTGGTTATCTACGTTCCGAGTGGTTATTTTTGTATCCACAATTTTTTTTGTGCTAAAATATAAAATGGAATTATATTTGTCTATGTCACTGTTGCTATATGAGGCGGATTTTTTTTAAATTCAGAACGCTACCACATTCTGAAGAGAAATATTTCCTACTTTAATGACGGAATAAATAAGATAAATATTACTATTAAAAAATAGTGGCAGCATTCTGAATTTTAAAAAAAGCCTGCTAAAATGGTAACACTGATATACCTATCTTTCAGACGTTTGTCATCTCTAATACCGCGCTTGTTGCACTTGTATTCGTGCAAAGTCTATTTTCAGCTACCGTGTTCTAACTACTAAATTAAACACATATATAATGCCAAAGGCTTCGTGGGCCACAGATAAGTTGTTGGCGGCCCACGTGTTTGACACGCCTGTTCTAGATATTGGGAAAATATCTAAAATAATATTGCCCAGTGACATTTGCTCATATAGTGTATAATTCGGTATATATATATAAAAAAACATACTCATAGTAATTTTGCAATAGTATTTTATTTGTTGTAGTTGTTATATTAAATCAAGGCTCATTTTTTTTAACGGAATGTAATTGGCTTCAATCTTTTGCATCCGACTTTTAATGTAACACTACTGAAAAAACATTTTTCCATCACTGAAACAATAAAGAATGGGCTTCCATTACTCATGAAAAAAATTGTTACATAGATATACTTCAGTCATTTTGAAATATAAACACACACAGCTTATTAAAGATACTTTATTTATACATTTACAAAAGCCATTTATGAACAAGTACATGCATAGAATATATTGCACATTTTCATACCCAAAAATTGTCTGTATGGATATATCACTATATTCATTCGTTACAATTCTTTCATTTAAAAATTTATGATTTATTATTAACAGCTCTTCATTCATGATACTCATTTTCAGAATATCAAGTTTGAGCACAATGGTAGACTTAATTTACATTAATATAAATAACATGAAAAGGTGGAGAAATAATATACAATAGAAGTGAAACTGGCGAAGCGCATAAAAAAAAAATTAAAATAAAATTATTCAAAATACTTAGACTTGAAACACCATTCGGACTTTTTTTCGGAAGGAATATGAATGAAATACAAGAGGCATTCGCACATAATTTTGAATTTTAAGTCTCCGTATAATAATTTTTATTTTAGTACATATTCTTGGTTTTTTTTATTTATTGTATAATCATATTAACGAGATAAATAAGATTTGAACGATATTGGAAGTTCTAATATACAATGAAATTCCTTACTAACCCGTGCCCCTGATGACGATTTAAAGCTCTCTCTGTATAAGTTTAAAGCTCTCTCTATTAAATCGTTTCAATAAAAGTAATTCGATGTAATTTATTTCCGAAACTGGGATTATTGTTTTATATAAATAAATGTAGTAAATAATGTAGCAAATCATTTATCTGCACACTTTTTTTTACGGTAGTTATTGTTTACCTCTGTCCCTGGATTTTGGAAACCTTACCGTCCTTCTTGCTAAAATTATGCAGAAACCCTGCAGATGCAGGCACAGAATAAATTTAAACTTTTTCCTCATGCAGAAGTGTGAAGAGTAAAATAACTGTAAATAACTGTAATTCTTTGACTAGAAATTTACAGTAGAATTTAAATCAGCATTTAAATATCGATATTAAGCATTGTAGCTTTATTGGTAGTCATACGGTTTTCAAGGATTATTCCTGCACACACTCCTCGAGGTAATTAAAAATAATAATAATAATTCTATGTAAATAACTGTTGGCAAAAATCAATGAACATTGTGGCTATCTCTTAGTCATAGCATGATTTGCCTAAAAATAGATGGTAATTTTCCTTACCGCCCCTTTTTCCCCTATCGCCCTGTCTTTACCGTCCCTGTTCTATTTCACTATTAAAGGGATGGCAAGAGATCCACTGGGATAGTACAGTATTAAACATTAATGCTGGATAAGAACATTTTCCAATTATAGCTACAAGGATATGAAAGTTTGAAAATGCTGTTTTCTTTTACAGATGAATTTCTCATGTTTCTTAGTCATGAAAGTTAAAATTATCGTAGAATGGCTGGCATGTATTTTGCTATAAATCATAGTTTTTAAAACTTTTAAATATTGAGACCCTCTAAACATTCATAAAAAAGGTAAACAGCCTGTTTTATTATACTGTTTTAATGAAATCTTAGTAACGGACAAAAACAATGATCCTATATATTTTTAGTTCTTAGGCTATCAATGCCTGAGAACTAATGTGCCAGCAAGTTTTGTATGAACTAATGTATGTATGTATGTATATATGTATGTAAGTAACGCGATAAAACTTTATAGAAATATCCGATTTCCATCATATTTGTTTTCTATGTTCATTCTTATAAGGTGCTTTGCTGATTAGTTTTGGGGGTTCATTGGTTAAGTATAAATGGAGGGAATGGGTTGTTAATCCCCATTTAATTTAGATAAATGGATTTTTCATGCAGAATTATTCGATTTGCTTCAAATTTGCTACATTGGTTTATTCTTATAAGGTGCTTCCCTGATTAGATTTGGAGGTTCATTGGTTAAGTATATAGGGGGAAAGGGGCTAATCCGTCCTCTTAATTTAGATAAATAGTTTTTTCATGCAGAAGTTTTCGATTAGCTTCAAATTCGGTATACCAGTTTATTCCGGTAACACGCTTCCCTGATTAGATTTGGAATTTCATTATTTACGTATAAAGCGGGGAAAGGTGACACGTCCCTCTCCTAAATTAAGATAAACTGGATTTTATGCGGTACTTTCCTTCAAAAAAAATTTCTTGGTTTATTTTGATAAGAGCTTCCTTGATTAGATTTGGAGGTCCATAGGTTAAGTATAAAGGGGGAAATGGGGTAACTTATACCAGCCCCTAATAAAGCATTTTTTTTTCATACAGAGTTATCTGATTTTCTTCAATCAGGTATACAGGTTTATTCTGATAAGGCGTTTCCGTGATCAGATTTGGTGTTTCATTGGTTAATTATGAAGGGAGAATCCCTCTTAATCTATTTTTTGAGGAGCATTATTCTTTCAAATAAGATATATTATATACAATTAGTATGAACAGCCTGTGAGCTCTATTCCATCAGTTTAACTGGGCACTTTTCTTTTTATTTATTTCTTACCTGTGTGGAAAGCATTTTCTTTAAGAGTGGTATCAAAAACTAAATTAGTTGAAAATAATTTACGTCTGTATTTTTCAAATGTAAATCTATATATAGTAAAGCTTTCAAGAGATAAATAAGTGCAGTCGTGTATTAACGCACATTTTCGTTTACTTATCATACTACATTGGCATCAATACCAATAATGTAACATTTGATTATTAATATTTAATAACAGATATTTCTTGTACATAAACATTTCATTTTTTCGTTTTTACTACATCCTCTAGTTATCTGTTTGGAACCAAAATTTGGAAAAACAATATTCAAAATATTTAATTATAATTACTTCCTCTTTAGCATCCCTGGTTAGTATTCTTACCGTCCGTACTCTTATATTTCTATTTGCAACCGTGAAATTCTTAGAAAAAGATTTAAAAAAAATGTATTTTTATTTTTGGAACCCTGGTATGTTTATATAATAAATTGGCATGTCTGGAAAATGTGTGTTTACTGTAAATAATAAAAAAATAAATAATTCAGCACAAAATAATATAAACTGCTAATTTTAGCCTTTAAGACAATGTAATACAAAAATTGTGTTTTAAAAATAATACACTATTATTATTTCTTATTTAAATGTTCTATGGGTACTCTGCAAATTCATTATATGTAAAAATTTAGAATAAAAGAAAAAGTTTTTGAGGTAAAATATCAAGGGGACGGTAAGGAAAATTAAACACGCAAACATAATTTTAATCCTTAGTTAAATAAAATACTATTAAATATCGTCGCTACTGACCATTTTTTTCTCTGTTTTGAATTATTAAAGCATTCTTCTATAAATTTAAAACATTGTTTTATAAAGTTTAATTTCTTCAGATTTTTAATACTGAAAGTTAAAATTTAGTGAGGATTCCTCACAATCAAACTTAACAATTTTCACGCAATAAACGAATTAAAACGTCGTCTAGGTTATTTCTTCATAATTTTTGTACGGATTTATATATTTAAATAACTTTTATCTCTATATTTTATTTTATTTTAAATAATTTCGGGCAAAATGAAATTATAGATTATCTGTGTATATGTTTTCAGAAAAATGTTTAACATTTATATTTTTTCAACAACTTTTTAATATTTTTATTTTTTTTTTGAAAAAAATGTCAATTTTTGGCAAAGTTTGGACATAGATTTTGTCATTTTTTATTTTACAATTCTGCATATATTTTCAAATTTTAGAAATGGCTTCCATATTTTTTTTTCATTGGCAATCACAAATCCAATAATTAACAAAGGAAATTCTTTAAAGACTTCTACAATTTTTCAAATACTAAGTGAAAAAGAAATTGTATAAATGAAATCAGTGAATTATTTACGTATCGGTACGACACAATCAGCATACCATAATATAATTACATAGTGATTTTTTTATAAGTGCCAACTAAGAACGTTTATTCTCTTCTTAAAGGAAAAAATATAAAAAAATATTATTCTACGCAAAATGTTGATTGGTTCTAATGTTTTGGTTTCTTAACGGAAAATTTATGAGAATATTTTGTTTAATTATTTATCATTAGTTTTATTTTTCCGATTTATTTCATCCGATATAAAATTACTTCTTTTTAAACTGCTTTAAAATTTGTGTTAAATTTATTTCTCTAAGTCAAATACATGCTTTATATTCAATATATTTTAATATATTATGCTTCATTGTTAATTAATCGTTCAATTTTTATTTTAAGGATATAAATTAATCAAATATGTTTAACTTTTTTTTTTTTTTTTTTTTTTTTTAAAGTTAGTTATTTTTAATATTCGCAAATCTCACATTTTCTTTTGAAAGTACATTTTTATACTTTTGCACATTATTCTTTCTTTAAATACTTTTGTTTGAAAAGTTTATATAAAGGTTCCAGAAAAAACAATTTTCAATTAACCAAGTAAATTAATAGGAAGTTATCCAATAATTAAAACTAACCCTTTTAATTTTAACTGATGATTCATTATTAATTTTTTTTTTTAATTTCCATTTTAAAATAAAATAACACATTTATATTAATAAAGTTTGATTAACAACGATACTTTAATGACTTAGCTGGTGTTGTTTAACTGCATTCCTATACACTTTGTTTTTAAGTCTGTATTATATCAAGTTATGATTAAAAAAATTATTTTCCATTGATAAAAATAGGTTAATTATTTATTGCGGTGAAAGTAAAATTTCATGGATTATAGTTCATTTAGCTGATTATAGTTTACTTATAATAATGTTTCTCATAATGAATAAACGGTTTTCAGGAAATAGTTTGCTACATATTTCTATATAGGCTGATGCATCTTTATTTTACAGAACAGTGGAATAAAATAGGATAAAATTATATGAACATTTTTATATATCTATCTATATATATATGTGTATATATGTTGCAACTAATATTATATTGTTAAGTACATTTATAAGTATTCTGCGATCTAATATTATGTAATGATATGTTGAATTTGAACATACAGAGTGTTGTAAAATTCTGTTACCATTTTAAAAATTCATAACAAAATATAACATATTTAATATTATAGAGTGGTTTAGACAATATATGTCAAAGTGTCAGTTTTGTAGCGGATAAACTGATGATTCATTATTATTTTTTTTACTTTCCATTTTAAAATAAAATAATGCATTTATATTAATAAAGTTTGATTAACAACGATACTTTAAGGACTTAGCCGGTGTTGTTTAGCTGCATTCCTATACACTTTATTTTTCAATTGATTTTATGAAGTTTTTAAGTCTGTATTATAACAAGTTATAATTAAAAAATAAAAATTTTCCATTATTAACAATAGGCTAATTATTTATTGCGGTGAAAGTAAAAATTCATGGATTATAGTTGATTTAGCTGATTCTAGTTCACTTATAATAATGAATAAACGGTTTTCTGCCAATAGTTTGCTACATGTTTCTATATAGGCTGATGCTTCTTTACAATTTCTTTTTTTTTCAGAACCGTAGAATATTATAGATAAAAGTATATGAAAACTTTTATATACATATATTTTTATGTTACCAGTAACATTATATTATTAAGTACATTTTAAAGTATTGTGCGATCTAATATTATGAAATGATATGTTGAATGTGAACATATAGGGTGTTAAAAATTCAGTTCGCATTTTAAAAATTCATAACAAAATAACATATTTAACATCAGAAAGTGGTTTCGGCAATACAGGTCAAAGTGTCAGATTTTTAGTAGCTAAAAAATTCTAAGCTGCTTGAAACTATTTTACTGCTAGAAAACTCTCATGCCTCATGTTTCAAGTTCCACTACAACATAACTATTTGTTAATTTTGTATGAATTTAAGAAATGTAAATGAATTTAGGGTACTCTCGGAGCTCTATCTCTCTGTCTTTTAAACACATTAAATCCACTCCTTGACAAGTTTTATGGGGCAAACTGCTCTCAAATGCAGCAATTTGTTATATTTTATTCATGAAATTTTGAAATACGAACTTACTTATGGTGCACCCTGCGTAATATTAATTAAGTCATCAAGTATATTCAGACCTCTTTTCTTAGTTAAAATAGATAATACACCTCAATCAGTTGTAATATTGAATTTCTTTAACACAATTCAAAAAATATATTTCCAAATTCAATTGCACATTATTTTAAATCAAGTTACGTTGTAGAATATGGCATATCAATTCCTGATATTTTACAATTCATTTGATTATAACATGCTTTTTATTTTTATTTTTTTTTCCACTAGGGGGCTCTGCCCCCTACGAGCTACGCTCGCCAACCCCCGTTCAGGCACACCAAAATCCAAAAAGCACGCTAATTGCACGCATTTGATCGGCTTTAAAAATATTGAATTAAAATTTAAAAAAAAAAACAGTAGCGATCTCTCTGTAAACGGGTTTCCATTCGTTTTCCTTGGATTGGGGATTTTTAAGACCAGATCTGTTGCTGTTAAGAGATACAATGGCTGTTTTCGTATTTAATTAAACACATTAGTTATTTGAAAATAAGCTAATGTAAAATGAATTAAGTAAACAGTGTCATTGTCTCCCGGTATTTTTTAGCAGCGCTATAAGATAGTTCTTTTAAATAATTCATTTTAAATGTATCGTTTCAAATCTGACGTAATTTACACCAAACTTTTATTTCTCTTATTAATATTCACGTAAAAATACTTTTGTTGTTAAAAAGAAATATTATTTGCGCTGTCTTCGAATTCACGATAATAGTTGAAAAGATTATCTCAAAATATCTCGCGCAAATATATTTTTCAATTTAAATTGTTTTACCATATTTTTTGGGCATTTTAAATATGACGTAAAATTCAAGTGTAAATATGGTTCTTATGACGTAATTTTCCTGCTTTTAACATGTAATCATTCAATTCTAATTTTAAAGTTTTTTTTCTGTTTGTAATAGTCAGGTGTAAATAAATTTTTAATTTGAAGAAATATTTGATATGATAATTTGTTTCGCTGTTTATACAATTGGCAACAGTTTAAATTAATGACATTTTCTAAAATTTGTAAAAAACATCTCTCGAAATGCTGAAAATTTGAATTAAAAATAGAAATAAAACCTCAAAAAATGCGTCAAATAAGAAAAATAAATGCAATCTGCGCGTTGGGAACTTATAACGTATAAAATGACCTAAAAATGATTAAATTCTCATGCATAGTTTTTGCTCAAATAAAACTTTTTTAATGGAACGACTTTGTCCAACTTTAGCATTAAATATCTCTTAAAATAATTCTTCGATTTGAAAACTGTCTGCATCAGCGTGTTTATCAAACATTTTTCTATAATACCACCGATTTTCATATTTTTGTATGCAACAGTTTTCTTAATATTAACGATGAAAGGCCATGCTTAAGCATTCAAATTGGATGCGGTTCAACCCGGAATATCTACGCAGATGTTCATTGGTCCATTTCCAAATCAAAACTTTTTTTTATATATAGAAGGATTTCTTTTGTACAGACAAATTCCTCACGCATTTTTGTCGCATGGGTACAGCAATAGATTCCAAATGGATTGCACTTTTTTTTTCAAGATCTTATAGCATATGACCTGAAATTTTTAGAAGCATTTTCCCTGAAAATAGATTCTTTTATTTGACAATATCCTTGTCTATGTGCCAAAAAGATTCTGCCATTATCACACATACAGACTTGGAAGACTTCATGAGGGGTTTCTTCTTTTAGGGTTTGTGAAGAAGATTTAAGATTCCGCATTTGTAGCTTGCTGCTATCAACAATTACCTAGAAAAAAAGAAACATAAGAAGTAAATATTAAAAATATTGAGGTACATAAAAAAATCAAGAATTGAGCTGTTGTAAATAAATTTCAATCATCTGTGACTCTGAATTGTCTCAACAAATGCATTTACGTCAAAAATAAATTAGTAATTTCATATCATTAATTATTTTTCATCTAAATTATGATGCATCATTAAAATCTAATAGTAATTAATTTTATCAAATTTTTGAAACTGTTAATAATATTTAGAGAGCATCTGTGCAAACACTAGTCTGATTGTTCCGTTCTGTGGATGATAGGCCTTCATGTCTGCCTATATCTTGTAATGGAATGGTGAGTCGCATATGTTCTATGTATCCCCTTTCTTTTACTTATAAAGTAAGATCTTTTAATTCTGAGAATACTTCTAGAATACTTAGTAAATATTGTAATGAATTTAATGGCCCTAACGAAATTCTTGTCGGTTGATACTCCTTTTTCTCTGAACGTAAAGGATAAATTCTATATTATTTAAAATTCAATGGAAAGCAAAGCCTCAAATATGTTGGATGCTTATCCTACTCGTCATTAATTGTAAATTTCAATACCGTAGTTTTAAGTTTATGGACACTAATGAGGAATTCACCCTCGTAAAAAATAAAAAAAAACGTAAAGGTAAATCGCAACAACATGAAGCTGCTGGTAAAACCCCCTAATTTATATGATAACGATAACACTGCCTGTTCTGATATTGGAGATATTGCTACCGACGATGAAACTTCAACTTGTGTTTTTGTGTTTTGTTTGAATGCTTGTAAGGAAAAACCCAAACCAGTTATGGTAACTGAAATACTTAATATCATCGAATTCTTAAAGCAAATTTCATCTTGTGATAAACTCAAATTTGAAGCAAAATTATCCGGAGAATTCACCAGAATCTCTTCTATAACTCATCGTAACAAAATGTCGCTTCATGAACATTTTAAGAAAAATAATATTCAACATTATATCGTTCTTCATTGTGAAATACCACTAAAAGTGATAATTAAAGTTCTACCCAGGACTGGCACTCATGCTGTCAAAAAAGTTTCTCATGCAGAGGTTTCACTATTAGCCAATCAAAAATTAGCCAATTTAAACGTCGTAGAGATGGGAAACCTCTCCCTCTCTCCCTTATAAAAGTCCCCAAAATGGGACGTCTTCAGAAATTTTCAAAGTTAACACTTTCAACAACTTACGGGATGCATTTCTCGTAGCAAAGAAAGCTGAGCAATGCTATCGTTGCCAAACGTTTTTTTTTTCACGTAAGTGCTTATTGTCATTCAAATCCTAAATGTGTGGGACTCGGTGAATCACACCTGTCCCCAGAATGTGATCTAAAAAAAGCTGCCTCTACCGAGGCTTCTGAACACCCTCCTAAAGCTGCTAACTGCTCTTTAGAACACCCTTCATCTTACAATAGTCGTCCGCAATTCCTTCTCAAACCGCAATTTCGCAAAACAAATGCTAAAGCCACTGCAGCATTAAAAAATTAAAATTCTGTTAAGAAATCTCAGAAAAAACGGATTAAAACCATCTCACCATCCACCCAATCAAATTCATCTGCATCTAAGGCCCCGCGACCTAATCAGCAGCTTTATGAATTGCACGAAGTCTCAGATTCTATCCCTTCGATAGCTGAGATGTAACTTAAAATCAAGCAAGAACTCGATGTATGTTGTTTTAATGAAATCCCCAATAAATGCAACAGTGTCCTCGATGGTGTAATTAATGACGGTCGATTATCTGCACAAGGGATATAGGCCAGAGAGGGAATGCCCTCTGTGGGGTCTTTCTAAGGGAACCTAACCCGTATTTACGCAAGGTTAAAAAAAATTCGAAGTAAAACCACGGGAAACTCCAAACGATTACGACGACGGGCGCGATTGGGTTCAAACCCAGCTCCTCCTGTGTACCAGCTTTAAGAGCAGAACCTCTCGGTCACTGGTGGTGCCAATGTTCTCGAAAACACCCAAAGCAGAAAAATCCTATATCTAAACTTCTCGCCTTCAGTGAAATGCTGGCTGGAAAAACTAATCTTTCTTCTAGTAGTGAGTCATAAGTACGCTTATGGCTCCTAACCTTTATTCAAAATTATATTAAAGACCCACTTTTACACTTTACGATAGATGCTCTATTTCTCTCTATATATATGATAGTACTTGCTTTTAAGCGACCGCACATAGACACGGTAAAGAAAAGAAGAAAGCGAAGAAAAAACAGGCGGGAGAAAATGTGTATCTGTAAACAAGGTGCTAAGTGATAAGAAGACTTGCATCTCCTAATTGGAAACTTTTTTTTCCCTCGCTTTCTCAAGAAGTTCAATTGTACCGTTTCACTGTTTTTTCACAAAGTATTACAATTAGTGTACACATTACATTGCTTATTTAATTCCATTTTCTCAAGCGTCTGATTATTATAACCTTTTGGTGTCTTGAAAATAACATTGATGTGCTAGTGTTGAAGTATAAGTTTTATATCATTGTCAGTGATTTAAGAAGAAAATTAAAAACTACCTGCTATACATTGCTTTTTTAAGCATCGCAATAGAGAATTCTTCACATTCTTATAGAAAGTGGAACGAGTGTTTTTTTTTTTTTTTTTTTTTTTTCGTTTTACTGATATTTAGTTACTACCATTTATCAGAACTTTGCACAGACTAAACAAAAAATTTTTGTTAATATTCAACTACAACGTCGCTAGGAACGGTGATTTTCCCTTTTTGCTTAGCTCAAATGTTAAGAAGAGACTTCTTTCTGTTTACATAAACTGTTAAGAACAGACATTTTAACACTCTTCGATTTCGGGAACGACATGGAAAAAAGAAAGAAAAAAGACTATTTTCTTTTAAGACTATTAGTTCCAGATTTTACACATTTTAATATATGTTACATTGTATGTTACTAGTACTCATGCTATTATATGTGTTTTTCTGATAAGTGGTAAGTGTTTTATGTTAAAAGATGTTTACGATAGAACAAACGGATTATTTTTTTCTCTTCTTTGCTTCCTGGATGAAATTCATACTTTTTCCCCGTTTAATTAGCCTTTATTGCATGCAGTAAAGACATAGTGGGCGAGTAATACTCGCACTTCACCATTTATTTTACCTTTGAAATTGAGTTATAAATATTATTTCTATCCAGAATAGTCTTTCTCTGTGTACACTGAAAATAACAAAAAAAAAAGTACAATAGATGACAATACATACCAAATCGTTTTTATTTAGTTTGCCGGGTAATTTATTTTTTCCGGATAACTCTGTTTTCGATTGTTAAAGTACTGAAAAAGTCTGTTAAAGTCTTTTCAAATTTATTAGTTTCATTTGGAATTTTGCGAAGTTTTCATCGTATACTCCGTGTTCATCATAAATAATGCAGGAAAATCATAATTTATTATTTAATACAAACTTTAAACATCTTTAAAATTGCGATAAAAAAGAAATGTATCATTTACAGTAATCTGAAAATTAAAATACATAAAATTTTAAAAGGTTTTGTCTCCTACGTGGACTTGGTATTTTTAATTTAGATATTGTCTAGTTTTTCTGTCTATCAAATATTGTGTTCAGTTAGCAACAAACAAACGAGAAATTTGAAAAATAATAAAATCTTGAATCGCATTGTATTTCAGTGTATTTAGTCATTGTAAAATTATATTCTATAAATTCAACAGTTTAAAACAATCTTTTAATATAATTGTACCCTTTATCTGAAAATGATCCAAGACGAGTTTACCACATTTTAATGCAAAATGAAAGTCTTGTAACCAACCAAATCCAATGCATACACATATATCTAATTCAAAATGTTTGTAAATATTTATTTGCAATTTTAAAATATTGCTTAAGTATGTTTTTTCCTCGCTTTAATTTACACATTTTTCCAACCGTATAATTAGATCATACTGGTGAAAGCAAAATATACAGAAAAAAAAATCTGCTTCACAAATTGTAATGTCAGCAAAAGTAAAGAGTCCGCTTCATCTTTTACGCAATCTTTTTATGCGCAAATATTTTGATAGCACTTTCCATGAATTTTAAAAGGTCCTGAAATTCATATTTTATCACGAATCTCGAGGAATATGCTAACAGATATTATTTTTTAACTCAAGTATTAAGAAGAAAAGTTTATATTCTTAATATGTTTTGGAATACTTTACAGAGCCTTTAAAATACTTTCTCCTTTAAAAAAATAATGTTTAGTTTAAAAGTACTCGATTTGTACTAGGCGCGTCTGTTATTTTTCCGTGTGAGAAAAATAGGAATATTTGCTCATTATTCTTCATGTTGATTTTAAATTCCTGTTTTTTAAGCCTGACTAAAAAATAACAGCTGTCAGAAAATCAAAAAGCACGGAAATCTTACATTTTATATTTTCTTATTGTACAAGAAGGTTTTATTCACTCCATTTAAATAAAAAAATTGCCTTAATTTTACTTCGTGTGTAATATGATACATAACAACTGCTGTACTGCGACGTACGCTGTCCACCTTTGCCCTCCCAAAAACTAATACCCGTTACATATAAAAAAAATTAAATAATATTGGAATTAATTATGCGATTGAAAATTAGGCCTTTTTTATTTATTTTTAAAACATATTGGGGATCGTCTTCATACTGAAAATGTGCAAAACTCTTAAATTTACAATGCAAATAAGTTTGACACCATGTTGTTTTTACGATAAATGTGTACAAAGGAAAGCAAACAGGAAATCATTCAGTCAAGTACTGCAGGAATTTTGAACTCTCAATGTTAAAATCATTATTAATGTTTGCAAAACGAATTGTAATGCCTGTATTTTATTAAGTAAAACGCAAAATAACTCGACGGAATGCGATGATATTTCAAATTTTCTTATTTCTGTAACTTTTGGAATTCAATTTCTTTTTTAAAAATATCATCAGTTGCGATTAATATTTTTAATTTATTTGAAAAATATGCATTTTAAAAATTAATTTTTGAATAGAAATATGAAATGTAACTTACTAATATTTTTAGCAAAAATGGCTTTCTATAAACTTCTAATGTGCGAATCGAAAATTACATTTCACTCCGCTAAGTAGTTTTTGAGTTATGCTTTAAAAACTACCCTCCGTCTCTAACATGTTTTCCATTATAATGAATTGATGAATGATTATAAATGACTTTAACATTACAATCGGGAAGTCAAATTTATAGCTCCTTAATTCCCAACATACTTAAACAAATGATTTTCCTATTGGTAAAATTAGGTTAAGTGAACCGAAAAATCCAAATATGATATCAAATTTAGGTGTTTGTAGTAAACATTTCTTGGTAAAATCACATTAGGAAGACGTTTAAAGCTTATGAGTTGATAAGCTTAATAAGCTTATTTATACGCTTTTATTATACATTTATTATACATTTATTATACATTTTACTATTTTTAGAAGTTAATTTTTAAATATTAATTTTAAGGCATTTTCCGTTATCCCTCCACAGATGATAAATCGCTAAATATTGTAAGTATCTAGTGCAGTTGTATGAAATTTCAAACCACAACGGTTTTAATTATGCACTAGCGTTAGACAAATATGCCAGACACACGTTAGACGTAAAATATGCCAGACGGATGTGAAACTGCAACAGTGAAACTTTTTAAAAGGTGAAAATTGGAAAACAAATTATCTTTTATTAAAAAGCAGAAAAACCAACGTTTAAAAATGCACAAACAATATATGAAAAGCACCAAACAGCTGTTTCGAATCTACTAGCGAGATTCTTACAGTACTCAGCCTTGCTATTTCTAGCACGCTGTTCCTTTTTCCCTATCTTGCACTGTAGATTAAACTCGCTAGTAGATTCAAAACAGTTGTTTGCTGCTTTTCATGTATTGTTTGTGCATTTTTAAACGTTGGTTTTTCTGCTTTTTAATAGTGTTGCACAAAGGCTTTATTTGCTATTTTTATAAATTATCTTTTATCAATTACAATCTTAATATTAATATTATGCATTTAGAAATAAATTTACAAATCCTAGAAAGATTGTTTAGACAAACTTCCACTTTATTATTTCCGTTGCCATATCCAAAAAACACAGCAAAAAATGCATATTTTTTAATAAATTCCCTTTATTGCACAATTTACCAAGCGTAAAGAAAACAGTGACTTTATCATAAGCGAGTTCGTTGCACTCAGCTAAATTAATGTATTGTAACGAAAATTTTCGCTAAAAAATAGGAACTGCAGTCAAAAGATTAGGCGCGATATTCAAGCTGAACATTCAATATAAATGAGTGTTTCTTTAAACTATGTTTATGTTGATATACATATATATATATATATATAAATTGAAATAAAACATAATTTCCGGTCGAATATTTATTTTTCATTTTGTTTTCTCTGACAATTTTAAAATTAAAGTGGGAGTACTCTTTTATTTATTTATTTATTTATTTAAGGGGTCTCGGGACTCTTAAAGCTCCAAAATTTTTGAAATTTTAATTTTTTTAGACGCTGAACTTCTACATTTACTGAACATTTTGATATGATTTTTTACTTGAAATTCCCATTAGAACACAAGATATGGGTATTGGAATTATACTCGCTCAATAGCTGAAGCGGTGTTTCCCAAACTTTAAAGTCATTTTTATCCAAATGACGTTTTTGGGCATAACGCGCAGGATATCTCGAAAACTTCTGAATATTTTTCCATGAAAATTTCAAAACATATGTTTCTAGTTAGTCTGTATAAACATTACTATTTTTCAAAAAAATATTTTTTTATGTTATTATACTGTTGAAATTTTCAAAATTTTGTATTAGCTAAATACAACTTTGTATTAACAATATAAAAATGCTTCAAATACAAATTTATTTAGCTTCAGGGTAATTATTACAAACGGAATTATAATTAGGCAAAAAAATCATTCTAATTGCATTTTTTTAAATCCTGTGCGTAAGCTGTCATACTAATTTTCTGCTCTATTAATTTCTGACAGTTTTGAGCCCCCTATAAATACTAATTTTGCATCTTGTAATTTTTTTTAATAAATGAAATGAAAGAACCTACCTATATCTTTTAATCCCAATGAAAGTTGTGTTTTTAAATGATATACATTTTACGATATTAAATGTTTAAAATTGTCCTTTTTTTCTTTTTTTACAATTTTAAGAGTCCAGAGACCACTTAAAGTTCGTAATAGCATGCGGAATTATCAGCACATGCTTTTTCATTACAAAGACAAAACATAATTTTTCTGATATTTATAATTTTAGTTTTGCATTAAATATCGAAAAACATGTACGTTTTTTATAATTTAATAATATACATTCTTATTAGTATATGTGTTTTTAAATTTTTCTGCGTTAATATTTTATAATGATAAAATAAAATATAACAAAATTCCTTTTAAAGTCTAAAAAAGAAAGAAAAATCACGCGTTAAGCATAGATTATTAAACGCTTTCTGTTCTGTCGTATTTATGCTTTGTATTTTTGACAATATCTTTTATCGTCTGCGTTTGTTTATTCGAATTGATAGAATGTTTTTGTTGTGAAAAAGGTAGACATGAGCGGCTTATCTTGTGATATTATTAAATAAATACAGTGCACTGGAGTTTTTTTTTTTAGTATTATTGAGTCGTTAATATGAGCTATCACTTCCCAACACTTCCCGCATGCTTTAACAAAACGTCGTTATTTAGAGAATTAAGGTTAATAAGATAACTAAGTAAACATTTTAGAAAACGCATAAAACGTTTGAAAAACTAATTTCAGCGGTTACCGTCCATAGCCAAATGTGTATTCCAATTCTTTTGAACAGTCCTGTATTTGATCTGTAGGTTGATATATTGTAGGCTATATAATGGGGAAATATAATTTAGCATGAAAACGCAAAACAGGTTGAAATTTCTCTTTTAGCAATTTATACTAACGGATAGAAACATACTTCAATACTTTTGTACAACCCCGTAGTTTACCTAGAACCTTTATTACACGCCACTATTTAGCTAAAATTTAAATCAAACTCAAACGATCATAAAACTACATAAATCACATTTTCAGAAATTATCATTTATAGACGGCTATGTATCCAATTCTTTGCGTGACCCTGTATATCATTTTATCTATATTCTACAAACATTTCTTACTAAAATAAATGCAGTTCAGCGTAAAAATGCATCTCATTTAAAAACCACCTTTAAGCAATTTGAGCTCATATCCAGTAACCCTTACGAATTATTTTGTAATGACCTGTATATGAATTATAGCATTTATACAAAATAAATACGGTGAAACATAAAAGCTCATATGATAATTAAAAATGCATTTTCAGTACTCATCGCTAATGTACAGTACTTCGGATACAATGTAGTACCATTTTGTGCGTCCCTGTAAATGCTATGTACTTCGTATTATACAAGAAATAAGTTATAATAAACCTCAGCGTCGTATATAAATTTCATTACAAATAAAATAGTTTAACATAATTAAAATACGACGCAAACGATTCCCTCCACCCCTATATCATTATGTAACAGAATTCTTTTGTATGACTCAGTAAATGAATAATAATTATTCTTTGCAAAGCATATTCTACAGAATGCATATTTTAGTGCACTTCATAAATGCATATCAATTTTATTATGTTTGAAATCGTATAACATCATTAAAAATTATTTGAGGCGATTTTTTTCCATTGGCTATAGTGTAACGGAATGCTTTTGACTGTCTCTGTAAATGAACTGAACATGCTACAAACTTCATTTGAAATAAGGAACGTGCTATGATAAACGTCAATAACATCTAAAGATTTCAGGGCATCCGAGTATATTTATGACAATTAGAGGTCAGCCAGACGGCCATACGAACCGAAGTCATAAACACTTTTCAGCCTTGTTGGAAAACGTTAAAAAGAGGTTTAGAGTACAGCCAATGTATCTAATACGTATCAAACCAGTCAAAATTATTTTAAATATTTCTTTGATATAATGAAATTTTGCTTAAGTTTTTTTTTTTTTTTTTTTTTTTTTTTTTTTTACGTTACTTTAAATTTTTTTTTCACGCATATAATTAGTTCTTAACTGTGAAAGCGAAATATTTCAAAAAAGAGAATCATAAAATGCAAACTCAGCAAAATAAAAAAAGAGTTCTTCATTTTTAATACCATATCTTTAAGTAAATATACAGATACGAATTTCCATGAATTTTAATACAACTTGAAATTCCTAATCTAAGAGGATATCATCTAATATCCTCTTAGAGGAAATCTAGCTGTGCATATAATATGTTTAATGCACGTACTAAAAAACGACACTATTTTATTATTATCTTTCGGAATAATTAATTGGGATTCTTAAGATTTCTTCATCTTAAAAAATAGAATGCTTAGTTTGAAAGTTTTGTACCTTATATTTATTAAGAGTATATGTTAGGAATATTTTAGTGATAACAAATAATGAAATCAAAACATTTACTTACTCTTCCACCTGTTGATCTCACATTCATGTTTTTTAAACCCGTGACGAATATACCCCCGGCTGGAGAATCAACATGGATGTCTTTTTCACCACGAACTTTCACTCTTTTTAACACAGATTCTAATCTAAAAAATATATTGGGACAATGTTATTCTAAAAACTTAAACATCACTTGAAAATAATTTAAATAACTCCTTTACATATTTTTCTTCCGCGTACTTATATACATTCAACCAAAGAATACGAAATAAAAAAAATAAAAGACAATTTATGTCGTGAAAATTATTATGATGCATGCATTAAGTATTTCATGCTGAAAGTTTTTATTATTTCATTAATTTGAAATTGTAACAAATAAAAAATAAATTAATACAAAATTTCAACTTATTCAGCGTTTCATTACTGTTAAATTATTTTTATTTTCAGATATTCTGTAACAGAATTGTTTCTAATATTATATAGTATTAATCATTTTTAATTTAAATGTATTAATTCATATGTAAAACCTGCATGAAATGACAAAGTAATTATTTGTAATGAATGTTATTCAATGGTTTGAAATGATTTCGAATAAACATATTAGATTTTAGACTATAAGTTGATCATTATTTAAATGTTTTATAGCTATGGGGAATAGAGAGACTAATAAAATGAAAACAAAATATAGGTTGGGCTATTAGCTTTCCTAAACATTTTAATTCTTGCTGAAGCATTAGAATTGTACATTTTACCCCTCAAACAAAAAGCGGCCCATGGGTTCAAAGGTCTAAAATAAATTATTATATGTGTATCTAAATACACGAATTTAATTTACATTTATCTTACACAAATTTTTTTTTATTAAAATTTTCTATGACAAAAATACAAGCATTTCAGTGAGTACCGCCACCTCTCGTCCATTTCCGGAACTTTTTGCATTTGCAGATCTAACCACTCTGTTTCTCGCTTACTCTCCCAATGCCATTGAAAGTTGTGAGGATTTTATTTTATTCTTTTCTATCCACTCTATGCATTCCAATGTTAGCATAGCTCTCCAGAAAACGTTTTCGTCTGCCAATATCACGGAGAAAAGAGTGTGTTACTTTCCGATTTTTTCAGGCTTTCTGACAGAGCCGAGTAAAAATCTCTGGGGTGAAACGACAGGAGATATTTTGAAGAGTGGCGGGAGAGAAAAAAAGCTAACCAGAATAGAAAAGAGAGCGGAAGAGATTTTTTTCTTTTATCATATGGTCGATGGCAGGAAACGGGAAAAAAGTTTTCAGAACGTTTGACAGAAAAGGGGAACTATATATAGACTGCGAAAAAAATTTATCATAGTAGAAAAAAAGGATAATTTGGAATATTTTAGCTTGTAAAAGAAAATAATTCGATCGATGAAATATTTTAATAAAATTTGTATTTAAAAACGAACTGCTCTGGAACTGAATTCTACATTTGAAATGTATTTCATGCAAATAAGTAAATTTTATAATTATTATTTTATTTTATTTGTTTATTTCTCTATTTATTGTAACAAAAATCTGTAAAATGTTTTCAGAAAACTTAGACAGAAAAAGAAGGCCTTTTTGTAAGTTCCGAAACAAAAAATCTATCTTTAGAGGAAAATATCGAAATATGATTAAATATCTTTGCTTTTGAAGATTTTCATTGATAATATAAATTAAATCATCTTTATCTTGAACTTATTATTTTAAAATTATTATTTCTTAATATTTTTATTATTATTATTATTATTGCATAATGTAACAAAATAAGACCTTTTATCTACAAAACATATTATTGTAAAATAAGATTTATCGAAATGTTAACTAAAAATTTCAATAAGAAATTCATTTAAGGTCACGTGTGACATTTTGATAGATAAAATGAAGCAATTTTAACTCAAAGTTAAACAGTATGTATTTCATAAAAAGATAAATTACCCGTAAGGCATGGTGACGTCACGTCGACGTCGTTGTGACGTCACGCTGTGACATTGTGACCGTCGATGTGACGTCACGTGACGTCGATGTGAAGTCACTGTGACTAGAATGTGAGGTCGTTATGGCCGTTTTAGAGCTCTTTTGTGACGTCACATTGTGACGACTTTGTGAAGTCACGGTGTGACAAATATGTGAAGAGTGTGTCATTTGTGACTATTTTGGTATTAACTTTGTGACGAATTTGTGACGAATGTGACAATGCTTTAAAGTCACATTGAGATCAATTTGTGAAATATGTGTCATTTTTGACGAATTTGTCTTTAACACTGTGATGATTCTGTGAAGACAGCGACACTGCTTTGAAGTCACATTGTGACAATTTTGTGAAAATTGTGTGATTTGTGACAATTTTGTCATTAACATTGTGACGAATATGTGACTAGCGGCAATGTTGTGAAGTCACACTATGACATACTTGTCCAGTTGTAAACACGTATGCATGTCACACATAGTCATAATTATGCATGTTGTAAAATCATTTACATCTATAACGTTAATATACTTCGGCGGTACATCGATATTAAAACTTGGGGGCCGATATAACAAGGGTATACCAAAAGAATTTTATTGAATCAAAATGCAATGGCCCGCAGACTTCAATTTTTGTTGCACCTTTCTTTCCTATTGCAATAAATGAGAATATTGAAGACAACTGAATGATCGATCTATCACATTTTTTTTTTTTCAAAATTAGCTATTTGTTAAAAGCATTAAAATTACCAAAGAAACAATTTGTTTAAATTTTCAAATCTTTATCAAGATAAAATTTGTGTTGAAAATATAATATTTTATAATATATACAGTACTTTTTATATTCTTTAAACTATAGAAAATACTGAATGAAATTAATTTATTTCATTTAATACGCATTACAAACTCGAAGTCACTGCTGAGGTTGAATTTTTTTCGATTACACAACATTTATAATAAAAAAAATGAAAGATAAAAAGAAATACCGATATTAAGTAATTAAATTTTATATGTTTTATGATATTGATTACCACAAAATATATATATATATGATTGTAATTCAAACAAGTTGGGGCTGAGAAAATAGGAAACTTCTTTGTTATAGAGGCCCCTATAAATTTGATTGTGCAAAAATTGCAGTAACGACATTGCTAAGATCATTGTGAAGTTTATGCATGCGTTATATACATATATATATATATATATACACTCGAAACGCTCATCATGTGCCATATAGTCATTATATATGTATTGTTTACTTCTTTTATGCGCCATACATGCATTACAAAATTTCCGAAGTACATTTTAGCAATAACCATTTGAAACTACTCAAATGAAAAATACAGCTTTGGTATAGAAAATTAACTGAGTATCACCAGTATCATTATTTTGAGAATTCTAAGAACAATTTCGGCAATAATCGTTATGTTGGAAGATAGCAGCAATAAATAAAATCGTATTTTTATGCTCACTGTAAAAGTAAATAAAACTTTTAGGTATGCATAGAACTGTGATACAAAGGGTTAATTTATTTTACATCAGGGTTTGCTTGGAGTAAAATCCATATATAAAACAACTTTTTGATTATTAAAAAATAACTTTAATAATTGATTGCCAAAATTACATTTTTCTTTATGAAATTATATATTATAAAAATAACTCTTACTATCTATGATTTTTTAAAACAATAATACCTTATTGTTTATAAAACACAGCACCACAGCTACTCTATTTTGCGTCTAATGTGAAAGTTTTTATGTTTTGCCAAAGATCTATCTGGCTGGATATATGTTGCCATGACATTTATAACTCTGATAGTGTCATAAATAGTACAAACAGATTAGAATCTACAACGAAATTTTTAGAATAAAGTCTGGTGAAAGTTTTATAAATACAGTAGAACGCCGATTATTGGAACTCCAATTAACCGAACTTCCAATTATCCGAACAGCATATTTCTCTCAAAGAATTCTTTTTAACCGAATTTTCAATTATCTAAATATTTGTCTCTCTAAAAAAGAAAAAAAAACACCTAACTTCCAATTTATTTTTTGCTTAAATTATAATCTCTGAAGTTTAGAAAATGATAAAAGAAAAAAAAATTAAATAATAAGTAAACAAAAAACAATTAAAAAAAAACAAAACAATTTTTAAGCACCCCAGTACTAACTGGTGCTGTCAGTCCTAAACCTAGATAACGTGTGAAGGTTTTAGAATAGTCAGGAACATCCCTTAAACTGTCTGCCCATTTATCCGAACTTTTGTTTATCCGAACTAGGGTCGGTCCCGACTTGTTCGGACAATCGGCGTTCTACTGTATATATTGTATTAGAATTACAAATAATCATATTTATTTTTATATGACACAATAAAACAAAATAATGAACTCAGTATCAAATGGTTAACTACTTTTTAATGTAAATAAAGTATAAAAATTGAGCACATAAACACAAAATAGAGCCACACATAGGTTCATTATTATTATTAATATTTTATTTACAAGATTATGGTAATTATAAATAAGAAATCCATTTTAATCACGCTGTTTACAAAGAGTGTATAATATCGATACTTTGAAATTTATCTCGATAAAATCATTCAGGAGATAAAATGATAAAATTATCCAGAAAAAAAAAGTAAATAATAAAAGATGATTATTACATTTTAGATTCATACCGTTCAAGTATTTGCGTTATTTTTAAAGTAAAATCATATTTAAACACTTACTGATTGCGTAACTTCTATATTTTCATTTGCCAACAGACAACATTTCAGTAAGAATGTTTAACAACTGAAAAGCTTTCACCCGCTATGACTATTTCTTTATAGATTTTAAAACATTTCTCAGGTTGAATAATACATTAAATAATCATTTTTTTTTCTTAACATTACATATCTACGATCTCTTTTAATAGTATACGTTTCCGTTGTGTCTTATTTTTTATAAATTCCTCTTCTGAGCAGATGCAATTTTTTTTAAACAAAAACATGCAATTCAAATTGTCTAAAACCATCAATTAATACAAAATTAAAAAATTATGTTTGCCAATAATTTTATTCCATAAAAAGACTTTTTTTTTAAATAACTTAATTATCTTTAAATGTTTATTAATTATATTAATGACTGATTATAATACTTATCCATATACTTTCATATTTAGGACACTATGTGGTTTTAACCAAATATTTAAATAAGAATATAAACCAGATTAAAATGCAATTTAAATCACTAATTTTAATAATCTGATCGAAGCTGTTGAAAAGGAAGTTAGATATTTTAACAAAATAAAAAATAAATGTAATGAAATATTTGTGTTCTATAACATATTTATTAGAAGATAACTAAAATCATTGTAATTAAAAAAAAAAAGCAAACAGGGAAAATAATATTTTAGATATTTCAACAAAATAAAAAATAAATGTAGTGAAATATTTATGTTCTACAGCATGTTTATGAGAAGCTAACTAAAATTGTTGCTAGCTAACTAAAATTAAATCCGATAATAAGTACCATAGCAATGACTTGAATCATCTTCAACAAGTCAAAGCTACCGTAATTTTCTCGGGTTTATATTTTGTTAGCTGAACTAACTTGGATCCTGAGAACGTTCTTGTTTCACTTTTTAAATCCGTGTCAACACGTCTATGCTGTCCAGTGTCCACATAACTTCCCGCGTTTATTCTAAAAAGCTTCACTGTTACTTTTATCCGTTATTCTGCGGTGAGTCAGAACAACTGAAACAGTGCAGATGCAGACGATTTTTAAGTTTCGAAGTTCGAAGCAGATGTTTTTTCGGTTTTATTTGTTTTTCTATACAACAGTTTCGGAAGGAAATTAAATGCGTAATAATTTTATCAAATTGTCTCTAATTCAATTTCCTGTTTTAAAATGTTTTATTGTATTTCACCTTTTATTTTTATCAGTTTTATTGAATTGTAAAGTTTCATTTACGTAATAATAATAATATTATCCATAATTAGAGTTTACTAGATAAAATATTGCTTATTTTTTCAAAATGTATATAAATTAATTTAATGGTAATAATGATGACACCCTCCTTTTTTTAAAAGTAAAATTTATATCACAGGTAATATATACAAAATATCTTCTTAAAAAATACAACAAGATTATCGAGAAGAGATGAGTTTTTCTTTGCCAATCTGTCATTATCTTTATATTAATTTTCTGTAGGACAAAACATCTTGTAAAATAATTTTTAAAGATATATTTTGAAAACAAAAAATAAAATATGAATAATTAATTATGTCATGGGCTTTGCCTAAATTTTGTACATTAATTTTATATTCAGAAAATGTCAGTTTTATTTTAAACGTCTGAAAGAAGTAGAATTAAAAAAAAAAAAAAGTTACTTAAAATAGTGAAACACTAAGAGGGAAAAAAATGACTTGAATGCAAATTATAAAGCAAGAAATGCATATATGACTAAACTTTGAAGACGCTTTCTGCGTGCTCATTAAAAGCTGCAGACTTAACTGTAATAGAAAGTTTTTAGTTTGAAACCACAGAAATGTTTCGACTACTCTTTGAGAAACTTCTACAATAACAGATGATCATTTACAAAAATCTTTATAAAAGATAAGTCGGGGTCTGTTTACCTAAACCATTTTTTTAATAATATGAAATTCACATAATTAGGAAATATTTTTATGTCGCTGGTGAATTAATTACATTTTATGTTATATGAAAATAAAAAGTTTTGGTTAGAGGCACAGAGGCAACTTGGACCACGGTTTAAAAAAATTTTAAATCCGGCCGAAAAACATTTTTTACAGTAAATAACATGATTTAATAATTTTTGTAATTTTTTTAAGTTTTCTAAGAAGTTCACATCTCAGTCACAATGTGACATCACTGAGTGGTGGCATTTTGGTCACAGATGTGACGTGACCACAGTGACTTACAGTGACGTAACAATGACGTCACTGTGACCATGCATGCTATGAGGGTAATAAATTTTAAACTTTTATCTTGAAGAATAATTTTTGAACTTTTGTAGTATACAGAGAACATGAAAAATAAATGTTATTTACATATCTTTATTAAAAACAGTTGCTTAATTTCTACATATACTTTGGATAATTTGGTTTTCAAACTGTACCCGTTTGATATCAATATACTTAAAAACAACAAAATCTATGGATTTAAATTTGTTACGGTCAAAAATATTTTAAAAATATGTTATTTAATAATTATAGGAAAATAATAAAGGTATATACAGTCGAACCCGGATAAGACGCTCTCGGTTAATACGCGATCCCGCTTAATACGCGGATTTTTCCGTTCCCTTGAACATCGCAGGGCTAATATAAAAATGTCACGTTTAATACGAGAACTGTTATTACGCGATCCCGTTTAATACGCGATAGATTTTCGGCCCTTTGACCCAAAAAATCACAATTAAGACGCGAAATCATTGATGAAGATGCGAATTCCATCTTTTTTCTCCGTTGTTGCCAATTTAGCGGATTTCTTTGTTCATATAAAAAACACTGTGTCCGAATAGTAATATTAACTTTATTTAATAACATATTACTTAAACATAACATATTACACGTTACTAATCGGAAAGAGTGTAAATATCTAAATTAAAAAAACTCCGTTAAATTAGCAACACTGCACTTCCTCTTTGATACCGTGTCCGAACATTCTTAGTATCTCTCTCCGTGTATGTTTTTACTGTAGTAGAGGGATTTAGATGAATTCAGGATACTCAGATATGTCATAAAAATGATTATGGTTAGATTAGAGATGATTATACTTGTTGTTAGTAATGCTTAAAGTGTACGTTATATCACTACTAGGTTTTATAATGCATATTATAGAACAAAAATAAAACTCGCAAAGATTGAACAAATACTACTGGGGTTGTATAATTCTTTTAATTTTTCTATGCCTTCGTTACTTTTTACAGTGCTAACAATATTGTTTAGACAAAAATTAATAAGGATAGTTTTTCTTATGTTATAAAAAAAGGGCAAATTATAATGGTATTCATTATCACAAGTGTTAAATATGATTTTAAAAACTGAATTGTGCTTCAAAGATTTTTTTTCTTTCTGTTAAAAAAAAAAATACTCAAGCAGGAAAATTACTTTTGTTGTTTTATTTTTGGTTGTAAGGTATTAATCCACAATAAAGCCATGTTTGATTACATATTTATTTTCAGTTATTATTCCAGCCAAAACTATAAAAAGAAACAATGAGTAAAGTTGAATACAATGAAATCTAAACCTAAATATAAATATAAGCAAAATTTTCAACCGTAAAAATTTAAATGAAAACTCTAATGTTCATTTAGACGATTAGATGTCTAAATAAGCACAGTTCCTGCAACATTATGCAAATCACGTTTATTACGCGATCCCGCTTAATACGCGACTTTTGTCCATTCCCCTGAAACGCGTCTTAACCAGGTTCGACTATATGTATAATGCAATTTTCATGATTTTTTAAGATATATTGCATTTTGGTTCATTTTATTTAATTTTTTAACACTAAATAAACTGTTTCTTATAATTATTAAATGGTATGTTATGAATAGCTTGAAAAAATGTGATATGTTTGAGATTTTGAGTAAAGTATGTCAAAGGAAACAGAATGAAAATCAATTAATCCAAACTATGCAGAATTTCAGCAAATGTGTTTAATAAACAAGTGTAAATAATTATTCTTTATATTGTATGAATATACAGGGTGTTGCCAAATTCGACCGACAAATTCAGGTGGGTGATAGTGGGCATGAAGAGCTTAAAAAATTGCAATATAACATGGAGTCGGAAACAACTTATTTAGTCACAAATATAAGGTGTTTCACCTCAACTGAAGTCGATTTGGCGGTAATAATTTTGCGAAAAATAGAAATATTGCAATATAAATGTAACGATATGCACTTTGTTTTGTATGAAATGTGATAACACCACAAAAAGGTCAGGAAAAACAGGGTGATCACGCAATGGAAGATACCGTATGAACACACACAAAAATGTGGAGCGTTAAGTGTAAACTGCTGGCGCGTATAATGAAAACGTCCACCAATTTTTTATTACATATTTACAACAAAGTTCGACATGTCTAATAAAAGTTGCATTATAAAATACTTCAGTTTTATAAAAGTTATTACTGTCAGCCAAAGTTTGTTTGGTGTAGATTATTCTATATTTTTAATTAAATGACTGGTTTGCGACCCCATGTGTAATGTGGAATGCCATACCCAGGACGATATGCACAAGAAAAACTCCAACAATATTTTTAGAGGACTTAACTTTTTATTAAGTACTTTTTAAAGGACCGTGAAAACATACAGGGAGAGGAGAGAAGTATACCCGATTGCCCGGAGGCAAGCCCCCGAAGGGCGCTCAATTAAGTCTCACCAGGAAGAGGGTAGCAAGCATAGTGACGTAATGTTCAGATACATTCGCCCACCGATTAGCGGGGTACGAGATGAGAATACATAATACATTAACAATAACGCGAATGGGTAGACAAAGTATTAGCAGGAACTGAAACTATTCCCAGGAGCTAAGTAGCCAGCCATAAAAGACTTATACGATTGTAAGATAAAAATTCTTGTGGTCAGGCGGTGTAGATCAGAACATATCATTACACATGCTTTTCACATGTACGTTACAAAATTTTGGACAAACGCCTGCATTAATCAGGAGGGCATCTGGAAGTTATGTATCATGAGAATGGGTGAGCTATGATGCAAATACGAGTACAGAACTATGAGAGAAATTAGAGGGTGTAGCTCTGCGATAACCACAACCTATGTTGTCGGCTGCGATGCAGGGGGAATTCATTTATATTTTATTCTTTTTTTATTAACGGAAATCACTACCGGTTAAAATTTGTTTCTATCTGCATGTCTGTGGGAAAGTGAAAATTGAAAGCAGAAAGTAGAACAGAAAATGGCGCGCAGAGTTTAATTGCTGAGAATTTTGAATGTATTAATTTAACTTACATAAATGTGAGGGGAAGTGAATAAATACACAAATATAATATTACCCGTAAAACATAAAATTAAATTAAATATTTTAGTTGCGGCGGGAGCAGGAATAATGAAAAATATGAAATTCTAAAGAATTAAAGTTAAGTGTTGGTTTTCTGATGGGGGGAGGGGGGGCGGCGGGTAAAGGAATAGATATAACAGGAAAAACTATTAAATCATGTTCTATGTTATTTTTTATGTTCTTGAATCTTACTGTCACCCTTCTAAATTTGTCGGTCTATTTCACCAACAGCCTTTCTGTATATTTAATTAAATACATACTCTTAAACTTTGCGTTAAAATTACTTCATTGTACCCATTGTTATATTTCATGTTCCGTGAAGTGGGAGTTCTACTCCTTTTGCCTGAAAATCGTGTGATTTTTATTCAGATTTTTTTGGTTGGGGTAAAAGTTTAGAAAGTAAAAAGCTCCCACCCACAGATTTCATGCATTATATTTATTGACAATTTCAAATTGTATTTAAATTTTTGCATGTAAATATAATGTTAATACGCCTTGTACGACAAGGATTACCCGCAGGTGTGAATTGCAGGTACACTTCTAATCGAGTGACGGTTTTTCTTTGGCCATAAGTATCAGAAACAAATTTGATCGACAAAATGATAAAAGGGCATTAAATTCTGTGACCCTTATATCAACATTATATAAAACGTCGATGTTTGATAAAATGTCATTTAAACAAAAAGGTCATTTTTTCAAAGCATTTTTTAAACTTAAAAAAATAATTAAACAACAAAAATTATGCTTTTCGATGGTATAAGTCCGAACAAGAACGATTACTTTCATTTATTTACTTATTTTTATTTTTTATTTATTTTTGTTAAATGAAGGGAATTGGTTGAATAACTCTCGAGAAAGATGGTCGTCCAGTTTGAAAAACAAGTTTAAAATTTCACAATACCGTTCCTTTCAACAAAGGGCGTTACGTTAAGCGAATAAAAAATATTGTAAGAAAAAGTAATGTCATGAAAGCGCTTTACAGTAACAATCTACATACTTGAGGGACACAAAAACTTAAACAGAAAAAAAAAATCGACAAAATGATGTTGAATCTCTACTTGGCCACTAAGCTGCGGGTCAGTTAAATTTCGAATTCCCCTCAAATGCAGGGCTCCAAAATGGTCCGCCAACTGTATACCAATAAATTTTAACAGAAAATTTTATGGTAGGTTTGCGCTGGAATTAACTTTCAAAGGTGCTTCTGGGGCGGTTTGTAAGAAAAATCTAAAAAGAAAGTTTTTCTAAAATAATATTGGTATTCAGTTGGCGGAACCATTTGGGAGCCCTGCAAATGTTAAACGTATGGACGTGAAAGGATTCGAAAATTTTATAAAATCTCCTTATGAAAGTAATATTTAAAAATTATATTTTATGTGTACTCTTTTTAAAGTATGTCTTTTTTTGTTGTTGTTATTTGTTGGCAAAATACTTCTGAAATATATACTTAATTTTATGTGAAGTGTTAAAATTTTATTCAGTTTCGCTAAGATTTAAAAAACATGAATTGTGAATTAAGTATCGTACAATTTAGAAATATGCTGACCATTAAAAGTAAAGGAGAGATATCCTTTAAGAACAACAGTACACAAAAAATGAAGTTAAATATATTTATTTACTGGGACGTTCTTTTAAAAATACGAATGCATTATTTGCTTATGGGCTTGACATTAGCGGTGGAAATTAACAATATCATCGACAAACAGCTTAAGGCCTTTTCCCTAATGTTACAATATTTATTAATTAAAATTATTAGTTCGTAGCATTACCTGAGATCTTTGTTAGCACTTCCTCTCACTACAGGTGTTTGTAATGAGCCGTCTAAACTATAACAACCAGAATCTGAAAGAAAAATATATATTTATCTTAAATAATAATATTTTAATGGGTGAAAAAAAAAACTCTTTTTACTGATATATTTTGCTTTTTTCACGTATTTAAATTGTATTACCTTACCACCCTTTTACTCTATTATGATGGTATCTTTTTATCATCCAGTTACCAGACTGGGCGGGCGCCGTCCTCTTTTTTCACATGTTTCCGTTAAAATTATGCTTTTTTCTGTTCAGCTAGTCTGAACACTCCTCTGTTGTGTTTTTTATTATTGATTTTTATTACTCTAACTTGTGCATTTTAATAATCTTTTTGTAAATATGTAAATTATTTTTATTCATTTCCAATTTTGTTTCGCACTGTGCTTTGCATTATTTTTTATGTTAAACTTTGTATGGTGTCTGTAAAGAGTCTTTTTTTTTCTTTTTCTTTTTCTTTCTTTTTTTTTTCTGCTGGGGCTTCATTTTGGTAGCTTTTTCACCTGTCTACGGGCTGTTAGTTTTTGGATCATATGGAACATTATTTTTTTTTACTTTATTGTTATACTAACATTTTTATTAGTAAGTTTTCTTGCTCTTAAACAGTAATTCTTTTATTTTTCTTGGCCACCAGCTGCGTTTATACATCTTTTTTCATGGCTCCCATTGCAAGTAACACGCATTACCTCTATACTGGATGTTAAGTTGCCCTGCAACTAGGAAATCCATGAACCAGCTTACATTGTTCCATTGTTCCAATGAAAAATCATTTAAATTAACAATTAACCAGTGTAAGCACTAAGTGATATTCGAAATTTTCATTGCACTCGTCTTAAAAGTATTTTGGATTTAATATTCCTTTGAAGAGCAGAGATATATTATTTATATCATAATTTCAATTCAAAACTGCCAAGTGACGCGGATAATTTTTAAATAATTTTTTTTCCTTATTATTTCGTATTTGAAGAAAATAATTTTTATGTTTTCAAATAAATTTGTTCGCAAATTCAAGTAACATTCTACGATTTAAAAATATTAACAAAGTAATTATTTTGCCATAGAAATGGGTAAGCTTTCAGCTAGAAAATGTTATGGAAAATTTGATTTTTCAGAGAATTTGGCGCGGATTGTCAGTTTTGAAATTAAAATTAGGTGGCCATGCCGCATGATCACCAGCCTTCAATGTTAAGAATGAATACTGTCTACACCAAAAAATGTTCTCGAATCAGATTCGTTCGCGTTTGAGAGAGTTTATTAATGTAGCTTTAAAAACCAAACTAGGGTTAACTTAGGGCTCGGGTTCGCATGTTAGTGGCTTGAATGAAAAATTTCAAAATTGTAAGTGAAATATAATATATACATATATATATATATAATCCAATCTGCGATTTTAAGTAGTTGATCCGAATAAATATCAGAAAACTGAATTGCATAAAAAATATATGCGTATTTATGTGTAAGTTTAATTGCATATCCATCCCTTAATAGGAATTACATTTATCTGGGATTTATTCTGTTTAGCTGCATTAAATCGCAGTTTTTATGTTCTGAATGGCAACGACCAAAATTTCCAGGAGAGTTCAGTTAGTGGAACATAATCATATTAAGCCACGGGTCTGAATGTGTTTTTTTTTTTTTTTTTAAGTGTTTATCCTTTTAAAAAAAAGTCGAAAATTTTACGTCAAACGTGGCAAATGAGATGCGTTCGTACTTTAGCTAGTTTTATAAATATTCAGACCGTGGTGCAACAGCTTTTGCACTCTTATGCAAAAATGCATGAATACAAAATCAATACGGAAATAATATAACTCCATCTTAATTATGAAGTAACCAGCATGACAACCTAGAAACATTACCTATCATGGGATATCATTGAATTAATTGCGTAAGATAGAATTTATTAGAATGAAGAAAACTTTTTATTATATTAATATCATTTAAGTTTGATTCGATTTTCATAAAATTTGAACCTACTCTACAACGTTCTGTAAGCGACAATCCTGCAACGATTACATATATTAAACCATTCGGTTGGGAAGTTTTTGCGCTGATATATGTGGACAGAATGACAGACAGACCAGACGGCGATTATAGGTGCTACGTATCCTATTTATTTAAGTAGAAATGCACCTCAAAATGAATGTTTACTACTTTGCACACAAAAACAAATTCCAGTTATTCAAACAATTATGAAAATCTAGTACGATATCAGATATTTGTAAATACAGATAAAATGCTTAAACAATTAATTCCAAAACTAAATTACATGGATTAAGAACAAAATATGATTAGTTATAAATAAAATTCTAAAATGCAATTATCCGATGTACTTATATTCCAAAATTTTATTACTTAAAAATACTTCATCTTTTATCACACATCTAAGATAAGAAACCCATGGAAAATCATGTACTTATAATACAAAAATATTAAATATATTTTCGAATGTTTTAAGAATAAAATAAAATTTAAGAAGAGAATATGGATATAAAAAAAATTATAACAGAGATAATATAAACATAATAGATAATAAAAAAGATATAATAATATAATAATACAGATTTATAATAGATATATGATAAATATGGATGTACAGTCGTGGAAAAAAAAGTAAACACCCCTACTAACTTCTCAACAAATTATCGTAGAAGAAAGTTACTGGTACCGAACGATTGGAAATAAAGTCTACTTTTAAATGATGTGTATAGAATTTGTTTAAGGGGTTCTACATATTAAAACGAACCATAACTTTGTTTTTTTCAATAGCAGTACACAATTCTGACACCATAAATGAACTCTACACCTTTCAATTAGCCTATAAACAAATTTTTGTGCAATTCGTGCCATAAGTTTCCGAGAAATTAATTATTTTAAAACGTGCGTATTTTAAGGGCTGTATCCAAATTGAAGTTTCGAACTCGATTGTTAACCGAGAGAGACGCCTTCTTGATCAAGGCACGTTTAAGCGTCAATGAAAACAGTTTGATTACAGGATAGCAGAATAAATTTCAAAAATTTACTCACTTGTATCATAGACGGCCCCTTAAACCATCATTTTGCCGTTTTTTAAGCATACTTTGAAAACTACTTGGAAGAAAAATGGGAAATTTTGGATATCCATAAAGCAGGAGTTAATAAATCTAAATCCATCAAAAAAAATGTAGGTTGCAATTCATAATTTTTTCGAATGTTAATTTCATAATTTATGATTCATATCATAAAATTATGAAAATTTTAAATTCAACGTATTTATGTTTGGGTATATTAGTATTATTGCTACACAAAAAATTAGCTCATTAGGAGCATAATTTCAAGAGATATAAATAAAAATATGAAAATGTAATTTAAAATTAGAAGTACTAAATTTTGAATGCCTATAATTTAAAAACTTATCATTCGAATGACTTGAAATTTGGTTTCTAGGCATATTTTGAACCGAAGATTTTAAATATCTCGTTAAATTTGGGTACTGCCATTGAAAAAAATGAAGTTTGGATTCGTTTTAATATGTATATGCCCCCCTAAGCAAATTTTATACACACCATTTAAAAGTAGACTTTATTTCCAATTCTCCGGTACCAGTAACTTTCGTCTACGATAATTTGTTGAGCAGTTAGTAGGGGGTGTTTACTTTTTTTTTTCCCACGACTGTACAAAATACGAAAATGTGATTATCAAAGGCACCTATTCGTATATTTCAAAATTCTACTAATATTATATTATAATTAAATATTATTAATATTATTAATAATATAATAAATATTAATAATTAAATATAATTTATATTATAATATAATATATTTAAAAACACAATATCAGTTATCTAAGATAAGACACTCATGGTAAATCATATGCAATTATATTAAATATATTATCGGATGGTCTAACACCAAAAAACAAAAAAAATATTTTAATTAAATAGGTATACATTATAATTTATTTGTAAATACAAAATGTTATATACTGTATATCGCGGGATATAACTCCGGTTTATAAAGCGCACAGAGAATTTCAGCCTACTTTTTCTTATTTTAATGTATAGTCAACATACTGTGGCCAACCTCATTTTTGCAAATAAATTTTCATGAAACATTTAGAAAACATCCAATAAAGAATATTAAAAATGATAATAAATGTATTTTTTATGTGATCTGATAGTCAACATTATTAAGATCACATCATTAATAATATTTTTTAAATAAATAGCATATTCATTACTATAGAAATATAAATTTTGATTGTCCTCTTTTGTATTTTTAATTAGCAATCGCCGTTTAACGCGTAACTACAAATTTCGATCAATATCCTGGTGTGAAACGTACGCTTTAAACGCCAGCATATAAGATTTTTTTAAAGAAATCATTAAATAACATCTTAAATTATTTACAAACAGCATACCTTTGTACTACTACGAGTAGGGCAATTAAACATTTTAGGGTCTTATATGAGAATACTAAACAACATTATGCGTAAAATATAATTATCTACATTACTATAAATATAATTATAAATTCATTATATGCATTCAAAAATATGAATATAAAATATACATAATTATGAATAGTAGTATTCAAATGATAAAAAATATGATTTTTATTGCATGGCTTTATAGGAAAAGTAATAAACTAGAAAAGATAAGATAATATTTCTTCTTTAGACATCTCCTTTCCGTAACACTGGTTCTCAAACACTTATAAGGCAGTTAAGCAGGTAATTCAAGCTGAAGAAGTAATATCTACGTTTTAGAAAACTCTTTCTGGAAGTAATCATCGGCGATTTCCTGAAAGTTTTCCTTTTTTTTTTTTTTTTTTAATGTTCTTTTATTGGTGATTTGAAGAATTCGGGATAGGGTAAAAATTATATAAATCGATATGCTGAAGAAAAAAACAGTGCATTTAATCTTTTACAAAGTGATTTTCTTTTCTTTGTAATATTAAAAAATTCAATATCTACGTTTTTTATGAAAAAAATATATATAAGTATAACCATGATTTATATTAAAAAAAATGATATAATGTAACAAAATAGTACCTTAGATTTTAAAAAAATATTATTTTTGATATGTGTTATTTACTTTTCTGCCGAATTTTTTAAAAACTTTTTTAATCGATCATTACATTTTTGCATGTTATTAACGGCTATGTCATATTTCTCTCACTTCAAATTAATCTGTCGTCTCCATAAATTTATAGTTTACTTTGGATGGCTGCCAAACATGGTTGCTATTTTTAGCAATATATAACGATGATGGCAATGACCGACACTTTTGCTTTTGCTTTTCAAGCTCCTACGACTTCTAAGTACCGCATATTTAAAAATTTCATATCATCAAATACGGCAAAAAATGCTCTTACGAAACGAAATTTACTTGAAAACTGTAGACCAGTGATAAACATACATAAGATACAAATAAATGTAAATATATTGCTTAAAGGTGCGTCAAATTTGATAAAATCCTTTAAAAACACATCAAAGTCATTTTAAAAAACAAAACGTTTTCAGCCGACAAATACTTGGCCTTTATCAGTGAAAAACTATTAGCTATTGTCTCTCTGCTTATTTTGACTTGCCCGGAACAGACCATTTTACTTCAAGGGTGGTATGGAATATAAGGTGGAACGGAAATGTTATTCAATTTTTTTTCCTCTCTCAAAAAGTTCAGGTTTATCAATCATATATTAATTCTTTCCAGACTGCGTGGTTATCATATGATAATATATCGTTACAGACCATTTCTTTATTAGATATTATTTCCAGAGATTCTCTTATGATAGCTTCTTGGTGATTACTTGTACGGAAGATAATTTTGGCTCTATTGAAATCTTCTTTTATAGGCTGAATTTGTGCTAGTATTGCTAATGCAGTGCAAGTAAAATCTTTATTTTCTTTCTTGAAGGGTATAATATATACCCCTGATCTATTGATGGTTTGGATAGTGTCATTTTTCGCATTTAACAAATCTTTTAACTTTGGGGGAGGAACTGCGATTAATGTAACACCAAACTTGAAGAGGGAATGCCTCATACTCTCAAAAAGTCTTGGGATGTAGTTAACTGTACAAAATTTCAAACTTTTAATTGGAGCTGTACTTCGTTTTTCTTCATTTTTCACATTAAATCTGTTTATGATTTTTTCAATGAAATGGGATGAAACTGAATTGTCGGCTGCTATTTTTCTAATTACATCTATTTCTTCATTAAGGAAATGGCTTGAACAAACTTCAAATGCTCTTTTTATATAAAAATTGAAAGGTGCTAACTTGTAATTTATAGATGAACTGCAATTAAACGGGATAGTGGAATTAGAAATGTTAAATTTCCTAAAAACTGTGCGATCGAGACTCTGTTTAGCCATATCTCTGATTAATTGGACATCCAAAAAAAAAAAAAAAAAGGCCAGATTTTGATTTTGTTCTGCTTCTAGTGTGAATTTTATTTTGTTGTCTAAGCTATTGATTTTATCTAGAAATGAGTATAAATAATCTTTTCCGTGATTCCATATTATGTAAATATTATCCATGTATCTGAACCAGCAATCTGGTCCCGTTCTTATGTTTTCCATAATTATATTTTCAAGAGGACGTAGTTTAAATTCTGAGAGTAAACTAAATGGGGGAACACATTGGGGCCCCAATGGCTTGTTTGTAAACTTGATTGTTGAAAACGAAAACGTTGTTGTTGATGATTAAATTCAAACCCGATTTAACTGTATTTTTAATATTTTCTCTAAAGGATTTAATCATCAACAACAATGTTTTCGTTTTCAATAATAAAGTTTTCAAACAAGTCAATTGGGCTCCAATGGGTTCCCCCATTTCAGATTTACTTGCAGAATTTAAACTACGTCTTCTTGAAAATATAATTATGGAAACCATAAGACCGGGTCCAGATTGCTGGTTCAGATACGTGGATGATATTTACATAATATGGAATCACGGAAAAGATGATTTATACTCATTTCTAGGTAAAATCGATAGGTTAGACAACAAAATGAAATTCAGACTAGAAGTAGAACAAGATCAAAAACTGGCTTTTTTTGGATGTCGAACTAATCATTGTTGGAAAGAAAAATCCAACATGTCACGATTTCAATTTTTCTTTTGTTTAAAATTTTATTTTAAAGTAAATTACATATTTTTGGAAAATATGCTTCCAGAAATTTTGAAATATCTTTCTTTTTTAATAATATTTATCTCAAGTAATTCTTTATTTAAAGATTTAAAAATAGGAATCTATTTGCTGCTTTTTAAAAGCCCTTTTGAAATATAACATTTTTTTCTCTGAAATTAATCAATCTTTTGTTTTATTATCTTACTTAAATATTATACCTATGAATCAGTCGGCAATCCCCCGAAATAGCTAATCCAGCAATTTCTAGATTTTTCGAGGACGACCTTCAGACGGACAGGGGTTGCACGTACACGTAAATGTTGTGTGACATGATCTCCGACACAAGTACAGGGCCAATCGCTCCACATATAAGGGGCATAAAACGAATGCAACCCCCCCACAGAAGCAGGGGAGAAAATTCTCTCTGAGCATCACTTGGAAAAAAAAAGTGGTTGTGAAATGTAGTCTTCTTGTGAAAAGAAAATGATCTTAAAAAATATATATGTTTAATATTGATGTGCTTATACAAGATGTGGGCCCGTGTCTCAGGACCCAGAGAGTGGGCTGTAATAGTGTTCAGTGGGATGGTTCGCTTAAATGCAAAAACTCCAACCATATTACAGGAACTATGAAAATTTATTCAACATTTTGAATTTAAAGTTACAAAAGAGATCTTTCTCATAATTAATTAAGAGTGAGAGAGAGAGTAAATATTTTACAAGGTACGCCTGGGCGTGACCCACAGACCGTGAAGGTCTTACATCCTCTTTCTTTGGAGATCAAAAGTTGAGAGCGTGATTTCACAAGAATCATATCACACTGGTCGCTACACTTCGCCAAATTCAAACATTGGCACCCTGAACGAACTGTGGACAAAGATTTTATTCGCGTGCCATATGATTATCCCAAAAATCCAGCAACCCCGATGAGAACAATGAAACGCGTCATGGAAAATGGTTGCCAGTCCACAAATCCTGGGAATCATTATCTAAGTGAAATGATTACGTTAAAATGCCCGCAACATACAATCGAGAAAATGCCAAGAAAGGCATCTGGTAAAACCAACTGACAAAAAGATTTAACCTCCATGCAACGTGAATTTAAAAACCGCATCTCATTTCGATGTGAGAGACTGCAGTAACATCTGGGAGGTGTTTATATTACAGACTGGCATTCGCTTAAACAAGTGTTACTTAAAATTACATACTGCAGACCGAGGAAATGGAAAGATGCAGTGACTCGCATAAAATACATTCCTTTCACATTCGTTGTTAAAAGATTTTCAACGGTTCCCTCTTAGCAGCGATAAGGAAGCTTTTCTCTGCATGAAATTAAATGAAGAGATATTGTTACTAGCAGCTGCAGTGGAACAGACAGATAAGGGAAAACAAAGAAAAAAAGGAAATGAATCTTTGAGCGGCGTGAAATAAAGATGTTTTTAGAAAAAGAAAGAAACCACATTAATAAAATCTGGATGTTTTTGAGAAATGAATTTAATCACCTATTTCATTATAGGAAAGAGGGGGGGGGGGCTAATATGATCTAAAAGTAAGAAAGTTACGTTTTAAATTAATTTTGAATAAAAATGATACCTATGGGACAAAAACGCTGTCACATAACACACCCCACAACAGAAGAAAGCTGAAACGTGTACGTTGCAGCTTTATATCTACTTAAAATCCTTTGTCCACCTTCGCACTTACAGAATATGTACCATGCCAAAATAAGTAAAATTAACTATTTAAGTTGATATCTACCAAGAAATCTATTTTAACTTGTCTGTGAAACTATTACCCTTTAGCTCCTGTAAAATATTTTATACAACTATAAGTAAGTAGAAAAAAATGTTTGCTTGCTTTCAAAACAATTCACAAGAATTGTGTTATGTGCATGACTTAGCGCTCATAATATTCAAAATAATCTTTTTTTTTAATTAAATATTCCACAAAATAAAATGGCCACATTAGTTGATAACACAGGATCCTATATTTAATTTTTTTTTGTGGCATTGTATTGTGGCGCTGGTACCAGCATTTTAGTCATGTATGTATTCATATAGAGAAGCATTTACTGTATTTACGACTTCTGCAAAATTTCATCTTACATGAGATCATAATATTAAATAAATGCAAGCAAATAAAAACAAAGGACAAAAACACACCAGTAAAAATTGTTACTTTAAGGAAAGATGAATTCTTTCATAAAATTGAAGCTTATTTGTATTATCTTAGGTTGCTTCATTACTGGCATAAGAAACTTACAAAATTTGTGTATAACGCACAGGACTACCAGAGACAAAAATTGTGCAAGCTGCACGCGGTCAAACAAGTGTAGCCCTAAATATTGGAATTTTGTGAATTCTAGTGGCATCAGCTTATGGCTTCTGCCTTAAATAATAAGGAGTAGTTTTTTTTAGATTCCTGCAATTTAACTAAGTCCCCGGTTTCCAAAAAAAAAATCACAGTATGGTATAATTTAGCATTTTATGAATTTTTACACTGCCATCCTGACTTTCCGTGTATTGATCAAAATTTAACCCCTGGCAAACCTATAAAAAATTAATAAGAAATTGCATACAATTTTATATAGTGTAACAAGATATCTTACTCGATCTGCCACCTCCAAGTAAGAAGTATCCAATGAAAGTGTAAAAAAAATGTTATATGTTAACAGTAAAGAAATTCGAAATGTATGTGTAGTTTAATATGTCATGTGACGGATAATTCCTAGAAACATTAAAATCTTTGTATAGATACAAAGTGATGATGCCATTGATATGTTCTGACATTATGCACGCAAAAAAAAACTGTTAAAAAGAAGTATTTTAATATTGAAACATGGTGTAAAATTTAAAAGATAGGAAAGTAAAAGGAGAAACTGTATGTGTGTGGAGGGAGGGGGGTGGGGAAACTCCCAAACTCAAGAACTACTTGTAATGCAACACATGAACAAAAGTGTACGCAAGCATACACAACGTGTAAGTAAACACATGAACAAATTGTATAATATCACATGAACTCTATGTATTAATGTCTCAATGAACTAAAATTGTAATATATTTGCCCACAAAATAAACAGACAGTATATGTGTAAAAACCCAAGACACTTGCATACGAGTGAGATTCAATTACATAATTAATGAGTTATCATCAAAATGTAATGAATAAGGGTTAAAAAAAACAAATGAACTACTTGTAATGTGTGTGTAAACTGTGGTTAAACTCTAAACCAGCCAGTGTGTACAACTCAATGAACTACTTGTAAGAAAAAAAAAAAAAAAAAAGAAATACTGCCGAATAAATCGCTAGCAAAGTACAATGTGTAAAAGCAAATGAACAAAATATGTAAATCAACACATGAACAAGTGTAATGTATGTATAAGAATGTACCAAAATGTATTAAAAAAAACAACTGTTGTGAAATACAAACAAATATCCAACATATGAACTACATGTGAAAGAAAACTGTTGAATAAGTGGTTGACTAAGGGTTAAAAAGAAACTAAAACTGCATCTGCCAAATTCATTACTGTCTTAAGTTAACAGAAGCGTGCATAAAATGTATAACTCTACGCTAAAAATTGTAGAAGTTATGTAAGCCAAACATGTTCCAAGAAAAGAATGAAAGGGAAAAAAAATGTATTGATAGCCAAAAATAACAAGCAATGTACCTTATGTGGTATGAATGTATGTATCCGTCACAAGACAACTGTGAGACTAGAACTCACAAATTAAAGAATTTTAAATCAGAAGAAGAAAAAAAATGCCAAAGATTTAGTTTAATGAGTATATGTGAATAGCCCTTTACCAAAAATAAAGTGTACCTAACAGCTCACATTATGCATGTGACTACCTTTTATAAGAAAAACATTTACCGATATCAAATATCATGTCAGTTATAATAAAAAAATACCTTATGTTATAACTTAAAATAGCAACGAGCCACCAGCCGCGCGTAAACAATGAAGCCCAACAGTACATTAGCTGCATGTGTAAAACTGTACACCCGGTTAATTACCCCTTGCAAAAAAACTTTAAGATGACTGTGTAAACAATGTACAATAGTTACATTATGTTATAATTTCTGCAAAACTTTTAAACACACGAACTAAAAGAAAACACCTGACATTAAAAGAAAGTCTATCTAAAAACAACTACGAAGTTGTGAATGCAGTGAAAAAAAAATGCAATTTTTAAGCTAAACACAAATGATGTTAAAAGAACTCTCTATACATGCACAGACGGTAATGAATGTCCTTAACCATGGTGAGTATTAATTGAAATATAACAAAATTCAGCAAAACTGAACGAGTCAATGTGTGTGTGTGTGTGAAGTACCAGGCCAAACCTGACATCCCAAACCATGTGCATGAGAGGGGGAAAAACATGTGTGATTAATACCTAACAATGCTATCTGCCCATAGCAAGTTAGAAATAAAGTGTAAATTAGTGTAAAGGTGTTATCCATCATCAGCATTAGGAAACAATTACAGGTGAAATTTTAGCAATCTAAAAATAATTTTTAAAATGTAAACAATACTCAATTGTAAAATTAATATTAGTGTAACTCCATCAATCATGTTAGGAAACATATCCGATCTCTGATTAAGCCAGCGGCCAACTTGCTTAACCATAGATCGAAATACACACCTCAGACATGTTGCTATCCCATGGAAAATAGCGCAATGACTGAAGTATCCCACATAAACCATGACAGAAGTACAAGCAAACAAACTTACACACAAAAAACAAAACAAAAAAAACGATGTATTACTGTGAATGCATGTCATTGAGAAACATAAAAAAAATAACAGTTTAAAACTATACGTCAAACCTATGTTGTACATCTTATGTATTTTGCAAAAGCAAACGAGAGCCAAAAAGGAAAAAAATATTTTATAACCATGACATGATGCCTCGAGCTATGTAATATGCATAAAGAAAATGTATGCCAGGATAAACTAATCTAAGCTTACTAAATATTTTGCCAAAGTTCACAATCCAAGAAAATATTTATGTGAAAGATAAATAATCTAATATATATATATTTTTTTAACTTATGATTACGCCAACTGTATGTAAATTTCTAATCAAATGCCCACATCTAACTGTGAAAAAAATGTTATGCTCACCTCCTCTATACTTATTTTAAATTGCCACGAATATGCAAATCCAACATATTTCGCATTACTTTTAATCAGTTCAAAAAGAAAATTTAATAAAGTCATAAAACATAAAATTTTCTACATAGAAAAAAAATAATATATATTAACTCTAAAAAGAAATTTCAAAAGTGTGTCCCAGGTCTAATAATGTAAAAGGTATTCAAAAGCAAGTCATTTACAATCAAAGATAAATATACCTATAGACTTTTTTTTTTTTACCATTTATAAGAAAGGCTGAATGACAGCAACTTAACTAACAAAAAAAAAAAACATTTTAAAAATCCCCAGAAAACGACTCTTAACAGACACTATACTGAATAAGTTGCAATATGATACAACATATTATTTAAATCATACTGCTAACAGACAACATACGAGCCAGCGTATTTATGTGCAACAAATGATAAAACAACAGAGAAGCAACTTCAAGGCCTAGAGATAAAATAAAAGGAATATATTATCTCTGAAGTGCGTCAATGTGTCAATGCAAGATACTCAGGAAGTGCCTAATATGAATCAAATGCAACACACTTAAAAAAAATGCTACCCCCTTTTTTTATCCCCTTAGATATGCATCCCAATTATTCATAAATTTTACTTTACACATCAACTGCCGATCTGTAAGCAACAACTTATATTTTTAAACGCAGATGAAATATTACCTAACATATTAAATATGCATAACAGAGATAAATACAAATACATCTCTTTTCAATCAAAATAGAAATTAAATTAAAAATAAACACACCTTTCGTTAAAAATATGTCATTCAAAACTATAATTAAAAACAACAAAATGTGCACAGATAAATTAGATAAATTTTAAAAGGCTATTATTTGTGCAATAGCGACAAGGAATGCAAGCGCAATATCTTTCACGATAAATGTTAAACCCAGAAAATCCTTGTCATGCATGAAAATAAAGTATATTTAAACATTCCTAAAATAACTGAACTTAAATAGCACTTACCTTTTAAACATTAACATGCAAAGAGCAGCTTAGAATTATAGCTGCAAGTATAACGATTTAAAAAAAAAATAATTTTTTTTATAAAGTCGACATCTTCTTTCTTCCGGCCTTTTATAAGCAGCCTTATTAAAAACAATATGGAATAGTATGGAGTAATAAAATTTTAACCACGTATGAATATAGAAACATTTATCATAGCCTGAAAAGAGATGAAACTGGAAAAAATATAAAAAGGAAAATATTGTATTAATTAAAATTAAGATTTTAAAAAGGAGAAAAAATGTTCATGTTGAAATTTGTATTGTATTCTTAATTTTTTTTTTTTTTTTTTTTTTTTTTTTTTTTAACACAACCTAAAAATGCATTTTTTAACTCTAGTAATTAACACAAGTAGTGTCACACTAAGTTCACTTTGAGATTTTCATCTACGTCACAGAAAAGCACATACTTTTTAAATGCTGCGTCTCTGTTATTGTAAGTGAGAAACACTTTTTTTTTTTTTAGATTTCGTTGCGTAAAAACACATTTTGCCAAGAAAAGAAAATTCTATCACAAAGGCAATATTCGGAATGAAGCACGATGAATTTTTCACATTGTCAGGTGCACTTTTTTTGTAGGACTCACTAGATTTAACTTTTTTCTTTTTTTGCAATTTCACAAACAAACTGAAAAAGAATTGTTATTTTTTTTTTTGACACACTTTTGAAGAAAACACAGATCACTTGTAAAAACTCAAATCACTGATAACACACATGTAGAAGACTCCAGGAGAGATTGAGCACAGCACTAAGTAGTAAGCAGTCTTGAATTAAAAAAAAAACAGCGTCGCGCATCACAGGCACGTCAAACAGGCAACCATGGCTTGTCGCTTAAGTGGAGAGGTGATGACATACTCTTGATTCCAACATCACAAGACACATAGACAGGAATGGCAGGAAACTTTAAGAAGACAACTGTCCTTTTAATATCTAACTGGAATTCGTCGAAAGCGGAGCATACAGCCATTTTAACAGTGGGGGGGGGGGGGGATTTCTCTCTCTCAACTATATATATATATATTTTTTTTTAGGTTGGAGAAAACGCCGGCCGATGGGCCAAATTTATGTAATAGTGTTCAGTGGGATGGTTCGCTTAAATGCAAAAACTCCAACCATATTACAGGAACTATGAAAATTTATTCAACATTTTGAATTTAAAGTTACAAAAGAGATCTTTCTCATAATTAATTAAGAGTGAGAGAGAGAGTAAATATTTTACAAGGTACGCCTGGGCGTGACCCACAGACCGTGAAGGTCTTACATCCTCTTTCTTTGGAGATCAAAAATTGAGAGCGTGATTTCAAAAGAATCATATCACACTGGTCGCTACACTTCGCCAAATTCAAACATTGGCACCCTGAACGAACTGTGGACAAAGGTTTTATTCGCGAGCCAAATGATTATCCCAAAAATCCAGCAACCCCGATGAGAACAATGAAACGCGTCATGGAAAATGGTTGCCAGTCCAAAAATCCTGGGAATCATTATCTAAGCGAAATGATTACGTTAAAATGCCCGCAACATACAATCGAGAAAATGCCAAGAAAGGCATCTGGTAAAACCAACTGACAAAAAGATTTAACTTCCATGCAACGTGAATTTAAAAACCGCATCTCATTTCGATGTGAGAGACTGCAGAAACATCTGGGAGGTGTTTATATTACAGACTGGCATTCGCTTAAACAAGTGTTACTTAAAATTACATACTGCAGACCGAGGAAAGGGAAATATGCAGGAACTCGCATAAAATACATTCCTTTCACATTCGTTGTTAAAAGATTTTCAACGGTTCCCTCTTAGCAGTGATAAGGAAGCTTTTCTCTGCATGTGAAATTAAATGAAGAGATATTGTTACTAGCAGCTGCAGTGGAACAGACAGATAAGGGAAAACAAAGAAAAAAAGGAAATGAATCTTTGAGCGGCGTGAAATAAAGATGTTTTTAGAAAAAGAAAGAAACCACATTAATAAAATCTGGATGTTTTTGAGAAATGAATTTAATCACCTATTTCATTATAGGAAAGAGGGGGGGGGGGAGGCTAATATGATCTAAAAGTAAGAAAGTTATGTTTTAAATTAATTTTGAATAAAAATGATACCTATGGGACAGAAACGCTGTCACATGGGCCCCCCAAAAAGGTCATGCTAAATGTCTTGCCAGACAGCATCTGGGAGATGTGCGAAATTTCATTGACGTAGCTATGGGTGAGTGATGCCGAAAGGTTATTTCTTTGTGCTGGATTTTAAAATGCTGTCTTATTCAAAATTTTTCTTCTTTTCTAAATTTCCTTCATTAAATCTTAATAATTAAAAGATGTTTAGTAAATTTTATCTCGTCAAAGTTAAATAATAAATAATCAAATAAATATATACAGATCTAAAAGAATAATAATAATGAAAAGAGAATAGAGCCATGTTGGAAAGAAAAATCCAACATGTCACGATTTCAATTTTTCTTTTGTTTAAAATTTTATTTTAAAGCAAATTACATATTTTTGGAAAATATGCTTCCAGAAATTTTGAAATATCTTTCTTTTTTAATAATATTTATCTCATGTAATTCTTTATTTAAAGATTTAAAAATAGGAATCTATTTGCTGCTTTTTAAAAGCCCTTTTCAAATATAAGATTTTTTTCTCTGAAATTAATCAATCTTTTGTTTTATTATTTTACTTAAATATTATTCCTATGAATCAGTCGGCAATCACCTGAAATATCTATTCCAGCAATTTCTAGATTTTTCGAGGACGACCTTCAGACGGACAGGGGTTGCACGTACACGTGAATGTTGTGTGACATGATCTCCGACACAAGTACAGGGGCCAATCGCTCCACATGTAAGGGGCTATAAAACGAATGCAACCCCCACAGAAGCAGGGGAGAAAATTCTCTCTGAGCATCACTTGGAAAAAAAAAGTGGTTGTGAAATGTAGTCTTCTTGTGAAAAGAAAATGATCTTAAAAAAATATATATTTATTTAATATTGATGGGCTTATACAAGATGTGGGCCCGTGTCCCAGAGAGTGGGCCCCCCAAAAAGGCCTTGCTAAATGTCTTGACAGACAGCAACTGGGAGATGTGCAAAATTTCATTGACGTAGCTATGGGTGAGTGATGCCGAAAGGTTATTTCTTTGTGCTGGATTTTAAAATGCTGTCTTATTCAAAATTTTTCTTCTTTTCTAAATTTCCTTCATTAAATCTTAATAATTAAAAGATGTTTAGTAAATTTTATCTCGTCAAAGTTAAATAATAAATAATCAAATAAATATATACAGATCTAAAAGAATAATAATAATGAAAAGAGAATAGAGCCATGTTGGAAAGAAAAATCCAACATGTCACGATTTCAATTTTTCTTTTGTTTAAAATTTTATTTTAAAGCAAATTACATATTTTTGGAAAATATGCTTCCAGAAATTTTGAAATATCTTTCTTTTTTAATAATATTTATCTCAGGTAATTCTTTATTTAAAGATTTAAAAATAGGAATCTATTTGCTGCTTTTTAAAAGCCCTTTTCAAATATAAGATTTTTTTTCTCTGAAATTAATCAATCTTTTGTTTTATTATTTTACTTAAATATTATTCCTATGAATCAGTCGGCAATCACCCGAAATAGCTATTCCAGCAATTTCTAGATTTTTTGAGGACGACCTTCAGACGGACAGGGGTTGCACGTACACGTGAATGTTGTCGTTGTGTGACATGATCTCCGACACAAGTACAGGGGCCAATCGCTCCACATGTAAGGGGCTATAAAACGAATGCAACCCCCACAGAAGCAGGGGAGAAAATTCTCTCTGAGCATCAGTTGGAAAAAAAAAGTGGTTGTGAAATGTAGTCTTCTTGTGAAAAGAAAATGATCTTAAAAAAATATATATATATTTAATATTGATGGCCTTATACAAGATGTGGGCCCCCCAAAAAGGCCTTGCTAAATGTCTTGCCAGACAGCAACTGGGAGATGTGCAAAATTTCATTGACGTAGCTATGGGTGAGTGATGCCGAAAGGTTATTTCTTTGTGCTGGATTTTAAAATGCTGTCTTATTCAAAATTTTTCTTCTTTTCTAAATTTCCTTCATTAAATCTTAATAATTAAAAGATGTTTAGTAAATTTTATCTCGTCAAAGTTAAATAATAAATATTCAAATAAATATATACAGATCTAAAAGAATAATAATAATGAAAAGAGATAATTTAACCGTGTGAGTAAAATTTCGTTAGGCAAACAAACTCTCACCTCTTTATTTTAAGCATCTACATAAGTTTTCAAGCAAAGAAAAGATTTGTATAAAAAATGAATGAAATACTGCCAAATGAATGAAATATTATTACTTTTTATTATATGTAAAACTCGTAAAAAAATGCAGGTTAATTTAAAATAAATATAAATTTATTCGGCATTTGGCATTCTGTTTTTTTTTTCTTGTGGTCTTTAAAATTTATTTATTAATATGCAGTTTTTTATTTTAGGAACGCGAATATTTTATTTTCAGGATCGCGCATATATGTATCCTATTTTTAAAAAATAGTGTATTGAAACAATAAGGGAGCCTTTTCAATCATTTCTATTTTTCTCATATGTGTTAGGAAATAATTTTCTTTGCTTATATAAATATCTTTTTCCATGTTATAAAAAAATTTAAATATGCGGTGTTGTATACAGGATTAACGTTAAATAATTCGAGCCGTAGCTTGCTCTTTTATTGCCAAAAATTATTCTCTCTCTCTTTTATTAATTTTAATATTACCTCATTTTGTCATTTTCACAACGCATGACGAGGTGATATTTATATCCCTTTTGTACTAACACTATTACTTTCACGCGATCTTGTGTATGTTTGTGATGATCAAAAATCGTCACCACATACCCTTATTTAATGGTGCCTAGAAGCCAGGAGTTGGTCCTGTATATGTCTTTCTTTAAAAAGTTAAACTCTAAATTTCTTTATTTATATAACGTAGTCATTTTCTCTATCGTTTTTCTGTTTCTTCTTTCTTAAAATTTTATATCTTCCATTATAATTTAAAATTTTATATAATAATAATAATTGTTATTATTTAATAAATATAATAGAATAAAAATAAAATAAATAAATAAAAAGGAATAAGACATAAATAAATAGTTTATTAAACAAATAAAAAAATAAACGTTTGTGGAAATTTTTGTTGTTTATATATTTTTCCTTTGTGCGAACTATATTAATTTTAAATATAAGTGTTACAGTACTTTATATTTTCATGATATTAAAAAAGTATTAGTATTTTATGCTTTTTAAGTGCACTCAAAAAAGGTTGTATACTTCATGTCTTAAAAGTAACATGAAATTTTTATGTAATATATGCAATGTGTGTAAGAATCACAAAAAGTGTAGCTAAAGTGATAATTTAACATATAAAATTACCATAAAAAAATTTTTTTGCTATAAATAGTTATTATTTTAATATAACAGGTAAAACCAAGGTTTAATATTGCATGATGCACCGTTTCTTTTAATTTGTAGAAAAATTTAATAAATAATAATAATTAATTAATTTTCTCTAAGTGCTTTAAAGGGTTTATATATATGTATATGTGTATTGGTATGTAGGATTTCAAATTTTATTGTTATTCTGAATATACCACGAATAATGGGATTAAAAAATATATATACATATATATCTACATTTTGTTAATTAGATTTGTGATGAATTATATACTATGCAACTATTAAAAATCCATGGTAAATATAAATTATAACGGCTGATTTACGTAATTATTTGAATAATATGGTAAAATCATGATGCTGTTATTTGTATTGATTTTCATCAAAGATTTTCACGAATAGTGTCCATCAGGATATAAACAAATTTTTAAATGTACTGTATACTGTTTATTATATATTGTCATTTATCATTGATAAGTAATATAAAATATTTATAAAAAGTGTTGTTGCAAAATATCCAACATTTGTTTCTTGTTAGGTTTTATAATTTGCACCTTACACATCCAATAATGAATGAATATGGATCTGAAGTTTTTTTTTAATAAAGTTATACTGATGTTTTTGCCAGTAAGATTTAAAAAAAAAATGTTATTTATGTGTTGAATTAGAAAAGAAATACAGAATTAATAATAATTATAATATGCTTTTATTTTTATTTCTGAATTAAGGTTGATTTCTTGTGTTTTAAAAAGAAATAAATACTAAAAAATAATAATAAAGATAAGAATAAAGTGTATTTAACATTTTCATCTCATAAATTAATGGGATAGTAAAAATAAATAAATAAATGTGCTTTGAGTAAGTAAAGATTGCCAACATGCAATCAATAAAAACATGGCAAAATGAATATTTATATATATTGGAATATCATAATATTCTTTGAAACAAATGAAAAAAAAAATTAGAATATATGTTTGTTTACATGTTTTATTTAGAATGTATGTATTGTAAATTTTTCTATCAGGTACTGCTTGAAGGTAAATTATATATTTAGGCATAAAAAAAAATTATATATACTGATATAATATTGATAAAATAACTATTGTTTTGTATATTTGGCTCATCAAAATTATTGTTTACCAACTCAAAGTTGTGCACAAAATTTTAAAGCTTTTGGAAAAAATATATGCTAGAAACACTTTTAGTTAGCTCCTTGTATTGGTACTTTTACAGTACAGTTGGCTACAAATTAAGAAATTTAACATAAGAATTATGTATGTGAGGAAAATGTACAATTTTTCGTCTAGTAACTATCTTTTTCCAGTTTCTTGCGAGTTTGTAGTTTCAAGGTTAAAATTGTAGCAAATCGTTCCCCCTACATAGCCCTTATCTCAGTAAAACTTGCTTCCGGTAATAGAAGCTCAAAAGAATAGATGACGTTGAATTCCTTTCCCGACCCTATTTGTGTTTAGGGAGTGTTTTTCCTTTGCAGTTGTAAATATTTCTTCTTCTTTTTGCAATGTGGAAATCACTAATTGTGGGTTAGAGATATTGAAGTAGGATTTGCGTGTAAACTCATTAAATATGTTTTGTATATAGAAAATAAATAAAAATAAAAAACGATGATTGAAAGAATAAATTGTATATATATATATATATATATATATATATATATATATGAAAATCAAAAAATGAAAGAAAGAAAGAAAATGATTAATAATGAAAAATTTATTGAAAAAATGAAATGAAATTGATACGAAAAAAAATCATCGTCAATTTTAAAATGTTTTGTGTTATATTTATGAGTACGCATACGGAACGTATTTTGCATATGGTGTTTATTTGTTCTCGTCACTTGTATATTTTTCGGAGACAATAAACATAATTTTCCTTAGCAAAATTCAACGCATGTTTACGGTAGGAATATCTACTATGGACACAATCACAGAAAAACACTGATTTCAATGTAGGATTGAAGTCAAACACACATGCGAATAAAATAAAAATAGGAAAATAAAATAAAATAGAGTGTGTTAATGTAAAGACATTTGAGCAACACATATAAACACAGAATATTTTTGACAGGTCATTTTTAAACACTACAACATCCTTTTTTTTATTTTACACGCACCTGCAAGGATTTCCTAAACATTTTACAGATATTTGTTAGCTATTTTCGATGCCTTGTTGAGCAGCAAGGATATTTATACACAAACATGTTACCGACAACATATGATATTAAGTATTCACAAACATGTGATTACTTGAAACTTGAAATTTTATTATGTATGAGACTTGATTAAGCATACATGCACGCACACATGAATTCAAGGTAGTAATTTTATGTTCATTTTGTTGCTCTCCTTTCTTCTTTTCAGCGTTTATTTTAAACATATATATAATGCAAAAAAAAAAAAAAAATAATAATAAAAATAATTAATAAAAAAATAAAATAAATGAAGAAATAAATAGAAATAAGAAAACTATTATTAAGAATGCTTTATAATTCAAATAACATAAATATGTCAAATAACTGTATAATTATAAAATGTTATAAAATGATTTATAAACAAAATATGGACTTTGATATAAACATTTTGGATTAATGAAATCATTTTTAAATTTATTAACCTATGGTGGTAGTGAAATAAATAATGGTAATAAAATATTGCATAACTAAGTAAATTAGTATGAATATATAAAATATAATTAATTAAAATAATTATTATAAACAAGTAAATAAAATTATGAAACAGTACGTTAAAATTTCACAAAATTCAAATAGTATTTTGCTTTATAAGCGATGACATTCCTTTTCTGTTGAATTTCTTTATCCTAGGTACATTTTGATTGCAGGCAATAAAATGCAAAAGTATTCTGTGGAATTGGAATGACATTGAGATTTATCAAAATACATATAATTACTTACTAAATTATAGAAATAATAAAAATTAATTAATTAATTAGTAACATAAATAAGCAAATAAATAAAATTTGTGTTGTAGCAAAATTTTTGCTCAAAGTATATTATCTATAATTTGTCTTAATAAATTCTTATAAAATAATTAATGCCTTATTTGGAAATTATCATGAGTTATTTACTATTAATTTGTTTGTAGATAAAATTTATGGCATTTCAAAATGAATATAGTTTAAATATATAAATAAATAAGTAAAATAATAAATTAAACAAATGTACAAATATTATAATAATTTATTTTAGAAGGATTTTTTTTTTTTTTTTTTTTTTTTTTTTTTTTTTTTTTTTTTTTTGCAAAATTAAAAGAAAATTTAAATTATCAAAACTAAGTAATTAATTTGATTATTGAAAATTTAATTGTATGATTTGCATTTTTGTTAATCACATTTTGGTTCAGGAGTACAACACTTTATACACTCACGGAGTATGCGATTTTAAGTCTGCTGCGACAACGAAATATAATTACGCCTTGATGTCAGGTCATTGATTGTCGCAACTATGCACGATTTGTCGCGCGCTTTCACTTCCACATTATTTCACTTATTTCATACAAGGAAAACAAAGTGCTATCAGCCAGTCAATGTGGAACATGGATGTAAATGCACGCTTTTAGAGTTTTTCAATGTTGAATTTATATGTATATGTAGTGTTCTATTTTGGGGAATTTTAAAATTATTTCCCATCTTTTAAATTTATTTTTCAAGTTTATCATTTCCCTATAAGTATTTTTTTTCATCTCTATTTCTTTGTTATAACTGTTATTATGTTCTGACGTGCATAACCAAATTTTATTCTGGTCATTGAGCTCGGATTATGGTAACAGTTCCGTTATTATTTTTTCTATGTTTCTCTTACTCTATAACGGTATTAGACATTTATTCCGTAGTTTTTTTTTTATTTAATTGTTATATTATGGACCGAAGTGCATATTCGGAATTTTATTTTGAAGATATGATGCTCTGTTTATGATATAGCAATTGAATTTCAGTTTATCATAACATATCAAAATACAAAATTTAAAATAAATAAATAAATCATAAAATATTAATTATATGATAAATATAATTTATTTTTGTTGTATAAAATAATTTAGCTCCATAAATATTTTCGGAACACTTAAAAAAAAAATCCTTCCCCTTTAAAAAGGTTTAAAATTAAGTGGACTTCATATTCAGCCGGTCTCAGAAAATAAGAAAATACTAAGGAAATAATTACAAAAAAAAAAAAAAAGAATATTATAAAATAAATATTCGCAAATTTTAAAACACATGCTTTGAAAAGCAGTTTCTGTTTCTTTACGAAACATTGGAGTAACGTTTTTTTTTTCTTCGCTATGGTGGACAATGCGATAGGCAGGCGATTTCCCTGCACATCTTGACTCCGCGCAGCTGTCAACAGTCTGATTGATTAGGCGCACAGGAGAAGAGGATGAGTTTTCATCCAGTGGTTTCTCTTTAAAGAGTTGCGAAGCGCACATGTTCGATTTACTTTCGTTTTTAAGCGTTATTGTGTTGGTAAACAAGTCTCTTTTATTTTTATTTTGTCAAGCAGCGTCTGATACACATATTTTGTTGATTTTGACTCTTCGGTAGTTCTAATACTTATTTTTGTGTTTTATGTAGAAGTAATGTAAGATAAATAATTATTGGAATGAATGATAAAAAAATAATAATAATAATAATAATAATAATAATAAAATATTTCTCTGTACATGTGGGAAAATATACATCAACCTGTTGTATCAGCATATTGTTTTGAAATATTCTATAAACACTATTACTAATATTGATTTTTTTATTGATATGTATTGTTAAAGGAAAAAGTTCGCACATTGGACCATTTTTTTTTTTTAAGTACTAGATTAAAACAATTTAAATTTTGCATATTTGCTTTAGTTATAAAACCAGCACTATAGGAATTTACATAATATAGGCTCACTCATCTTAAACCAAAAAAAAAAAAAAAAAAAAAAAAAAAAAAAAAAAAAAAAAAAAAAAAAATTAACTTTTATGAAGAATATGATTTAACCATGCCTCAGTCTTCAGTTTTACAGATGGTAAGAAGAAGACGAAGAAAAACTGATGTACATGGAGGATGCTCTGATGCAAGGAAGCCGTTGACTGTAGTACTAAATTGGGACTATTATTCATTTTTTTTTAGCTTTTTTTTTTTGTGAAAAGAGGTGAGAGCCATGTTGGAAAGAAAAATCCAACATGTCACGATTTCAATTTTTCTTTTGTTTAAAATTTTATTTTAAAGTAAATTACATATTTTTGGAAAATATGCTTCCAGAAATTTTGAAATATCTTTCTTTTTTAATAATATTTATCTCAGGTAATTCTTTATTTAAAGATTTAAAAATAGGAATCTATTTGCTGCTTTTTAAAAGCCCTTTTCAAATATAAGATTTTTTTTCTCTGAAATTAATCAATCTTTTGTTTTATTATTTTACTTAAATATTATTCCTATGAATCTTTCGGCAATCACCCGAAATAGCTATTCCAGCAATTTCTAGATTTTTCGAGGACGACCTTCAGACGGACAGGGGTTGCACGTACACGTGAATGTTGTGTGACATGATCTCCGACACAAGTACAATCGCTCCACATGTAAGGGGCATAAAACGAATGCAACCCCCACAGAAGCAAGGGAGAAAATTCTCTCTGAGCATCACTTGGAAAAAAAGGTGGTTGTGAAATGTAGTCTTCTTGTGAAAAGAAAATGATCTTAAAAAAAAATATATATTTAATATTGATGGGCTTATACAACATGTGGACCCGTTTCTTAGGACCCAGAGAGTGGGCCCCCCAAAAAGGCCTTGCTAAATGTCTTGCCAGACAGCAACTGGGAGATGTGCAAAATTTCATTGACGTAGCTATGGGTGAGTGATGCCGAAAGGTTATTTCTTTGTGCTGGATTTTAAAATGCTGTCTTATTCAAAATTTTTCTTCTTTTCTTAATTTCCTTCATTAAATCTTAATAATTAAAAGATGTTTGGTAAATTTTATCTCGTCAAAGTTAAATAATAAATAATCAAATAAATGTATACAGATCTAAAAGAATAATAATAATGAAAAGAGATAATTTAACCGTATGAGTAAAATTTCGTTAGGCAAACAAACTCTCACCACTTTATTTTAAGCATCTACATAAATGTTCAAGCAAAGAAAAGATTTGTATAAAAATTGAATGAAATATTGCCAAATGAATGAAATATTATTACTTTTTATTATATGTAAAACTTGTAAAAAAAAATGCAGGTTAATTTAAAATAAATATAAATTTATTCGGCATTTGGCATTCTGTTTTTTTTTCTTGTGATCTTTAAAATTTATTTATTAATATGCAGTTTGTTATTTTAGGAACGCGAATATTTTATTTTCAGGATCGCGCATATATGTATCTTATTCTTAAAAAAAAGTGTATTGAAACAATAAGGGAGCCTTTTCAATCATTTCTATTTTTCTCATATGTGTCAGGAAATAATTTTCTTTGCTTATATAAATATCTTTTTCCATGTCATAAAAAAATTAAATATGCGGTGTTGTATACAGGATTAACGTTAAATAATTCGAGCCGTAGCTTGCTCTTTTATTGCCAAAAAATATTCTCTCTCTCTTTTATTAATTTTAATATTACCTCATTTTGTCATTTTCACAACGCATGACGAGGTGATATTTCTATCTCTTTTGTACTAACCCTATTACTTTCACGCGATCTTGTGTATGAAATCGATCATGTGATGATCAAAAATCGTTACCACAATCATAAATATAGCTAAACAGAGTCTCGATCGCACAGTTTTTAGGAAATTTAACATTTCTAATTCCACTATCCCGTTTAATTGCAGTTCACCTATAAATTACAATTTAGCACCTTTCAATTTTTATATAAAAAGAGCATTTGAAGTTTGTTCAAGCCATCTCCTTAATGAAGAAATAGATGTAATTAGAAAAATAGCAGCCGAGAATTCAGTTCCATCCCATTTCATTGAAAAAATCATAAACAGATTTAAAGTGAAAAATGAAGAAAAACGAAGTACAGCTCCAATTAAAAGTTTGAAATTTTGTAAAGTTAACTACATCACAAGACTTTATGAGAGTATGAGGCATTCCCTCTTCAAGTTTGGTGTTACATTAATCGCAGTCTCTCCCCCCAAGTTAAAGGATTTGTTAAATGCAAAAATTGACCCTATCCAAGCCATCAATAGATCAGGGGGTATATATTATACCCTTCAAGAAAAAAATAAAGATTTTATGTACATAAGTATGAAACTGCGAAAATTTGAGACAGAATAAAAGAACATGAAGCGGATCTGAGATTAAATAGACCCCACACTGCATTAGCCAGATTAGCACAAACTCAGCCTATAAAAGTAGATTTCAATAGAGCCAAAATTATCTTCTGTACAAGTGATCACCAATGCGCTATCATAAGAGAATCTCTGGAAATAATATCTAATAAAGAAATGGTCTGTAACGATATATTATCATATGATATCCACGCAGTCTGGAAAGAATTAATATATGCTTGATAAACCTGTACTTTTTGGGAGAGAAAAAAAATTGAATAACATTTCCGTCCCACCTTATATTCCATACCACCCGTGAAGTAAAATGGTCTGTTCCGGGCAAGGCAAAATACGCAGAGAGACAACAGCTAATAGTTTTTCACTGATGAAGGCCGAGTAAGTGTCGGTTGAAAACGTTTTGTTTTTTAAAATGACTTTGATGTTTTTTTAAAGGATTTTATTAAATTTGACGCAACTTTAAGCAATATATTTATATTTATTTGTATCGTATGTGTGTTTATTATTAATCAAATTAAATTTTGCACTGAAATTTTAACTTTTTTATTGTAGACCAGTGTAGTGACTCTTACTGAATTTTTAAAACTTTTTTTTTTTTCAATCTAAATCAACAGTGAACATTTTTGGCAAACTTACCACATAAGGCAATAGATTGCATGCCCTAAAGGAAATAGAAAAGTAAAAAAAAAAAATGCTGATTAATCATAAGAATATGTTAAACACCACATTTTGGCGCTAAACTAATATTTCTCACCGAAAAGGCTTACACCAGAAAATTAGTGTAAAATTAAGGAAAATTAATTAAAAGCTACGTTGAATCTGAATTTGCTCGGAATTGTATTCCTTTTTTTTTATTATAACCACTGATTCTCTAAAGGAATGTTCGATAATTGGGAGCCTGCGTAAAGTCTGACTAGAAGGCAGATCAAAGTCTGATTCTAGAAAACTCTTTGAGGGAGTAATAGTCTGTCAGTGATTTTCTTACTTTTTTTTATAACTTACCTTTAATAGCGATTTAAAATATTCGAGAAAGAGTAAGAAATAGGCCGTTACGTTGGTGGAAGTGCCTTTAATCTTTTACAAAGCGGAAATATATATATATATTTATATATATTCAACAATTCAAAAATTTAATTTCGATTTTTATTTGTAAAACACAATGGTACCAGATTAAAACACTATGATGAAATATGATAAAATTGTATACTAAAGAACAATCAAGAAGATAAAATACATTAGAACAAAATAGAAAATTATAATGGAGGTATATATTTTTTTCAAAATATTGGAAACATAATTTTTTTTCAGCAAAAACTAAGACTATTTTTATAAGAAAATAATATTTATTTAGTTCAGACGTCTATTAATTATTTCCTACGTAATTTGGACAATATATTTTTTTAGCTCTTAAGCTTTTTTCTTTTATCTAATACTGAAAAAAAAGTTTTTGTTAAAAATATCATTACTAGAGCAAAAGAAGGAATCACAAATATCTTACTCAATGAAATTTTGAAAATATATGTAAATATGGAAAGTGTAAAACATCTTGATATTTTGAAAATAGATATAGGATATAAATATCATGACATATATCAAGATAGATATCATTGATAACAGTATAGCGCCGAACTCTCTGATTAAATAAGTGCTCCAATTATACCGATTTTTGAATATCCGGATATCGAATATAATACACTATTTATTTTTAACAGAATCAACTGATTGGTAAATTATTCATACAGCTAGTAATTATTGGATCTCAGCGAAAATATGTTCAGGCTGGGACTCGAACAGAGAACCGTTGGCTTCAACTGCTAATTCTCTTCCATTTGAACTATCTGAAAGACATCCCAGACAACGCAATACACATTAGTCTGTATAATACGAATTTTACAAAACGAAAAATTATGAATCTCAGAAGAAATAATACTTTAACAAAACTCACCTGAAACAATGATATTATTAGCAGATACGACAATTTCTCTGGAGTCAACGTGTAGAAGAATATCATTTGCTTCATTCCTCACGGAGAAATTTCTTCCTAAAGCTTGAAATGCAGCCCCACATGAAGTAAAATAGTTTAACATTTACAGATTGTAAAATTTTCAAAGTATAAGATCAGAATTTGAAAAAGTTAAGTATACTAATTTCACCAACAAAAACTAAATCATTATTAGATATAAATCCACTTTAACAGTTTTATCTGTCTGCTTTTGACGAGTTTTTATTTCCTTTTTATAAAATAGCTGGTTTTATCAGAATCATGTTAAGGCGATATTAAAAAAAAATATTTTTCCATGCTCAACAACTCGAAATTTTCTGGCACATTTTCAGATTCATTTTTAATAATAATAAAAAAAAATATATATGAAACATGCTGACGTGATTTTTGAAAAGATTTATAAGCGACCTGTGTTTTTATTTTCCTTTCAATTAATTAAAACTTGATTAATAAACAATTATTTTCTCAGTAGGGCAATATTTTTCGTTTCTAACACAATCGCGTCGGGAAATTCTGTTCAAAATGCACACTTTGACTTCATTTTTTGAAATATATTTTCCTCTATCAAAAAATCGATCATTACTGTACATTATATAGTTTCTGAATAAGAGAATCTAGCAATTGGATGCGTTTGAGAGCAAAAATGAATTTAAAAATGAGTAAGAAAAATAGACTGTTTGGATTTGAATGCACCCTTAATAAGATGACTTTTTTCTTCAACCGCTATGTATTTTTAATTTGTTTTTGCTGTAAGAATTTTCCCTATCAAAAACTTGTCTATATAAATGTTGAAGACAATATTAAGAAGATATATGATAAATTCATGGAGATTTTTTATCTTGTGAATTGACGGAGTTATGAAAATTTTTCTTCTTCAAATCCCTTTTTTGTTTTCGTTTTTATTTTTTTATTTTTTTGCGGTACGAAATGGTCCTATCAAAAACTTGTGAATATAAAAGCTGTAGATAATATTAAGATGTATAATAAAATTAATTGGATTCGATATCTTGAGAATTGACGAAGTAAGGAATTTTTTTCTCCCAAAAACCCTATTTTTTGTGCTCTTTGAGCCTATTTTTAATTTTATCAAAAATCTGTGATACATAAAATTTTGGCCCTATTTTTAGAAGTAATAAAAACTTTAAACTGATTTGATATGTACAAATATTAAGAAGTTATGGGGGGTTTTCGGTTTTCACAAAACCCCTCCCTATTTCCATCCCCTTGGTCCGCTTTTGCCCATTAACGAACTTAACCGAGAATTTATGTCCCTTGATTTTATGTATCAGTTTGGAAGAGATTTGTGTAGAATTGCGGAAGTTATCGTGTCCAGAAGAAAGTGATAACACAATTGTTTCGGGAAATCCCGTTCAAAATGCCCACTTTGACATAATTTTTTGAAATATATTCTGCCTCTATCAAAAAATCGATCATTGCGGTACATTAAATAGTATCTGAATAAGTGAATCTACCAATTAAATGCAATTGAGATGAAAAATGAATTTAAAAATGAGTCAGAAAATAAGCAGTTTCGATTTGAGTTCATCCTTAATTCAATGACTTTTCCAACACAATCCGCATCGTGAAATTCGGTTCAAAATGCCCACTTTAACAGCATTTTTTAAAAATATATTCTGTCTCTATCAAGAAATTGACCATTACGGTACATTATATAATTTCTGAGTAAGAAAACGTACCAATTGGAAGCCTCTGAGAGCAAAAATGAATTGTAAAATGAGTCAGAAAATAAGCAGTTTGGATTTGAATACACCCTTACTTAGATGATTTTTTTCTTCAACCGCTATGTATTTTTAATTTGTTTTTGCTGTAAGAATTGGTCCTATCCATAACTGGTCTATATAGATGTTGTAGACAATATTAAGAAGATATATGATAAATTCATGGGGATTTTATATCTTTTGAATTGACGGAGTTAAGGATTTTTTACTTCTTCAAACCCCCTTTTTGTTTTGGTTTTTAATTTTTTTTGCGGTACGAATTGGTCCTATCAAAAACTTGTGAATATAAAAGTTGTAGATAATATTAAGGAGATTTATAATAAAATTAATTGAAATTGATATCTTTAGTATTGACGAAGTTATGAATTTTTTTCTCCCGAAAACCCTATTTTTTGCGCCCCTTGAGCCCATTTTTAACTTTATCAAAAATCTGTGATACATAAAATTTTGGCCCTATTTTTAGAAGTAATAAAAACTTTAAACTGATTTCATATGTACAAATATTAAGAAGTTATGGGGGGGTTTCGGTTTTCACAAAACCCCTCCCTATTTCCATCCCCTTGGTCCGATTTTGCCCATTAACGAACTTAACCGAGATTTTATGCCCATTGATTTTATGTATCAGTTTGGAAGAGATTGGTGCAGAATTACGAACGTTATCGTGTCCAGAAGAAAGTGATATATATATATAGATAGATAGATACATAGATAGATAGATAGATAGATAAAGTTTTTTACTGAGGGTGGTTTTGGGGTCTAGGGGTCATGATCGGTGTAGATCTGCAAAAATTTTTCAGAAATTCCAACATAGGAACGATTCCAATAGATAGTATTTCATACGAAATCTACCTAAATATCAGATAACGTTTTTTGCACATTTCTCAGAAAATCGTATCGAGCCTAGTTATCATATTTTTTAAAATATTAAATTATCACATTTTCTGTTGCGTTTGGATAATCCAGTTTATATGTATATATATTTATTTTATATTACACTAACCTTTGATTCAAAATGGATGAAAATTTGAATTTTGACACTGTCTATTTTTAATGAAAATTATTGTGACTTTTGCGTAGTCATTAGAAATGTCAGTGCACGTGAAATTGTAAATGTAAAAAGAAGTGTGGTATGCTGATATGTTTACGATAGTTATAGTGATTCGCCCTCCTACTTTCGCTTTTTATCGCTAATGTATTCTCTTCTAATTGGCCAAATTGATTCAATTTTAAAGCATAGTAAAAAAAAGTACTTTTGAATTAAATTTATTTGAAAACTGTCGTCCAATTTATTGTTTTTGTGACATTTAAAATCATTTTTAAATATGAGTTTATGAAAATCTATCTCAAAAATTAACATTTGTTTTCATTTATACTTTTAATCGATTGACCTTCTGAAATTGTATCCATGTTCATGAGTTGTCAGCATGGCTACAATGTTTTCTAAAGTGAATGTGACAGCCATTACTTAAAAAAAATAAATAAAACATACCCTTCGAAAAGTCACAGTTCCTGAAATAAGCGATTTGTCTATGATGTACCTATGGGATTACCAGCGATTAACGAGGAAATCCGAGTCATCCTAAAATAACACATTTTGGCGCAGAATTGAAATATAGGGTAGAAAAGACAGATATTCATTTTACATAACACAAAATGTGTCATTTTCCGCTGTTAAACATTGATAATAGTCCCGGCAATAGAGACCGTATAGGGACTCTACCTAGCAAAATTAATGGTAGTACTGAAAATCGGCTTTCTAGATGTTTTTTGGGTCGCTGAATCAGAATTTGTAACTTCCCACCAAAATTTCCCCCGGCAACCATCCCAAATTTTGGTAAAAAGCCCCCCCAAAAAGGTTTTTATTAAAAAATTCCATATTTTTATTGTTTTAGGGGAAAAGTAGCTAGAAATTCCGAAAGCAGACAAAATTTGCAACAAATTAGATATATGACAATATGACTTAGGATGAAGGGGAAGGGGCGATCTGCCTCGGAACATGCTCCGCAGTGCTACGTGGACTAAGTTGCGCAACTCCACTTAACCACTCACACGTTTACATTAGCCCACCCATCTTCCCTCCGAACTTTTTCTATACGGTTTGCTTTAAGTTTTTTGGGTCGCTGAATCCGAATTTTTAACTTACCCCCAAAATCCCCCCCCCCAAAAAAAATAGTTGTTTGTAACTTAAATTTCTTATTGTTTTAGGGAAAAGCATTACGAAATTCAGAAACTAGACAAAATTTGCAAAAAATAGGATATATGACATTATGACGTTGGATAAACGAGGAGAGAGTGGGCTGCCTCGGAACATTCCCCGCGCGCTTTTCTCAAAAACCAAATTTTTTCAAAAAATCAAATTTTTGGTGGGTTGCCGGGTGAAATTTTGGTGGGAAGTTACAAATTCGGATTCAGCGACCCAAAAAACATCTAGAAAGCCGATTTCTAGTACTACCATTAATTTTGCTAGGTAAAATTCCCTATTGCCTTGACTATAATTGATTCGTTACAAGCTACATGTGAAAAGTAACTAGGAGATCTTGATTTATCGCCAATTAGCTGGATACTCGTTATCGTACTCAAATAAAAGTTGTTATATAAATAATGTTTTCGAGTATTTTTTCCTGTGAAACAGTTTCTTATTTTCATTTTATTATTTTTTTTTCCTCACAATCTGAAATTAAATATGTAAGGAAGTTATAATTATACATTTAAATGGTTAGTACACTTTTAACTTACAGATGACAAAATTTTCTATTTCTATTTATAAAGACCATTTTACGAATAAATGAGAATTTTTCATTTGTTTCACCACTAATTAAAACAAAAATAACAGCCCACATTCGATTAGTCTCTTTCTCAAAGTATTGTACATTTATTTAAAAAAGTGGGAATATTAATATATTTATTGTTATTAATCGAAAACAATTGGCAAAAAACTGCAAAACTTAAACAACAACAAAATAGGTATCTAATTAGATATATCAAGTATCCTTACTCATGGTTATGAAAAAAATTAAAATTTAGGGTTATCGATCAATTGGCTTGCACACATCCGATATTATTTATATTTACTCGCAATAAAATTTATAAACTGAAATGACTAAAAAGGAAACATCGTCATCATTCTGGATTTCCGATTTCAAACACGTTTTTCTGCATGTATAATTCAAAATTAAAGTTTTAATGAAGGGTGAAGAGCTGAGAGTTTTCATGGGCTTCCTAGTTGCGAAACAACTCCACGCCCTGTATGTGAGTAATAATGGTACAGCACATCCTTAAAAAGAAGAGATAAAAGTCTGAAGGTAGGGCAATACATTCATGAATATATGAAGAATGTGTAGAAAGCTGGTAGAATAACAAAATCCTAAAGTAGAAAAAATTTGATAACGCATCTAAGCGCCGATAACCAAAAGTATGCCCGTAACAGGCAAAATACTCCTAGAAAGGAATGTCTCTGCCGTAGAACAAACTTACGGTGCGAACACCCTGAGGATTGAAGACGGAATAAGTAGATAATCCACAAAAATAAGCAGCCGAATATAGGCAGGGCGTAGCTGCGCTATGAATAGGAAAGTTGCAGTAAAAAGATTAAAAATGTATATAAAAGCGTGAAAGATAGGGTTCAGAAGTATAAAACAGTCGAAAAAATTAAGGGAAATCGAAATCCCATCTCCCCAGCAAAAAAGACACTTTTTTAGTGACAATACATCTTAATACTATGTTCACACTACGATACTTAAGATATCTTAGGCCGCCGAACTCTCTTAATTTTGAGGTGGTACCCTCTCGGAATTGGAAACCTGTTCACATAGAAAAACTCACTTAAGATAACTCAGTGAACGTCACTGTGTTCTTTGCGCATGCGCTTAAGATAAAACCGCCCGCAACACCCAATCAGATAATGCGAAGCTTTACAGCCAGCGAAAGTGAATGGTCGTGACTGTCTCTAGCCCGAAGAAAGTTGAAACTCACTGAGAGAGTTTGTGGAACTTCCTCAGAGAGTTCGGAGGTTTAAGAGAGTTCCGATAACGCAGTGTGAACAGGGTATAAAGTTGTATTAAAAATAATTCTGAATAAAGGGTAGGAGTCAAAAGCGAAGTTGTGAATCGATGCTAGAAAAAAGATTACTTGAAACTGCCAACATTTCGCTGAAGTCAAGATGATTAGATATGAGAACTTTTTACATTTATTATGATCGAGGACACTGTTGAATATGTGAGGAATTTCCGAAAAGAATATACATTCAAATTTTCCTTAACTTTTTATAGAATTTCAGGTATCGTTGGGATAGAATCTGACAATTCATGAAGATCGTAAAGCTGCTGAGTTGTGGTAGTAGCTTTAGTTTTATACAAGTTTGATTGGGCGGTGGGCGGGTTAGTTTTAAGAACTTCAGTTTTTTTAATCAGTTGTTAGAATCAGTTTTTTTGCTGACTTTCATTTGAAGATTTTTTAATTTTATGAGTCGCAGTGATATTAGCCTAAGTTTTACGAAATTGGGGTTTTCCAGAAAATTGCGAATAACCATTATAACAGGAAAGGTGTTCTAATGAGTAGTCAGCACATTTAGGGGGTGGATTATTAAGTTCGGTTGAGGTATTTTTCTTGACATTATAATTTTGTGGCAAGTGTGAACCTCCACATCTCACAAATTTAGAGTTGATTTGACAGTTAGTACTGATGTGAAAGGAATTTCATCAGCGGCAGCATTGCGTAACTCTCTTTGCCGGGCGAAATTTTTTAATTTCGATGCGTAGGTTGTGAATGGAATGGACCTCGAACGTTTAAAATAACTGTTTTATTGAGTTTCATTAGGTATAGAGGGAAGGGCCTCCCATCTCTACGGCTTTTCACTTGAGAAAGGTTGAGAATAGTGAAATCTCTTTATGAAAGAGTTTCTTTAACAGAGTCCACATCGAGGGTGCTGGGGAACCCATGAACGGACTGTGGTGTTGATTGGCATTCAATATCAGGAATAACGTAATGTTATACATTGTCTTGTTTAAAATATTCTTGCACGACAATTTGATGGTGATATGGTATCTAATCTGTAAATTATGTAGATTTGCATAAATATGTAGATCTATTATAATCTGTTGATAAATTCTGCATTTGTAACAAAATTTTTATGATTTCCTATATGAAAAAGAAAACTATTTTTTTAGGAGTAATAAAATAAGTATATTATTTATAATAATTATAAAGTGGTCAGAGAAAAAAAGTAATGAATCAAATTTATATTAAAAAATAAACGAATGATATAGAAAAAAAATCTATATAATTTAAATCAATATGATTTTTTTTGTTGTTGTTTATTCATAAAATGCGATAATAAAAATGTATAAGACAATTTTTTATAAGTTCAGGAAGAATAATTAATAGAAGAGTAATATTATAAATATAATATATAAGATAAGAAGACTTTGAAGGGATCAGAGAATTTTTTTTCTATATTCAAACAGTATATATTTCTGATCCTGAATGCGTAAAATATGAATATATACAAATATATCAATAAATCTAATAAAATAAATGTATAGCTAGATAGATATATTATAATTTTAAAATGATCAGCGAAAAAAAGTGATAAATCATATTTATATTTAAAAGTAAATTATTGATATAGAAATTAATAACATATATTATTTAAGTCAATGTAAAATGTTTAGTTAATAAATTAAAAAGCAGTAAAATAAATACATAAGATTATTTTTAAAAGATCAGATAAATAAATAAAAAATATTATAAATAAATAAAAAATAAAAAAAGCAAATAAAATTATCTTACATAATGTAAGATAATTTTAAAAGATCAGAAATAAAATAATTAAAAAATAATTACAATTCATATTTAATTTTTAATAAAAATTACAATTGATTTTAATTTTTTAATTATTATATGAAAATTTTAATTCAATTTTAAAACTAAATTTATTGAATTACATTTTAATTACGTTTTATAATTTAAAAATACATCTAAATAATTAAAAATATTAAAAGTTAAAACAATAGTTGAAAATTAAACAATAATCTTATGCGATTTAAAAATAAAACTAATCGAGTAATGAATGGTTGCAAATTTAATTATATCAAAACTCGCACCTGATCAAATTGAATAATCATGTAAAAAAAAAAAAAAAAAAACTTATGAAATTAGAGTATTAAATGTGCTCTACATTTTCCTTCACTGTGGCACTGATGTTAATAATAATAATAAAGTGTTAGGTGGGTTAAGGATGTATTAATATTATTTTAATTTATTGTTTTGATTTTTAATTTAAAGTAAACAAATCTGTATATTATAAAATTTCAATTTTTAATACCGGGTAATCATTAATCATTCCACACAAGTTCTTTTTCCAACAATAGAAGCCCAATATTCCAAAATTTGTAACATAGGCCGTTTTTCCAGCACCTATTCACGTACATCATTCAGAAACAGACAAAGCTTTACAAAGCTGATCCTTTCATGCAATCTACTCCTGGTTATCTGATACTTGTGATCCTAAGCTATGCCGTATATTCGAAATCGTTGTAGAAATGGGAGTGTATTCTTGCGTGCGATTTCTTTTTTATCAATTTTACATTATTATAAAACATCCAATAATATAAATAAATATTGTCCTTTACTATCATAAAGCAAAAGGCTATAGGTCAATAAATGGCTGTCGACATAAAAGAAATACAAAAATAAAACACAAGAAGGGAAATCACTAATTACGTGTTTTTTTAATCTTTCAACTCGCTAATAAAGTTTTCTTCCTATAGAAGAGCGTAGATTTCTACCATAATATTTTAATAAGATTTTTCGCCTTATATAAAAAAAGAAAAAAATTACAGATTCTGCGATTTATACATTAAATAGGGAAATTATAATCTGAAATAGTAGTGCCACATCCCTTGGAAATTGTAAGGCTTATTACGCATCTTAATTTACTTTTTAATTGGATTTACTTAGAGGAGGGTTTTCTACTCTACGTAATAAAAGCACTGAAGTCACTTTGACATCATCCTTTATTACTTTCTTTTATTTTTACAAGAATAAACTATTAGACACATAATAAAATTCGACTTCCGGTTTCTGATTGATTTAGAAGTTTCTGACGCTTCAGAAGGTCCTGAACACGATTTGAGGGTTTTTAGAAAATAACTGTCAGTGTGTGTCTGTCCGTATGTGACAAACATTTTATGGGCGTTCTATCTCAAAATCTAAGGGACGGAATTTCACAGAACTTTAGATTCAGTTAGACCTTGACACAAACTAGTGCTGATTACGTTTTGGTGTATATCGCCAAACAAATGGCGTTGCTACCCAGACTTTTTCACGATTTCCACATAGGCTGTATCACAAGAACTAATACTCGGATTTTCGTAAATCTTCAGATTTAGTTAGACCTTGACATAAATTAATGTTTATTACGTTTTGGTGTAAATCACCCAACAGTTTGCACTGCTATGCTGCATTTTTCACGATTTCATCAGTAACTATATCTCAAGAGCTAATGCACGGATTTTCATCAAACTTCAGACTCAAGTGTACTTTGATAAATATTCGTGCTATAAAAGCTGTTCAGCGTCACCAAACAGGTGGCGCTGCTATACTGAATTTTTCACGATTTCCGCAATAGCCCTATCTCAAGAACTAATTCGCGAATTTTCGTCTAACTTCAGATGGAGTTAGACGTTGACACAAGTTGTTGCTGATTAGGCTTTCTTGTCAATCACCTAAAAGGTAGCTCAGCTATGCTGGATTTTTCACTATTTTTGCAATATCTCTATCTCAAAAACTATTTCATGGATTTTCATCAAACTTCGGATTCAGTTAGACGGTGACATAATTTGTTGCTGATTAGGTTTTGGTGTAAACCACCAACAAGCGGCGCTGCTATGCTTCATTTTGTATGATTTACACGATTTTAGCGATAGTCATATCTCGGAAACTAATGTACGGAATTTCATATACTTAGAATTCTCATGATGAGAATTGATTGTCCTTTAATTTTGGCACTGTAGAAAATTATGGGATTGGCACATACAACTAGTTTTCCAGTCACCCAATAAGTTTATTCAACTTTATTGGGTAGATACATATACATGACGTGAGGATTCCGATTGTTTCTGGATTTTAAATAATTTTATAGGTTTCACCATCAATAAGTTGCTTATAACCTGTATTATCTTTATTGCATCTTTCCAAACTATGATACCCTCAAACTTTGTGCAATCAAAGCGAAATCTGAGAGAAGACAGATTCAATCTCTCTACATTTTTTCTTCTCCAAAAAATGGAACGCAAGAAGAACTACCGTAATTTCCGGTGTATAGCCCGCGGATTAAACAATCGTATTTCGACCCAGAATTTTTTAAAAATAAAATGTAACTTTTTAGATCACGGTAAATATTGTCTTCAAATACTGAATAAAATTTCTGGGTCCAAACTGAATTGTTTGATCTGCAGGCTATACACCCGAAATTACGGTAATTATAAATTTTCATTAATCTTGCTTCGCTTTTCATTCCCATTGGTGTGTAAGTTTTTTGAAAAAGCTGGTTGGTGAATTTTCCTCTGAGAGGCGTATAACTGCGCTTCTCCGGTGCATTTTTCATTTTTATAGCATTTTCCATTTTCCGGATGTTGCGTTACGTTATTTGGGTCTCGACCACCCTGGAGTCCTGCCTCGTAAATTTTTATTTGACTCCCATCATTCTGTAAAGTCTACGTGGCGTCTCTGTCTACTTTATTGCCCTTTTCTGTCTGCGCGATTTGAGAAAATAATCATATATATTTATACATATTTACATTTTTTTAATAATTAAAAATATTTACATTACTGAAAAACAAGTTTTACCTATAGACTCCTTGCTACATGCTCTTTGCAGCGATATCAAAATATTTCTATTTATTTCTATTTAAAAAAAAGTCGAATATTAACATACAATTAATAATCTTTACAAAAAGCTATTCAAATATTAACATACAATTATTAATTATTGTAGAAACTGTTAAATTGTTTACACATAATTATTAGTTGTTATCATCATTTTACCTTGATTTATGTATCAGACGGAGATATTTACAATGATACAAAACAAGAGTTTCGCGCGATAGTTTCTGTGCGACAACAGCCAAAACACCCTCCTATATAATTTCACGCAAATCGGATGATGCAACATGTGAGGAGTAATGATTAATCCAAAATGGCAAATAATTTGTCAGTTCGTAAAGTAATCAGAAGTTAACTGTATTTTAGCAAAGTCAGTATTTTAATATAGTAGTAAACTTATTTTCATTAGGAGAACTAAAGTTATCATCTAAAACAAATTACTAAAGAAATAATGGCATTTTATAATGTGAAGTTAAGTTTTAATTAACTTTTAAAGGACTTACGTCTGATACGAGAATTTGTGTTCCAGTTAAGGTATCGAGGAATTCTGCTCCACTTTCAAGCCGTATACCTTTGTCAGAGATTCGCATTTTTCCAGGACCTGCCTAATAAAAAAAGAGTAAGCTTAAATTTAGAGAATGTTTACTTTTCAAAATCAACTATAAGTATCAGAACTTAATTTTCTTAATGTATTATCTGAATTTAATGACATCATAAATATGTTAGATTAATATATGTTCTATTCAAACACTATTTACTTTAAACTCAACTTTTAAAAATGCAGAGGAATCTTAAACTCAAAAGTTTTATACTTATAATTAGAAACATTTAATATGTTATACTCTTTCTGTACCAAATTAGTTGCTACATTTTATTACTTTTGTACTGAATATTGATACTGATGATTTTAGGAATTTGTTTGAACATTTTTCAGAGATTTCAGGGCGCTATTCTATCAGTCAAAAACATTTTTTTTACCAAACATTCCCTCTGTCTCTCCTTAAATAAGTAGCAAATTAGTTTAAAAAATCCAGGGTTTTCACGCTCTTAGGCCACGCCGCATTTTGTAAGGATTTTTCCACCAGTAACCGCATAAAACAACCTTCTAGCTAATGAATCGTTAATTCTTTAGGATGAAAATGATCTTTATGGTATACTGGTGGTAGAGTCCTTACAAAATGGTGTCGGTCAACTAAACTGCATCGGAACTTATTTATGACTCCACCCACTTGAAATGTAGCAACTAATTTGGGACAAAATTTTTGACCGAAATGTCGCAACTAATTTGGGACGTAACACATGTGTTTGGAGTAACACATGTATCATGAAAAGTAAAAGGTTTTGAGCAATATCATTTATCTCACCTGTTGTTTGTAAAGTTTGATTTCGTTTTTAGTCCAGGCAATAGGGGATTTTACGAGGCAAAGTTAGTTAATGGTAGTTAATGATAGTTCTGGAAATGGGCTTACTTTATGTATTTTGGGTCGCTGAATCCGAAATTCTAACTTCCCACCAAAATTTCCACCGGCAACCTTCCCAAATATTGGTAATTGGTCCCCCCAAAAAGGTTTTTGTTTAAAAAATCAATTTTTTTATTGTTTTAGGGGAAAAGTATCTAGAAATTCAGAATGTAGACAAAATGTGCAACAAACAAGATATATGACATTATGACGTAGGATGAATGGGGATGGGAGGATCTGCCTCGGAACTTGCGCCGCGGTGCTGCGCAATTTCACTTAACCATTCAAATCGTTTACATTCGACCTCCCGTCTCCCCTCCGAACTTTCAATATATGATTTATGAGTTTTTTGGGTCGCTGAATACGAATTTTTAACTCCCCCCCCCAAAAAAAAAAAAAAAAATTCTCCCCCGCAACCCCCCAAAATAGTTGATTTTAAATTAAATTTTTTATTCTTTTAGGAGAAAAGTATGTAGAAATTAAGAAAGTAGACAAAATTTGCAACAAATAGGATACATGACATTATCACGTAGGATAAACGGGGAGAGGGTAATGCTGCCTCGGAACATTCACCGCGCGCTCTTCTCAAGAAACAAATTTTTTCAAAAAATCAATTGTTTGGGGGGTTGCCGGGGTGACATTTTGGTGGGAAGTTACAAATTACGGATTCAGCGACCGAAAAACATAAAGTGCGTCGAAATCCAGAACTAGTATTAATTTTGCCAGGTAAAATCCCCTATTGGCTGGACTTGCATAACTTAGTGCACGTAGCGCAGCAGTGCATATTCAGAGGCAGCCCTCCCCCTACCCGTTCATCCTACGTCATAACGTCATATATCCTATTTGTTGCAAATTTTATCTACTTTCTGAATTTCTACATACTTTTCCCCTAAAATAATAAAAAATTTAATTTAAAAACAACTATTTGAGGGGGTTGCGGGGGGGGGGGATTTTGGGGGGTAGTTAAAAATTCGGATTCAGCGACCCAAAAAACTTAAAGTAATCCTTATAGGCAAAGTTCGTAGGGGAGACGGGAAAGCGAATGCAAACGATGTGATTGGTTAAGTGAAATTGCGCAACTTTGTCCACGCAACACCGCGGCGCATGTTCCGAGCAGATCCCCTCCCCTTCCCATTCATCCTACGTTATAATGCCATATATCTTATTTGTTGCAAATTTTGTCTACTTTCTGAATTTCTAGATATATTTTCCCTAAAACAATAAAAAATTTGATTTTTTTTTATAAAAACCTTTTTTGTGGGCATTTTACCAAAATTTCGGGGTATTGCCGGGGGAAATTTTGGTGGGAAGTTAAAAATTCGGATTCAGCAACCTAAAAAACATATAGTAAGACTTTTTCTAGAGCTACCATGAATTTTGCTAGGTAAAGTCCCTATACAGTCTCTATTGCCTGGACTATTAAGTATTTTTTAAATTTGAGTTCTCTAAAAAAAAATACTTCCCAAAATTCCGTTTTTTTTACGAATCAATTAAACATACTTTAATTTCGAAATTTTAATTAGTAAATAAAATCAGATAATTACAACCTGTAAGTAATGATATTTTTCATCTAATTGCCTATGAAGAAGGCTAAAAAATTTGTCTGCATATAATTTTCATCTTTTTTTCTGTTTGAAATGTCATAGTCTGCGGATGATCCCATTTCAATATCAAAATAATGTCATATATTTATCCGTCTATCTATTTTCTTGTCTTTTGAACACTGTGTAACATGGTTGAAAAGTGTTTATGAATTCCGCTTGTCCGTCTGTCTGCCGTCCAATCATAATTTAACTCTTTTACATGTATTCTTGTTGTCAAATAATCGATATATGTTATTGAGTATTACTATGCCATACACGCTATTGAAAATGGAGTGTGTAGCATTTACAGATAGTTTACTTAAAAGACTTGCGCTACATTATGGGCAATAAGATTTATTTATTTATTTATTTATTTATTTATTTTTTGCAGTGTATGATACGGTTTTTATAATAGTTCAACTGTAATGAGGTGCACTACAACATACTTTCTGTGGATATGGAGTGCGAAGCATTCATTTACTTTCATTTACAGGGTCACACAAAAGTATTCTGTTACCCTGGAGCGTTAGGTCGAATGGACGAAATGTAATAGGGTTATGACATTTGGCAGAAGTAAAGGGTATAATTATTTGCTGTTCGGGAATTGACAGTTACACGTATGTATTTTCAAAATAACGTAATGAGCTGATGATTAAATATCATTAAAAAATAAATACCTAATGCTCTAGCATTTATATAAAAATGAAAATTATACTCAATTCAATAAACATTTATTACTGAAAAGTGAGACTCTATGTGAAATGTCTAACCTTTAAATGGTTTTGTAGTCGATTAAATGCATATGTTCAATTCACATTTCAATAAATGAAAGCTTTCTTAAATGCGCATTTAACATTTTAGTCTCGTTATATCAGTTTTGAAAACTTTTAACAAATTGTCCGTTAAGCGTAAACATTATTATAAAGTGCAACATAATTTTAGAAACTATCTAATATTTGAAAAGAACACGACCGTTCACTCTATATTTAAATGCAATGTTCACTTTATTATACACTTACTTTCTGATACTACGCACAAAATAGATAATAATGCCAAAGCAGTGGAATTTAATAGCAATATAGCACAATAGCTAATACCGCCTAGGCTCAATTATATGGGCCATCAATAAATTTTAATGACTATTCAAACACTATTATTTTCTTGATCAAATATTGAGGCTGGTGGACTTTGAAGCCCTAAATAAATAAAAAATAAATTGAAGAGGGCAATCTTTCTAAAATTTATTGATCATGACTTGGGTTTGAATTAATAGCAGGTTAGTTTAAAATAAGCATTTCAATAGAAACGTTTAACTTATAAAAATTCATATTTCATTCTTTTTTTTTTCAAATTTCCTGATATAAGAAACAGCACCCTTAGTGTCGAAATTAGATAATTAGGATTACCTCTATTAGATCAGTATAAACTTTATTAGTTTTTAAATATACATATTTCTTAAAGTGGTCATTGATATTTATGGGCTTTGTTAATTAGGTAGGATTACAATGAATAATTTTTTTAATATTTTTTTTGTTTGCATACACTTATAGCATATATCTAAAAGTATTTACACCAGTAATGTACAGTAAATAAAATGATGCGTGTTTCATATTGTAGTATTTTTGTTTATTTTCTCATACTAGACTATTAGAACAAGATATACCTAAATTACGGTCCGCGATAGAAGGTCATACGAAATGAGGAATACATAAACCCTAACCATTTAAATGAAAGTTAATATTATGAACAATAGGAGCTGTAGATGTGCCTGTCTTTAGCAATTGGAAATTGTACCTTTGAAGAAATAATTACGTATGATAGTTAATGATTACATGTTTAATGTGTAAATCTGCAGATTTTGGACTTCAACGATAAATTTGCAAGCTGTATTTTTATTTTCGAAGATATGTTAATTATTACTCGCTACAGAGAAATATTTAAGTTGCATTTGTTTATCACATTTTTGTTTCATTGTTTGGGGAAAAATTAACGGTTATTCAAGTTTTAAAATCAAAGTATAGAGATCAACTTAAAAATGTAATTAATATCATTTATAAAACTTTATTAGACGTTACAATCGCTGAAAAAATTCCTTGAAATTAATCAATTAGGCCCCCGTTTTTTGAGCATTTAATGATTAGTTGATTGATTGGTTCGCCTTGTTTAGCCCTATTTTCTTTAAAATATTAGATATTGGATTGTGACAAACTGCAAATTGTAGCCACAATTATTATTTATAAATCTTAATAGACATTTCAATCGCTATAAAAGGCCTTAAAATTGATTAATTTGTTCAGAGATTTTTAATATTAAAATATTGGTTCATCGAATGATCCTACAGGTTATTCCCTGATTTAACAAGTTTAGGTCTCGATATGCTTCAAACTCATATTTTTGCGAAAATTATTACTTACAAATATAAATTAGATCTTTAAATATACGTAATATTAGTTTCAGATTATTTAAGTATAGAAAGATTGGTTGATTGGTGGTTTAGCTGTTGTTACCTGTTTACTAGAAAACGATTTAGATATCAGAATGTCACAAACTGCTGATATTAGCCAGAAACATTTTCTGTCAACCTCTGATAAGTTTATTGCTCGCTATGGAACCGTTCCTCATTTCATTCCAGAAAAAGACATAGAAACATTTTTTAATGTTTTTTTTTAAATTATTATACGTCGTCTACATTACCGAATGAACTAATATATATATATATATATATATATATATATATATATTAACACAGACAGAAACGTCCATTTTATAGATTATTATACATTTAAATATCCATCCTCGATGTCATTTTTGTCATATTAGTAATACTAAAGGATAGATTAGAAATAATTAGAGAAAATTAAGCTTTTGGTAATTGTAAAGCAAATTACAATTGAATGCGTTGATACTCCACGACTGTAACTTTCGGTCTTAAGTGTTTAACTTATCAAAGAGAGCAAAGTGAGGGAGGATTGACCTCTCTCACCACTCATTTCTCTCCTCAACCCCGTTTTTACCCACTAATTTTTAAATCGCATTTGCCTATTTTTCTGTTAGTCCAGGCTATAGGGAATTTGACCTAGCAAAATTAATGGTAGTACTGGAAATCGGCTTTCTAGATGTTTTTTGGGTCGCTGAATCCGAATTTGTAACTTCCCACCAAAATTTCCCCCGGTAACCTCCCCAAATTTTTGTAAAAATCCCCCCAAAAAAGGTTTTTATTTAAAAAAATCAATTTTTTATTGTTTTAGAGAAAAAGTATCTAGAAATTCAGAAAGTAGACAAAAGTTCCAACAAATGAGATATATGACATTATGACTTAGTATTTGGGGAAGGGGAGATCTGCCTCGGAACATGCGTGCGGTGCTGCGTAAACTAAGTTGCGCAATTCCACTTAACCACTCACACGTTTACATTCGCCCTCCCATCTCCCCTACGAACTTTCTCTATAAGGTTTACTTTAAGATTTTTGGGTCGCTGAATCCGAATTATTTTTAACTTTCCCCCCAAAATTCCCCCCCCCCCCCACCCAAATAGTTGCTTTTAACTTAAATTTCTTATTGTTTTAGGAGAAAAGCATTACGAAATTCAGAAACTAGACAAAATTTGCAACAAATAGGATATATGACATTATGAATTAGGATGAACGGGGAGGGTGAGGGCTGCCTCTGAATATGCACTGCGGCTCTACGTGCACTAAATTATGAAGTCCAGGCATATATAGGGGATTTTATCTGGCAAATTAATACCAGTTCTGCATTTCGACTCACTTTATGTTTTTTGGGTCGCTGAATCCGAATTTGTAACTTCCCACCAAAATTTCACCGGGTAACTCCCCAAAAAATTGATTTTTTGAAAAAATTTGGTTTCTGACAAAAGCGCGCGGGGAATGTTCCGAGGCAACCCCCTCTCTCCCCGTTTATCCTACGTCATAATGTCATATATCCTATTTGTTGCAAATTTTGTCTAGTTTCTGAATTTCGTAATGCTTTCCCCCTAAAACAATAAGAAATTTAAGTTAAAAACAACAATTTGGTGGGTTTTCGGGGGGGGGGGAATTTGGGGGGTAAGTTAAAAATTCGGATTCAGCGACCCAAAAAAATTAAATTAAACCTTATAGAGAAAGTTCCGACGGAAGATGGGAGGGCTAATGTAAACGTGTGAGTGGTTAAGTGGAATTGCTCAACTTAGTCCACGCAGCACTACGGCGCATGTTCAGAGGCAGATCCCCCCTTCCCCTTCATCTTAAGTCAGTGATTCCCAACGTGGGGCGCACGCCCCACCGGGGGGACATTTGATTCTTTAGGGAGGCATTTTCAAATTTGTAACTCAGCCTTCGCTCACCTTTTTTTTTTTTTTTTTTTTTTGTTAGAAAAGTTAGGTTTTAGACTAAAAATAAAAGTAAAACATGCAAAATTAAAAAATAAATAGGTATTTTTGTTGAACGTTAAAAAAGCTTAAAATCAAAATGTTAAAATGGAATCAATACCAGAATAATTATATGAGCAATTTTTTTTTTTTTTTACTATGTTAGTATCACCTTCTCTCCTTTTCTTATATTTAAAAATTTCTATAACTTTTCTGGTTACTAATGTATTTTACAATTTTTCAAAATTATTTATCGAATGATCTATTTTTATCTATTCATTCTTCTGTATGTAACATAAAGAAACTTCTACACTTGAAATTACTTAAGAGTATACTTAAGTCTTATTGTCTTTAACATATTTAACATAAAAAAATACTTGAAATAACTAAATGTGGTACTAACAACTTTATAAAATTTTTAAATTTTTAATAGCATTAAATAAGAAAATGTATAAATTGTAAATAACTATGATTGTAGTGCAGGCCTCCTACATGGTAAATGAATGTCTAACATGTACAATTTAAATTTGAAAATGTCATAATACATGGCAGTTAATTAACGATAATTGGGGAGGGAAAAAGATAAATATGTTTTGATGGGGAATAATGTCTACTTAAACTTGATAAAGGTCAGAACTTTGAAATGCTTCTTGTGTACTTTGTTATCCATCGAAAGGAAATTTGGCGTCCAAAGATTTTCCAACAACTCTCAATAAGTTACTAAAATTCAATCTAAAATGTGTCATCGTTTTCAATTTTAATACTAAATATTAGAGTCTCTTTTGTCATTTTGGACAATAAAAATATAGGCATATGACACTTTTGTTAAACATTCAGGTAAGTTGGGAAAGCACAACAAATCTATTTAGGCATAAAAGTGAAGATTTAGAGCCTTAATTCCATTCATAAAATTATACTAAAAACACATTTGTGGAAGAAAATTCAGCTCTACGATATGTTAAGAAATGTGAAATGAATAGTTAACGTTAAAACACTGTTAGACTTCCTTCAGGTGAATACAATTCGATTTTCGAATAATAAGAGATATAGGTTACAGAATATGTGTGTGAAGGGGGGGATCTTGATTTTTAAGAGGCTTCGGTGGGGGGGTGGGCAATAAAAGATTGGGAAACACTGTCTTAAGTCATAATGTCATACATCTAATTTGTTGCAAATTTTGTCTACTTTCTGAATTTCTAGCTACTTTTCCCCTAAAACAATAAAAAATGGAATTTTTTAATAAAAACCTTTTTTGGGGGGCTTTTTAGCAAAATTTGGGGGTTGCCGGGGGAAATTTTGGTGGGAAGTTACAAATTCAGATTCAGCAACCGAAAAAACATCTAGAAAGCCGATTTCCAGTACTACCATTAATTTTGCTATGTAGAATCCCTATACGGTCTCTATTGCCTCGACTATGTGTAATATGCATTCTACTCAATAGAGTAAAGAAAAAGTTCCAAAAATTTCTTCATATTTTACAAATTACATTAACTGAAAGATTTTGATTCTAATCGTTACACTTTTTCTTCTTATTTTTTGCCCCCGGTACGGTATGCTGTTTCTTTCTCCTAGATTATTTTGTGTATTCCAAAAACTAACGTTACCTTATAGAAGCCAGCCGTAAAAGAAAGCAATACGATTAAGTACTCTATAGCAATTTTTTAAACTTCTAAGCATCGCACATTTTTATACCGTCGTATTGGAAAAAAAAAGTTCTTTTAAATGCATTTTGTTTGAAAACTGTATCGCCATTTATTTTTGAAATATTATTTTTTTTTTTGTAGTTTTTAGAGCCATTTGCTTAATATTTCCAACGGAAGTACTCCATTTCTGTAGAAAGTAAAGTGAAAATATTTCTAAAATAGTAATTATATATTTTTGCTGTCATTTTCTCATAACAACCGAAAGAAAATGTAATTAATATACGTGCTATTTTGAAAAAAATATAAACGAATGATTTCTGTTAAAACAATGGAGCTGTTATAAACTATATTTAATTTTAAGTATCTATGAATCATTAGATAGTCCTTTTTTGTCGATTTTCTTGAATGACGGCATTTTTTGATTAATTTGTGCATTATTTCGCGATAATGATGTGCTATGCATGCTTTACTGTAGATGTTTAAGAGTAGATCGTAAATATTGAATTCTTAAGCGGATGCGAATGACGTTATTTTACATAAAATAAAACGTGTGCTTTAAGTCTTAAAATTGAAATATGTTTTGTACTGCAGTAGAGTCCCGCTTAACCGAGTTATTTTTTTTTTTTTTTTTTTTTGATGGACTGGTGGCTTCTATTATTATAAAACAGCCATTATAAATGAAGCGTTAGGTGAAGATGAAGGATCAGCCGTAAAAAATTAGAACTCTGATTTTCTGGTCAGAATGGGAGAAAAAAAATGGCCATAATTTTTTTTTTCAAAAAACATTATGGCCATTTTTCCCCCCATTCTGACCAGAAAATCAAAGTTCTAACTTTAAAAAAAAAATGGCCATTTTTCTTTCCCATTCTGAGCAGAAAATCAGAGTTCTAACTTTTTATGGCTGCTCTTTCATCTTCACCTAACGCTTCATTTATAATGACTATTTCATAATAATAGAAGTCATCAGTTCATCAGAAGAAAATGAAGCAATGGAAATGCCGTAGGTGACACTAAATTCTGAAAAGCTGAATTCCTGTTCCCTAGTTATGTTCTTTCTATTTAACAGAATGAAAAAAAATAATTACTGCATCAGACTGTGAACAGCAATTATTTATTTATTAAGAAATAAAATTTCGAAAATAATTTCGATTTTTAAATGAGAATTTATAAAAAAAGATGCACTTTTGTAAGACTTTTAAATTTTAATTTTTAAGGTTCTTCAAAATTAAGAATATATTAAAAACATTTTTCAGTGTGAAAAACACACATTTGTCTTTTTTAAAAACACAAATAATTTTTCATTTTCATAAACTTTTCAACTTTTAAAAGCAATTCTAACATTTTCTATTTTAAAAAGCTGATGTCAGTCCAGTTGCTTCATATAATATATCAATTTTCAAAAGCACAAACTTAAATTGGAAATAACAGTTCTACGTTTCAGTGTTCTATTTCTGGTGTTATTGCCACTTCCACGATTTTAAACACAGTGTTAATTTCTGATTGTCCAATAGATGCAGCACCGTATTGTTAATAAAATTAGAAAATATAATTAAAATATGACTTTAAAATACATTATGACATACAACAATATCTAGAAATCTAAAATAGGTTTTGAAACTGTTTTACCAGAACCTCTGAAAATTACAATATGTTGGGTAGTACTCAAGTTTCTAGTAAAAGACTATTTAACTTCTATGTACCGTGAAAAAAAAACAATTTCCACATAGAATTATTTTATCTGCCAGAGAAACATTTATTGTATTTCATACTATTTGGCCAAACCACAGTCTTATTTACCTTTGCAATAAAAGTTTTGAAAAACAAAACTATTAATCCCCTAAAAATAGTTAAACTTTTTTGTATACATATAAAATCTGAATAACAGAGTAGGCGACAAAACACACAATTTCAATTTATGATATGTGATTGAGTTACATAGCCGTCCCTAGGTGACCACTTGGTCAATATAAATGACGAAACAATAATGTAATAGCGCCACGTTTCATCATACTTTTCCGAGTTTTATGAAAATAGATGGAGGGCGATGTTTTAATGAACTATTTTGCATTTTTTAAGCAACTGCAGTTGAAGATTACTAAAGAAATAAGTGTAATTCCCTAAAAGGATTGTAATAAAAATTATAATACAAGTGTATTCTAATATTTGGGGACATACTATATATTTGCTTTTGATTTATCACATTTTTAAAATATTTCAGTGGCCTTTATGTAACTAGTTAAAAAATATCGCGCTTTATTCTTGTCCCTCGATGTTTAATATATAAGAAATCTTATTATTAAAAAAGTTCTAATCAGAACTTAAGTTTATTATTTCATAAATCAGTTGTTAATCAAGACGAAACTAGACTTGCTCATAAAAAAATATTCCATTGTACACATATATATTTTTTTTATTTACCATTTTTATAAAATATACTGGATTGAATTCAAAATGAAATACTTTCCCAAATTAGAACACAAAATATAACATTGAAATAAAAAATGTACCTTTTAACAGAACAAATTTTTTCTTAAACTACACTCTTGCTTTGTTCTGAATTAATCAGATATTTTATTTTTAGAATAATATTTTAAAATGTAATTTTATATTAGATAATCCTACGTTATCCTGATTTCCAACTTATTATGAAATAAAAACCTTTTTACATCGTTTATGTATCAGGTGACAAAGCCGACGCTTTTTATTTTCTTACAGAAAAATGTAATTTACTTCAAAATTCTATCTTAAAAAAATTTTGACATCAAAAGTGTAATAAAATAAAATAATCATCATTAAAATGAATACACAAGCGTTTACTAATCACACAGGTACTTAGCTCTAGATGAATTGATCCTGAGTCTTGTCTTTTCACTTGAAAATAAAGGCAGAAAAACAGTTTTTTTAGTCTTAAAGAATCATTTTTTTTTTGTTTCTAAAGTCGCCGTCTCGAAAACAGATTTCACAAAATATATTTTGGTGTATAAATGATTTTGCATACTTATTCTTTTTTTTTAACTATTTCACTTAAGGCTTTCGTAGAACATAAGCATAATTCACTTAAAATATCACCCCTGCCTTCAGAAGCGACGTCTGGATAGCAGATATTAAAATATTTTTAAGCACAAACTCTTTAGCATAAAAACCTTTTCAAAACACTAGCACAAATGTTCATTATTCCTCAGTTTTATCGTGAGTTCGGGCCGTATCGTTGGGTCGCAACTTTGAGAAACCCACATCTAAACTATTATTAGTTGACTCCACAAATTTAGAGTATGACAAAAAAGAATTCGAGTATATATAATCGGTTATTGATGGAAATTGCTGAAATAAAATTTTCAACTGTGTAATGCAGTTCCTAACTGATACTATTTCTTTTACTAATATGCAGTATATATGCAAATGTATAGAGCATATACAGGAATTCACAAATGAATTCTGTAATTTTTCAGGCTATACACGTTAATTGCTGAAGTTGATTCTTTAAATATGTTGTTATTTTTCCTTATCTTGTACTACATCTTTCATCTTATAAAAAGGTGAAGATTTTTACAGTATTCTGAATGTGTAAGAAAGAATTTCATAATATAAACACATGTTATTTTTCCCTTATTAACATAATGTTCCGAATTGTCAAAATAGAAAACTCACATGGATGAGTTCTGAGATGTTGTTTACCTTTATCCTTATCATGATAAATTGAATTTTTAAAAGATATTTAAAAGGGAGAATTAAATAAATTAAATAAGGTATAATTTTCAAAAGCAAAAATGAAGTTAGCTTACCGAGGTTAAATCTAAGATCTTTATTATCCAGAGGATGAGGGTCATATTTATAACTACAACAGACACTAGTAATATGAGCAACAAATAAAGAGTCCGTTTTTTCCAACCTAAAATTCCACTTTGTGAATACATCACAGTCACTTGAATAGATTCTCGAGGATTGACTTCACCATTGCACGATGAGCAAGAAGCAGGTACTGTCAGTGTCATTGTAGCCATTCTGAAATGAACAATGACATTTTCTTTACATTATATGATTGCAGGAAATTCATTTAATTTACTTAATGAAATGTTCATATTTTTTAAAATTACAAAATAACAAGGACTAAGGGAGAGACAATATTGCGAATAGTAAATGTTAGACAAATTTTAAATAGCATGGTAGGTACTATAATTTCTGAATATAAATAAATGTTCATTTTACGTTAAAATAGAAATTATGTGACTAAAGAAGGCAAAATAACCTTTGGGATATGGTGGTATTTAAAATAAAAAAACGAGAGTGTTGTCAGATATGTAGATACAATAAAATGTAATTTATTAAATATTTAGTGGAGATATTGTTAATGTTTTATCAATTTACAGCACTTTTGATGTTTTTTTCATGTTTTAAGCAATCTTAGTATTTTCACTAACAGCTCTTGATAACGGTTAGTGTTGTGAACAAAAATGTGTTCGACTTGGATATAGATGTACTTCATTTTTGATTGAATAAAGTGCAATGAAATTCTGGACCTACACATTTTTGTTCGTCTTAAGGAGTCTATTAAATCCACAAAAATATGTATAAGTTTCTTTACGACAATCTGTATCTACAATATATATATTTTGAAAGTTTTTTTTTTAATTTAGTGTATATGTTACTACGTTAAGCATCGCATTTTTATATTTCATGTGTTCTGCATAAGCACAAATATTTGCCACTAAATTCTATATACATAAAATTGTAAGGACAAATTATATATCTATATTTTTTACCTGGTCGACTTTAAAGCTTATCATACATTGCCTGAAAGTTATCTGACTGCTATTAAAAGATGTTTCTAAAACATTTAAAAATAATTTTTCTAAACATACAAATAATATTCAGATTCACAGAATCAAACATAATGGGCAGTTTTATATTATCTAGAAGCAAAACATTAATCGCGAAATTTATTTACAATCGTAATACGTCATTATTTACGTTCATCAATTTCTCGTCATGTTATCCACGTCCTCCATGCTTGATTATTCTATTAGTTTTAAAAACGTTCAACTATTATACATATGAAGTATCCCCCCCCCCCGCTTTTCTTTTAATATTAAATTCAGTTATAATGGTTAATTACATATATTTTATTATATCATGACCGCGCAAATGCGCGATATTCTGTACTAATGTGTTGCAACATATTTTCGGTTCATCCATATATCAAAATATTTCTACGTACATGTTCTTGGATTTGTAGCATTAACACAACAATAATAACATTAAGGATTATTCTCAGTATATCTTGCATGTATTAGAAAATTACCATTAAACTTATTTTCGCTTCAAAAGGTATTTTGACAATGTGCGTAATATCTGATTCCACCAGACAAGCAAGGTGATATCATGCGATTTCTAGCCAGTCTTCAAGTGTATTATTGGTAAGAACCGCAGAGCTGGCAAGTTCTCCCGCTTTTGAATACCAGTAATTTAATACAGAATAATAAGTTTTATTTAATGGGAACATTCAACGATGTAAAGAACAACATTTTCTATAAGAAAATTCGGCTTGGAAAAGTAGGGGACTTTTTAACAGTGCAGTTTACTTGAAATTATTGACTGCTCCATGTCTCTGTTATCCTGCATTTTAAAAATTTAACTAGGTCCATTTTTTGTATAAAAATCTTTGTCATGCGCAAAATGTATATGTGCCACGTGTGCAAATGCAAGATATAATGAATGTGAGCATATTTGCCTATCGGTTTTAATGTAGATTCAATATCCTACTGGATAAGAAGAATAAAGTTTATGCTAATATATAGAAATCAAAAATTATTTATCAAAAAATAAACATTTTAATTTAAATTTATAAAATGTTTTCTTTCTTTTCTCTATATCATACAGCACGATCGTGCTGTATAGTAGAGCTTAGCCGCATCTTTTACGTTCTGAAACAAGATGAAAAGGCAACAACTCAATTACAATCCAAACCAGAAAACATTCAGTGATGAATAATGTCTTGTTGGAAAGTTCTTAATTTAGTGATGTGCCTTTCGAAGGTCGGGTTAAAAAATATCCAATATTAAGGGAATGGCAGCCATTTAAACTTTACGTAGCACTGTACCTTCCGTAATTTAACAATATAGAAATATCTCCTTTTTAATTTTCTAATTAAATTGTTTCTTTTGTGTTGCCACTCTCTAAAAACCGGCACAATAATTTAAAAAAAGTGATAACATGCGTATTTTGCTTTTACGAGCCAATAAAAATTCAGATTTCTCGCTATATTTTTGCATTTTTGATATCGAAGTCATTCTAGTCAGAAAATGAAAATATTCCACATATATATGTAAAATCTTTAACTAAAGACGTGTTAGAATGACGTATGTTCATTAGAATGCTTTAAATGTTAAAAAATCTATTTTAATTTCAAGAAAACAATTTAGGAAAAGATAACAATAATAATAAAAAAATCGTTTGCTAGGTATGACGTCAATTTCCGTTTAACTGACATAACTTTGTTATGACGTTTTATTCTGAAGAGAGACTCCTGATAATCTGAAATTAATCCTTATTATTGTCATCCATAAAGTGAAAGATTTATTTTTAAGTCATACGAAAGAAATTTTCGATAAATGCAAGTTCATTTGGTTGTATTTATTGCATTTTCCTGCGTATTGTCAAGGAAATCGTATACTGCTATTGGCATATTTCTTTTTTTCAACGGAGATTTGCCATCTCGTAACCTGATTGTTCAGAGCTTCCTGTGTCAAAGTGACTTTTCTTGGCGGGAAGGAATTGTGCTTGCGACCATGAAAGTAGAGAATTTTGATAGGATGGGCGCGGGGAAAGGGATGCATTTCAATAGACTTCTGATTTATTTATTTATTTATTTTTGTTGAAATTACAGGTCAATGGCAAAAATGATTTCTAGAGAAAGAAGATAATTTCCATTACCTAATGACAAAGAGGGCGGGGTGTCATCTGAGAAGTGAAAAGATTCCAAATAACTTTAATAAATTTGTTACTTTTAAAATTTAAGATATTTTTTAATCTATTTTACATTATTTTCTTATTTTAAATTTTCTATTAATTTGTAATTTTACTTAATTATAAATGTATTTATTTGAATTCGTAATTATTCAAATAAATTATAAATGTTACCCTTTTTTAATGATTTTAAATTTAATAATCCTTATAATTATGAAATTCTGTAAGCTCTAATGAATATAAAATTGTCAGGGGTCGGGGAATCGTAGCAGATGTTATAAAATACTATAAAATAACAAATAGGAGAGATGATTTAAAAAATAAGTACATATAGATATTAAACTTTGCGTGATTTTGTGAAGTAGAAATTTCAGAGGGCAATAAATTTAAATAAAATCTTTAGAAAAAGGGAAAATCTGCGATATGCAAAAAATTTTAAAACTAAAAAAAAATCTGCTCTGTTTGTTATTTTGCTGAAATAACAAATAAATAATACGTCGTCTAAATTTCACTTTAAATTTCAATTTCTCCTGCCTATTTCTCAGCATATATAATAGTGAAATATTTATATTTAAAAAAAAATTCAATCTTTGTTGAAACAATAATCAGTAATCTAAAATCCCCCTTGAAATTTCTGCAAAAACATTTTTACCCCTCCCCCCAACCACCCCTTTTACACACAACAAAGTTCAGTTTTCTTAAAGTTTTTTTTTTCTATTTTGTATGCACATATCTTTATACACAACATTTGAATGGCTATTCTGAATATGCTAAGGAAATTAATATGTTACTTTTTGAAAATGATCCTCAAATCGCTAGCTTATTTTCTTTTGAAGAAGAATAAAAAATAAATTTTTCCTTTTTTTTATTTTGCCTGTATGATTTTATTTAAAGAAAAATAACCTTATGCTTACAAAATTCGAATACGTTGTTCAAATATAACACAGTATTTAAGCATTTAAAAATGGGCATCTTCTAAAACCCCTACCCTTTTTTTTTTACTGAAGAAGCTGAGGATCCTATTATATTATTGCCTAAAGCTGTTATATTTGTTGGATACTTAAATTAAATTAATGATGGTGAGTTTTTATTCCTTAGTTTAGTGCCTGTGTTTCCGAACAAAAATGAATTCAGAAAGGTATTTGAGAACAGTCGTCAAATTTTCTGTCACATATTTAAGAATCGAACAGTGTTTTCCATTTTTTTCATAAATAAATGGAGAGTTGTAAGCGATTGTTGTCACGGGACGACATGTTTTTCTCCTTTCCCGCGCTGTCGTATCCAAAAACTCAGTTCGAAAAGCCAACTTTGACAGTATTTTTAAAAAGATATTCTACTTTTACCAAAAAATTGAAAATACCATTCGATTACATAGTTTATTATTAAGAACACCTGTCAGTTTTATGTGTTTTCGAACAAAAATGAATTTAGGAAGGTATTTGAGAACAGCCGTGTAATTGTCTGTCACATATTTAAGAATTGAACAGTGTTTTCCATCTTTTTCTAATAAGTAAATGGATAGTTGTAAGCCATTGTTGTCACGGGACGACAGGTTTTTCTCTTTTCCCGCGCTGTCGCATCCAAAAATTCAGTTCGAAAAGCCAACTTTGACAGTATTTTTAAAAAAAGATATTCTGCTTTTACTAAAAAATTGAAAACATCATTCGATTACATAGTTTATTAATAAGAACGCCTGTCAATTCCATGTGTTTCTGAACAAAAATGAATTCAGAAAGGTATTTGAGTCCAGCCGTATTATTTCAATTTTAAAAGATAAACTTAGAAATTGGCCCTGACAAGGTCCTTTTTTGTTTAACTTCATATAACATAATGTGTAATTAAAAGAAATTTCTGAACGAAAAAAAATGTTACACGACAAGAAACAAAGAAGCGTTTTTCGCCAAGCACGATTCCCAGCAAGAAACATCAAATGCATGCCGAAGTCTCTGACCAATCAGATTGCGAGATACAAGTTAGAAGGCAAATTTCAGTTGGGAAAAAAATATGCCTCCTTTTGCAGGCGCCAAAGAAAACATGCATTTTAATTTTAAAAACTGAAACACTACTATAACTACGTCATTATAACGCCAAATGAAATTCAATTTCGCGAGTTTTAAAAAAATTAACATTGTTGACGCGAAAGTAATCATTTAAAGAACGTAAATTTTCAAAATTACAGAGTTTCGAGAACTATTTTATGAAATCAATACAAATATACTAAAAATAAAAGCGCAAATAAATATTGTTCAATTTTTTTTTTTTTGAAAATCGCATTTTAAATTACATACATGAAACTGTAAGGGTCTCTTAGCAATGCACTAAACATGGCCAGTTTTGAGTCATCAAAAAATGAAGTTAAAACTTATTTTTTTTCTTAATAATAAAAAATATTTTCAATTAAAAAACAGTAAATTAAAAATTATTGCATGGTTACGATTAAATAATAATTAAATCCAAAAGAGATTCGCGTTCAATAAATGGCAAGTCAACACGTTTGGCGCGGTTTGTAAAAAAAAAAAAAAAAAAAAAAAAAAGTGGTACTTTTCTGGTATAGAGGGGCCTTGCGTTTTTTTTTTTTTTTTTTTTTTTTTTTTTTTTTTTTTTTAAGTTTGGCGTAATTTGGGCGTCAGAACTTTCGATTTGTTGCCAAATGATATAAGCAGTAATGAAAACAAACTTGCTGAAATTTTTTGTATAGTTAGATATGTATTTTAAATGCAAATCTATTATTAATGCTTTTTATAAACAAATTACTTCTGTTTCGATATAAAATTAGATAAATGGCGCCTTTATGTTAAATAAATTTTATAAACATTGAAAAAAATGCTTGTGTATATGAAATGAAACAGTGAATTGGATGCCAGAAAATATGTTGCAAAATTTCCTTCTCCGCCAAGGCTACTTTCTCTATTTCGCTAAGGTGTCTATACTGGAAAAGTACTAAAAAATCTTCGCACGTTCAGGATTGAAATAAATGGCGCAATAGCATACATTTTAGTATAGAGTTGGTACAACATAAAAGTAGCGGAAGGTCTCCAAAAAACTTTGTCCCAACTTACGCCAATTCTCTGTAAATTAGAATGTGGAATTGGTTCGCTTTAAAAACACAGAATCAATTTATTCCTTTTTTAACGCGTAAGCACACGCGCTGGGGTAAATCTCATCCCACTCACATTTTTTTTTTCGAAATATAAATTTTTCGAGGGCGCTTCTGAACTTCCTTATACCTTTCAAAGTCAAGGTTGAGAAAGGTTCTGTGAAGGAATGTATTTTTTTTGTTGTTGTTGTTGGCTAGAAGGGGAAAAAATATGCCTTTTGGAATTAAGTAATCCCGCGCGTGTACAAACGTTTCATTTCGATATGTTCATTCGTTTTGGGATACACACACTAAAATAATTTTACTTAAAGAGTGACATAAAAGTTACCTGTATATGTTGATGAAAGTGTGTTAAATGTAATTAATATAAAGTTTATAAAATAATTCATGTTTTAAGAGGTAAAACAAATCGTTGCATATTTAAAAAAAAAAAAACGCGATTTTTACAGAAACTGATACAAAATCGGAAAATAAGTATGAAATGCTTCATTTTTCCCTAAAAAGAAATAGTACTGAGGCATTTTACAATATAGAGTTGTAGACTTGCTTTTAAAACGCATTTAGCCAAAATATAATGGTAGACAAAATGTAATAATGAGTTACACCATGCGTGTGGTAACTTTACAAAAATATGTGTATGTGCTTACGTTTAAGTTAATTATGTGCTAAACGACGCCTGGTAACATGCGCCAATTGTCTGTAGATTCAATTATGTAATTTATCCGTACCAAATACGCCAATTGTCTATAGACTCGTTTACGTAATTTATATCCTTAATTAATGCATACTTTACAAAGGACACCTACTTTCAAATTTTCCTAATTTTTTTTTTTTTTAATCAATGGTTACAGTTAGATGTAAATATGTTACTCATTATCACGGTATTTTAGTTTGACCTACGAAATATTATTATAAATATCCAGTATTAGCAATATTTCTTATATGTACAGGTGTATTGTATAATATTTTCAATCACTTTTAATCATTTTTCTGCATTCAGTCGTTTTCAGATTTTTTTAAATTTTAAATTCCCATTAAGTGCCCAAATCAAAAAATTTCCCTTTTTATAGTTTTTTCACAGTTTTAATTCATTTCTTATGACTGTTTCTCACCCTAGCTTTTTGTGTGTTTGAGGGGTTGACATAGGATACTGCGAAGTCCCTTAATACAGAGGAGTGTGGGTACGTAGGAGAAAAATTTAAGAAATCACACTATGTATAAAACTAGACTTGCGGCTAGTCCTGAGTAAGGTATACCTTACTCTTGGGTCAATATCCCAATATGGATGTTAGCTATATGTATGGGCTCTTCAGACCTCTTCAAATACACCATTGAACCAAAGTTTCTGTTAGTTTTTGATTAGGGAAATTGGCTGGGCCGGTTGATTGAGGTCATTGGTTGGTTAGTTGCGGCGGTTTTTTGGTTAGTGGCAGTTGATTGATTAAGTTCCTGAAAGGATCTGAAAAAGGTATGAAATGATATAAAAAACTGTTGGAATCAGATTGAAAAGTAAAGCTCAATCTAAAAAAAATTACAGTAAAAAATTGGCAAATAGTTTCAGTCTAAAAAAGTAAGTAGTGCGTAGAAAAGTAATGGAACCAGATTATCTGTAAAGCTCATGAAATTACCCAAATTTTTGTTGATACCTGAAAATGTGGACTGAGCTTTACTGGTGCCTTATATTCAGAATCATATTAACCACTCAAAATGAGTACCGAGTATAGTAAACAAAATCTGCCAGGTACAGAATTGTGGACATGATTGCATCATGTCAAGCTAAACTACACAAAGCTAAAAGAATGTAAACCATGAAGTAATATTTTAAGTGTAACATTAATATAGTCAGGTTGTTGAGGAATTGTTGTTATTAACATTTCTGACATAACACACTAACGTAATAATTTTTCTTTCATGTAATTACTGTGAAAAGGGAACATTATGCCAATGGACTTACGCCAGACAAATAGTTAGCATATGGTTGAATCGTACATGCTTAGGGTTGGGTTTACTTGGGCTTTGATCTAACAGGCTTATCAGTGACCCTGGAATAGAATTTGGTCCATACTTCGTACTGAACGGATCTTTCAGTTTGCCGCTCATTACCAAATCAGCCTCTAACCTATTCTTATAAACCCACATTTTTAAACTGGTTATCAATGATTGGATTTCAGAATGCGTTAAAAATGCCTTTATTACCCTGATTGATTTAAAGGCACCAGTAAAGCTCAGTCCACATTTTCAACTATCAACAAAAATTTGGGTAATTTCATGAGCTTTACAGATAATCTGGTTCCATTACTTTTCTACGCACTACATACTTTTTTAGACTGAAACTATTTGCCAATTTTTTACTGTAATTTGTTTTAGATTGAGCTTTACTTTTCAATCTGATTCCAACAGTTTTTTATATCATTTGTATTTGATTTCATGCGTTTACGCGTGCGCAATTTTCTGTTATGATTTTAAGTGCTTATTAGAAACATTAGTTATTTTTTTTAAACCATCATTTGTTTGATGTTAAATTTTATTCGATTTAAAATTAATTTTTATCTAAATCATCCGTTATTTCTGGTTAAGCTTAAATTGTGTGAAGATAGTTGAAATGGGAAACGGAAATATTACTTTACAGTTTGTCTCTTTCAACTTTGTTCACAACGCCACCAGGAAGATATTAAAAAAATTCTTACGATTCGGTGCGATAAATATGCACAATAATTGCTTGTTTTAACGTATTTGAAGCTTATTTAAAAACGAGTTTGAAAACAATATTCTTAAATTATTATTTTTTTAATTGCGTTTTCACGTGAAACAGTCTAATGTTTTATTGCAGTCATAATAAACAACGTTTTCTAAAGTTAGATAACTCATAAATCCACACATTAAAATATTGAAGTTTTATGTCCAACAATTTTTTTTTAGTAAAAAGGTAATTTAAATAGATTTTGTGTAAATATAATAATTATGGAATGTGCTTTTCATGTTTTGAAAAAAATTGTTGAACAGCACGTTTAAAAGAGTAGTAAAAGAGAGTGGGTTCTAAATAATTAATGAATATAAAATTTAAATTAATTATGAATCTGTGCACTTTTCTCTGATTAGAAGAATGCATTTAAAGTTATAGTATGCAATGCATTTATGTGTAATATCCATGATAGAAAGCTTTTGAATTCATAATGATCGTTACTTATTATCTTCGAACTCTGCCATATTCAATATATCAGTTGCTTTGAACGGAAATTTTCTGCCCTTTGTACGAATTTTAAAGTATGGATTAAATTAAATCAATGTATTTCAAATTATGAATAAAACCGTGTAATCTCTTATAATCAAATGTAATTTATATAAATTTTACACACATTTCAATCATCAAATTTATAATTAAAATGTTAATCTCACAAAATATCAATAATTTCGTTTCCCTTATTTTGTAATAACACTTGGATTTAATTTTTCTAGATCTATACTGTTGTTATTTGTTTCTTTTAAAGCCTTTTAACCTTCCAGTAAACACATTTAAGTGTTTTTCATTAGATGGTACGTGACGCATTTTTTCTATTGTGTAGTTAAAAAATTTAAATCACAACAGTTAAAAGATATATGTTCTAAGAGAAAATATACTAATTAGAAGCAAAAACAAAAATTTATTTTCCAACCATTTTTAAGAACAAAAAACACGTTTACCGCATTATTTGCTGCAACGACTTGCTGAAAGGTTCATTTTTATGAAAGTAGTTTAAAAATGAACATATATAGTATATATATACATAACATATTTTTTCTGCATTTAATTTGCTATTCTTTGCCCTAGTTTTTTTTCTTTCATCACCCCTTTTAAAAGTTGTATGGACTTGACCTCTAATAACTTTCAATAATCACTCAATTCATTCAATTTGAAAAACATTCTATTTGATAATAATCCTATTTATTTTCCTTCAGGGGACGCTTAGGATTATCTTCCCCCTAAAACCTTAGCCAAATTACATCACTTTTCTGCAGTTCACAGGCGAGTCTCTTGTTTGGTTTAGAACTCTTTTCTCAATTCGCTTCTTGTATCTTTGACAGCTGTGTACATAATCATCTGAACCAGATCACATCTAACTTTATTGCGTATTTCTTTACGCAATAAAAAACTTGCAATATCGATTTGTCTTAAAACCTTTTGCTGTCTATTATCATTTGATAGGTGTTACCGTATTTGTTTTTGAGGTTTCTGAATTTTATCTAAATATTTCCATATTAAAATCCTAATGAAGATTTCAAAATACAATTTTGATGGAGCAATTCTAATGGCTTCGAAGAGACTTGTTTCGGCAATAAAAGAGGATTGTCCGAATTGGAATATTAATTTTGGTACAGTTTTTATTCGACTTCTGTTTTACTCCGTATAACGGCTTTACCGTTATATATTCATTATTCCTCCTTCCCCTCAAAAAAATCAACTTTTAACTTTACTGGTTTATTATAAATTGTCATTATCCTCCCCCCCCCCCCTTCAAATAAAATATTTAGTTTAAATTTGACATTTTAGAGTTAATTTCATATGTCTTTATTCATTCTCTTCCCCCCCCCCCCTCTCACTACTGTAAGTTTCGCTTTTACTTTTTAAAGTTCTTTTCAAATGCAGACATCATTTATCTCGGTTCCTTTTACTGTCTTTCAAATTCACACCATAGAAAAAGATCTTAACCGCAGTTATTTTCCATTGAAATAAAGTAAAAGAATAAAATACAAATGAATGCCTTTTCGCTTTGCAGCCGACGATATCTAATGCATATTTTCCCAGCCTCTGGGCTTGCATTAGTATTCAATTCTCACCCTTGTACTTTGTCGGATAAAAGCCATATGCCCCTTGCTGACTAATTCAGCTTTCGTTAAAATCTATAACGAGCATGTAATATCACGTGTTTGCTATTTCTTTAACCACGTTCCCTTACCGCAGGAATGTTAAGATACGTGTAACCATTTAGCCGCGCCATGGCCTAAGTTGAGTTCTATGTAATACTTCGGGATGCTTCTGATTCCTTTGTCCACGCCACCAATATTCATCGCCAATACAGTACATATGTTCCTATTCATCTCGCCAATGAGTGAGTGATTGTAATGAATATTTTACGACTACTCCCTCTGATCTTGAATGTGAGAGACCTCAGCTCGCTGCCCTTCGGGGTCGCCCCCGTCGGGCGGTCTTGTGTTTGACTTCTCCCGTCCCACTGTACTATCATGGCCCTCCTTTTAAAAAGTTTCATAATAAAGAAGTAAGTGCTCGAAATCTTCGTGTTGGAGTTTTTTTTCATTCATCCATGAACCTGGAATCTCTACAATATCTCCTCCATACTCAGTGCTGCTTTATCAATGATTGTCAACCTTTTTACGATAGGATCGAAGCTCTTTTTAGTTTTATTATAAAATATAGCTGATAATTTTTCGAAATAACATCGTATGAATGAGGCATTTTTAAACATGTATCGCTAATAATATTTAATAGCAGCCAATTATATAGGTGTGAAAGAAAGAGATTTTTGACGGATGTCAGTTGGACATTGTAAAAGTGGCTGCTGGAATTTTAAGAGCGCGAATCGATGATTCAGTTAAACAAAACTTTAAGTTTATTGGTGACTAGCATACCCGCCCGGCGTTGCCCGGGGTTTGTAAATAATAATCTTAAAGAAAACTCAAGTTTGTATGATTTTATATCTTTTGAAATTCCTTTAAATGATCCTAATTTCGGAGTCTCCATTGCCTTCCGCAGCGTCTAGTCTGTTCCCAACAAACTTCTTTCCGAATGAACCTATAACCTGGGTCCCCGCTACGTATGGCATCATTTACTGGAAGTGCCCGCACGTGCCGCAGACAATTGAAAACCAATTTCAGTTAGCGAAACCTCGTAGTTATCAAGCCGATAAAATAATAATAAAAAAGAATGCACCATTAATCATTCATATTAGAAGATTTTGGTAACTGAAACATACGGATAAAATTTCATAAATCAGATAGTAGCTGAATTGTAATCTTAGTTGGATGAAACAAATCCCGTTGAATCTGGCCCCTTAGAACCCGAGGAAACAATGCGTCCCCAAGCGGTGGAAGATGCCCACTCCCCTTGTAAATTTAATGAATTATATTTAACATTAACACGATATTTAATAAATGGATGAAACATCTTATCTAAAGTTACCTTTAAAGTAACACGATTTTTAATTTACGGCTGTAAAGAGTAGACATAAGTTGATGCTGAAAAAAGAGATTAATGTTCAAAAAATGTGGTAGCTGAGGTATAAAGAAAGGCCGGGCAAAATTAAGCATAGGGTATGAATTAAACATTAGAATAATATTTTAAAGAAATGCGCAAAAAATGGGGTAAATGCTTAAAAAAGGGCCCTAGGGCCTCAATTAAAATATGGGGTGTTGGTCTATGGAGAGGAGTTCTAGACTCAATTTTAATATTATGCAATGAAAAGGTGATAAATTTAAGGGGGGGGGGATACATGGCACACAATAAGTTCAAGGGGCCCCAGATCGGGGCAAACGGGACCCTAGGTTGCCCCAAGATTTTAACTGGAATATAGAACCGGGAGAATAATTAAATGGAAAAAAATAAAGCACCCAAAAATGAAGATTAACAGGGGCAATTTATTGACAATTTATACTGCAAAAGCTTCAAGGTACCCTGTACCCGGTCACAAGGGGTCGGGGACTTAAGTGACCAGTAGTTTGGTAAAAAGATACTTTTAAGTTGTTTTTAAAGTAACCAGAAGACGCTGGAACTATGTTAAAGAAAATTACAAGCAATTCGGATCATTTTTAAAAAAGCTGCACCAAGGGCCCAAGAAGGCGATTAAGTATCAAAATTGGTGGTAGCTGAAGACAAATTTTTTTTTCGCTCATGCAGTAGTTGGGGGACCTAAGAAGTTGTTAGAAAAAAATAATGAATCGGAGGGGGCTATAATAAAGGGCCCAAAAAGGGGGAAACTGATAGTTAATAGAAGGGCCTTGACAGGAAAACATGTTTAAATGTCTTAGTACTTAACGCTTTAGATCTACTAATAGTCAAAATTAAGCATAGGGTATTAATTTTTCGTTAGAATACTATTTTAATTAAATGCGTAAAAAACTGAGTAAATGCTTTAAAAAAGGCCCAAGGACCCCAATAAAAATATGAGGGTGTTGGTCCTGGAAGAAGTGTCCAAGTCTCAACTTTAAAATTATGCACTTACAAGGTCAGAAAATTAGTTTGTGCAATATGCATGGTGCACAGAAAGTTCAAGGGCCCTGTACCGGGCCCTCGGGACCATAGGGGCCCCAGGGTCTTAACTGGAATGTATAGACGTGATAATAACTAAATGGAAAAGGGTTCCAAAAATGAAGATTGTATTAAGAGGGGGCAATTTATTGACAATTTATGATGCAAAATTTTCAAAGGGACCGTTACCGGTCTCCAAAGGGCCAGGGGCTTAACTGGCATGTAGTTGGATATAAAGATATTTTTAGTTGTTATTAAAGTATTCATAGGATTCTAGATCTATGTTAAAAAAATTCAAGAAATTCGGATCCTTTAAAAAAACCGTTTTAAAAAATTCGCACCAAGGGCCCCAAGAAGGCTATTAATATTCAAAACTGGTGGTAGCTGAAGTCTGAATAATTGTTTTGTGGTTCATTTAGTAGCTGGAGGACATAAGAAGTTGTTAGAAAATAAAACTAGTGAATCGGACCATTTTAAGGGAGCTACAATAACGGACCCAAAATGGGCCAACTCATAGTTAAAAAAGGGCCCTAACATGAAAACATCTTAAAATGTCTTAGTACGTAGCGCTTTACAACTTCAAATAGTCAAAATTAAGCAGGTATAAGTTATTCGTTAGAATAATATTTTAAAGAAATGCACAAAATATTGGGTAAATGTTTAAAAAAAGGGCCCTAGGGCCCCTATAAAAGTATGAGGATGTGGGTTCAGGAATAAGAACCCAAGACTCAACTATAAAATTATTCGCTTAGAAGGTGAGAAAATTATGGGGTGAAAAATGCTTGGCGCTCAAAAAGTTCAAGGAGCACTGCGATTCCCTATGGGGCCCCAGGAATTTAACTGGAATGTAGAAACAACGTGAGAATAACTAAATGGAAAAATGATCCCAAAAATTAAGATCGGATTAAAAGGAAGAAATTTATTAACAATTTATTAGCGCAAAAACTACAAGTGGCCCTGTGTCGGGCCCCAAGTGTCCAGGGGCATAACCGGAAAGTAGAATGGTGAGAATAACTATATGGTGAAAGCTCCTCAAAACGAAGAAGATTGGATAAAAATGTGGCAAGCTATTAACAATTTGTGCATAAAAATTTAAAGGGGCCCAGTGGCCCTGGCCCTTAAAAATTAAAAATATGAGCGTCAGGTGTATCAAGACCTGTCTTGAACTAACCTCACCTAAATTTTCAGACTTCTACGTGCGGTAGATTTCCCTAGCCATCGCACACAGCAGACACGCAGACAGACAGGGCGATGTCTTGTTTTATTAGTATATATTACGGTGGTTAGATGGGCGTGGTTTTTAACAGCTGCATAGAGTTCGTTGAAAATACGGGCGAAGTTGCCTTTTGATCATGAATATAGACAAATAAGGAATTGGCAAATGTTTTTCTGACCGTTTCAAGAGGAATTTAGCTATGAATATTTTGTCTTATGAATTAAAAAAAAATGAATTCTATAAAAAGGGGACATATACGAAAGAAAATTGGCTATATTGAATACACTTTCTGTGACAATGATACATATTTTAGAATAGAAATAGAGCATTAAGATAATAGAATGATGGGGGAAGGAATCGGCGGAAATTACAGGAAGGATATTTTATAATTTATGATTTTGATTTCATAGTAATGAATCTCAATTAATATTTTTTTGTTTAAAAGATGCACACCCAGCTAAAAATAAGTATTTCAACCAGATAAAAACTGATTAATAAGATGATATCTGGCTCAATCTAATCTAAATAGAAAAAAAACAACGTTAATATTGCCAGAACATTACATTTTAAACCATACTAATTTCGGTCGCATTATGCGTACTGTCCTCAGTGCAAATAATGACGGGAATTTGCTCGAGTATATAGCCGAGAAGTGGATTCAAGTGAAATGTTTATTGACCAATATGAAAACAAGAGATTACGGCTAATAGCCAATACGGAAATTGAATTTGGAATGGATCCGAAAATATGTTGACTGTTACCCTTAATCTTCTGTATTCCTATTACTTAATAAGCCTTTCACTTTAATCCGCATCTCTACTATATATTCGCGCAAATTTCTATCATTATTTGCTCTTGATTTAATCAAGATGCATTTTTTTTATGTAATCAAGAAATCTCCAAATCTTCGATTGCTTCTCACTGTTGGTCTTCCAGTCATTGTTTCAATTTCTCCATGGCCAAAATTATTTCTTCCCCTGCCTCTCCCTCTCACTTGGATTTTCATGAAGCATATTTTATTTCTAAAAATTCTGCTAATCTTGTCAATGATCTCCCATCATCTCCTTTCCTATCTCCAGTGTGGAAATTAATTTTGCAATTCCTTTCCCTTTTCTCTTGTTTCTTTTCTTTTTATTTTGTAAAAAAAAATGGATCTTTTGGGGATTTTTTTCCTTGTTTTATTCTTTTATATTTCTTTCTTTATTATTTTTATTTATATTTTTATTATACTTCTTTATTTTTATTTTGTTTCTTTCTTTTATTTCCATTTTTTCCCCGTCAATTTCTCTTCTATCTTTTTGGCAACACCTTTCTCTTCTGCATGTCCCTCTTTCAGGTAGCGCCATCTGTCGCATTCTTTGCAACATTCTTTACCTTCAGTTCATTTTTGAACTTGTTCGCTTGCGGACACGTGTATGCTGTAGCTGATGACGAGCTGTTATGTTTTTAGCTCGAAACGCGTCCTGTGTTTTGTTTTTATTTTATGGTGATTTTTTCAAAATTTTATTATTTTAATTATATATATATATATATATATATTTGATTTTAATGGTGTATATCATTTTTTATTAAAATAATGTATGTTTTACTATATTTTCCTTTCATACATTTTACTTTGTTTTACTTCTTAATATAAATAATTTTATACATGAGTTATGTGTGTAACATTCTGCTCATAGCATACAAATATTTCGGAAAATATGAATTTGTTTATTTCTCAAAATTATTGAAATAATCTATTTTCCGAAAAAAAAAAATATGTAAAGAAGTAGAGTTATAGGTACAAAATTTTGAAATTTTGAACAAATGTGCTGAAGTTTTAAAACAAATAAGATTAAAAGCTTCGCCAAATTGCAACATTTTAGATGCACCCAACCCCTTAAATAAGGCATAAGTTTAAAATATGGCCCTTGCACATTTCTATGTATTAAACAAATAATAGGTATTAAGTTAAAACGAAATATATTAAAAATATGATTCATAATTTCCACACTTAACTAATGTTTGGAATTCTGGTTTTACAGCTTCCATACAATCAGTTAAATATCTACCGACATTTACTGTCAGTTGTAGAGTTAGTTATCTAAATTAACACGCGTCCATTACTGTTGTTATCTATATTACAGCTGCCCTAGTTTGATAACTTGTAAGTGAACTCCATAATGTATACTGGTTGTAGTAAGAGAGAATTAAGTAAAGCCCCTTTATAGTAAATAACCCTTTTGGGAATAGTCCTGTCCTACAGTACTATTCAACATTTTATTAATAAGTCATAATGGAGAATAAAAGTGAAATGTGTGCTAATAAATATTTTTGTAGAGAGTAAAAAAGCCAATTAAAATTAATTGTTTTTAAAATAACAGAAAAATACTTTTCAGTTTCTTTCGCTTTAGATGTTTCTTTTGTAATTTTTCCTATGAGATAATATTGGGATATTCTATGTATTTTACTTAAAATGTAACATTGTTTTCTTGAAAAAAAAAATGATTCACAGTTTATGACATTTATAGAAAACTGAACGATTTTGTTTAAACTTTTCAAATTACTTTTTTTATATCCACAAAGTGTGCATTTTCGTTTTTTTTTTTTTTTTTTTTTTTTTTTGAGCAATATGTAAACAATATATCTCCTGTTATCATGGAATAACTTTACTTTTTAATCTTTTTTTTCACATTCATATAGGGGATCAGGGTATCATAAAACGGCCGTTTGTAGATAAGTGAAAGTTGATGTAATTGGTGTATTTTAACGTTGTAAATTTTAGCTTATCTGTTTAAGTACTCTTATAATCAGTCCTTATTATTTCTTTAGAAAAAAAAAAACTATTCATGTCAATATCTGTGTTAAAAAAAAAAAAAAAAAAAAAAAAAAAAAAAAATGTATTATCACGTCAAAAAGTGCACAAAACATAGAAAATATGAAATAAATACGCAATAGATGTCGCATTTGTTCAATCTTCACAGGTTCAAATACTTTGTTTTTGTACTAGCCTTGATTCAATGCCTGCTAATTTGTTCATCATTTGCTGATTAGGCGGGGCTTTTTATTCCAGTATTTTTCAATATTACCGATAAGTAATATTCGCCTTATTTAATAAACAGTGTCAGTTCAGTGAATTATTTATTACAATACCTATCACTATTTCCGAATAGTAATTGTTACTTTCATGTAATTAAATAAAGCGGGTATTACTAATCGGTAATAGTGGTTAGATATTTGAATTAAAAAAATTTCATAAATTAGCAATACTGTCAAAGTGCAAATAAAATTATATTTGTGTCTATGAATACGCGTCTTAAAATAAATGTTTTGCCACTATAGAGACAGAGCTATATCGCGTAATAACGCGTATTAAGAGAACAAGGGACCTTAAAATCCTTAAATATATATATTTTTTTATTTTTTGTAAATTTCACCTAAATATAATTCAAGGGTACATTATATGCATTATGGCATGCATTTATCACAAAAAAAAATTAAAAAAAAATTATTTTTATGAACAAAAATGGAATTTTACGCGTTGTCTTAGAAATCTTCGAAATGACCCCTGCGTTCTCCATATCGATGAAAATCACCAATATTTTTTATATAAGTTTGGTTTATATATATAATGAAATAGAGCATCGAATTTTATATAATTGAATTTAAATGTTAAAAAAAATAAAAATTTTGAAATTTTTTCGAAAAAATTTCAAAATTTTTCATTTTTTTAAACTTTTAAATTCAATTATTTAAAATTAGATGCTCTGTTTTATTTATATATATAAACCAAACTTATATAAAAAATATTGGGCATTTTCATTGATATGGAACGCGCAGGGTCCATTTCGAAGATTTCTAAGACAACGCGTAAAATTCCATTTTTTTCATAAAAATAAAAAAAAAATAAAAATATTTTTTTTTGTGATAAATGCATGCCATAATGCATATAATGTACCCTTGAATATTATTTAAGATAAAATTTACAAAAAAAAAAATTGAACATTTTTTTAAATTTTTTGAAAAAATTTCAAAATTTTTAATTTAAATTTTTTTACCTTTAAAATCAAATATATAAAATTCGATGCTATATTTTATTTATATATATAAATTAAACTTTTATAAAAAATATTGGGGATTTTCATTGATATGGAACGCGCAGGGGCCATTTTGAAGATTTCCAAGACAACGCGTAAAATACCATTTTTTTTCTCAAAAATAATTTTTTTTTGTGATAAAAGCATGCCATAATGCATATAATGTATCTTTGAATAATATTTAAGAAGAAATTTACAAAAAAAAAAAAAAATTAATTTGGAAATTTTTTCGAAAAAATTTCCAAATTTTTCAATTTTTTTTAAATCTTTAAATTCAAATATATAAAATTCGATGCTCTATTTTATTTATATATATGAACCAAACTTTTATAAAAAATATTGGGGATTTTCATTGATATGGAGAACGCAGGGGGCATTTCGAAAATTTCTAAAACAACGCGTAAAATTCCATTTTTTTCTCAAAAATACATTTTTTTAAAATATTTTTTGTGATAAATGCATGCCATAATGCCATAATGATAATGACCCCTTGAATAATATTTAAGGTGAAGTTTACAAAAAATAAAAATATTATTTTAAGGTCCCTTCCCGTAAAGCATGGTGACGTCACGGCGACGTCGTTGTGAAGTCACACTGTGATTTTGTGACCGTCGATGTGACGTCATAGTGACTAGAATGCGAGGTCGTTATGGCCGTTTTAGAGGTCGTTTGTGACGTCACATTGTGACCACTCTGTGAAGTCACGGTGTGACAAATTTGTGAAAAGTGTGTCATTTATGACTATTTTGGCATTAACTTTGAGCGAACCTGTGACGAAAGCGACAATGCTTTGAAGTCACACTGTGACCAATTTGTGAAATATGTGTCATTTGTGACGTACTTGTCATAAACAGTGTGATTACAAATGAAAATCAAATTTCAAACTAATTGCTTAAACGACGCAAATAGTGAAAAAGATTCCATGCCGGGACTCGAACCCGGGCCATCAGTACAGCGCACTGACATTCTACCGACTAAATCACATGGAACGATACCCAGGCTGGAAATTTTCTCACTTTTACATGTTGGCAAGGCTACAAACGCAGCACAAGATGGAATATTTAGCGTGAGCCACCAACATGATGCAAACACGAAACTTAATTAAATCCAGCATTGGTTGAAATAATATTAATACTTGGAAATTTTTCCGGAGAGAACCATTCGCCTTGCATACAATATTTCAAATGAAAATCAAATTTCAAATTAATTGCTTAAAAGCAATTTTAATTTGAAATGCTGTATGCAAGGCGAATGTTTCTCCCTAGAAAATTTTCCAATTATTAATATAGTTTCAATCGATGCTGGATTTAATTAAGTTTCGTGTTTAACCCATGTCGGTGTCTCACGATAAATATTCCATCTTGCGCTGCGTTTGTAGCCTTGCCAACATGTAATAATGAGAAATTTTACAGGCTGGGCGTCGTTCCATGTGGTTTAGTCGGTAGAATGTCAGTGTGCTATACTGATGGCCCGGGTTCGAGTCCCGGCATGGAATCTTTTCCACTATGTTGGCATTTGCGCCTTTTAAGCAATTAATTTGATATTTGATTTTCATTTGAAAAATTGTCTATAAGGCGAATGATTCTCTCTGTAAAAATTTCTAAGTATTAATACAGCGATGAATTTTAAAATAAACTTTTGCAGTAAATATAAAATCTATTCTTTTTACCGTACTTTTTAGCAAAATATCGCTATTTTGGAGTCCTATTCTTCTAAAACATTTTAAGTTTTTCCACTTAAAATACAATTCGTATCAACTGACAGATTTTTTTATTAAGTTCTTGAATGATATTGGGTTCAAGCTTGATATTTAGAATGTGTAAGTTTTTTAATTTGTTGTGATTTGTCATTGCTTTATTAAATACGAACATGGAGACTAACGGATATTAATACAACTATTATTTATAGAGCGGCATGATAAGCGATATTTATTTAAATTTTTTATTCCCGTGTATATTGTATTTTGTGAATATGAGATAAATAGATTTGGTATGTTTTATAGGAAAAGACTGATCTGGGAAATAGAAAAAAACGAGTAAGAAAAATCATGCGTTAAGCATAGATTATAAAATACTTTCCAATACTTTCTGAATGCTTTAAAAAGACATCGTAATTTAGGGAAATGACGTAAATAAGATAACTAAGTCAACATTTTAGAAAACGCATAAAACATTTGAAAAACTGATTTCAGCAGTTACCGTCCGTAGCCAAATATGTTTTCCAATTCTTTTGAACAGCCCTGTATTTGATCTGTAGGTTGATACACTGAAAAAAATGAAGTACCCAAAAATGAGTAAACCGACGTACTCATATCGAATTGAATATTTTTGGATCAAAAATGAACCTATGTCTTCTCTATTTTGAAACATCACATGTTATCAAACCCAAACAAACGAATAGTTTAGTACCCTGTAATGGTTCATTTCATTTATGGCGGCATAAATGATGTTTATTAATGTAAATATTATATTATGCACAGTATTTTAAAAATAATTTAAAAGTGCTTGGAAATAATGCTCTTGTCATAAAAATATTCGATTTGAGTATCTTGTTAAGAATTTTGCTATTTTTCTTAATAAATAATCAATTAAACATTTCTTGTTAAGAACTTTGAACGGGAAATAAATGTCAGTACATTTTTACTTTAAATTTTAGTTTTTTTTGGGGGGTTTTTTTTGGGGGGGGGTGTGCAGTACATAACGATTCATATTTGATCACAACCATGGAATAAAAAATGAGTACATGTGTTTCTCAAATTTGAGTACATTTGGATCGGAGCTATTTTGAGTATGTGACGCATTTAAAATTGAATACTTTTTACTCAATTTTGAGCACCCATTTTTTTAAGTGTATATATGCTATATAATGGGAAAATTTAGTTTAGCAATAAAACGCCTAACAGGTTGAAATTCTTTTTCAGCAATTTATACTAATGTATGGAAACATACTTGAATACTTTTGTACAACCCTGTAGTTTACCTAGAATCTTTATTACACGCAACTATTTAGTTAAAATTTAATTCAAACTAAGACTGAACAAGACAAAAATAATTCTAATAATATAATTTCTAAATAATTATAATAATAATATTCATAACTAGAGTTTATTAGATAAAACATTGTTTAAATTTTTAAAAGGTGTAAAAATAAATTTAATGGTAATAACGACCCCTCCCTTTTTTTTTCTTTTCTTTTAAGTAAAGTTTGTTTTGCACAATTTCTCTATATTTCTTTTATTTTCGGAAAATGTTAATTTTATTTAAAAGTCTGAAAGAAGTAGAATTTATGACTTGAATACAAATTATAAAAATATGCTAAAGCAAGAAATGCATAGATGACTAAACTCTGAAGACTCTTTCTACGTGCTCATTAAAAGGTGCAGATTTAACTGTAATAAAAAATTTTTAGTTTGAAACCACAGAAGTGTTTCGAATAATCCTGGTCGGTAAAAAAAGAAAGAAATAAATAAATTTCCTCCCAGCAAACTAAATATATAAAGTGTATAAATTTAATATTCCTAATTCTAAATATATTATCCAAATGATAGATAAAATTGAAATCATGAAAAAGTATACATTCACTGTCTTAGATATCAAATTGATAAAATATAGCCTGAAAATTTAGTTTATTAATGCTTGTATCGTACACTTTATTTATTATGCAGCCCCCTCCCCTTTAGTGACAGAATTTACCATTTGCTATCCACTAATATATTTTCATTCCTTATGCCGCTGTAACTCGTGACTGTTTAAACTATTTCTCTTCATTTTCAAAGATTTTTGAAGCTCATATTTTTGTCACACTGTGACGCAATATGGTGCTTTTTTTGTCCCATATGTGACGTGACGTACGTTACATAGCAGTGACATAACAGCGACGTCACAATTTTTCTTTAATTGCCAGAAAAATATAATTTTACAGTAAATAACATGATTTGAAGAATTTTCGTAATTTTTTAAAGTTTTCTAAGAAGTTTACATCTCAGTCATAATGTGACATCACTGAGTGGTGGCATTTTGGTCACAGATGTGACGTGACCACAGTGACTTACAGTGACGTCACAACGACGTCACCGTGACCATGCATGCTATGAGGGTTGTCCCCTTAAAAGGGAAATTTCTACATTAGTCTTATAGGTCGTGTTATAGGGACTGGCAAAATCCTCGTTCCAGCAATTACAGTAGAACCTCTTTCATCCGAAACTCTTTTAACCGAAATTCTCGGTTAACCGAAATCCATTTTTAAAGCTTCTTTTTTGTTACTATCACATTCGTTGTGTGCAAAATCCATTCTGATTTTTTTTTTTTTTAACTATCATATTCCTTGTGCGAAACTTGATTTCCATTGGGCTGCGGAGTGGAACGAGCAAAACGAACAAATTAGCAATTCTGAAGCTTTTGAATGTTTTGCAAAAGGTTTGACATGGCTGGAGCAGCAGAAAGACTGTGATACTGGTGAACTATTAATATTAAACACAGAGTTTCAAAGCAAAGGCAATCGAAACTGCGACAAACAAAACATTGCATCAAACCCTTGTGAAAAATGCTTAATTTCAAAATTTTAATTCAGGAAATTTAATCTTGTTTCTATTTTGCTATTGCTTTATTACCCGACTGAAAAAGAAGGGTTATGTGTTTCACGCGTATCTGTGTATGTGGATTTCTTTATACCCTCGAAACATCCCAACGGCTGGATGGATTTTAATGAATGAGGTCTCTATCAATTCGTCTTAACGGACCAATGGTTATAGGCTAGGTTTTGTTTTTATAAATTGAAAATGGCGGTAGAGACGGAAAAAAAATTACGCACCCTATTGAGTGGCATATCATTGGATAGGTCTTTCCAAATGAGGACGATGTTTCATTGACTATTTTACAGTCAGAAGATCCATTAAAATAGTATACAACCTGGAAGTTGTGTATGTAGGATCTCTAGCTTTACTGCAACTCTAACCATCATAGACATTTGTAAACCTCATCAAAACTGTGTTTATAGATAGGAACTAACAGTTAAACACAACTTAAAAGTAATCAATACAAGTAAATAAAAAAATATGTAAGTAATATAAACAAGTAATATTTAAAAAAATATTTTAAGTCAATTCTTACTTAGGTCAATAAGAGAATTTTTTTTCTCCCATTCTTCTTTCCTCTTGAGTGGCGATTAAAATGCCTTGATCAAGAAGAGGGCTCTCTCGGCCATAAAAATACCTTGATTAAGAAGAGGGCTCTCTCGATTATTGAAAATTAATTAATTTAATTTAATTAATGAATTAATATTTGAAAAAACTGGATTAAAATCAAGTATCATCCACTACAAATTTAAAAAGAGTTATTTAAGGTTGATTGGATGAATAATAAGTAATTAAACTTTATTAACGATTGAAAATTTGAAAGCTAATAGTAGGAATTGAAAAAACAGTTTCACATTGATGAGAAATAATTAATTAGTTCGCTTTTTACGCAGATGGGATTTTTATTTTTTAAATTTAATTGTTTATTTTTACTAAACACTTGTTACCATAATAAGAAATAGCACATATATTCCTCCTTAATCTTAAAATTGAAGCATTCTCGATTATCCGAAAATTTCGATTTTCCGAAAGATTGTAGGTTCCAATTACTTCGGATAATTGAGGTTCTAGTGTATATAGAAGGAAATAGTTATTTATAAAGTGCATTGCAAGATAAACAAAATAATTGTTTGACTAATGACTGTAGTATAAATATGATTTTTTATAAACCTACCAACCATCCTCACACATCATCGTAGTATAGAAAAATCACAACTTACGCTTAGTTGTATCCGCTATATTCTATCATTTAAAAAGTGGTGCTATAATCTTCTAATGATGATCTATAAAAATGCCTTTAAAACATTCCCATCTATATAATAAAAGCCTAAGTCATGTGACTGTCATCAACAGTTCCGGATTGAACGCATCACTTTTTGTACGCCAAGCAATTTGGTAATTTAATATTAACCAGGATCGGGTGATAAATCGCCAAATATTGTAAATATCATGTCATCAGTATTATGATAGTTCACTTCATGCCACGGAGTAAAAGAGATAGAGGCGAAACTAATGTTAAAATTTTGCTATGCAGTTTTTCCCCCGTTAGGTGGCGACACCGTAGAATGTAGGCTATCGGTGAATTGTTCTACAATGCTTTTCGATAGGGAAAAGCACTGATTTTTAAAAAAAAAAATTACGAGAAAATTTGAATTTTAAGAAAGTTGTACAAGTAGAAATCTGATTAATTACAGTTTTCTTCATAAGATACATATTTTTTTAAAGGCACTTGGCTTTTTGATTGCTTCTTAAGACACTTAAAATCAGAGATCATTCTGACAAAAAAAGTGAAGGCAGGCCATTTATAAACATTGAATATCACGGATTATTCTGCCACGAAGAAATAAATAGACTTACGACTTTTAAAAATTAAAAGTATTATTCAATATTTTTGAGTAAATTTTAATCTCGCGTGTATTTTATACCCTTTGAATAATTTAATAATTCATAACTTTTGATATCTATGCAATTAATAAATGTAGAATTAAAACAAATTTTTATCTTAATATTTGGGAAAGAAAACGTATAAATTATAGGTCATTGTTCAGGAACTAATTTTTTCAAAAGTCGTAAGGTTTGATTTTAATATAATCTTACTTATCAGGAGGAAGAGGGGGGGGGGGGGGTAGAGGACTGGAATTTCCAGACTCGGGCCCGCCCCGCACCGAAAGATAAATAATTAGGCTCGGCCCGGACCGGGCGGGTGGAAAAACTAAAAGTTCGGTCCGGCCTGGTCCGTTTGTATTTTCGAAGTTCACGCCCTGCCCTGCCCTATGCAAACATTAGTGAAAACAGGTCGGGCCCGTCCCTTGAAAAAAAAAATCCCGATTCAATTTCTACAAAAAATACCGATTTTTCTTACATACAATTAAGATTATTTTCCAGCATACTTCATACATATTTATGGAAAAATGCAACAGTATATTTTAGATTACTCTATATTTTCAAGTCAGAGCATACAAAATATCAAATTAAAAAAACCCTTTAGACTCACTCTTATGCAAAAATGCATGAATACAAAATTTATTACGATTATATACATTAAATTCAGTAATACGAAAATAATAGGACTCCATCCTAAATATAACGCAATCATCATGGCAACCTAAAATCATTACCTATCATGGGATATCTTTGAATTAATTACGTGTGACAGGATTTAATAGAATAATCACCATGGCAAACTAGAATCATTACCTGTCACGGGATATCATTGAATTAATTACGTGTGATAGGATTTAATAGAATAATCACCGTGGCAACCTAGAATCAGCACCTATCATGAGATATCATCGAATTAATTACGTGTGATAGGATTTAATAGAATAATCACCATGGCAACTCAGAATCATTACCTATCAAGGGTTATCATTGAATTAATTACGTATGATAGTATTTAATAGAATAATCACCATGGCAACCTAGAATAATTACCTATCATGGGATATCATTGAATTAATTACGTATGATAGGATTTAATAGAATGAAGGGAACTTTTATTAATTTCTTTTGAAGTTCTGATTCCATTTTCATAGAATTTGACATGATAAAATTCTGCAATTTAAATGGTTTAATCTCGATTTAATTGGTATTTGACAGATAGGTGCATATCAATTACCCACAGCAATTTTTAGTGTCCATTAAGTATAGCATTTAAAAAACATATACACTAAGATCGATTTAAGATAAAAATTTCTCAATTTAAACATAATTACAAGCAAATAGCTTTATATTAAAGCCTAAAAAAATCTCTCACCTGTAAAGCACGGAACAAGATCAATTTTATTTTCCCTTCTTTTTTTCTTTTTTTTATGTCACTGGTATAACCTGTTTTCACTCCAGGAACAAAGCACTTATACCCCATCTTAATTTATGCTTTGTAATATCAATAATAAAAAATAAACGAATAACATAAAATATTTTTTAATTCTAACGTACGACTCTTATACATACAATCATATGATATTCTGGTTAAAAGAATGGCCAACATGAGGATTGTATAGCGCCCTCATTATTTACCAAATTGCAACTTGCGTTTTCGGCGAGTAATGCCTGTTAAGTTTCCCATCCACCTCTTTTACTTCGTGTTCACGCGACTGTCATAAACAATTTTTCGCGTGGTAAATTAAAACAAAACTTTGTGTTGAAATTAAATGTCATGATTTATGGAATTGTTTATTACTTTTTTTTCTTTTATTTAAAGCAATAATTGAAAGTCATAAATATCAAATATTACAATTTTAAAGTTATGCATTTTAAATAAAATTAGTGAAAGCACTATATTTTAAATGAAATTAATGAAACACTAAAAATTGCGACTGGAACAAAGTTTGGCGGCTTATCACCTGCGCCCGGCTAACATAAAAATGCCGAGTTCAGGATTTTTGTATCAGAATCTTCGGATTTGGCAAAGGATTGAGCAAGTAAATTAAATTATATATAAAAGTAACGTGATGCAATGCTTAGCATATGTTCAAGGGAGACCAAACAGGTCGCCAAGGGAAAATGAAATACATCAAATTTTCAAAACTATTTCTCATCATTTATAAATAAATTACTGAAATTATTTATATTCATGACATTCTTACTAGAATTAAATTTTATTGCAAAGTTTTAGGGAACAAGGAACGAATTTACATTTACGTAATTGGGTATTCATTATACCATCGCTACTTTAATGAATAATTCCTCAAATTTTTCTCATATGAGTCGAATAAAAATGACCCTTTCTTAAGAATAGTTCATTCGTTTAAATTAATTTCATTTGCATAGGGCATAGTTTGAATGATAGATAATTATGTAAAGTAATTTCCCAGAAGCAGACAATTCCCATTTTATCGAGTATAAAGTAATATCTGGGATTCTTGAAATTTCTCATCATTTCAAGTATGTTATTTGAATGTCCCCCAATTCTCTCCATAAATTTAAACTTATGTTTATGCAATTATTTATAGAATTTTTCTTTCTTTTAGAGTGAAATTATTAATCATTCTTTCTACTGCTATTAAGAAAATACGTCTCATGATTCTAATTAAATTAATTTTAATATGTTCGAGAAACAAAGCATTTTTAAAATGTTTATTTAGAAAAGAACTGATGATATCGGGATTTTTTTTTTTTTTTTTTTACGTTCAGATATTTAAATCTTTGCATTTCATTGATTAAAATAACGGGGCATTGAACATAAGTTTTTTTATGAAGATGCGTGTGCCGTTGATTTGTGTTGTTATTAAGGATCACTACAGAATCACTCTTTTGGCGTTTTTTTTAGAGTAATTCCGACAAACACTTATCAGCTTTCGATAACATCAATTTTATGTCCTGTGTAAAACAGCACTACAATATTTAACCCATTTATGCCTGAATTTTTGTTTTCTCAAACTGGTTAGTAAAATCACTTTAAAATGTTGCAAAATGAACTGGAAAAATATTTAAAAAAAAATACGATAAAAACTTTTTGTATTTATTTGATAAAATGGAAACATACTAAATATGGGAATATGCATAATATTTGTAATAATTTAATGTGCATAATTATATGTTTTATCTGAATTTATCTAAAATAATCCTTTAAATTGTATATTATATACTATAATAAGTATTTTTATGAATTAGTAAAAAAATATATTTATTTATTTACAGAGACTAACAACAATATCAGTATTAGTGATAATAAATTAAGAATAATAGTATTTGAGGCTTGAAAACATTTTTTTCATAATCATCTTGAAAATTACTTTACATAAATAACTGTTCCCTAAATTGCTAATAAAAATATGTACCCATTCGAGCCTAGCGCCCTATATTTTGTACGTTACAAAAATACATAAAAATAGGCTTGAACATATAATTTCACAATGTAAAAAAAATACGTATTTCAAAGAAATGTACAGGTAAGATTATGACTTACTTATTCGGATTCTTGGTAGAAAAAAACATAAATGAACTTATTTTTAACATTTCTCCATCTTGAAAAATTAAATATCTATAAACTCGAAAAAAAGATTTCATTTTAATCACATAAATAGACAACTTACGCTGGCATCTTTCGGTAGCAGATAAAGACATTTATAGATAATTATTTAATACAATTTCCATGTTATAAAGAAAAAGAAAATTCTTAATTTAAGAAATTGATTAGTTGAAAATTATACAAATTTGTTAAAATTCAAGTATTTCATTCAGTTTATAATAGTTTAAATAAAAAAGTAATTTTTGATTGGATAATTAAACAAATTAATAAAACTGTATAATTCTAAATGAAGATATAAAGTTTTTAGAACTGATATAAAATGTATACTACTTGACAGAACTGCAATAATAAGTAATAAACTTATTTTTAATAGAACTGTAATGGTATTGTAAAGTAGATCAAGTTATATTTTTATAGATGTATATAATATTAGTTATATATTATATTAGGTTTTTATAATAAATTGTATTTTTAATGACACAAATAAAGTACTTTTAGGAAACAATAGTACTACTTTTAAAATATAATATATAACGGATACAGCTATGCGAATGTTATTGTCTTTTCTATACGATAATGTCTGATAAAGGTTGATGACTATACAAAACAATAATGCATTGAATAGTTTTTTATAAATGAATACGTATATATATATATATATATATATATATATATATGATAAATAAATATTTTTTATCAGAATTAATAAGATTTGTCGTACATTTTTAAATTAACTTAACATTTAATAGTATTCAAGTTATAGTGATGACACACACATTTAAATATTGAGCGATCAATTACTGGCAATAGTAGAGGCAATAATCTAAATTAACAGGCGTCCATTATTGCTGTTATCAATATTACAGTTGCCAGAATTTGATAGCCTGTAAGGGAACTCCATAATGTAATATAATTTTAATAAGAGAGAATTAAGTGCACCTCTTCGGAGCAAATAAACATTAAGGGATTAACCCATCCTACACAACCCTTCAACAATTCATTATTAAAGTGTAGTCGAGAATTAAACTGGAATGAATGTTAATTTATAATCATTGTACTTCGATAGAAATAAATTAATTCAAAAGTAATTGTTATTTGAAGATAAATGTTATCTTTTTGAAGTTATTTATATACTAGGGGGCTCTGCCCCCTGCAAGCTACGCTCGCCAACCCCCGTTCAGACACCGCAGAATCTAAAAACACGCTAATCTGATCGGTTTAAAAAATACTATAGAAGATTGAATTATACTGTAAAAAGCTGTGCTCCCTGTAAACGGTTTTCCATTCAATTTCCTTTGATTTCAAAATTTTAAGGCCGAATCAGTTGCTGTTAAGACATCCAATGGTTGTTTTCCTGTTTGATCAAAGAGGATCAGTTAAACGTTTGAAAAGAAGCTAAAAATAAAAGGAATTAAGTGTATAGAGTCTTTGTCTCCCGGTATTTTAAAACAATTTCTATAACAATAGCCTAAGTCATGGGACTATCATCAAGAGTTCCGGGCGAAACACTTCGCTTTTCATATTCCTGGTGCCATTTTGGTACTTTAATATTAGCCAGGTACAGGTGATAAGTCGCCAAATATTATTGTATCGCCATCATTTCATCTATATTATAATAGTCCAAGTCATGTAACTGCCATAAATAAATACGCTCTGATCACTTCGCTTTTCATATAAAAGTTTGGCCCAGATATCATATACGGCCCCATATTGGCGCGATTTTTTTCCGACGCTAATTTGGGGAAAAGATCAACAGCATAAAAAACAACATCCGGCTTATCAAATCAAGCAAAATAACGATACTATGGCGCCAGTTAAGTACCCATTGCGTATATGACATTGGCGTCAGAAAAAAAAATAGCGCTAATATGGGACTGTATGTGGCATCTGTGCCGAAAGTTTTCCATTTCGATTAAAAAAAAATCAATTTTTTTTTCGAATAATACTACATCAAAGCATTGTCGCAAAGAATTCTTGGTGCTGTTACGCTAGTCAGGTGCAAATCTCGCCAATAACTATTTTTCAACTCGCCAGTTAGCATTATTATTTTTATTTTTCGAGTGGTAAATTATAACATTGCTTTGAAGTTGGAATTAAATGTCATCGTTTGTTACATCATTTAATATTTAGCCAGATGCCATATACGCACCCGGTTTGGCGTGATTTTTTTTACGAAAATTTGGCGAAATCCTCGTTTTCGAATACCAGTTACATATGTATTTTTGGTACTACTTAGTTATCACGTCGACCAAAAATCTATCACCAAACTATAAGATTAATGGCAATAATGGTTGATAAATGTCATACTCACTTGACTTTAAGCAAGTTACACATCTTTACGTCATCAAGTGATTTTTATTTCGATGTTTTATTTGTATATTTATTAATGTTTTACTATTTTCTTTGTTCATTCGTTATTTAAAATAAAAATTATGTAAATTTGCATAATTTGGCGAGTGGTTTGGCGATTTATATAATTTGGCGAAATGGGTCGATGGAATAACTAAGTAGTACCGTATTTTTTTAATTATTTTCTATTATTTTTTATTTTTAAAGGAAAATAACCAAAAAAATAATTAACTATAGAACAAAACAATTTATGTAATTTAAAAAAAGAAAATAAAGTAAATAAAAACTTATTATTAAATAAACAACAATAGCCGGGTTACCATGTCAACCAAAATAATGCCATTTTTTGCGCCAATTAGGTACCCCGGTGCGTATATGACATCTGTGCCTAATATTTTTCTTTTCATTTCGTTTAAAAAAAATAAAGAAGTGAAAGCCATTTATTTTAAATGTTTCTGTTTGTATTGAATAAAATGATAATGAAATACAAATTGAATTATGAATAAAAGTAACATGATACCTTTCTTAGCATACATTTAAGGGAGGCCAAACTTCGCGCCAAATTAGTTTAAAATAGTAACCTTTTCTAAAATCTGAAAAAAAAAATATCTGTTTGATTAAAATTTGAGTTGTCATCATTAGAAAAATGTATATAAAATTAGAAAAAATTAATATTTCGAAAACTAATTCGAATTTAAAAACTCTAATACCAGTTTTGAAATCTGCGGATCAATATTGATTTTTGGTGTTAATTTCATCGCAAAGTATTCCTTTTTTTAAGAGAAATCACCGTGAAACATAATCAGTTGTTTAATCAGTCGATTCAAAGAATCGTTACATTTCAGGCGTTTCATATATTCGTTTCATAAATTCGTTTCATTAGGATTTTATATATATAGGGTAGATATGTAATGCTACAGCATTTATAAATGATAGTAGTAAATATTGTGCTATAAGAAATAATTATTTTCCGGTCTATTTTTTAAATAAAATCGTCTTGCTTAAAGACGGTTCTTTGTGTGGAAAGAGAGTCTTACTCAACATGTATGTCTTTGGTAGCCTTTGGTTTATTAAAAAATTTTTTTTATTATTATTTATAGATTACAACTCTCTTCTCATCTTCATCGTGTGAAAAACTTGAGATTATTAAGATTATAAAGGCTCATAATATATTTATACCAAATGATCTTTTCGTATTTTCTTATAAAATAACTTTGTTATTAATATTTTTAATGCACTGTTGTTTTGTTTTGAGTTTTAGCGTAATTCAATTTATTGTCTTGTAGAATGTTTATTTTCTATAATAAATTTCTTAATTCAAAATTGGTATATATTTTGAATTAAGAAAATACCCAAACTGGCAACATTGATGCATGCACCAATTATTTTTAATGCTTCATTTGATATCTCCAAATGCGATATCATAATTTGGATGTAAAATTGTTTTACGTTTACAGAAATACATTTAAAACCATTGTTATTTTATATAAAAACATCGGGATTTTTAAAAATAGCTAATGAGAAGATCTCGATTAAATAATTATATAAGCTGATGATAAATTATAAAGATAAAAAGATATTCTTAAGAACAACATAAAAATTTTAATAAATGCGCAAGGTCTTTCGAAAGAACTAGTCCTACTTCTTCATGCGTAGAGGAACACGCCCTACAACATTGAAAACTGCAACAAGACTGCAAATTAGTTTTGCTGCTGTTTTAAAAATAGTAGGACATGCTCTTCTGTCATGCTAGAGAAGAAACTCTAGTACTTCTTCAGGTTCAGAAAAACACGTCCTTTCCAAAGAACTAGTTTTCGAAAGACCTTGTTCATTTATTAAATTTTTATTTTATTTTTATTTTTATTATTTTTTTATTATTATTTTATTTTTTTATCGGGAAGCTCTGTTTTTGACAAAGCTTTTTTGATTTCATACAAAATTCGACAGTATTCAAGAGCAGATCAAACAAAAAGAAGACTTTTTTAATATCAATAGAAAATTTTTATATTTTATGTCATTAAATCAATGATGGTTTGTTTCAATGCCTAAATAAATTGGTGTACAAAGTTTTCTTCATTGTACATATTTATGTTATTTGGTGGCGGATATGAGTAATTTTAAAGTAATTATTTCAGTTGCACATAGTATAATTATAAAACATTAAAAAAATGAAAGGGTCAAAACTATTGCAATTGTTTACAAATTTAATGTGGCACTTGGAAATGACACCAGAATTTAAAAAGAAATTTATTTGGAGGTTGTGAATTGCGCATCTATCTTAAAAATGTTTGATACTGATCAAATGCTCATCTTCTCGTGGACAATGTTTTATACGTGGTTATGTTTCATACAACAAGTGTAATAAAACAAATGTTTCACTGCAAATCACTAGATCACTTTCTTTATAAAAAGAACTTATAATTGTCACACTAATTTTTTTTATCTCTTAAAAAGTGTTATAAGAAGCAAGATTCCCATCAGATTAAAGAGGAAAATAATTTTTTGGAGAATGGTCCTTATACATCTTAGATATTTTTATTACACGCTAATTTAAAAATAAATATCCCTAATATCTTGAAAAAAGATTGTAATGTAAAAAAAAAAAAAAAAAAATCTATCTAGAAAAAAAAAAAAAAAAAAAAAACATTCGTATAATTTTGGTAAATAAAGTTTCAAAAATAATTTATTTTAAATGTCTACTTTACATTTTATTCACTTTTTTCAATTTTTCCAGGCTATTCATTTACTACCAAAACAAATCTTGTAAAGTATAGACTCCGTTGTTTCGAATAATCTAATATAGTTATTATATTAAAATTGTCTGATGTGAATAAAATTCTAAGAAATTTGCAATGGTCACAATGCATTCGTTATTCGGCAACTATTGTATTAGTAGGAACTATGTTTAAAGAAGACAAGTTGATCTTTGTTGAAGCTTTTACTGAATTTCGAATAAAATACTTTCTAGTGATGGTAGTGTGGTTATTCTATCATACGGCTTGTCACCACGGTTTCCACGTACGTTTCGAGGACATTATAATTTCTTTATTTACTTCAATATTATTACTAAAGTTATCATTTCAGTTCGAATACGTTTCAGATTATACGTAGCTACTAAATATTTTGTTAACTAAATATGCATAGAAACTAGATTTTTAAGTAGAAATTAGAAAAAAAGCAAAACGATGCTATTTTTCAAGAATAAAAACTGCTAGCAAAATGAATACAGTATTTTGAAACGTCCAAAAAAATCCAGCAAATACGTTAATAACTCCTTTGTTTTTTAAATTGAAATAATTTCGTAAATTCTGTAACATTTTGATTTCATTGATTTTTATTTGCAAATTGATTAAAAAACAACTAAAACTTTACAATCGGCACTCTGCTGTTTAAAACGTGGTTGATAATTTAAAACATTAAGGAAAATTATGGTTTATTGTAAGTCTATTACTTATTATTAAATACACACACACACATTCGCACTAATATGTATGTATGCGTGTGTGTGTGTGTTTACGCATCTGTTTTTGTTTATATTATTAATTGTTAATCTGTGAGTATTTCATACATGAATAAAAAATGTTTATATAACAAATATCTTTTTATTAAACATTTTTAATTTTTTCAGCGGAAAGAAGAATTCAGTAGGCCAGATGTACTTAAAGAAGACAGAAATTTAATTTAAAAATCACAGTAAATAGCTTTATTATAATTCAAACAGAAAAAAGATGAACTCTTGATTTTTTCAAAATTTTAATTATAATATAAGCAACTACTAATGCCAAGTAAAAGAATTTTGTCTGAAAAATTTTCAGCATGCATCATACACATCTTATAAAAGTGTCAATCACAGAGTGAATGCATCTGAATGTATTTCCTTGAAGGAAACCGTGGACTTTTATTTGAGCAAAAATCGAAAATGATTTTTGTGTATATTATTATTCTCCAGTACATTCGGAACCATTTGTGAAAAACCGCATGCAGATGTGAGTATTTTCTGCAAGCTTACGAGCGTTTGTATTTTGCACACAAACAGTTTTTCGGCGCTTTAATATACTTCAAATCTTTTTTTTTTTTTTTTTTCCTCAAAACTGATTTTTCAACTTTTTTAGATTTTTTAAATGCTCAATGCGTCACAATTTTTCATAAAAATTCACGAAATTGTCAAGTCAGAATCCTGATATTGCTCACAAAGAAACTGTTTATACATTTTAAAATCCGGCTTCAGTAAGATAATTAAATTTGAATTTTAAATTATTAAAAAGCAAAATTTTTATGAAAATCGATATCGAATTCATAAAAAAAATCTCTAAAAATTTAACTATTCATGGGATTATAAAACTGATACACAGATTTGTTTGCAATAGTGATTAAGGGATTTAAAAGTTAAATGGAGGAAACTCACAAATTAAGACGCATGGAGCATTTAATTTTTTTATTTAATCCGAAACTTATAATATGATCGGAAATTTATTTTTAACGTGTTCTATATACTTATGGTGAAATGTATATTTCCTCAAAAATTCATGTTTTTATGATGAAAAAAAAAAAACCTTCCACCGTCTCTTTAAGTCTAAAGATTTAAAACACAGAGAATAAATACTAAATATGGTAGAACACATAAAACAGCTTCAAAACCACTGAGTTAGAGGACCTGAAAGTTCTATAACATTTAAAAGTACCCTAGTGTAGGTTACTGGGAACCTGTACTGGAATTACTATATTTACTTGTAACCAAATGAAATATGTTGCTAACATGTTGACCGCTACAGATTGGGAAAAAGTGACTTTTTTGACTGACATTTACAAAGCGGTTTCCAGTTTTATCGAGTGTTCACAATTCCGAACCGCAGCAAAATTTGTTTATGTTATACATAGTGTTAAATTTATACTCTTTGAATTCAAAAATATCAAATTTTAGTTTTTTTGTGAGGTACTTTTCAAAGTAAAAATTGTATTCCCGAAAATACTACTGAATTATTTTTATGAATAACGTTTTTACAAAATAACTATAATATTTTTAAAAATATCGACTTATGTAAAGAAATTTTATTTCTGGCCTCTAAAATTCGTTAAAGTTGTGACCCATATCAATTGTAAAGAAACACTTTGTGTAATATCAAAGTTAGTTATCCGAAAGTCCATAATAAAGAAAAAACATAAAAAAAATGCGTTCCATATCGTATTTGATGTTTTAAATAGAAAAAAATATAGAAACATATGATTTTTTTTAAATTATTCAGAACTGTTTATCAATATAAAATTTATAAATTATATAGGGGAGACTAGGGAGGGTTGACCATACATGAGGCTCGACCCACCCCTCAGTTTTCATATTTAAAAGATTTTGAGAGTTTTATCAATAGGTGTCAACCAAAGCTACTGAAATGCTCAAACAACAATCTTTGTTTCATACAGATAATCGAAATAGGTGTGGAAAAAATCAATTGCGAGGCCTTTTCAACCTAAAAGTTGTGTTTTTTAGAAATATTTTGTAAGCTTTTTTCAGACAAACTATATCATAGAAATTGAAGTATGTACGTCTCAAGCAATGCAGAAAAATCGAGCTTTCATTTCAGGCATAAAGGTTGTACATTAAGTTATGCTTAACATAACAATGTGCTATTCATTAGGAAAGGGGTATGTGGGGAGGCTTGACAAAGTCTATGTGAGGGAGGGTTGACCAGATGCTCAAAGCTCCCTTAATTAAGTGGTTTTGGAAATCTTTTTATTATATACTGTGCATAATGAAAGGTTAATGGTTATGTATAAAAAAGAATGTAAACTTATTTTGTAAAGCTAGTAAAATGGGGGATGGAAAACGAAATGTTTATAACTGATTATAAAAAGATGTGAAAAATTCCCATAGTATCCAACACAAGAAAAAAAATAATGGAATATAAATGGGAAAGTTGATAGGAACTTTTTTCCATTTTAATATTTCTTACAATAGATAAATACAAACAGTGGAAAAGAGTAGAAAGGACTAGAAATTATGAAAGCAGCTGTTTTAACCCTTTCATGGGTAGTGGTATGTTTATAAAACCTCTTAAGTTTAATTACCATACGCCACAATGGCACCAGAATTTTGCTAAATTTTTTTCCATTAAATATGCATGTGAGATGTTGCCTTTTCTAATTTCCAAATAAATTTGTTCGTAACTTCCGGTGGCTTAAATTGACAATACTTATAAAATATATATTTAAATACATATAAAAAAAGAGAAAAATTAAAACTTGATATACCTTACGCTAAAAGCTTACAGCCGATCCAATAGCACGGCTTCGGGGCGAAAATCCGTGACCACTGGATGGAAACGTTGTAGTCCAAGAGCTGTTAAACATTTTAGGGAAGGTATTTGAGGCACCCTGAAAATTTGTGCAACACTTCTTTTGTAATGGCTGAATACAAAATCGAATGTCTGGCTGAAGAATCGTGGCCCAAAAACTGTGCCAGACACGTGTCAAGTGCCATTTTTTTTTTTTGACTACCCAAAAAAGGTATTTGAGGCACGCTGAGATTGAGACAGAATAATATTTATACTTAGAAAAAAAAATATTTTGAAAACGACAGACACTTTAGTTGGCCCAAAAACTGTGCCAGACACGTGTCAAGTGCCATTTTTTGACTACCCAAAAAAGGTATTTGAGGCATGCTGAGATTGAGACAGAATAATATTTATGCTTAGAAAAAAATATTTTGAAAATGACAGACACTTTAGTCGGCACAAAAACTGTGCCAGACACGTGTCAAGTGCCATTTTTCGTCTGGCACAGTTTTTGGGCCACGATCCTTCAGCCAGACATTCGATTTTGTATTCAGGCATTACAAAAGAAGTGTTGCACAAATTTTCAGGGTGCCTCAAATACCTACTCAAAAATGTTCAACAGCTCTCCTACTATTGGACAGTTTTCCACGCTGTCTCTCGAAAATCACCGAAAACAAGATAAAACTCCCAAATTCCACGCATCTTGCCAAAAGATGGCGCTTAAGGTCTGAGAAACGTTTATTCTGACGTCATGAAAGTGGGCGGAATCATCCGATATTCACGAATTAGAGCAGCTTCACGTGTTTTCAACAGAAGTTTGGAAGAGAGCTTGTCACTGGGCGGGAATGAATGATGGTTAAATAAGTGAAATCCGCTTGTCTGAAGGTAAATATTGTACTATCAGTCAACTCTGAGTTTAACTGTCAGTGGACCGGAAGGTATTAAAGTGGCGGAAGAAACATAGCTGTAAATAATATTTGAGAGAAATACCTTCTGATTTCGAAATTTAATTCTGTAATGTTTGTTTAAATGCTTTAACATTTATTTGAACTACGGTAATTAATATTTGTGATAAATAATATAGGACTGGGTATATTCAAAAGCATTTGATTATTATTACATTATATTCAAAAGCAATTGATTATTATTACATTATATTCAAAAGGATTCGATTTTTAAATACTTTTAAAATATTATAGTTAAACTTTTATAATTATTTATTAAAAGTCCTTTAAAATAATTGTAAGATTTACTAAGTGACATTGTTAAATGATAAGTCTGACAATTTGACAGGTTTTAAATATATTATAAAATGGATTACTCACAAGAAAAAAAAAATGTGTGATCAAGTTGTTCTTATTTAGCTGTTCAGAAGCTTGTAGGTAAAGATTAATGATAAAGTGAAAGGACTGATGGTTAAAAGAGAGACATTCCGCTTGTCCAGGGGTAAATATTCTAACATATGTCAAAGCTGAGTATAACTGCCACTGAAAGAAACAGGCAGAAGAAGCATGGTTTTATATAATATTTGAGGGAAATACTTCCTGATTTCGAATTTGAATTCTGTAATGTCTATTTAAATTCTGTTACCATTTATGACAATTATTTTTTGGACAAATAAGATAGGTAATGTCACACAAATGAGTTGGAATTGATTTTAAATACTTTTCAAATGCGATGATTAAACATTTATAATTTTCTGTTAAATTTCCTTTAGCTAATTGCAAAAATTAATGTACTACATCATTAAATGGAAAATACAAAAAATTGGATGGTTTTAAATATTTTAACTAATAGTTCATAAAACGAAATACATGTATGCGTGATCAAGTATATTATATTTATCTGTTTAGAAGCATATAAAGATAAATGTTAAAATAATTTACTATTGCTTATCTTTTCCCTTTTAAACTTATATATTAGAAAAGTATTTCGTGCATTTACAACCAAACATATTTTTTGCGTTGTGAAAAAATAGCAAAAAATTATCACAACTCATGAGCCTGCGATTTAACGATTTTCGTTACTGCAAAAAGAATAATTGTTTCTACATTTTCATTTCTTTTTAATTTACTAAAACACATTATAGAGACAAAAAAAAAGTTAGTTTTAAACTTTAAAAATTACGCATGTTCATTGAAAGAAAATTTAACAGATATTTTAATCCCACGAAAATAACACGATTTTTAGTAATAATTAAGTTGGTTAATCAGTTTTATATTAGTAAAATTTGCAAGATTTTCGAGTAACATTTCATGAAGACAACGACTCTGAATTTTTTCATAATGCATTATTTCTTTTAATTTACAAACACATAGTATGGAGACAAATAAATTACTTTCTAGTTTTGAACTTTACAAATATTCTATTTGAATGAAAGATAATTTAACTGATATGCCATTCATCACACACACAAAAAAACCATACAAACCATAGTAAAGCGAGGAGAGTTCGCGCGGTAGGAGAGATTGCGCGCAAAGAGATTCGACGGGAAGGAGTAGAGTGCGGTCGCAGCGACTCCAGGTAGTTTTACAGCAGCATTAGCGCAGTGTCTACATGAATGTTCACATTGATTGTTCCAAGCGTCTTGGATAAAGCAGTGCTATTTTGTTTTGTTTTTCCAAAGTAAGTGCTTGAATTTTCATAACTGCTCGTCAGATTTTTTATAGAACGTCAGTAAAACAAAATATTTTGAACTTAAACGATTTCTTATAAACTACTAACCTGGACTAAGTATGCAAACACCAACAATTCATTTTAGAAACGGCCATATTTAAATAAAAGGCCGCGCAATCTCTCCTACCAAAATAGGAGAGTTTACGCATCTGCTACTTAGGAGAGATGGCGCATTTCCACATAAGTTTAAGTGCTAGGAGAAATTACGCAGCTTACTGATAAATTTTTATGAATTGCAAATTACGTGTAAAACATATGAATGAATCAATTTTGAAATAATTTCGGAAAAACACATAATTATCAAAACAAAATGTGGCAACAAATTAATTTGCAAAAAAAATACATTTTCAGATAAAAATTTTATTGAAAAATTAATAATAAAATTGTTATCAAATTAATTTTATGTAATTATTTTTGTTAATAAATTAATAATATATTTGTTAATAATTTAATTAAATATTTATATATATTTTTTTTAATTTATGAACAATTAATTTGCTAATAAATTAATTTTGTTAACTAAAATAAATTTTCTAATACAATGTTTTGGAAAAGCTTTCACCCATTCCAAGTAGTGTAATGCCATCGAAATCAAAAGGAAACAGAGTGCAACTAATGTTACTGATCCACAAAATATACATAAAAAAAAAGCTGAAAATAAGGTGCTTCACAAAAAGTGGGATAAAAAAAGGAAAAAAAAAAACGAAAGTCAATGAGGATGAGTTCACTGAATGTGTTGAACTGTACCAGGAGACAACTTCGACAACTGACTGGATTCAATGTATTGCTTGTTGCAGGTGATTGCACGAAAAATGCATGATTTACAACAATAAGTGCATCGATTGTGGACGACGACAACTTCGGTTAGCAAAGAAAATACAATGAAACTGTGGAAATGGAAATGAAGTAATTTTCAAGTTAAACATGTTATCAAATAGATTAATGTTATTTTGTAATCTTAGTAGGGCTTGCTTTTTCTGATATTTTAATCTATTTATATTAAAATTTTTAACTGTTGTTAAAATTCTTTCTTTTATTTATTATTTAAACATTTGGTTGAAATATTCGCTCCTAATACAATAATATTTACTCACAAAAACATATCAACAATGTCGATTAATTGTAATTATTATTGTTAACAATTTAATTTTAGTTATTATTAATAACAATCTCTTCTACTTATGTGCGCAATCTCTCCTACCCATGTGCGCATTCTCTCCTACCCTGTAAGGAGAGATTGCGCAAAATAGTTTTCTTGGTTTTATTACTGCTGTTCTATTAAATTACAGTATAACAACAAAATAATAATGGGAATGCACAAAAATCAAAGGAATTTAAAATTATTCATGCATAGTTTAGCAAAATATTAATATTTAGATTTTTTATTATTATTCTTTTGAAATGTGCGCAGACTCTCCTCGCTTTACCTTATATATATATATATATATATATATTTAATCAATAAGAGTACTAAAGCAGATTAAGTAAAATAATGCTATAAAGTGATAAAATGTCATTTATCTACTAATTATAGTACTAATTAGTTTTACGATAGTAACATTTCAAGATTTTTAATTAACATTTTACACTGATATTTCGTTAAAATAATGTATCTGAATGTTTCCATGTATTAATTCATTTTTTATTTATAAATGCGCAATTTAACGACCAAAAAAAAATTACTTTCTAGTTATAAAATTTTCAAGTACACTATTTTAGTGTAAAATAATTTAACTGTTATCTTAATAATCTCGCTAAGTACGCACTATTTTACCCGACTGCCAAGAAGGGTTGTGTGTTTCACGCGTATCTGGGTAAGTGGATTTCTTTATACCCTCGAAATATCCCAACGGCTGGATGAATTTTACTGAATGAGGTCTCTATCGATTCGTCTTAACCGTCCGGTGGTTATAGGATGCGTTTTGCTTTTATAAATTCAAAATGACGACTGTAAAATAGAAAATGGCTGTAGAGACGAAAAAAAATTACTTTGAGAACTGATAGAATCCGAAAAGCGATTTTGGGGGTACAGAGATCTAATGCATTGTAAAAGCTACTGGGTAACGTTTTCTAAAATTACGGGCAGTTAATCGAAATTTATTTTTCTAAATTCTTCTTTAAATTTCGAAAATAAATGGTTTTCTGGGATTTCTAAAAATAAAGGAACACTTTCCCAAATCTAGATTGACTCGGAGCAGGTTATTATATATTTGCGTTCATGATTATTGTACATTTCGTAGATTACAAATCATCTGTCATTTTTTTACAGTATATCAATGTCAATTATGTCGATCATGATCACAAGGCGGAAGCACGCTGTCTGTAAATACGGGTTAAAAAATATTCTTAATTCCTAGTGATTTTTTAATTACAATTAAACGAATTAAAATATTTTGAAAAAATTAAGAGATTGAAAAATACTTGATCTAGTTTTAGTATCTTCCTGTCTTTATGGTTGTTTGTCGATTAATCTGCTCTTTAATTATCAACCTTGAAAATTCTATGGCAAATGTATTTAAGAAAGCATACGGGCTGTTAAAGTATCAGAACAATCGATTAAAAAAAATCGCACAGAAACGTTTTTATAAATAAGCTAATTATGACTACAAATTCATCAGGTGTTCCTAATGTTAGAAATGATTAAAATGTTATTTTAAAGTAGTTGAAATCGAAATGTAAAAAATAAAACGTGTTTTTGTGCACAAGATAGCTATTATAAATAATATTTCTATCAGCAATCTGCCGTATTTATAGACCTTATCTGCATCTTAAGACTAAACCTAGTAAATGTATGTGCATTTATTAAAAATTATCATTTTTAAAATAAAGATAAAAAAATAAATCGAATTATCTCTAACTGTATTCAATGCAATTTTTTTTTTGTCATTTATTGATTTATTTTATTTTATTTTTTGCGGATGGAATAATAAACAAATTTTTGTTCAGTCTTACGATGTATAAACTATAAATCCATAACGGTTGCATGTAAAAATGTTAGGTAATTTAAGAATAATCTTTACATAATACAAAAAAAAACACATTTTTAATATTATTTTTTAATAAAATTATTATCTATGTATATTTAGCAGATTGTTTATATCTAAAATAGTATATATATGTAGATATACAGCAACCACGTGGATTCTGTTATCAAAAAGTAAAAAGTTATTTAGAAAACTGCTCATTTCTTTAAACATTTGCCGCAGAACGTAAAATACGGTTTACTTTATTTTTAACGGTTTCATTTGAGTGTTGAAAGCTATGACAGATAAAGGAAATATTGAAAATTTTCATTTTATTTATTGTATGTTATGTAACCACATTTATAAATTATAAAGTGAATGAAGAGTAAGGGGATTGAGAATTTTTTTTTTTAATTGAGCTCACACAATTCAGTCGTCAAAGAACCAGCGAGAGAGTGTGTCAATCCACCACATGGTGATTTTATAATACTCATAATGGTATAAATTAAGTTTTTAAACGAAACTTATCAGAGTTAAATAATTCAAAATATACACTATCACAGAGTTTGAATAAAATAAAAAGATCACAAGAAAAACAATTGTTGTATCCAATAATCATTATATTGCTTCTTGAAACATTTTGAAAGAAATTACGTTTGCAAAATAATAAATTTATTAAAATTTCGGCTTTACGTCACTTCCACTTTATATGCAAAATTGTCTGAAATGAACTCTGATTGTGGCTCTTTTGCAAAGATATGTCAATGGAGTTACTATGGTTGTGTAGTGGCGATATATATATATTGAGGTGAAAGTTTAAAAAAAATAGATTTCAAGTTATATATACGACAATAGGATTATTGTCGTATAAGATGCTGTTACTGCAATCAACATCGTGCCGTGAAGGAAGCATTCTACACTGTTAAAAATATCGTGAAAAATTACCTCAGTTTTTAAAGACTCTCTGTTTTCTGACCAATGAGAACGCTCTACAGGCATTTATCTACCGTTCTCATTGGGTGGTAATCTTTAAAAACAGGGGAAATCTTTCACGATATTTTTAACAGTGTACTTGGTGAACGGAAGTATTTTGTTTATAGGAGGAAAGGGAGATTTAGTGATGATTATTATGTGAGGACTTTAAGTGAGGATTAATGATTCTAGGAAAAGTCGTGTTAGAAAGACTGTAAGTTTAGTGCAGTACTTGAGTTTTTGGTGAATTGGGAAAAGATTTCTTTACATCTGAGATTTTTTGCCATTATTATGTTTTCAAATTTAAATTTGCTTTTTCACAGGTACACTTCATCTTAAAGCGAATAATTAAACTGTTATTTTTATTGTTAAATTGTTACCATGTTTTCATTTAATAACTAACAGTCCTGAATGTTGGCAAAAAAAACCGCCTCTACTTTGCGCAGTTACACGCGCGCTAATATTTAGATAAATAAAATAAATCAGTAATTCTGGCCTTGCATAATAAATCAACTAAATGTAGTGATATAGATAATTTCTTACCTTTATCTTTCTTCAACAGCATTCCTCTGGTCGCAGCTTGGCCCCAATTTAAATCCAGTTCAAGTTATCCTTTTGCACGAAGTTTCTGGTATTACACTGTGCTAAAGTGTTATATAGAAAAGTGGAGGTTTTATATTTTTATCTAATGTAAATTGATTCCACTCGTGAGACTGATTTCTATGATAATTAAATATTATATTATTAAATCTTAAGTTTCACAATTCTAAGTTAATTACATATATATTTGTATTAGGCTGCGTTTTGCAGCAACAATTTTAAATATTGCATGCTTTCTTATTGAAATTTACAGAACAACTAAATTAATAATAAAAATGTTTTTTTAGTCCTTTATAGTTCGATGACGCGGAACTCTTGCATCATGCGTGGGTTGGCGTAAACATATTTATTTATGAAAGTGATCGTTCATTTTAAATAGTATATTTTAGCAAATGTAGAAAGAGTTTGTTGATTTCACAATGATTGATTCTTACTTGATCTATTTATATAAGTATCAAAATGTTTTTGTCCTTGAAGATTATTGATTCTGTTTCCTGTTTCGAAATCAATTTATTCGTATCTGAGAGGGTTATAAATCCATCACCCTTCCTTAACCATCTCAGATGCATCCTGTATGAGTTGTATGGATTCTCGGTGTTTAATAAATTGAGGTTTGGCCAGTGCTTTGGTCAAACAGTCCGCTATCATGTCTTGTGTCGGACAATAACGAAGATCTAGTATAGCGTTTTCTTTCATCTCTCTTATCGCATGATAACGCACATCAATGTGTTTTGTGCGTTTCGAGAATTTTTCATTCTCCACCACTTTTATACAGCTCTGGCTGTCTTCGTACAGTAACACTGGTAAATTTTGTTTTAAGTCTAAATCGCTTAACAGTTTTATAAGCTAGGCGATTTCCTGTCCTGCACTAGCTGCCGAAACAAATTCAGCTTCCGCTGATGAGTAGGCTATACAATGTTGCCTTTTGGTGTACCATTGTATGGGACTATTTCCCAGCATGAATATGTTGCCTGTTGTCGATTTTCTCGTTCTTGTGTCCCCCGCCCAGTCGGAGTCAGAAAAACCGACAAGTTGTGGTTCGTGATTTGTGTTCAATGTGAGGTTAAGTTTTTTCGCGATGTTTAGATAACTAATTATCCGTTTCACAGCGTTCCAATCCTTTAATCGTGAAGTTTCACACCTTCTGCGGAGGATGTTAACTGCGGCTGAAATATCTGGGCGTGTAGAGGTTCCTATGTACTACAACGATCTATCGCTTGTCTGAATTTCGTGTTATTAGGCATTAAATCTTCGTCGTCTTCTAATTTGTGAAAACCGGCATCCATTGGAGTGCTTACAGGTTTTGCGTTTTCTGGATTAAATTTTGTTGCGAGTTCTTTTTTTTTATCTTTGATTCAATTTGTACCCGTTTACAGATTGTTTTATTTCCATGCCTAAATAGTGAGATACTTCCCCAAGATCCTTCAATTCATATTGTTGCTTTAAAGCTTTTATTATTTTTTCAATTGATTCGTTTTCGCCGCCTATCAAAATGTCATCAACATAAACTATTATGTAAGTCGTAATGTTGTTTGTTTCTTTTCGTGTGTATAGGTATGTGTCCACGGTGCTTTGTTGAAAATTTAGGTTTCTCAAAGAATGTTCGATTCTTTTATTCTAAGTTCTGGCTGCCTGTTTGAGACCGTAGATGGAATTTTTTCAATTTGCATACTTTATTTTCGGAATTTTTCTCCATCTAGCCCTCCGGTTGTCTCATAAGTACTTCGTCTTCTAATTCACCGTAGAGAAAGGCTGTGTCGATATCTATGTGTCTCACACTCAATTTCTTATATGCGGCTGCTGCCAAAAATGTTCTGAAGGTTGTTTGTGACACTACTGGGGCGAACGTCTCGTCATAGTTTTCTCCATATTTTTGACTAAACCCTTTGGCTGCCAAACGTCCTTTGTATTTTTGTGTGTTTCCGTAACGGTCTAATTTCTTTTTGAATGTCCATTTGCAACCTATAACCTTTTTGTTAGGTGGAGGATCCACTAATTCCCATGTGTTGTGTTTTCTCAGCGAATTGATTTCCGCTTGTGTGGCTTTAAGCCAATTTTCCTTTTCTTTGTGATTATTTATTTCAAGTATTTCATTCCAACTAGTGGGTTCTGTCATATCATCATTTTTTACATAACAGACATATCTGTCTGGTGGTACTCCCCTGTTCGATCTTTCAGATCTTCTTGGTTCATTGGTCGGTTGTTTGGACGTGGTTGTTTCTTTGGTTGTGTTGTTTATCTCTATTTCAATGTAATTTTTGCCCTCATATGAGTTTTCTGTCTCTTTACTTTCTTTTAGGTTAATTTTGCTATTTTCTATAAATTTCACTTTTCTGCCAATTACAATTTTATTTTCTTTAGTGTATACGCAATATCCTTTTGAGTTGTTATCGTATCCTACAAAAATCTCTTCCTGAGCCCTGTCGTCCAATTTTCCTCGATGTTGTTTATTCACGTATACGTAAGCTTTGCACCCGAATGTTCGCAAATAGTGTAAATTCGGTTTGCGATTAAACCATAGCTCAAATGGGGTTTTATTTGTTGATCTTGTTGGTAAGCGATTCTGTAAATGATTCGCGGTGTTAATTGCTTCTCCCCAAAATCTTTGTGGCAGATTCGCTTCTCTGAGTAGGCTCCTAGTCATGTCTAATAGCGACCTATTTTTTCTTTCCGCAATGCCATTTTGGCTCGGGCAATACGGCAAGGTTAATTGATGTTTAATGCCCCTTTTTCTTAGGTAATCCTCTATCCCTCTATTTATGTACTCTCCTCCGTTGTCGGATCTTATTGCTTTCGGATATTTCCCGAACTGGTTTCGAACCATATCTATGCAGTCGATTAGTTTATCCTGTACTCTTTATCTTTATGTTTTAATAAGTATATTACAGTAAATCTAGAGTAGTCGTCAATGAATGTTACAAACATTGTTTTACCACCTATTGTGGGGGTTCCTATCGCTGTGCATACATCCGTGTGCACTAGATCGAGTACTCTACCTGTTTTGTTTCTATACACTATTTTGGGATAGGGAGAATCGCTTGCTTTTGTTTGTATGCACGTTTCGCATGTTGTTCCATAATTGCAATTATTTAGTTTTATCCCATAGGCTAAATCGTCTTTGACCATTTCCTTTATGGAATTATAATTTCTATGCCCTAGGCGTTTGTGCCAAAGTTCCAGACAATCTTTAATTTTGCATTCATGTGCCATGATTACTATATTCCTATCTGTATTTTCTAATAATTCAACTTCTTATAGGTTATTTTTCATTTTTGCCACCAAATAGATTTTCCCATTTCGGGACAGCGTACATCGATCTTTATCAAATAATAATTTATACCCATTCTTTGTGGCTTTACTAACTGAAATTAAATTAGATTCTAGCTCAGGTACATATAACACTTCTTTCAACGTAATTTTATTTATGCCTCCATCGGGTGTTTTCGTCGTGAATGTAGTTTCTCCGGTACCTAGCGATTTTAGAGTTTTGCTGTTGGCAATTATGACTATTGTTTTTTCGGTGTCATTTAATTTAGTAAACTCATCTTTATTGTTTAGGATATCTGAAGATGAACCTGAATCAATGATCCATGTTTATTTTCTTGCTTTGTCTATTACAAAGGCTGCGTCGCTGCTTTGTTCTGGTTTTGTTTCCCTATAATCTCTCTTATTTACTGATTCGCGGTCAGTGTTTCCTATCTGGTTATCCGATTGTTGATAATATAACGATGATGAGTAATGTTTATTTTTGTATGTTTTTTGTTGTTTTTTTGTATTTGGGTGATTATTTCGATTTTTGAGATGCCAACATTCTCTGTATGTGTGGTTTCTCAATTTGCAGTATGTGCACTGTTTATATTTTTAAAAAATATCATTTGTATATCTTTTTAGAGTTTTAAACGCTCTTGTTGAATTTTCACACTGGTCTGCGTTCTCAACCCTTCTATTGTACTCATCTGTTAATTTACTTCTAATAAATTGTGGTGTAAGCTCGTCCTCGTTTCGTGATTCAAGGGCAGTGATCAAAGTATTATAACTATGGGGTAGCGAACACAGCAATAAAGCTGAAAGATGGGAGTCGCTAATTGTTTCCCCGATCGCTGAAAGGTTGTCCATTAGTTCTAGAATATATGTCATGTGTTTGATTAAGTTACCGTTTTCTTGGAGCTTGGCTCCATAAAACTTTCTTAACAAAAATAATTTACTAGACAAATTCGCCCTTTTGTGTATCGTTTTAAGTGCGTTACAAGTGTCCCTAGCTGTGTTAAGCCCCTTTACATGCACTATCTGTGAGTCATCTATTGACAGGTTAATTAGAGCTCTGGCCTTCCTGTCTTTTTTCTCCCTATCGGTTGTGATTGGCGTGGTCCTATCTTTAGTAATGACATCGAATAGGTCTTCTTTAATTAGTAACATCTCTGTTTTGAACTTCCATGTACTGTAATTACTACCGTTAAGTCTTTCCACCAGTTGCATTTCTCGTGATGCGGCCATTTTATAAGTTATTTAATTTTTGTTTGTGAGGAATTGCTGTTGTTATTTTATTTCATATAAAACTTCTTATATATATTTAGTTTTCTTCAATTCTTTAACATTTCATATATATCAACAAAAAAATGCATAATATTTATTTTATCATCAAACAACTAACGATCTATATTTTCAATAATTTTCAATTTCTTTTTAATGTGCATACATTTACGGCCAGTATATATATATATATATATATATATATATTTACAAATAGTATTTATCTACTAAAATATCAGACTTGATCAGTCTGCATAATCATTTTATGTTGGTAGAAAATCCGCCTCTACTTTGCGCAGCTACACGCGCGCTAATATTTAGATAAATAAAATAAATCAGTAATTCTTGTCTTGCATAATAAATCAACTAAATGTAATGATATAGGTAACTTCTTACCTTTATCTTTCTTCAACAGCATTCCTCTGTTCGCAGCTTGTCTCCAATTTAAATCCAGTTCAAGTTATTCTTCTGCACGAAGTTTCTGGTATTACACTGTGCTAAAGTGTTAAATAGAAAAGTGGAGGTTTTATATTTTTATCTAATGTAAATTGATTCCACTCGTGAGTCTGATTTCTATGATAATTAAATATTATATTATTAAATCTTAAGTGTCACAATTCTAAGTTAATTACATATATATTTGTATTAGGCTGCGTTTTGCATCAACAATTTTAAATATTACATGCTTTCTTATTGAAATTTACAGAACAACTAAATTAATAATAAAAATGTTTTTTAGTCCTTTATAGTTTGATGACGTGGAACTCTTGCATCATGCGTGGGTTGGCGTAAACATATTTATTTATGAATGTGATCGTTCATTTTAAATAGTATAATTTAGCAAATATAGAAAGAGTTTGTTGATTTCACAATGATTGATTCTTACTTGATCTATTTATTTAAGTATCAAAAGGTTTTTGTCCTTGAAGATTATTGATTCTGTTTCCTGTTTCGAAATCAATTTATTCTTATCTGAGAGGGTTATAAATTCATCACTGAAAGGATTATCACAAATTGTCATGTTATAAAAAAATGTTAGAACAGTAGACCTTGCATCTCACATACAATGTTCCATGATATAGCGATTAGATATGTAGTGCCTTATACGAATAGAAATGGTAAATGAAACTATATTATCTTTAGCAATATCTTTTTTGACTACCAGAAAAAGAAACTGGAGTATCACTGTGAACTTTAAATAATTTTCAAAACAAAACTGTGTTCTAGGAGTCATAAAACAATACAGTAAGTAATTATTGCACAAACTACACTTTTATTTATATAATTTTATCTTTCTTTATATTTTTATAACCGCCATCTCCTCTCTACGAAGTCTATTTAGTTTGCATCACATTTTTAAAAATGTCTTTGACTTTCATAAAACCATATCCGCCACATGGAATTGAAAACCCACATCTTAATTATACATGCCGAAATTCAGTAACCAAATGATATGAATCGAGATAATTTATTAGTTTTCTTGTGTTCCTAATTCATTGTTCAAATTAACACATTCTCACACATTTAATTATACCTTTCAACTTGATGGTTGTAGTTTTTAAAGAACTGTTTTGTGTATTTCAAAGGATTGTACTTCGATGATATTTATTCTCAAACTCAAGCAATAAATATTTCGCGATACACTAAATTGTTGTTAAATTTATGGTGGAAGTAAATCATGTATGACTATTCTTAAAAAAAAAAAAAAGCTAAATTTTTAGTTTATTGATTTGACTGTAAACTTTGTGTTTGATAACTTTAAAGAGATTATGTAATGCCCAAACTATGTAAATTTTAATAAATTGTTTTTGAAAGTACCATATAAAATAAATATTCATAAAAGCAAAAGTATATATAACACGTTTTTAAATACTGAATTTATCGAAGTACTCTATTCCAAAAAACAAATTAATATCAGAAGATAAATATGAAAATTGATTGATTTACTCAGAGTGTGATGGGCCACAGTTACCATTATTTTTAATATAGAAGTGTTCGGTTTTTTATCATAAAACGCTGCGATTAAGTAAGGTGAATTTTTTTGTGCAAAAATATAATCTTCCGAATCCCTTGTCTATTGGATTTCTTCATAGGCTTAACGCAAAAAGTTTTTATTGAAATGTTTTGCATCAATAAAATATTTCATAGTTATAAAAATCATAGTATAAACAAAAGTTTTATCAGCATTAGAGCTATAAAATTGTGAAATACCGCCATCTTAGAGAATTAAAAAAAGCATGATGTGTAATCAGGTAGTGATATAACAGAAAAAAATGAAGTATGTCAAACTAGTGTTAGATCCCATGACAAAAAACTTTATATCATAGGTCATATTTACGAGAATAATTGTAAGCGACAGACAAAGCTTGTATTAAAATGTTCCGTCTACGCAGAAATGGCTCTTTTCCGAAATACGGAGCCACTTCCGGTTGCCTTTGAGGGGTGCATAGATACGTGATAAGGAACAAGAATGGAAGGAAGACATCCCAAGATTAAGGCTGTGAAGAACTTTCAAATGATCTAAAGTACAGTCATGTGTTTGATGACATAAAGTAATAAAGTCGCAATCGTTATTATTACCACGTTTGTTACCACACAATTTGAAAATTGTTTTTTACTTATACACTACGCCCAATTACAATTTTGAAAATACAACTGAAATCTTCTAATTTGTTAAACATGACAATTTAGAAATGCAGAGTAATTCCACGTTTGTAATTATCTTTACTTCTTTATGAATTATTATGTACATATACTAATGTCCCTACTGTGTAGGGGAGGTAGGGGAGGTATGATACACTTTTTTTATTATTATTTTAGAACTCTTAGAAACCTATTTTTAAACAAATTTTTCGTGTTTTCTTATAAAGTGAGCTTTTATTCATTTATTAAAAATATTCTAAATTAAAAAAATAATCATTCAAAAAATATATCCCAATTATTCTGAATGGGTACTACTGTATCAAATCTCCTCATTGATGAGGAGGATTGATACACTAGCAACGGAGGTCTGATACATTGTTATGTAAATTGAAAAAAAAAATGCAGACAATTCAATTTATGTGTCATACACTTTTTTATGATAAATATTTCAATATTTAAGTAAAATTAAAAAAGAAATGACATTGATATATTTTTGTTTCAGAAATGTTTTTTACAAAAATATTTGAAAAATTGCTACGATTTAAACAATTCTATTAACACACTTTTTAGAAAATAAATAATGGAAAAAAACCCCTAGAGATCTTGCTGCAAGGAAAAATGATGAGAACATTCCTGATTTACAAACAATTTAACATAAATTTAGCCCATTTAAAATTTCTTTAACCCTTTCAGGACAAAGCATTTTCAATGCTAAAGTGTTGAATAAATGAATGGCACCGAAATTTGCCGACAAATTCAATTGGAAAAATGAAAAGAGCTATATTTCACTTTCGAATTAAATGGAAAATATTTTACCAAAATGCTGGTGCCAATGTGGCATTTGGAAATTAAAATTGAGTGGTTTCATAAACATACCACCAGCCCTGAAATGTTAAAATTAAAAACTAATAACTCTATCATTTTGTTAAGTAAAATCGGATGGATTTAACGTTTTTTTTTTTTAATTTGCCCTTTGTCAATTATAAAAACCATCTTCCCTTTTAGGCCACTTATTTTTTTTCCCCTTCTACATGACGAGCAAAGCGAACTAACCATCTATCATCGCACTGCTTTTCTATGTAACCCACATAATGTCTTTGAATAGTCTTTTTATTCTTCCTTGCCAATTTCAGTAGCTCTTGCTGTAAAACAATAATGAATATTAAAGCCCTATATTAGTTTACAACTTAAAAAACTATTAAATTTCAATTATACAAGTGTATAATTTCTCCCTATCATGTCTAACTGGATTTTCAATCACTTTGCATAAATGCAGTTTCAAAATGCCAATCTGATTTCTGGTAAAACTTACCCTAACAATGTGCTTTACAAATAAAAAAAAAATCAAGATATTATCTTCACAATAATAAGAGTTATGAAAGAAAATCTGTATTTAAAAAAAAATTACATTGACATTCCAAAAGTCTTCAAAATTAAAAGAAAAAGAACGTTGTCAGTTCTTCACTGCTAAGTCCAACTAATGATGGCCTCTGCTAATAAATGAAAACTTTATATCTATAAACACATGTATTATTTATATCTTAATCTACTTTATATCTGTTACAATGGCTGTTAATGACATTTGTTGAGAAAAATTGTCATTGTATCAACCCTCCCTGTGTATCAAACCTCACCTACCTCCCCTACTTATTTAGGATTCTTTTATACCAACGTTCTACTGTATTATAAATTTTCAATATGCCTATGTTTTTGCTAATAACGTATTAATTTAACAGAAAGGCATACCCCTGGTTGAAAGTTAGCATCTATCAATTTATAACCAGCCAATTACTATCACAGTTAGTATTCAAAGATTGAGCAGTGTCCTAACGTTTTCCACAATCTGTTGAACCATTTTAAGCTTGCGATATGGAGGCTGCTTCGTCAAAGCACCCTTTTCTCCAAATTTCTTCATCGAATTTAGGATCGTAATTTTCCGTTTAGAATTTACAATTTCAATAAGCATAAAATGTTTTTATATAATTGTGCACGATTAAACAACTCTCTTCTAACGACAGTGACATGGCAGTGAAATGGCATCTTCTCCAAATCAGCGTAATTAAAACAGATATTGCGTATTGAACTCGTGGAGTCCTTTGCTACAAATGATTTGATATGCGTTCGCATTTTATTACGGATGTGCTTTCTTTCATCTTGGAATGGTTTATGGGTATGTTGTTTTTTGACTCATATGGTAGTTTTGTATTTTGTGTCTGTACAAGTGTTGGTATACACGATCAATTATATAAGATTAATGAAGTATCACTACGAAACAAATAAAGCTTTATCAACATTCCGTATGTCATTTCGCAATGACTTTAAATACAACATTAAATATAATTTAAAATGTGTTCTTTGACTGTATCAATTCGTATAAACGCATTTTAAAGTTTGAGTGGCATGGTTCTTGGGTACATTAGAATAATAACGTAATATTATTAACAAATATAAATATACTAAACTTTAAATCTACAAATATATACTAGGATTCCTGATAGCAAGGTATGATTTAACAGTCATTAAATAACAAGACAGGAATTTTCACCTTTTAATTTAACGCAAGAAATATAATCTACTGTTGCGATATCATATTATTTGTTGATAATTAAACGAAAAATAAAGAAAATCTATTTATCTTCGGAGTCGGTTTTAGAAAAGTTTTCAATTTTGACGTTATGTAATCATTTTGGCCGTTAAGCGCTCCGTATAGTTTTTTGAATGACTGTTCCTACATATAATAATATCTTAATATTTAAGAAATTATTAACAGAGACTCTAAGCACTTCTATATATAATAGTTAAAAATTTTAAAATGCCAATAATTTTGAGCATTAACTTTATTCTAAGAACGGTAAAAATGCTTTGTTTTCGCGTGTTTAATTTATTTTCTGAATAATTGAATTTTTCGATAATATATATTTTATATTTTGTATTTTGATATATAATATATATTGTATGTTTTGTAGATGTTACACGACGTTTAATTAATTGAAAATGTGCATTTAACCCTTTGTATCACTTGGTTGTATATCTGCAACATACCCAAAAGTCAATATTGTTTATAAAGTGGATTTAAGGGAATTTTATTTATTACTCCTATCTTCCAGTATAGTAATTTATATTAATTGTTCAAAAAATCCTCAACAAACAGATATACTGAGTTAATTTTTCACGCCAATGTTTTTTATTTGTCATTTGAGCTGTTTCAAATAGTTATTGATAAAAGAAACTTCGTAAATAACATTAAATTAAAAGCGCTAATAAGGCTCAGAAATAGATTTTTTACTGAGGTAAGTTCGGATACCTTACAGATTTGCATTAGAAACTTGACACTATTACTTAGAAATACGTAATTTTTTATTTAATCCAGATCTGAAAAAAAATCATCTTTTAGTCAATAATTTGTCAATAATCTGCAACATACTCAAAAGTAAATATTATTTATACAAAGAGCTTAAGATGATTATATTAGTCAATAATTCGTTATTCTTATCTCGTAAAAATTTTTAAATGCTTTTTACATGCTTAAATTATGCATTTTGACATGTGATAAAATATTTTTAAATCGGAGTGTTTAAGTCAGAAAGGGTTAATGTCGGCAACACACGAACATCCACATCCGACACGTCCGCATCCGCACCGCGGAAGGTTGAAGCCTGGACCGCCAAACATTTTCAATTTGAGTAACTAATTTATTAATATTTACATATAATAAATACGTTTGAGCGATAGCATTATCAATGTTTCTTATATTTTACAAGTAATAGCGCGATTAATTAGATTTTTTAATAGTGATGATTTAATAGCTATGATGTGAAAAGCAAAATGCTGCGTTGTAGCCTAGGTTCGTCGATGGGAGGCAGAGAACTGGCTGGCTACGTTCGTGAGCATGCGCGGCGGTGGGACTGGACGTTTGCACTGGAGACACTCTTTGAATTAGCTCTTCACTACGTGAACCAAACTATTAAAAACTTGCTCAAGACCGCAAGTGCAATTTTTCGCATTAATATTTCATCGACTACTAGCATTTTCTATTTGATTATGTGTATATAAGAATTTTTTGAACATAAACCTCTGTATGTAGTAATTTTTCAGAACATATATCTGACTTTTCTACTTTATATTATATGTATGTGTATGTAAAATTATAAAATTAAAGGGATAAGTACTTATATTACATATGTGTTTTTCTCTCTGGATCTCGATAAAATTTTTCAAAAGTACTCGGACCCCACTAACAATTACTCTCTGATCGTTGTGTTAATGTTAATAAGAAATACGATTTTATGCTATTAAATATACTGAGTAGAATGATTTTTTTCTTTCAAGTCAAAATGTATTTCGGTGTGCATTAAAGTAACCTTTGTAACCATATTTCATTCAAAATACAAAAGAGAAGTCATTCGATTAATTAAAACAAACACTTCATATATTTTATTTGTACGTAACTTAATACATAGAACAAACTTCTTTGATACACCTCATTAATTATCGAAAAAGTATTTCTTTAATACATTGCAGAAGAACATTTTGTTTTCTACTTCTTTCAAGAGTTTTTGGAATTCGGCGTGATGTCAGTAAATGGATTTGAAGACTAATTTTATCCACTTCTTTTGGAAATAAAAATGTCGCAATGAAAGTGTTCTGACAAATTAATTCTTTACTTTAAATAAAAGCAATTTTCTTCCTAAAAATACAAAGGCATTTTCTGTGTTTATTTTGTGTTTCCGAGAGCACGATATTTCGTTTTATTTTGGGATATTTTTACTATTTTTACTATTTTAGCGTGTTATAAAAACGTATTATAAATTAACATTTTAAGTTGACAAGTAAAAAATGTTCATAAAGGTGTAAAGTACCTTAAAAGCTCACAAATTGCATGAAAATGTGACCCTGATATCGATTGCTATAACTCCACATCTGATTAACTTTCGGATATGAAATTTTAAACAGACATTAAAAGAGATATATGCTAATAGATAACGTTCTGAAAAAAAAATCTAGATGCATGTAATTTTTTTTTATTTCATTTGAAATTTAATGGTTTCTTTTTTTTTTTTTTTTTTTTTTTTTTTAACAAGCGAAGTCACTTTTTATGCCTTGGTCGCATGTTTTCTAATAATTGAATTGTCACAGTGAGCCTAAAATTATTTATTGAGTAGAGATATAATGCGTGGTTAAAATGATATATACTGGTAAAGAAAATGAATTGGTTTTTGAGAAAACGAATCTAAAATCAAAAATCGCAAAAATTTCAATCTTTTATTTTATGAAAATATTCATATTTCTAAATTTCTTACTTGATGAACATAATAGTAGGTCATTTTGTGCATCTACAAGGTTTATACCTTCAGTAAAAATTTCATTATATTTTATCCAGCCATTTTTTTGGAAATCATGCGTGCAATGGACAAAATCACCGTTTTGAAAAATTTGACATTACAGATCGAATTATCTCTTGATGACATAAAGAAAGCTCAAACTGTTTCAGACATAACTTCCATTCTAAAGATAATTTTTGCATGCAGTTCCTTTTAAAAGTTTCGTTAAAAATGAAATTTTAATATAAGCAAATAAAATAATAATAATAATAATTTTTTGGCACTTTCAAAGATAGCCGACACATTAAACAGAAATGTATTCATTGTATAACATTTTAAAACATGTTCATCCTTGTTGATATTTTTAGATGTACTAAATGAAATCAATTACGAATATCAGGAGCATGTCAAAGGCTTTTTCTTAAGCTTGCTAGTTTCACTGTCATTTGCGAAAACTTTTCTGTGATCGTACAGCCCCGATCTGTCACCGCCTGGCTTTTTTCTATTCTCTAGGTTAAAATTCAGCTTAAAAGGTCATCATTTTGGCAATCTAGAGAACTTGCAGAAAAACGTAACACGCGTTCTGAACACCCGCTGAACTTTCATTCCAGTTGAAAACTAGTAATCAGTAATGTATTGCGGTATTGTTTTGAATATGTTACTGCTATTAGTTTATATTCCAGCTTGGTTAAAAAAAACACAATTTAATAAAATTTAAAATATAATTACACGAACTATCACATTCGAGTTATTTCAATCAAGAATTATTAAAAAGTCCATTTTTACTTTAATTCAATATTTTGGTTGTTGTGCATTGGTCTCAAATTTTTTGTCGGATTTTTATTTTATTGTCATAACAATTCACCGACGTTTGACTTTCAAAATGGGATGACGTAGTCCGAATTGAAATTTTTTCCGCACTAATCGTTGGATCATCTAAAAAAAAAATAATGCACTAACTAAAGCCACATAGGGAAACATGTACTGCAGTTACGCTTGTGATATTAAACACATTTTTAGTATTAGAAAGTATACTCAAACAGATACCGGAAAAACTATAAAAGAAAATAACAAATTAATATAAAATTAACTTTTGAATGATGCTCTCTTTAAAATATGTTGTAAATCAAGGTATCTAACTCAGCTTTTGAGCTAGTTTGAGAAAAAATTAGAATTGCAGAATAGAATGTAGATTTTCCAAGTCTTCCGCCTTTTAGCACACAACTATTATCTTAAAAATGTTGTTCTTTTAAATCGTAAAAATGTTCCAATTAAATAAAATGACGTTTACTGTATTAAAATACTGGTATCCAAAAAGCCGGAATCTTCGAAGCTCTAAGAAAGCTTATTTCTTTGATACGTGAGACGAGAGATACAGTATTAAAGTATTTTCGATCGAAATATCTACTACAATTAATACAATACGTTGTAGTAAATCAGAGTTGCCACGCTTCAGGGAATTTTCCAGGTAAAATATCAGTTTTTGTTTATAGAAAAATAAATCTGGGTTAGACGCACGAAATTTCGCCTTATGTAAAAAGAGATTTTCTATTAGAAAATAGTTGTACCGAACAATTTCCTGATCAGGAAATTCCCTGAAGCGTGACAAACCTGTAAATGTAAAACAGATCTACTCACATCGACACCGATATATGTTTGGTACGCTTTGTTAAGTGTCATATAGCCGATTAAAAATGGGGAAACAGTACCAGTTAAAGAAATGTATATTCCCAAATCCTGTATTTCATAAAAGTTTTATATAAGCTGTTACCGACGCAAGGAACGTTTTACCTCACTGTTAATTGGAAAAACTGCATTAAATAGAATAATAAGTATTTTGTATATTCAAATTTGATAAAATATGTTGATGTTTTGTGAAAATAGTGAGATATTGGAAAAGTGGTTTTATTTGTATAAATGAATGTAAAAAGAGTTACCTAGGAGCGCTCCAAGTGTTTCCCCCTTTCTTACTAAGTTCAGAGCATTGTTGTAAGTTTTCTGTTATGTCACAAGAGTAGGCTGTTCGGTAACACATGGTAAACACGATAACATTTGATTTTTTTTTTAATGAAAAAATTGAAAAATTATATCTTTTTCAATAAAATTGAGATTAATGTGATAATCGTCAAATTCCGAAAATATTTTTATTACTTGAGTTTGTAGATTTGCCAACGAATAAACATTTTTTTTCTAATGAATAAAAACATATTTATTGAGGGATATATCTCATTTGTGTTAAAACCTATTTATTTATTTGTATGTAACCACATTACATTAACATAAACTATTTAATCAAGTATGTTAATTGTGCTCGTAATTTGAAACTAAACTAACAAAATGTCCTTGGACACCTCATTTTTTATGATAAGAGTATTTTTATTTCATATTGTAGATTAAACAATTCTGTTCCATTATTTTCAAAAGTCTTTGAATTGGATGTACAGATATTTACCCAATAATCTTTATGATTACGGGTTGGAACATAAGCACTACATAACCATTAATCACCGAACACTTTCAATTTTACACATTTTGTCGAATATTTAATGTCGGATTTTTCTGGAACTTCAGGATTATGAACACTATGTTTCACTTCATATTTATCAACGGCAATTTGATCAGAAGAACTACTAGTGACTCAACAAAAAACAAAGAAAAATAATAATGTTTTGGATCACACTGAAAAATTAAATGCACGAAATGACCTATCGCTGTAGCTTACGAATATATGGATACAATATGTGTATTCATTAGTGTAAGAATAGCACGCATTATACATGAAGATATATCTTTTTTTTTTTTTAGTTCAAAAAATTTTTGCAGATTTTTTGTTTATATCATGCATTATTTTCTACCAAATTTAATGCCAGTTTCAGAAAATTTAACAAGATGTAGTAGAAATAATATAGTGCAATTGGAATGTAAATTCATTAAACATTTGATGAAATAGCAGCAGTTGTATGAAATATTTTTTATCTGCAGATGCGGGCACTGAGGACGCGCGCCGCGCCTGATAGACCCAGAGTTCGTACGGTCACCACTATCTCTTTAAAAGTAATATTGAATTTCTATTATTGCAAAATTGTCTCCGATTAAATAAGGTCACGATTATTATTTGTATTTATTGGTGACAAAGTAAAAAAACACACCCATATCCTAAGTATGCGCATTCTCCCGGGTTAATAGTCAACTGTATGGAGCAACTAATAAAAGAAAGCTAGTGAAATATCGGGAAAATTCGGAAAGATATCGTCGATAGAATTAGCTGATTTTTAGTTGTTCTGTAAAAATAGATAACGATAAGGAGTCTTCCATTACTTGACTTTTTAAATTTTTTGTTAATTTTTAATTTTAATTTCTTTTTTACATTTAAAATTTTTTTTGTTAATTTTTAATTTTTTTATTGATGCTTTAGTCCTTCTTGGAAAACCACCGGAGCGAGCCTATTCGAGGAAAAAGAGAAATACTAAAATCTAAGCATTTTTCAAAATCTACTCTGACTTTCATTAAATACAAACACTTTTGCCGAAAGCCAATTAATTAAAAATGACAATTTCTGGAAAATCCCTTATCATTCAGACGCGTTTTGAGAGCAACTAAAATTCACCTCACTATATCATCGATATCTATTACGATATTTGAGTGGCTTTTTTTTACGCGTTGCTCCATAAAGTTGACTATTAAATCATGGAAATAAGTATACTTTATCCTGTGCGCATGCACAGATAAAAATAAATCCATGCAACTGCCCATATTTCATGAAACGTTTAATATATTTACCTTCACTTGCACTAACATATTTATACTACATTTTGTGAAATTTGTTGCGCTGGCGTTAAATTTGGTAGAAAAACCTGAATTATATAAGCTTAAAACATGCAAGAATTTTTGAACTTAAAAAAAATAATCTATATATCTCATACGTGCTATTCTTAAAAAATAAATGCACATATTGTACAATATCCATATATTCGTAGGCTATAGTGATATATCATTTCGTGCATTCTATTTTACTGTATGATTCAAAACATTCTTATTTTTCTTAGTTTTTTTGTTGGTTCCCTAATTGTCCTTCTGACCAAATCGCCATTGATAAATATGAAGTCAAAAATATTCTCCACGATCCTAAAGTTTCTGATAAATCCGCCTACTATATCTTTAAACATTCGACAAAATGTTAAAAAAAAAAAAAAAAAAATAAATAAATAAAATAAAAAAAACGCGGCGATTAATAGCTATATTGTGTAAATCCAGTTTTTGAAAACTAATATCTGTCATACACATATACCGCAATATTTTGGCGAATGATTTACCAGGATAAAAAAAAGAAAATATATTGCGGCTGAATATAAAAAATATTTGCCAGTCCTCGCCCGTAACCAAAGGGTTAAAGAATTCAAAGACTAGTTTTAGATATCTACTTTCTAAACGGCAAATGCTCCCATCAAAGTGTTCTAAAACCTTCATTCTCTACTTGAATACAAAAAAGAATGTACTTCCTAAAATATCCAAAGCAATTAGCAGTGACATTTTGTGAAATTATTTTCTATCGACAATGCCTTTGAACTTAAATTTTTATATTGCAAAACGACACTAAAATATTATTCTTATTTTAACTTTTTATAAACGTAAATGCGTTCATCTGTGTGTTCATCATATGTTACGGTTTAATTTTTCAAATGACGCAATTTTAGTATGGCATTCAGTCAGTTTTAACCGATGATTTTGTCTACTAACCATTTAGGCTAATGTCAGACGAACGTCTTTTTGCACGCTTTTTTGCTTACTTTTTATCCATTCACAATGCTATAGGATTGTGAATGGATAATACGTAAGTAAAAAAGCGTGCAGAAAGACGTCCGTCTGACATTGGCCTTAGCCTAGATGTTTTTGCGAATGTCTGTTCTGTGATACAATTTCATTGTATTTGTATAGGTATGACAAAATTTTAACAGCGTGTTCTAGTGATTTTGTTTATGAAAGTTAAAAATTTAATCGCTAGAAGCATTTGGTAATAACTTTATTTCAATCTAAGTGAAGATACTTTATTTCTTTTTGTCACAGGCATTTTCAGTATTTTAGACATAGTTAACAAAGCTCAAAATCGGAATTTAATTTTTAATAAAGGATTATAGTTTTAAGATATTAAGAATTAAGGTCAGTCTGCCTAAATGAGACATGATTCCCCGTAGTTTTGTCGCATTTAGGATATATTTGGGATTTTATTACATAAATGTATATTTTATTAAGCAAAAAATTACTGAATACTGTACCTTTAGTTCAAAACTAACTTGTTTTGTAGAAATTTAATAATTATCTGTAGTATAAGACCACAATATAGGGTTGTCGCATTTAGGTCATTTTTGTAGCATTTATGGCAGCTAAAACCTAAATAAGACGTTCGTAGTCCTAAATGTGATAATGCATTTTATACATGGCAATTCATCGGAAAAAGTTCATTTAACGATTAACTGCTGTGACAGAAAATTGCCACATTACGACTGTGAGCGGTCTGCGAAACCATTCGATTGAAAGATGAATAAAATGAGCGATTAACTCATAAAATACAGTTTTTGCACTAAACTGTTTGTACAGTACTATTTCTAATAAAATTTAGATTTTTCAAACATTTCAAACAATAATACTAGGCTCCAAATGAAACAAAATTTCGCTGAATCGATAGTTAAACTGGAAATTACAAGTTAAACAGTGAAAATTTAAAAAAAGCAGCTCTAACAGCAGTTAAGGGTTAACTGTAATTATTTTTTGAATGAATTAACCCTTAACTGCTGTGACAGGAATTTTTGCATAACTACTGTGAGCGGTATCCGAGACCACTTGATTAAAAGATGAATGAAAGTCTCTTTTAACTCGCAGGGCACTGTTTCTGTACTAAACTTTAAGTACAAGACTATTATAATTAAATTTTTCAATATTATTCTTGAAATGTTTATCACGCGCAGCACCGTGCTGTTTGTCAATTTTACACTGCTAATATGCAAAAGATATTTGAATGCTGCGTATAATGCCTAATATAAATGACCCTCAGATAAATAAATGCGTTCCTAATATAAAAAAACTCTCATCCCTCTTTGCCAAGGAGCGGTCTCTCAGACCGCTTCACACTAGTTATGTGATAATTTCTGTGACATCAGTTAAAGGTTAAAAGTGAAAACAGAATTAAAATATCAGATTTTATAAAAGTGCTAACAAAAATTATGACTCCTAAACCAGGGAATAACTCAATTGCATCGCGTTTTAATCGGAGACAGCATTTAAGCTATCGAATGGTATAATTTTGTTAAAATTAACTTACTTAATCACATTAAAATAAACATAAATTGTTTTCAATCTACACAAGATTTTCCAGAATTTTTATTATGTAAAATTATTGCAAATTCCTTAATCATATGTCTATATTATGTTACTGGAATAGACACTGCGTTTCTTACACCTTTTTTTAATTAAAAATTTTAAAGAAGCGTATTTTTCTTTTTTGATCGTCTTAAACACATATTTACACTCCTGGTTAAAGGAAAACATTAATGGAGGATTATGACTCAACACAGCTTAATTAAACATAAAATTTGATTTAACTATCATTTTAACACAATATATAAAAAATCCCATATAAACTTCTTCGTTAATCTAAATGTTTCGCCGTATTTGCAACAATATGTATGTCGGTATTAGGCACAGGCTGAAAACAAACTCTCCTAAATGCGTAGTCCACTTCAGATTCTAAACCAGAAACTGGTCGCCTTTTCTTTGGTTTAACTGGTCAGGTAACTGAAACGGACAACGTAGCTCTTGACATTTATAAAGTTATTTGATCTTCAAAGTTAAAAAATAAAAACCGTGAGCCACTTTCGGGAATTTTTGTCGCATTTACGAAACATGGGGGCGATGTAAAATGAACGATGTGTGTTTGATTGGAAATTTCTTTTAAAAAAATGTTTTACATGCAAAAAAATGTTTCGGGTTTTGTTTCTGAAGTTTGTAACGCTTCATCACATAACATGTATTTACGATTCTTGCATTAAGATTTTATGTAAAAGAACATTGTCGCATTTAGGAGTTATCACATTTAGGCAGGCTGACCTTAAATAATAATAAAAAAAATCCTTCAACCTAGAATGCAATTTGTTACTTTCCAACATTATTAAAAATTGTTTATAAACTCGGGTTCTCTGGCAATCTCTCCGCGTTCTGAATTCCCTTAAATACTGTCCAAAAATTAAGCATAAGTGACCCGACGCTTTCGATTTTATACGTTCTGTCGAATACCTAATGAAATTTTTTACGAATTTTTCTTAAACTTCTAGTACGAAAGAACATGTTTGACTTCATATTTCTCAGTGAAGACTTAGTCGGGCGGACAATTGGATTACTTATAATAAATTTCGTAATAAAAATAATATTTGCGATTCCCCATGTAATAGAAAATGTTCAGAATGGCCTATCTCTGAATTAAATGACTATGTGAATCCTGTTCCACATCTGTGTGCATTTGTGAAAGCATACCACTCACATTCGTGAAGATGTTAATGTTCCTGTAAAATTTTAAAACTTTTTTGTCTATGGCCTACAGAGTAGGGTGTGTCGAAAAAAAGAAATTTTTGATTTCCGTGGCGCTTTAGTGCGGAAAAGTTGCCTATTGTAATAAGAAGAAATACGGCATAATTTTTTTAAAAAATCTGTTAACATCTTCCATTCGTGCATCGTACTTAAAGTTGAAGAAAAATTGCAAAAATCGCGCCATTTCTCTAATTATTTTAAGTTAATTAAAACTTTAAAAAGAAACACGCTTTAGCTTTTTATGCTTGTTTCATAGTTTACATAACCTAAATAAATTAAATTCTAATCAATAATTTAATTTTTCCGTTCGCGCAACATCTTAGAAAAAAAATAAATTTAGCAATTTTTTGCAATTTTCACCGTGCAACTCTTCGTTCGTTTTGCTAGAACTAACCAGTGTTGGGTACGAACGCGTTCATTGAACGAAAACTCACGAACTTAGTTCACATTCTGTGAACTTTGAGTTGAACTTGACTCACTTTTTGATAAACGAACGTGAACTGAACGAAAGCTTAAAAAATCCGTGAGTTTGAACGAAATTTACAACTCAAACTCAATTTTTTTCATAACTTATTTTTAAATTTTCCCAGCCGTTAAGAACACTGTTTTCCCATTCAAATGCTATTTAGAGGTCTAAACGGACTCGCGACGGGTCGAGTTTGATCATCAGTTTTCTGGGTCGTGCCTCGGCCTTGCTTTCTCTGGGCCGAGCCGGATTTATTTCTGAGCCTGTGCTTTATTCTTCCTAGAAGTCTGCACCGATAGAAATTTTCTGGTCTGGTCGCTCCTGCTTGTATGAAAATTATTGCACCGTTTCAGTCTGGCTCGTGCAAAAATCTGTAAGGAACAACCTACCTTGGGTCAACAATTTCTTGGGTCAACAATTAGATGCATGGAAAATGCATATATTTTTAAATTACCATTATTCTACAATTAAAATTCTCTTTAAAGTATAGTAGTACATATACATTTGAAGGGGGGGGGGATACAGTACTGTAAAATCTGTTATAAGAATCTGTGCATGACAAGACTTTGTCCACTATGTTGGAATTTCTGAAAATGTTTTGCAGATCTACACCGATCATGACCCGTAGAACCCAAAACCACCCTCAGTAAAAAACTATATACATATATAACTTTCTTCTGGACACGATAACTTCCATAATTCTGCACAAATCTCTTTCAAACTAATACAAAAAATCAAGGGGCATAAAATCTAGGTCAGTTCGTTAATGGGCAAAATCGGACCAAGGGGATGGAAACAGGGAGGTGTTTTGTGAAAACCGAAAAAACACCATAACTTCTTAATGTTTGTACATATCAAATCAGTTTTAAGTTTTTATTACTTCTAAAAATTGGGCCAAAAATTTATGCATCACAGATTTTTGATAAAATTAAAAATGGGTTCAAGGGGCGCAAAAAATAGGGTTTTAGGTAGGAAAAAATTCATAACTTCGCCAATCCTTAAGATATCAAATCCAATTAAATTTATTATCTTCTTAATATTATCTACAACTTTTATATTGACAAGTTTTCTTAGAACCAAATCGCACCGCAAAAAAAAATTAAAAACGAAAACAAAAAGGGGGAGTTGAAGAAGAAATAATCCATAACTTCATCAATTCACAAAATATAAAATTCGCATGAATTTATTATATATCTTCTTAATATTGTCTACAACATTTATATTGACACGTTTTTGATAGGACCATTTCTTACAGCAAAAACCAATGAAAAATACATAGCGGTTGAAGAAAAAAATCATCGTATTAACGCTGTATTCAAATCCAAACTGCTTGTTTTCTGACTCGTTTTTAAATTAATTTTTGCTCTCAAACCAATGTGTTGATTTTCTTATTCAGAAACTAATATATAATGTACCGTAATGATCGATTTTTTGATAGAAGCAGAATGTATTTCAAAAAATTATGTCAAAGTGGGCATTTTGAACCGAATTTCCCGAAGCGATTGTGTTAGAAACGAGAAATATTGTGTACTGAGAAAATAATTGTTTATAAATCAAATTTTAATTAATTGAACGAAAAATAAAAACACTTGTTGCTTTTAAATCTCTTCAAATAATCACGTTAGTAAGTTTCATATTTTTTCTATTAAAACTGAATCTGAAAATGTGGCTGAAAATTTCGAGTTGTTGAGCATGGAAAAGTTTTTTTTTTTTTTTTTTTTTTTTTTTTTTTGTAATACCGCATTAGCATGATTCTCATAAAACCAGCTCTTATATAAAAATGAAATAAAAACTCGTCAAAAGCGACCAGATAAAATTGTTAAAGTGAGTTTATCTCTAATCATGATTTAGTTTTTGTTGGTGTAATTAGTATACTTAACTTCGAAACCTACCTCCGCCTGTAGGCCGGGCCGGCAGGATTTTTTTTTTCTACATAGTCGTGCCGGGACGAAATTGGTCTTAATCGTTCTCAGAATGTATAGGCAGGCATTATGTTTTGTAAAAGTATTAAGAGCGATAATGAATTTCTGTTAACAGTGCTTTTGGAAAAGTTACATGGTACCTTAAGATGGTCCTCAAATTCACTGCTCAACAATATATTTTCTGCCTCATTTTTAACTGTAAAGGCATAAATTGAAAGGCTTGGACATTGAAGGGATTTGGAATCGAATAGCGTTTTTCATTTTTGATAAATTACTTAGAGATATAAGAGATTCTTGTCACGTACTTTATGTTTTTAGCCTTTCCCTAAATATTTGCTTAAGTATATATTAATATATATATATATAAAATATATATATGCCTAAATATAATTGTCCTTTAGCCTAAATATTTGATAAGATATGGGCTTGTGGAAGATTCCAAAATTTTTATTTCAAAATTTGGCAGTCAGCTAATTAGAAAAAACTTCTTCATGGAACTCCTTTTTAAATATCTCGAAAATTCAGAAAGATAGACACGATATAGTTAGTTAATTTCTAAAAGTAGCTTTATTATAAAAGATTTTCTACAAATTTTCAAACAGCTCAGTGTATCTTTCTGAGTTTTCACAATATTTGACTGGACATTTTATAGAAGTTGCCCAATATGTCTGACTACCAAATTATGAAATAAAAATTTTGGTATGTACCACGAAGTTAAAATGTATTTCATACAAACGCCCAAAATCTCATCATATATTCAATATATTCATGTTTTAATTCCAGTGTACTTTTTCTACTATTCTTTGTCAAGTTTTCGAAAGAGGTGTTAAATTTAGTTCAAAGTTCCGTATGCTATCAAAAAAAAAAAATCACAGACACGTTAACATCTTGCCAAATATCTGTGTTATATTTGCACAAATGCACATATTGTTGACCAGGACTCAAATAGTCATTTGACACAATGACAAAGCATTTTCATAATGTTCTGTTACATAGGTGATCACAAAGGTTATTTTATTATTATATATATTATTAGCCACCTAATTGTTCTCCCGACTAAATATTCACTGAGAATTATAAATTTAAACCTGTTCTTTTACAGCCAAGAAATTCAAGAAGAATTCGTCAAGAATTTCAGTTGGTCTTCAGTTGGTCTTCAGTTGGCAAACGAGCAAATTCGAAAGCGTCCGGACACTTATGCTTAATTTTTGTACATAAGTGTAATTTCGGATTGCTAAGCAATTGTGTATGTCATTGAGGTATTCCACGGCATGTTCGGTATTGTTCATTCTAGCACATATAATTCGTTTAAAGTAACAGTCAAAAGAAGTTTACAGTAATGTGTATAGAAAAAAAAATATTTGAAGTGAATTTTAATGATGTTACTCTATTTGAAACAGATTAAAATTTATATATGTGATTGAGATGTACTATAAGATGCTTAATATAAATCATGGTGAACATACAATTTATCGTCCATTAAGAAACAAAAGCATTCGGATACAGTATTGTCTATGAGAAATAATTGATGAAAGAACGTTTGCAATTGTGGTACGCATTTTTAAATTAAACTATTTTTCTTACTATTACATGTATTAATATGTTTGTTTTTACCATTATCTTAGCGACATCGTATCTCAAGTATATAAGAAATGAAAAATAAATTGTTATGAAAGACTTTCATAAACAACATCATCTTCAGAAATTATCTTTGTTTGTAACACATATTTTAAAGAACATTTCAATTAGTTCTTCAAAAATAAAAGTATATTATTCTTCAAATTAAAAGGACAAAAAAAAGCTTATATAAGTAATTTTAAATGTTTCAATTAATTAATGTTTTATAAAGCGATGTTCCTGAAAAGCCATTATTTGTTTTAACTTACTTTCAACAAAAGCTTTCTATGCTAATGGACTATTTCTAAAAAAATCCCAATTATGACTGGTTTTTGGACATAAAGAACAAGAAAAATCACTCAAGCGACCAATTTATGATGTTTGTTTTTCATTAAGGTTTCATATATATATATATTATAAATCAGCACATAACTTTGGAAAAGCTGATATTTTAAGAATGTATTCGGGGGAAGGGGGGGGGGCTTAAAATCTTTATGACTAAATGATGCACTGTATATATTTCTTTCTTTTAAAATAAATTTCGCGTAGTGAGTTACAAGTTAAACAGGCATATTTGCATAGACTTATAAATCTAAGAGAATTTCTAAAAAAAAATTTTCTCTTGAATATAGTTATTCCGCAGAATTTTTAAAATAATTATCATTATGATAATTTCAATGGGACATTTTTACATTAAATCATAAAACATGTCAAAGAGTGCCCGTTATAATTTAAACTCGTTTGTTCTTCTTTCTGTTTAGCTTAGAGTGAAAGTGTTTATCAAAATAGTAGCATCCCACATTTCAGACTTTATCAATATTCACCCAGAGAAGTTTTTTTAAACAAGTGAGGAACATCAAAATTAGCTTGGCGATAACGCCAGACTCGTCAGATTTATCTTCAAATCCTCTTCACAAATCATTTTGAATAAATCTTGAGTCTTCACGTTCTTATTTATGTAGTCCCTTAGTCCGTGAGACAGTGTTATATTTCTACAAGTACTAATAGCGTTGTTTATTTTGATGTACGAGAATATGATAGATTTGCATTCCTTTTACATTTCGGAAAGCTGTATGATGCCGTAATGGAAGCACTCCCACTGGTGAGCCAGCTAAATGTCGATTTCGTTATCTGTAACTTATAATCTATCATATACAGTGTGATTCATAAATGTCGAAACAATAGGCTATCTCTTTAAATACTGCCCCTAGGCACATACTTCTAATTACAAAATTTCATACAAAAAATCTGCAAAATTTTCTGAAATAAGTTGAAAATCTATGGGGAGCCTACTTGAGAAAATAAAAAATTAAAAGTTTTATACGACATTTTATAGTATAAAATTTTCTATTGGAAAATTTCTCCTTATCCATTCCTGAATTAAACAAAAGAAATTACATCTTGATACCTGAAAAACTCAGAGAGATGTATCCGTTTTAATAATTCGTGAGGTTTCAAGGGATCAGACACAAACTGAAATGCGTGTAATTAAAGAACAATGTCACTCTATGGTGTCCGAGAAACATTTTTTTAAAATTTATTTATAGAGATAGAATTTTGATTTTTTGTGATGGTTAACGATATAATTTATAAATAACACCACATCACAAGACTTCTTATTTTTTTTTTTTTTAAAGATAATAAATTCCGCGTAATATAAAATTGTTATAACTCGAAATATAATTTATCAAATTGAAATTTTTTGCTCTAATTAAACAGAAATACATAAGTGTTAATTTTGATTCAGCAATTTAAAAAATATTAATTTAAAAAAATTAAGAAAAAATTAAAATAGCAATTAAAAAAAGATGCAGCTTATTTTAAACTAATTATATTTTCAAAAGTGAATATATATATATTTTTTTCAAATTTGACGAATTAAAGATTAAGTAATATATTTGAAAAATATATATTATAAGTTTGAACAATTTATCTTTAACTATTACTGACTTATAAAAATTTAAAGATGAGAAACGCTGCAAAAAACCCATGATGCAGAAAAATGCATTTCAAGTTTTAACCCCTTGAGGGGCAAGCAATTACGTTTGTGAAATGCTGAATTCCCACCGGAATCTTTGAAAAATTCTATTTCAAAATAAGTAAAAGCAATTTTATGGCTTTTTCCACCAAAGCTAGAAAAGTAAAATTTAATAAAATTTTTCTGGTGTAAAACTTCATTAATCGTAGGTGGTATATAATATATACCGGTGCCCCTCAAGGGGTTAACCCCTTGGGGACGAGCGACACGTATACGTGCCGGAAATAGGCCTAAGGATCCTCGTTTATCCTCACCAGTAAAATTTTACTGTAAAATTTGCCTTATTTAATCCGAGCATTTTCCCGATTTGAATAGGCACAAACTTCTGTTTTTTAAAACCGGTAGCAAGTAATAAACATTTCGTAAAAGGCTCCCGTCGCGAAGGGGCTAAACAAAGATTGGGTACTAATAGAGCGTTTAAATGCTTTTTAAAAGCTTCCTGGTGAGTAAGTAACTCCTTCCTGTAGCGCCCCACCAGTGGCTGAGAGGTTCTGCCCTCGAAGCTGGTAGACGGGAGTTGCTGGGTTCGAACCCAATCGCGCCCGTCGGCCTAATCGTTCAGAGTTTTCGTGGTTTTCTTCGAGCCGTGGATTTCCATGCGTTAATACGGATTAGGTTCCCTTAGAAAGACCTCCACGGAAGGCACTCCCCCTAGGGCCTATATCCCTCGTGTAGATAATTGGCCGTCAACAATCAACCCAACCCTTCCTGTAGCTTCAATTTCAGATTTAGCTTAATTTTTGCCCTTCTCTCCTTTCTTTACTGTTTCAATGTGTCAGTTGATTTAAACATGACTTTTCTAACATGTTGCTTTCGAGTTTTAGTTTTAGTCCTAACAGCTTCTTATTTTTCCACTTAAAAGTGCAATTACACGAGACATAAATGTTGCCTCTAATTACGTTCGACTCACTGTTAATCTATGGCTTTAAACGAGTTGCTTCGAAAGCAAGTTTTATTTTATTAGAGATATAAATTCCCTGTATGCACTTTAAACTGTTTTATGAATTAAATTTCTTTTATGTTTCAACTCATAGATGGGTTTATTGATATGATACATAAGAAAACCATTTTCATAGGCGATGCACTTAATTTTATTTAATTAATTATCTAGACAGGTGTCTGTGCATATTTTAGAGTTCTGTACTGGCCGAAATTTGTACAAAAAATTCCCACTTTTCTTAAGATTCAATTAAATTTTTTTTTAAAGAATACTACATAGATGTTTATAAGAAAATTTTACACTATATTTATACACAATGTAGAAAAAAACATTGCTGCCAAACCTCCCTCTAATCCTCCGTAATATGGAGATTAATTTGAACTACTTCACCACTTTTAAACCAGAAAATTTATTTAATGAAGCTTTGACTTATAACATTTAATGGTTATAAGTCGAATTTATTAAATTGAATTTCTTTAAAGAATTTCTGGTTTAAACGTATTAAAACTGGATCAAAAAATATACTTATAACGGAAGATTAATGGGAGCTTGGCATCTGTTCAAAAAATACGTAAGAACAACGTTAATGATTATTTATACTCTTAGACTATTACATTCGAATGAAGATTTATTTTAAAAAATATATATACTGTTTGAAATAAATGAAAAATAGGTTTTAAAACATCATAACTTTTGAAGCTGTATAACAAGAAGTAGATTTTTGAAAATGTATCTGTGTAATTTATTGAAATATATTTCCAATGATTCCGTTAACAGAAGTTTCATTATCATTATTACTATTTTTACAAAACTTATTGCCTACCCGACACGTCCTAAGAGTAATAAATACACGGCCCGGCCTGGCACGTTATTTTATATCTAAAAGTTAAGGCATTGTCTTAGATCGATTTTTAATAATGCGTAAAATTATGGTCGATTTCTAACTTGTATTTCAAATGAACTGATATCGCATCGCTCAGAGGAGTGCTTAAGTGATGTAAGTCAGAACATTTGGATTTCAATATCTCTGTGAATTTTGCAAATATCATGATGGATTTATTTTGTTTATTTCAAGAATGCATAAGGAAAAATTTCCTAATTGAAAATTTTATCCTACGATGACCGTATAAAGATTTTATTTTTGCATTTTTTCAAATACACCCCTAATGGATTTGCATCTTATTTCATCAAATTTTGTACTTTTTTTAATGAAAATATGCAATTGGAACTATGTCTTAGGGCAATATTTAAGGCGGTAGCCTGATGTTTTGATATTTATGATTCATACTGTATTTAGCAGAATCATTGATGCTGAAATTGGTTGCCAAATTGTGATGCTGCCTCCCATTATTTGAACCCTAACTGTTATTGTCTGCATTGATCTCGTTTAATAAGTATTAGACTATTAAATTTAACTATGTATTAACATGTATTAAAATATTTGACGCGTCATTAAAACAGTTTTAAACTTTAAGATGACTACTTTAAGCTTGAAACCATCCGTGGTGAACTAGAATTGTAGCATAAAAAGTTTCAATCATCCGTTGAGTTATTACTAAGAAAGATGCGGAGTTATATATAACTACGTACGTGCATTATATACAAGCATACATGCATTAACACACACTGCTGATAACATAACTCCTATTTCCTTTTAACACGAATAAAATTTAGAAGTTATAAACATGTTTTATTGAAATCATCAAATATCCTCAATATATAAATTAGAATGGTGCAATTTTTAGTCTTTATGCCAAAAAATTCTTTTAAGTAGAATAATATTTTAATTACTAATGTAAAAAATAACATACTTTAGTTGACGTGATATAAAAATCTAGTTCTTTTTAAATTTTTAAAAGATTAAAAGAACAATGCAGATTTAAATTTTGCAAAATTATCAATGTTTGCTTTAAAAAGGCATTTATTACGTATGTGATTTAAATTTGTGCAAAACTAATAAAATTAATGCATTTTTTCTCTCTTCTAATGAGTAGCTTAAATAAGTAATATAAAAGTAATAAAGGACTCGATTTAATGCCAATAAATAAAATTGATTTATTGCGGATTACACGATAATTTTCAATAATCAAATTATCAAATCACTTTTAAGTTATCAAAATCTGGCACACAGTAATTGTTGATTAGAAAGCAATAAACATTTTTTTTTTTTTTTTTTTTTTTTTTTTTTTTTTGCGCAAAAAAGAAACCAGTATTAAAAAAAGTTTGTTTAAATAAAATGTTGTAATGAGATTTTTCAATGAGATTTCTTATACTTTTTATTAACCCCTAAGGCTAATGTCAGATGAACGTCTTTTTGCACGCTGTTTTCTGTCTTAAACCATACCTACACCTTCGCTAGCATATGTGCGGATGGTGTAAGAGAGAAAAAAGCGTGCAAAAGACGTTCGTCTGACATTAGCCTTATAGTTAACTTTCTCTTCGTGGCTATCAGCCGCGTTTAAATATCATTTTCTTTAAGGCCCCCTATTGAACTTGCAAAACTAATCACCTCTAAACTGGATGTTACGTTGCCAAGCAACTGGAAATTCCATCTACCAGCATTACATTGTCCATTGTTCCAATTATTTTCTTCTCCGCAGCTTCTCTCTTTTAGTCCAGTAAAAATAGGTTCAAAAACAGCTTAAAGTGAAAATCCTGGTGTAATTTTTTTAGTATCTTACTTTCTATTTTCGGGGATGCTGAGTACGAATCTGAAATTGTCCTACAAAAATTTTCTCGCCAAATATGAAAAATCATGAAAAACCCACTAAAAATCCCAGATTTTTTTTTTTTTTTTTTTTTTTTTTGGGGGGGGGGGGGTTGGCTTATAACTTGCAAAGTACCCGTTTTATGCAAAAGCTGACCGTTAAAATACAGACGAGAAAATTACTTACACTGTTCTTATAATTTTTGTACGACATATGGCTTTCGTAGAGGCGTTGAAAAATCGGTGAAAACCAGTAGTTTTCGGGATATCGCAAAAAAAGATATAATTTTACACTCTTTCCGTTCATAACACTAAAAGTAAGCATTTCACTGTAAACATTTGCCAACTTACTCACTTATTATTAGGTTATATATTATTATGATATAGGTATACAGTACCTCGAAAATCGACATTCAGAGATGCGGCATCAAAGCCATCTTCACCTCCCCCCTTTTTTTTTCACTTACAACTTACGGGAGAAGTAAAAATAGCTGTTGTTTACAAATTAAAAACTAAGATAAAAAACGGGGATTAGCAGACAGCGAGATCGTTGACGCTGTTGTAAATAGAACTCTCGATGGCATTGGTAGCGTCTCAGAGGAACGAAGACGAGGACCAGGCAGAAGATAAAGTCTCACAGAAAAAATGCATAAATTTGATCGGAAAATTAATGTCATCTTCAGAGAACAAAGACTGTATTTCCACAATCGAAATTCCTCACTTGTATAAAATACAAGAAAGAAGATAGTTACTTGACAGTGATGCTTGAGAAATTGCATGAGAAGAAATTACTACACTGCTTATCAGATTTCGTTTTTTTTTTTTTTTTCGAACATAGAAAGTATCAACAAAAGTTTTTTAAACAAAATTCAGTTATTTCAGAAATCTGTATTTTTGAAAAACCCAGCTTAGCCTCGGTCCCGATAATTCCAGATTTTCGAGATTATACTGTGCATTAATAGGTATAAATATTCTCCGAGTTCTTACTTCTTCGAGTGAGAAACAGGCACGAGAGGATGCGGATACACTTATTGTCACCGCAACAAGTGGCCTTGCACAAGAACATAACACTGTGGTTATCGTGGGTGAAGACGTCGCTTTGCTAGTTATCATGATTTGTCGTTGTAGGAATGTACATTTATATGTATGCTTTCTAAAGCCAGGCAAAGGATTCATCACTCATTTGTTTCTTCTGAATATAAACTTGACCAAATGACTGCTAACAACTTATTGTTTTTGCACGCCCTGGAGGCTGTGATACTACATCAGTCTTTTTCAAAGTAGGAAAGAGGAGGTTTCTTCAGACGTCACGAGAAACCCTGCATTTATCTAATACCAGTGAGATTTTTAAAGACCCTATGGCATATGCTGTTCAGTTACTGATGATGGCAATTGTTTTTTCGTCTCATTGCATAAATTTTCTCACAAGAAAGCTGCGTCATTAAACAAATTGAGGTATTTATGTTACCTTGGGTCTGCATATATGACATCTAACCATTAGGCGCCCTTACCTCCTACTCATTCTTCAGCTCAGCAACTTGCCTTGAGGGTGTATTTGAAGGTTCAGCAACGGTTTGGGAATGAAAAAGATCCTGAACAGTGGGGTTGGAAAAAAAAAAGAAAGATGGTCTGAAGCCAATAACAACACAATAGCCTCCAGCATCTCAAGCCGATTTGAATCTTATTTCTTGCAAATGCAAGAAGAACTGCCAAAAAAAAACAGTGGATGCAAAAAAGCAGACCTCAAGGGCTCCATTATATGGGTGAACGGCGAAAGCAGTTGCAATAATATGCCTCTTTATGAAATCGAAGAAGACGAGGATGATCCGTAATGCCCCGAAGTTCTTGAAGGTAACTCTGCATAAATAATTCTATTGCACTTTTATTTTTTCATTAACTTTTTAACTTTTGTGATCGAAATATATATCCTAACACAGTGTGTATAACTATTCAATTTTCAAACAATTAGAACTAAATCATAAATATAATAGGTAGCTTTCATTACAAAAAGCTACCTATTGCAGCCGTTCGGAGGAAAGCGATTTCAAAGAATATTGGTATATTTTCATCGACCATGACCCCCAGACCCCGAAACCACCCTCCGTTCAAAATTGACATATATATATATATCAATATATATATCAATAATATATATATATCTGACCTTTGTCACACTGTAACTCTCGTATTTATGAACCGATTTGGATGTAATTCAATGTGTACATAGTACACACCAATGTCTCGACCGAGTTCGTTGGCCAGCTTCATCCGCCATTTTGTTTCAAAATAGCGGCCATTTAAAAATTAAAAAAAAATTTAAAATTTGAAATGTGGTTCCAAAAAATTGAAAATGGAAAAATATTTTTTTCTTATGTATTTAACCTTTATACAAAGATTTCAGAGCAGTTTTTGTTTCGTCTATATCTTAAAAAATGGCTGAGTTATAGCATTTTGAATTTCTAGCGTGGCTGACATTTTGAAACGTCCTGAATTTTGTCACGCGATAAAAGGCGTATTTATGAACCGATTTGGATGTAACTTGGTCTGTAGATAGTACATACGAATGTCTCGACCGAGTTCGTTGGCCAGATTCATTCGCCATCTTGTTTAAAAATGGCGGCCATTTAAATTTTTAAGAAAAATTTAAATTTGAAATGTGGTACCAAAAAATTGAAAATTGAGAAAATATTTTTTTCTTATGTGTTTGACCTTGATAAAAAGATTCGGGAGCAGTTTTTGTTTCGTCTATATCTTAAAAAATGGCTGAGTTATAGCATTTTGAATTTCTAGCGTGGCTGACATTTTGAAACGTCCTGATTTTTCTCACGTGATAACGGGCGTATTTATGAACCGATTTGGATGTAACTTGGTCTGTAGATAGTACATACGAATGTCTCGACCGAGTTCGTTGGCCAGATTCATTCGCCATCTTGTTTCAAAAGAGTTGCCATTTAAAGAAAATTAAATTTAAAATTTAAAATGAGGTATTAAAAATTGGAAAATGAAAAAGACTTTTTTTATGTGCTTGGCCTTGATACAAAGATTCTGGAGAAGTTTTTGTTTCTGAAAATTTGTTCTTTTGCTTATATCTTAAAAAATGGTTGAATTATAGCACTTTGAATTTCAAGCATGGCTAACACTTTGAAACGATCTTGTATTTGTCACGCGATAACACAAGTATTCACCTATTTCGATGTAAGAAGGCATGTGGATAGTATACATCAATATCTCGACCAAGTTCGCTGGCCAGCTTCGTCAGCCATCTTGTTTGAAAATGGCGGCCATTAAATAAAAAAAAAATTATACTTAAAGTGAGGTCCAAAAAAATTAGAAATTGAAAAAGTTTTCTTTCTTCAGTATTTGACCTTGATATAAGGATTCAGAAGCATTTTTTGTTTGTCTTTATCTTAAAAAATGGCTCAGATATAGCAAATATCTAATGTGGGTGACATTTTGAAAAATCTGATTTTTGCCTGCGATAGCACTCATATATATCAATCGATTCCGATGTGAGTGAGCATGTGCACAGCAATTACTAAGGTCTCGACCAATTTCACTCGTTAGCCTCATCCACCATGTTGTCTTAAAATGGCAGGCACTTTAAGAAATCGCCGAATTTGGCAGCCAAATATAAGTTACTTTAAATAAAAGCAACTTGGATAAAGCTGACTAATTTCGCGAAATTCTCATTCATAATGATTTAGTATTGATAAAAAATAGCATTGAATCTCCTATATTCGGTTTCCACTAAATTGAGCTTCGTGTGTTTGAATAATATAAGTTAGCTTTTTTAAAATAAGGAATATGAAAGCTACCTCTTCCTCCCGGCATCGGCCGGAAGGACTTTTTTTAAACGGTGCATCGTAATATAATAGGCTAATATGCTTCCTAAATTGGAGCCCAAAAGTAACCTATTCATGACTTGAGTTGTAAAAGAGGGATAAAAAAAGATGTAAAAATTATGTTATTATGAAATGTTTTATGAATCATTACTTACTTACAATTAGTTCCTTCGTATCTTTAAATATTATGTGCAAGAGGGTTGCTCAGGACCCTAAGCTTCAACCCTTGGGTATTTGTAGTCTTAGCCTACAGCTGGGGCAGTAATCTCCTTCCTCGGGACAAAAACGTCTCTTTCACGACCAGGTGCGTAAAAAAATATTATGTTTCATTATTTTTTTAGGAGTAGAAGAATTGGAAGGCATGCAGCCTTTGGCCAAAAGTGTTCATTTTGACTGACGAGTCTCATTTCATGTCAATAATAATTTAATAATAAGTGTTGTATAAAAAATACTTACCTACCTATTTTATTATACTGCGTAACATTAAACTGTTTTCATACTAACCGATCATTAATCAATGTTCGTATTTTTGTTGTGCATATGTAACTAATCGTTAACCATAAGTTATATAGATACAACATACTGTGCAACATATTGTACAACATTGTCCTGGCATATAATGAAGCATCTAAGCTGTATGTTTTCAGTAAAGTGGCAGCTGACTATTTCATGCATTCGACGTTGTTTTTCTCATAACTATTCAAGATCCGAAAAAATGACTTACACATAAATTGTAGAGAATTTTATTTCCTTTTTCAAAATATAGGATATAGTGAAGTATTTACTTTTAGTGTTATGAACAGAAAGGGTGTAAATGATATTTTGTTTTTTGAGATTTTCCAAAATTACTGGTATTAGTCTATTTTCCAACGCTTCTTACGAAACCATATGACGTGTTGCAATATGAATGTTTTCGTTTTCTATCTGTGTGAGATAAAAACCTTTCATTATCCATTTAACTCCGTCTCTTTATATTTTTATTCTGATACAGCTAGAGGACCACGATTAGACACTATTTTTAATGGCTCCTCTACGATGCATAACACAAATATTCATCCACATGAAGTGGAGTTGGTTTGCAACTGTGTATACACTTAAGGCTGTTATGTCAGTTTCCTAATTCCAATCCCTAATGTGTATGGACACAGAATACATTCGTATATTGAGAATATCTACTCGGAAAATAATTATTTTAACCCCATTTTTCTTTGTGCACTTTGGGCTAAACATGTTTATTTTTCCTAGTTCTCGAATTATTTCTAATATATAGGATTAATTTTATATTTAATGTGTTAAAAGCTAACGAACTCAGTGTACGATTTTTAAACCTCACATAAAATTAAGTGTATATTTTAGAAATATTTTGACAACTAAGAAAAAAAGAGACACCGTTATAAAGAGTACACAGAAAAAATAAGTTAAAATATTGATTTCCTGAGAAGATATTTAAAATATACGAATACATCACACCAAACTAAACTCCTTAGACTTAGATCTAGTGAAAGCAATTCGGAAATCGACTGACTGGCTGCCTTAACGCATCAAATGTTTACTAGTTCAAATTTTAAAAGTTAGTTAATTTAATTATGTTGACATTTGGTTTTTATGTATGTAATACTTTTGGAAGAATCATCATATCATTTTTCACTGCCTTATAACAAGTTATTTATTAGATAAATTCAGCTAACATTTACAAGATGTTATTGAATTTAAATAGAAAGCAGAGTATATTCAGATATCACAGTTTATTCTCTAGAGTAACATGCGACTATATAACTTATCTATTCGAATATATAAGTTAAAACTTTGATGATTTATATTATAAATTAAAGAAATACAGCGTTGTTTTAAAGTGCCTACAGAACATTTATTCAAAAGGTTTGAGATATTAATAATTTTATATGTGAAATTGAGAAAATTTTCCGAGCGATGAGGAATCCACATTTAATGATATTAATATTTTTTTCAAAGGTATATATGTAACCTGACTCTAATGAGCATTTCTTTTTCATAAACAACTCAAGATTAGCATAAACTAAGGCTATAATTAATATAAATTAAATCCTTACAAAAAATTTATAAAGTACATCATATTCAAAAATAAATTTGTTTAACTTTGCACATTTAAAAGATGATTTTTTGTTGTTGTTTTCAAAGAAATATATTAAACTACTCACAGAACTGAAATGACGCAAATATGGGTGTTGTAAATGGTTTTAGGTGTTTTCGCTAATTTTTACATTTGTATGCAAAGGACAACAATTTCGATATGTGCTCTTACCTACAATCAACGAATACATTCTATGCTAATGGATTCTGAAAGATTCTAAATATGACATGTTTTTATACATAAAAAACAAGAGAAAGTATTCAACTGAAAAAAATTATGAGGTTGATTTTGTATTCAGCTTTTATATATTTATTTATGTAAGAACATGTATCTTAATCAAAGGATCATTAAAAATATTTTAAAGTTTTTTTTTCTTCCAATAAATTAAAATAAATAAATTTTTCTTACGATTTTTATTTTTCATTCATACCACTTAGAAATATACATTAATTGTAATTGGAACATCTGATACAAAGAACCAAATACACTAATGTCGGAAAAATCTCCGGAAATCCATTGAATAATTTGCAAAAATATTATATCTGACGTCCAATTCATAAAAAGAAATAAAAAACCTATCTGAAAAATAATAAAATGGATGATAAGAAAGTAAAATACAGTCGAACTCCTTTAATACGAACAATAAGAAACTAAATAAATAAATAAGGAATATGCTGTTAAGTTCTTTTTACAATAAAAAGACTGATACCGAAAAAATAATAAAATAATATTATAAATAATAAAAAAACAAAGCGCAAGTTCGAGCAGTCTAATAGTTGTCTTCGTAATCGTGTTGACTAATTGTCTACAGTTGACAGTTAGGGAATCCGTGATAGAAAAGCAGTACACGTCGGCTGCGGACATTGTTCAAGATTTAATAAAGGTAGATTCTTAATTTCTAGCATACTCGACACATGCTCGGAGCATCAGTGTTTAATTCTGTCTCTTAATGTCTCTATTAATTGTAATATTGAAAGAGAGTAATTAATTTTCCTTTTTACAGACCTTTATATTTTTAAGATGTTTTCTTTGTCAGCACATCCTTGGTGATATGGAATAAATAACTGAGATATAATATTTAGGATTAGTTACTATATCGATGAAAATAATATTTCCATATATACCATTCGTTTTATAGAAGGATAAATACATTAGAAAAGTAAATAATATCCATATAGTTCACCTTTTCATTTTAGATATGATAACATGTAACAAGTATTATTTAGTGAAAAAAAATGGAAGCTGTTACAAACGTTTCACAATGTTATTCGCGAAAGCGAAAATATACTCATTACTTAACATTACCTAACTTTTATTTGCTTTTTGTGTGTGGATACCTCTATTTAACCTTGAGCTGTTATAATAGAAAGTTTTTTGTGGTAAACGTTTATTGCTATCCACATTCAAAAAATTATATTTATTTGGCAGTAACAGAGCTTTTACAATGTAGATTTTGGCGACAAATGGAAAGTGTGTAAAATTATATTGGATGTTGTCTAAAATGTGACAAACCACATTCCAGATCTTAACTCTATTATGTGTACAGTTTCGATTAGACAAAATGGACAAATAAACTTTACAGTTGATTGGCAATTATGGAACGCTCTATATGTTTCTCAAAACCCCTCTCGAAAGATGAAATTACAGTGGTCGTACGTATCGGCACTTTCCTATTTTTAAAGATATTCTAGTTTTTTCAAATTTGGTCAGGTTTAACATGCAGCAGACATTCATATATTAAAAATTTTTCACTTGTCCCTTTAAAAAATTCTATATAAGATGAGATGAATATTTCTAGATTAAAATTTCCTCAGTGTAAGCATTTTTTATCAAGTTCGTTCAGTCGTTGTTAAAAAGTTTGCAGATATACTACATACATGCACATACACTTATATAATAACGAATGACGGAAACTGTTTTTATTAAAGTCGCTTAAAAATAGATTTACTTAACCCCTTGAAGGGCAAGCAAAAATGTCTCTAAATATTGAATTCTCACCGGAATCATCGAAAAATTTTATCTTCAAATACGGAAAAGCAATTTTTCAACGAAATTCCTCCAAAGTTAAAGATATAAAATTTAGTTAAAATTTTCTGGTGAGAATCTTGTTTAAGTTAGGTGGGCAGTGGTGTAGTCGTAAAAAAAACAGAGAGTATACGCTCTAAGCAGAGGGTATACGCTTAAGGCAGAGCGTATACCCTAGAGTGTATATACTATAGCTTACTTGAGAAACAGAGGGTATACGGTGTTCCTTAAAAAAATCCAGAAGGTATACGGCGTATACCCCCGTATACCCTCCACTACATCCATGTAGGTGGGATATATTTTATCCCACCACCCCTCAAGGGGTTAATGATATCTGAATATCTGAACACAAATCTTGTATTTAAAAATAACCCTTTTCTAAATCGCGCGTAAGAAATAAAACTTATGATCTTATAATCATGCCTTTAATATCCTGAGACTTAGATTACCAACAATGTACTTAATGTTAATGACATGCGATTATTAAATAAAACGGTTAATGAAAAACGTAAACAAAATATGCATAATATGTAAATTTTCCCTTCTGTTTTTTGTCAATCTTTGTTAACTAAAAATATTTTCTTTGAAGTTAAGCTCACCAGTTCATACTTTATTAAAATTATATTTTCACAAAGAATGTTGACGTTTTTTGACTTATTCTTTCTTCAAATTAATATATACTTTTTCAAACAGAATACATAAACTTGAATTATAATTAATTATTAAACAAAAATTGTTTATAAAAATGTAAAAGTAACTGAACAATAATCATACACTACACCAAATTACTCTTTAAATTACATCACAATCATCTTTGCTATATACGAATTTTCAAAAATGCAAGTGTCACCTAAAATCAAACACAGATTTTAATTATACATTCTGCGTAATATTTTATAAACCAAATAACATCAACAGTGAGATATGGTTAGTTTTATTTTGAACATACGTTATATTTTTCTAATTATAGCGTTTAAATCTATTAATTACATATTTTAAAATAACGACTGAACTTTTTTGTAAAATTTTGTTGGAATCTGAGGATTGTATTTCCATGAAACTTTAATGTTGAAATTTGAGGAAAAGTGTTTCCGTTTATTTGACGCACAATCAGTATTTCTTTGTAGGAGTGAACGACGTATATTTATAACATTTGCGCTAAAAGGAAACATCTTTTTTCGTAAAAGATTTTATATAAAATTAGTACTACTTGTGGAATTTAAGAAAATGACAGCGAGATAGAGTCATAATTTCATTCGATGAATTATCGTTATTTTTTTATATCATAATCAATAAGGCAAAATTAATTTGCAACTATTAACGCATTAAATTAGTTATCGGAAAAATACATCTTAAGAAGTATGTTACCTTTACATAATTTGCGTTATTTTATTTATGTTTATTTTACGCGTTTTTTGTTATTAATCAAATATATATCGTACGTACATGAACGGACATGTAAGAATATCTACTATTATTGGATTTCAATTTGTGATACAAGCCAGCACACATTAAGCGCGGTTTTTAAATGATGAAAAACATGACAATAATTTGAATAAGGAGGTATTTGGTTCAAATTGTTGTACAATTCCTTAGTAATTGAAGATAACAAAGTACACCATATTTATAGGGCATAATCTTACAGTTAAAGATAAGATAAAGTTACAGATCAAGTTACAACGTAACTACGCTCTTGGGTAGACGTGGCAAAATTCCATTTTGGTCCACTTACTTGAAAGTATACATAAACGAAAATAGTTCATAATCGCATTTTGCCTCTCAAGAAGGTTTGCGATCCTTTCATTTGAAATTGATTTGAAATGCTGTAGTTTGGACGAAATTACACCCCCTGCCATTTTAATAAATTAATAAACCATCTTCTTAGCGAATAGCTTGATTACTATTCTATACACTCTGTGGATGATTTCTGACTCTTCTTTTTTCGGAGCACAAGACCGTCAATTTTAAATTGGACATAAGCCGAGATCGAAAAATTATGTGTCTTTAGAGCCGAAGTGTGATACTAAAAGAACACGTTATAAAAATTTTATATTGAGCTAGGATTATTTTTGTTGACTAAAAATTTCTTCTTACACATAAATATGTATTAATAGTAAATATCGCATACCTCGGCGTATAATACGCACTTTTAACTGCAAAAAATCCCTTCATTTTTCCGTGTGCGTGTTATACACCGAATATAAAATGGTTAATGTAAAATCATAAGAAAAAATCATTACAAAATTTTAGAGGTATATTTAAATGCATTTATATATCAATATAGACAAAGAATCTTACAATATACAGGGTGTCCCAGAAGTAATGGGAGAAACTTTAATGGGAGCTAGGGGACATCACAAGGATTCAGATTTGCATAGCAACCCAGGGTCGGAAACGCTTTCCTGTCGAGGTAGTGACGACACAAAACACAAGAAAGAAAGGACACGAACATGGAGAGAAAACATGTTTATTATTCTTAATACTGCAAAAATGCCGGGACAATGCTGGAAAGTGTTGAGGAACTTGTTGCACGCATCGTGGCAGCTACTGGGAAGTCCGGGGCACTCCCAGTATTATCGAGAACATTAGATCTTCCATACGCGGGCGATGCGCTTCCATGCATCACGGCCCGGGGTCGTAATTTCGAACACCTACTTTGATGACGATCGTTGACCCTTTAATGTTCTTTCATCTTAGTTTTTTGATGTACTAAGGATAATAAACATGTTTTCGCCTCTTATTCGTATCCTGTCTTTCTTGTGTTTTATGTCGTCACTACAGCGCTAGGAAAGCGTTTCCGACCCTGGGTTGCTATGCAAATCTGAATCCTTTGTGATGTCCTCTACCTCCCCTTAAAGTTTGTCCCATTACTTCTGGGACACCTTGTATATTTTCTAACTAACTTAATCTTTTTTATCAGGTTACATGAAATGTTCTTTGTTTTCGTCCTCATTTATGTTTTCGGGAATGTTATCTTCTTCCTTACTGTCGCTTACGCATGCCGCTTACTCTAATAACGCATACCGCATATTTTCTGTTTTCGTAAATGTTTTTTTCTCCTTTTAGATTCCATGTGTTCCACTGCCGTCTTAAACTTTCTTTGAAAGGTTTGTATATGGAAACAACTAATGGTTTAACTAACGAAGTCAGTCCAGGAATTAGTGCCAAATCTGTAATAAATTCGTTTATTAATTTTTTTGATTCCGTCTGTTCTATGGGATCTAAACATATCTCAAAAAAGGAGACTTTCTGATTTTCTTAACGCTCGTGGTCGTTTTTCCGAATTATTTTTTATTCATAATTTAAACACACTTTTGTCCATCCAGCACCTTCTCATGGACATGAACAAAACTCCATTTAGAAAATTACCAATTGCCTTTCTTTTTTCGTGAATGGTATTTACCCCTTTTGTTTTTGCACTTTTGTTTTCTATTATATCGAACATTACTGGTGTTTGTCCATGGAAAATAAATTCTGGAAACTGAACAAATTTTATTCTAAGTTTTTCGGAAGATTTTGGGCAAAGTGGGGCAAAGCTGGTATTTCTGGTTTGTTTTTGTGTGGAAAACGTGATACGTGGTATACAGCAGTATATGCTTGAAATAAAAATATAGACTCTCAAATTAATGATGCGTGTTATACACCAGGAAGTGTTATATGCCGGGATATACGGTACTTATCCTGACAACGTCTCATGATTTTCACGTACCTGAAAATCTGTTTAAAATAGATTTTAACTGATAATATTTCATTACAGATAATTTGATATTTAAATTAAAACTGTGGCAGAAATCTGCCAGCTATTCAGAAAATTGACTTAAAGTATTTTATAATTATTTAATATTAAATTATAGGAAAATGTAGTGAAAATGTTTATATAAAAGAGAAAATGGATGTTAAATGTAAAATATTTCGTGAATGCTATTTATTTTCTGCTTTGAAAAGCCGTTAAATTCCTAAACATCTTTGAAGGTCTTGACTCCAGTGATTTAATTCTGTACGTTCGCGCTATTATTAAATAACAATAAAAAACACTAAAGTTATACATAAATGTTAACGTTATTGATAATATACCTAGATAATCAATAACACAAAATAACCCTCCCCCATTGTTAGTACGCGTATGCATTCTATTGAAGACAGAACTGTATCAGAATATAAATGTCTTCTAAAGTGACTTTTTAGCAATTATTTACCATTTACCACTGATATGCGATTAAAGATAATGTTGAAAATTATGTCATTCACATTCTTTTCGAAAAAGTTACCAAATATTTCTGTTTTACAATAGTCTAGAGAAAATGACAGAAAAGAAAAACAGTGGCTTGGAATTACGAATAAATACTCTGACGAGGGAAATGTAAGAAGTGTTAAGCGCCGTTTTTGAAGAGAGTTAGTATCGATGGAAAGATCTCGTAGTCGCGAGTAAATATCTCAATGGAACTCCTCTACGCAAATTAGCCTTTTTCGAGATATCCGACAATTTATGCCACTCAGTTTGTTTGTTTGTTTCAATGTATTTATACTGTTACATTTGTCATACCGTTAAATTTATAATTTTTCCTGTTAAATGGCTTTCTGTTAACTTAATTATGTTACTTAAATTAGAAATTAAATATGTTTTGTTAGAAATTAAATATGTTATGTGAAAATTAAATACACCAAACAAGAAAAAAAAAATCCCGTGGAAAAAATAAAGAGAAGTTAATGGCAATAAATGCAGGGCTTCCACGGGCGATTATTTTTATATTCTGTTCGCACCACTATTTTTGAAAAGATAAACTTTGTTGCCCATTGCAGTTGTACATGTAACAAACATACATGTTAAAGACTTTTACTTGAGAAAGTGGTACCAGTTGAATGAAAAAATAAATTTAATAGTGGCCTTGTAAATTTACTGTTTCTTGTGCTGTGCGTGTGTTTGTGATGTTGGATATTTGTAGTGTTCACTGTTGATTATGATCTTCTATATAAAAGTGTGCAGTAAGCCATTTAACAGCAAAAAATATAAATGTAAAGATATAACGTATGTTACAGCATTAATATAGTATAATAAAAAAATGCGTGACATAAATTATCAGATATCTGGAAAACTGCTGATTTGTGACGGTTAGTTCCATTGAGTTTTTTTTTTTTTTTTTTTTTTTTTTTTTTTTTTTTTTTTTTATTCCCTACGACGAGATTTTTCCGATGCCACTCACGTGGAAATTGGCGCGTAAAACTTGTTGCACATCTCTAATGAGTATAATTATGTTTAGTCTATTATGTTATTATTTTTAGATTTCAGCAATGAAATTCATTGTACTTACAAATCAGTTTATTCTCAAATTTATAATTATTTTTTTTTCAACAAGTATTGTCAGGTTAAGGACCACACTGTATATCAGGCCAGAAACGTTCTCTCCACCCTTTAGTTACGCCATTGATATTATTGCCTAGTCAGTATTCGTTAAATTTATAATTCATTGAAAGGTCGGTTGTGAACATTTGAAATCTTCAAAATACAAAAGTTGCCTTAAAATAGTTATAACAACATCATTGTTTCGTTTTGCAATTTTTATGAAGAAATTTGTCTCAGAAAATGCTTAATGTCTTAGTGTTCAATATGATAAAGAATCCTCTGTCTTTTTTTTTTTTTTTTTTTTTAAGTAAATCTTTCTCTTCCCCAATTTTCTTCAAAAATTTTATAAATCGTAGACTTTATTGATAACTCTATAAAACATAAATTTTACTTTTTAAAAATAAGAAACAAAGATGAGTCAATTTTTAATTAATTATTTAATTAATAATTTAACTATTAATTAAAATAGTAAATGTTTATTTTTATTTGTGATGAAATTTTAATGCATTTTGGGAAAACGTATTCATTTTATGCAAAAAAAAAAAAAAAAAAAAAAAAAAAAAAAAAAAAATCCTTGTACTCTTGTAAAGAACAAATTTTTAAATTTAGTGTGGTAACAGTTAAAACAACTGAAATACTAAAATTATCCATATTCTTTCGGAGTTTAAAGTGTTACTATGAAATAACTAAAAAGAACCTATTTCTTTACAAAATTTAAAACGTTTATTTCTCTTAACGCAAAACGTATAAACAAAAAAAAAAAAAAAGTTACATATTCTATCACAATTTGAACAAACGAAATCTAACACGATACCTTTTCTTTAAAGTCAAAAACTACTTTTTTTTTATTTTAAAGACTATTTCTGTGCAATATTATTCCGTCTCCAATTAATATAATAAAATAAATGATGAATTGTTTCATTAATTAAAATACATTCTTACTCTTATGTATTCTTGTAATTTGAATCTTAAATTATAAACCTTTTTCGAATGCCGCATTACTTTTACAAAAAAGTTTTTGAGAACTGAGGATGAAGAGTTTGATTTTTACCTCTTTCATGAATTTCCTAATTTTATGTGGCGACTGCTAAGGGAATTGGTAATCGTATTTTATCCGCCTTCTTTTAAAATAATAAAGCATGAATGAAAGTATTCCGAAAAGCTACTTGTTTTTTTTAAATTAATTTTGCCATGTTAATTATTTATTTAATTACACTATTGTATTTGCTTCCTGCGAGATAACACCTCATTCTGGTCACCGCTGTTTAAAGACTTTTTCTAATGAAATCCTCTCTATTGCTGTGTTTTAAAAAGAAGAAAAAAATGGCTGCAAATCTAGCAAATCAGCAGCCATTTGAAGATAAATATTACATGCTATTTTAAGAAATTAACCCGGTAAGCGAAATAAGGATCAGAATCTCATTTAATTCAATGAAATATCACTCTTCGCTTCCTCCAACCAGAAAAATAAAATAAAGTAAAATCTGAGAAAAATAAGTAACAATGGGTGTATAGATTGCACTGAAAACAGGACTGTATGTTGCTGATTCTTAATAACACTAATTAATGACGATCGTGGTGCTGTTTTTCCATTTAATATAACACCCTCAATTCCAATATTTCACAATTTTGTTGGATACGCATATCCGAACGAAAGTTTCACACACGAAAGGTATTTTTTCTTGCTTACTAGGATAAATTTCGAGGCAACACAGTACCCTCGCTATATTAAAAAGTTAACTATATTTATATTTTAAGAATTAAAAGATTAAACATACCGCGCCCCTTGAAGTATCAAGGAGGGTTAAAAAAACTCTAAATAATATTGTAAACAATAATAATTACATTGAGAGTAAATACATCGTATTCATACTTCTCTTTACGTGTCCATATTTAGTATTTATTGTGACAACACGAACTTTTTTGTCAAGTATAGGAAAAGTCCGGTAATACGTACAAATGTCCAATGCAGTGGTGCCGAATTGGTCATGTTAAGAAGTACCAAATCTCCAATTTTGAGATTAGGTATCGATTTTCACCATTTGGAAGGCGCTTGCAATTCAAAAATAAACTAAACTATACTATATAATAACATAAAATAAACTTCATATCATATTTCTAAATTTTGTTCAATACTTACAAGTCCATTCTTCCATCACCTAATTTCTAGATTGTGTAACGGGAATCTTATTTCGTGGCCCAAACGAAAAGACCGATAAAATAGACTTGGCAGTCAACGTGTTAATAAATTTGTAGTATTTATAGAATATAAATAGCCAATTTATTTCTTTGAATGTATTTATATATGAAGCTGGTTTGCAATTAAAGAAATATTTATTGTCATATATGGCAACTTATTATCTGAATCACGTTGCTTGGTGATAAATCATTTGTTCTCATTTTAGTTGACATTTTTAAATACTACTTTAAAAGTAAAAAAAAAGGTGTAAAACAGAATGCGAATACGTATTAGCATCTATTAGTATATTGCGTAAAATATTTTTTTAATTCATCAAGACTATTTGTAATTATTAAAACTGTTACTTTGAATATGGGAATAATAACTGTTATTTGAGATTTAAAATTTCAATTTATTTTAATATTTTAGATTTAATAGTTAAAACAAATACGATGAATTCTTGAAATAAGTGTTCCGAATTATGCTTTAAATTGAAGACAAAAGAAAAATATTTATATAATTATTTTTACATACAAATTCTCGTCGCCTTCATTTAAAGTGTTGTAAAAATATTTATTTATTTTCAATTTTATAACTAGTACTGTAAAAAAATACTGTTAAGCAATTTTAAATTCCTTCATTAATTAATATTTTATGTAGGGGGAGTTTTCGACGTTTAATAATGAGTTGCGTCAATAAAAAATCTTGATGCTTATGGCTTCTGTCAAGAAATATTGCTATTATAAGTAAACTTTTCAGAAATTACTAAAGACATTTTTAAGGTTTCCTTCGTTATAAATTTTTTTATGTCCGTGCAAAAAGATGTGAAATGTGTTGTAAAGTACATATTTTAAAATTTGCTTGTGAGCTGGGAATATGTTTTAAAGCCTATAATAGCTGTACCTTTACTTTCATTTATTTATATTTTACTCGAAAGTTATTCAACATTTATTTTAAGAGGTATCACTAAAGAATTTTGATGCTTTTGAATTTTGAATCTTCAATAAAATATTCTTAATTATAATTAAAAAATTGGACATAAACGAAAAGACAATTCACTTAAACTTATTTGTAAACTTTTACTTAAGAGTTGTATGACCTCACATTAGAATGTAAAAAGACAAAGTCGATAATGGCTCATATCCTGATTTTTTTAGACAAAAGAATTGTATTTATTTTTACTTCTTTCTCTCTTAAAAACATACAAAATTGAAAATAGAAGGTTAATGCAAACAGCAGTTAACATCTACTAGCCTACTGTCCAAAATATGTTTAATTCCCTAGGACTGTGTGAATTTAATAACAATTTATTCATATTTGGGAGTTATTAACTGTTCTTTTTAAGAGTGTACCATAATTTTATTATTTTAATGTTAACACTTAAAAAAAAAAATTCTTCGATTGCTTATTGATGGCTGTATTCCTAATTATGCCTGAAATTTTATATTGTAAATATATTTATGCATATTATACAAAAAATGGACCCAGAGTGGCCGTTAGTTCTTCAGTTTTAGAGATTATTTGCTAGTACGTTTTTTCTCGCTAAATTAAATTAACTGCAATTTTTATTACAATAACGTATAATAAATTGACGGTTTACTAATCCATACGCCTGTGCAAAGGCCACTGTAAGTTTTGTATGTGCGTTGGAAAAAAATCTGAAACATTATATAGGATGATATTAAACATAAAATGTATAATGTGAACTTTTAAAAATTCGCTGTCTTACTTAAAAGGCGACTAAATAATGAACAAAAAGATGTTACAAGTAAATAACATACATTTTATTTAACATTTCTTAGTACTTTAAAGCTTTTCCAAGCTCATCATCAGAGAATATTTTAACTAAATGCTGTTTATTTATACAAATACATCACAATGTTTTGAAAATGAGAGAGCCAATAATTATTAGAGTTGAAAGTAGAAGTAGCAGTTTCTTGGATTAAATTTAATTAGGGAAAATATATATTATTATTAACCTCTGTGACTTTTATTTTATGACATCACTCTGTTTTCATACGTCCCTTTCCATTTTAAATGAGTAGCTGGAAAGTCGAAGTAGCAGTGTTTCAGATTAAATTTGGGTGGAAAGATAATTATCAACTGCCGTACCTTAAATTTTATGACGTCAATTTGTTCAAGTTTTCAGGATTTATTTTCAGGATATCGAACCATGGAATATTAAGGTATGGCAGTTAAATAATTTGTTTCTACACAAATTTAATGTGAAACATTGCTACTTCGACTTCCCAGCTACTCATTTAACATGAAAAGTGACGTATGAGAACAGAGGGATGTCATAAAATAAATGCAACTGCAGTTAATAGTAGTATATATTTTCTCTAATTAAATTTAATCCAAGAAACTGCTACTTCTACTTTCAAATCTAATAATTATTGGCACTATCATTTTCAAAACAATGTGAGGTATTTGTATAAATAAACAACATTTAGTCAATTAAATATTCTCTGACGATGAGATTGGAAAAGCTCGAAAGTACTTTTAAATAAAATGTATATTTTTCACTTGTAACATCTTTTTGCTCCTTATTTTGGTCGCCTTTTAAGTAAGACAGTGACATTTTAAAAGTTCACTTTATATATTTTATGTTTGAATCAAGGGGAAAAATTGCGTTTCGTCTTATGATTTTATATGATGATATTATTAAGTTTTACTAATTGGAATATTGGACACTGGTTATAATTTTACCCTTTAAAATAAAAAAAGTGTACAAGCAATCAGCTCCATAAAGCTGTCGCTAAAACAATACCTGCTAACAACGATAATGAAAATATAATGGAGATTCAGAAAGAGGGACTTCCTTATTAATAAGGAACTCCTCTCCGAAATCCCTATGAAGAAAAAACTGAAAACCAATCATGGTTGCTCAAATCCCTAACATAATGAATTTACTGTCATCTATTGACAAATTTAAAATTGAAGCAAAATTATTAAGAAATTTTGTTAGAATTTCCGCTGACAACATACGTATGAAATTCTTACTTCATAAACAATTTTAGCAAAATAAATTTCAACATTATCTCGGCTCGATACTAATGATAAATTTAATTAGAGGGCGCACCCGATCCCTAGATATGAACTTAGTTAAAGAAATCCTCATCTGCAGAGTTTTTACTACCTAAAACATATCTGAGATGAAAAGTCAAAGAGACGGGAAATTACTCCCACTTTACGTCACCGAGTTAATTAAAAATGAAACTTCCTACGAAACATAAAAATTTCACACAAACTTCAAGCTTCGCATAAAAATAGAAAAGTTTACATAAAAAGGACATTAAATGTTTCGCAATATTATCATTGTTAGAAATTAAATCATACCGTCTTTAACTGCCACAGTAACCCTAAATGTGTGGGATGTGGAGGATAATACTTATCTAAAGAATTCAATGTAAAAACTACCTCCCGTAAGCCAGGCAAAAACCTCAGAAATGTTGCAATTGCGCATTACAGCACCCATCAAACCAGAAAGTATCGTGAAAATTTCCTGTAAAATCTGTTCCTTAAAAGATTTGCAAAATCTGTCGCTATTCCCAAAAATCCTCCAGCGGCAGAGAAGAAAAAAACCAAATGTCCATAAAATATGAAACCTACTCCAACTCAGTACCTTTATGAGTTCCACGAATTCTCAGATTCTATCCCTTCGATAGCTGAGATTGTAATGAAAGACGACCAAAATCCTCTTCTTAAATTTCAAACTCAACAGTCGCCTATAACTCATCAAAATAAAAAAAGATCGTTTCTCTAATTTATTAGCCTTCAGCAAACTGATGGAAAGCGTATTTAATAAATCTAACAGTTAGCGAGTGTATCCTCTTCGCTACTTAGGTCCACATATGTGGACCTCGGATCTTAGCCAATTGTAATAAAACCACGCCAAATATCTAAATTTTGATTAGCAATTCACATTTATGACAGTTTAAGTTTGATTTTAACACTTAACTTATTTTCATGACTAAACCGGTGGTTGCAAATGAGGTTTAAAAAAAAATGTCGTCAATTCAGCGATTGCGTAAAAGGAAGTAATATTTATCAATATTAAAATTTTAATTAAGATGTCATAATTTTTTTTATTGTTAAAAATATAAATATTCCCTAGATAACTTCCTTTTGTTTATTTTATGATTTTTCCTATTTTAAAAGTAACATTTTATTAAGGTCCACACACGTAGACCTCAGTACTCAATGACTATAAATAGGCTCAAACTTAAGGAATACAGTTACCGTGTTTAGAAATAATAATAAAGTCCTCATATATTTAATTAACTCAAAATATATGTGTTTTTTTAACAGAATATACTACAATTTCAGCTAGATTAACTGGATATTCTATATTTTTTTGATTAAATATTATTTAATCCTGATTAAATTCTGCAATTTTATTGAAAATGCATAGACACATTGGAGACCATAGCTAGATATATAATGTATTTTTTATTCAAAATAAATAATGATAATTATTTTATATATTTATATTTGTAAATTATTCTTTCGCATAAATACTACATAATAATAATAAAATATTAAAAAATTTCTTTAGGCAAACTTTTGAATTTACCTTTTATTATCCCAATTCTATTAATACTAATGCATATCTACATTTTATTCTTATATATTCATTTTAAACTACATGATGAAAATTCAATAGCTGTTTATTTTTATGTGTACAAAAATATTGCTTAATACTGTTAAAATTAATAATTTTCTCTAAAGTAAAATTTAACCCTCAGTTATGAATATTGAGCCTTTTGAGTAACTAGCTGCACAAAGAAACTTACATTACATGCAAAATCTAGAGCACACATCATTAAATATTACAGTTTATGATATGATGAAGCTTACAGGCCGGCATATTCTCATGCGTATATCGAAACTCCCCCAAGCCAAATTATATTGATCGCAAGACAATCCAGCAATTTGTTGATACAATGACAAAATAGATTCTTTAAACTAAGGAACTATTTGCATTTTGTTGGTAATTCTGTCCCTCTTTTTACATTCAATAAGAGAAAAATATTTCAACTTACCTCGACCTAAACATATTTCTTAGGTGTAGAAAATGATTCCCTTTCTGGGCAGTGTGATTTCCCATAATATATACCTTCAAAACCAAATCCTCTAGGTATAAAAAATTTGTTCTGTCTGTTAGAGATGGATTGGTATTAGATTTCTAAATATACGTGTGTTAGCAATGGTAGTATTTCCTCAGATGATATGCGAGATTTTCGTTTGGGGGGGGGGGCTATTATTAAATTACTGCGTTAAAGTATGCCCCAATATTTTAACAATATAATTTACGCCGATATTTTACTAGTTCGCAATTTGCATAATACCTTTTGAAAAATATTTTTTCCGGAACTATTACGTCAAATAGAATCGGTTCTACTAAACAAAAATTGAGAGCTGATAAAGAACAGAATAACGGAGAGAGGGATGATGCACTTAGAGATGATGAGATTTCCGTTTCGAAGTGGAAATGTAACAATTCAGCAAAGCAACTTATACATGCATGAGATGATCGAAAGAGGATAATGAAAAAGTAAAAGTAGCCAGCCAACTGTATCAAAGATGCAGAACATATCTATGGATAGTGTATATCTTTTATCGGTACCTTAGCATATTATCACTGTGCGGCAAAAACAAATGGCCAACGCGTGCATTTAATTTCTTTGTACATCTAATGATATCTACTATTTGTATATATTACGTAAGAGATAATAAACCGATGAAGATGAAAATACATCATTAATCTACGAGATATATTACCTCTGATCAAGTATGAAGGAAGAAATAATATAACTCCCCGTAGACGTAGGCCATGAATAAATTCCCTTTCTGAAAGAAGAAATGCCAAAGAAGCAAAGAAAAGTTAACGTACCTTATAAGGAAATCCATCTTGACAATTTAGGACATTTAACAAGATTTACATACAGCAAATAAAGTGTTGTTTGGAAGAATGTAAATCAAAAAGAAGAGTTATGTGTATAAAGTGTATAAAGTGTAAAGTTTATTTATGCATTTTAAAAACAATTGCTTTAAATTTTTTCACACTAAGTAAAAAATAATGTAATAAAATTTAAATTTTGCTGTCATTTCTTAACAATAGTTCACGACAAAAATTAGTTAAAATTTTTTAGATTTACGATTTCATTAATTTAATACATTTAAAGCAATAAATATAATATTTAACTATGTTATATATTTAAAAAAAAACATTTATTTTCGCAAATTTACAAAGAAATAAATAATTAGAATGATTTTTCAGAATTTTGAATTTTTTACGCAATTGAGTCCCAAGGTCCACATATGCAGACCTCCATTCACTGGTACCCTCGTGCATATCAATTTTTAAAATTATTTTATTATTGTCAATTTTAATGTCAAAATAAATAGGAAAACCTATTCCAAGATTTTTTTCAAGAACTATTTTTTGTTCAGTAACGAAGAGGTTACATACATATATATATATATATATTACTCCTACGTACTATTGAAAATTTTTATATATTACGTTTCAAAATGTATTGTCACGTAATGTGTCTTTCATATTGTTTCCGGCCTTGCTAGGTATCCGACAGTGCGTAAAATGCGTACCCTCCGCTTTTTTTTTTCTATACTCCTTATTTCTTTTTACTGCAGACTAACCATTTTGGTGAAATTCTATCTCCCTATTTTTGGATTAGTCGCTCGCATGGCTATCATATTAAATAGACGTTTTACCGCTTTTCTACTCATTTTTTCTTTAGTTCTTTAGGTATTTGCACCGTTCGAATGTTCTCTGGTGGGAATGGTCTTCTTAAAACCAGGACTGACTGCTATAGGCATTAGTACGGTTGTGGACATTTAATAGATTTGCCGACCCTTTACACTTATTGCTCTTAACTGTCGATTAATGTTATCTACATTTACTTTAAGTAAGCAATTGTTTTACACTACTAATATACTTCTTCCCTTCTTTTTTATGATGTATTTCATTGTACATCAACAAGGCATTAAGTTGCTGCGCAACTGAGAATCTTCTGGAATCAGTCACGAATTTATCCATTTATGGCGTCACTTGTGCATTTAAGAAAATTATATATATATATATATATATATATATATATATATATATATATTTATTTATTTATGTGTGTGTGTGTGTGTAACTCAAAAGTTATTGCAGCAGTTTTGTTTATATTCAATTTCGTTTTATTATGTACCAACAGCACATCAAATTAAAAAATTCAGATACATTAATTATTCTGTACTTAAATGACGAAATTTTGACTTTAATACAAATATAACCTGATTACATATGGTAACAAGCAGCCTTTACCGTTTTATCATGATAAAGCATTTATATAAATAGTCTGAAAGTAACTAATTCAAGCAATTTTATATCATTGACTGATCAATGAATCTATATTATTTTAGAAAATCGATTATTTTGGGTGTACCTAATTCAATTTCGCCCTAAAAGTTTCATACATAAGAAATTTTGATTAATTAAAATTTCAATTAAAAACCATGCTTTTCACGGAATGTGTGTGTACTACGGCAAAAGTCTGTAAAAGCATTTCGAATGACGCCTCAATCATCGTTGTGTGTTTAATATGTAGCTTGAAATAGGGTATTGATTTATAATAACTTTTATTTTGCAAATAGGTATGTAGAGGAATGAAATAGAGAAATAAGAGAAAAAAAATGTTTATGTCTATAAATAATTCTTTTAGAATGGAGACTTATCTAGCTCTTAATTTCTTAAAATACATATTTGGTTTTATTTCACAAAATGCAAGCAGATAAATGAAATACAGAAATATAAAAAGAAAATTAAATGTTTATTTTTCTGAATATTTTAATTCCTTTCACTTGAAGTATGATTAAATTTGCTGTTCTATATACAATGCTCCCGATCATAAATATTTTAAGTCTATTTTTATGAACATATGATAGTTTTTCCTGTCATTGGATTAAACGATAATGGGATACAATTTATCGTCCATGACTCTGATATAGGAATCTGATATTTAATGTAGTGTGCATTTTGAGAATAGTTAAAAATTCCCTTTTTAAGGTATTTGATCTAGCTTTATCACAGTTTCAATTAATTAGATTGAAAACTTAACATACGTTATTTGATATTACAATTTCATATGTTTTAAATTCTTAATGTACTGCGAATCCGTCATTATTAATGAGGAAAATGTTTCCTTCAATATTCTATCAAGTGTTTTCTCTTCCTACTTCAATAAAAAAAAATATGTTTTAGAATTTATCTGATATTTTTTCCGATTGTTTAGAGAAAAAATATTATTGAGGTTGTTTGCAAAAGAAAAGTGTAGCAGTTAATTGGCTCTGAACGATTTATGCTTCATTACATACTAAAACATTTGTCGCCTAATTACCTGAATCAAAAGAAATATTACTTTAATCTTTTACTTCTTTTTTTTTGAGGTAATAAAATTGTGTACTTTATTTAATCCGTACGTATGAAATGTATATACGTATATCCGTATTCATATTCATCCGTATTCATACGTATCATCATTCATCCGTATTCATACGTATATCCGTACGTATGAATTCACGTATGAAATTTGTTTATTTTTTCATGTAAGCACATGTATTCGCTTTATTAAAAAATAACGTACGGAATTTTTGTGAAATGTTTACATAGCATTAATTTTAGAAGATGAAAACTTGTTATTACACGAAGTATCTTGGCATTAAACTTTTTTATAACAACGATTTTTATAATAACAAAATTAAAAAATAACATGTTTTCATTTGAAAAATGAATCAGTTGTAATGATTTAATTTCTAAGTGTTACAGTTCTGCAATGTTAGATGATAGAATATTAAGGTTCAAATAAACCTTTTATTACTTTATTAAAGAGATATTTATTAAATTTTTATTTGGCTGTTTATTAAGGTGTTATTTATTAAAGTGTTATTTATGGACTGTTCCTTTATTAAAGTGTCCCTAGTATTAGAAATTCAAATAAATCCAGGTTAGCATTAGTTTAAAAATTTATAAAAGTTTGTGTAGTGTTAGAACGTATTTAAATAAAGGTAAAACCTACTTACAGACGTGTGAAAATTATTAGATAATTGTGAAATTTACATTAAAAACTTGTTGTATTAGAGAAATATTTTAAAAATATCGATACATTTAATATTTAGTGTGTATAATTTTTTTGTTTAATTTAATATTTAATATTATGTGCGTCCCCTTGTTTTTTATTAAAGAAATGGTGGCATACTTTGTATGAGTTTTTGGCAATTAATTTGTATTTCGTTGCCATGATGCCAAATTTGGATGAGTTTTTCTATCAGACCAGTATTGTTTGTGATGTTGCATTTCTTTAATTTTTTCTTTACAATGGCCCAAGGGTTCTCTATGGGGTTCATATCTGGATTGGTTCCACGCCATGGAAGTGATTTCTTTAATTTAATTAAAGAAATGCAACATCACAAACAAGAATGTTCTGATAGAAAAAATCATCCAAATTTGGCACCATGACAAAGAAATACAAATTAATTGCCAAAAACTCATACAATGTTTACAAAGACGTATCGAATTTTTAATAAAAAAACAAGGGGTGCACACTAACTATTAAATATATCAATATTTTTTAAATGTATTATTTCTTTAAAGTAACAAGATTTTAATGTAAATTTCACAATTATTCTAATAATTTTCACACGTCTGTATGTGTAATTGTTACATTGCATTCATTTGTCACAAATTTTCTGTGTACTTGTTATGTAAAATTGCTTCTTAAATACATAAAATTTACTCGTCTTGTAATTCAAGTAATGCATAAAAATTATTTTTAACATCATAATTGAATTAAAAGAGGGTGGATTCTGCTGAGTCATATGAGTTAAAAACGCCTTTTTTCCTCTTTTAAACTTTTTAAGTTGTTGCATTTGAATGATAGTTTTGTATACAAACATTATTAGGCTCTTAAAAAATACTTATTCATTAACTCCAAAAATCTTTCAAAAGGTTCTTTTTATTCCAGTCTCATTACAAATTTTTTCAAAATTTCACGCATATAATTTAAAAGGTTTTGGGAATACATTTCCCTCTTAATTTTAATTTCTTACTCCCGGAATTGTGTCAGAATTTTTTTAAAAAAAAAATTTGCTTTTAAAATGCAATTGTAGAAATTAATTTTTTCTTTCATATAACTTTGTTCATTGATTCTGCTACCAGTCATTCATTTCCACATTTCAGAAATATAATTGATTTTTCCGTGTAATGATTGAGACATAATGGAGCATACCGTTTTAAAAATGTTTGTGTTCAGGACGAAATAGTTTTATCACTTAAGAAAACAGTGCATTTCACTTCGGCCAGAACATTGCCAATGTTCATAACTTAAATAAAAATATATATTTTTTCAAGAAATTTCCTCGAGCGTTCTTTGTGTGAAGTGCAATGGGATTGTGGAGATGATCAAAGTGAACAATAGTTCTGTATTTGAAATCGTATGTTCTGTTAACTACATTCAGAAATAAGAAGCTATTAAGTGGCCGATGGGGCGAGTTCAATCAATGGCCAAGAAATAGTGTTTATGAAATATCGTTAGATTTCATAAAAGTGTAAGTGAATAACATTATTAAAAAATTTTAATTGGTTTTAAATAATATTTTTGTCTTTGTGCGAAGTGCAATGGGATTGTGGAGATGATCAAAGTGAACAATAGTTCTGTATTTGAAATCGTATGTTCTGTTAACTACATTCAGAAATAAGAAGCTATTAAGTGAGCGATGTGGCGAGTTCAATCAATGGCCAAGAAATAGTGTTTATGAAATATCGTTAGATTTCATAAAAGTGTCAGTCAATAACATGATAAAAAATTTTAATTGGTTTTAAATAATATTTTTGATGCCATATTCTTTTATTGCCATAAAACATTTTTTTTTTTATTTAAGAATAAGTTATATAAATTATGAGAAAGTGCATGTCAAAAGAAAAAAACATTTGAACGAAAATTTACTTTCACAAAATATACACATTAAAGTCGAAAGGAAATGCTACTTTAAATTAGAAGTTAAAATTATTTACAAATAACTTTTTTGATTTAGAAAAGGAAAATAGAAGAATGTAATTACCGTGCCCAGTCCGGAGAGATTCTTTAACTGACACTAAAACATTTCCTTTTCTTAATACGCCCAAAACTCCAACAACTTCATAGTAAGAAAAACTCACATTTTAATTACACAGTGCAATATTCTGTGACCAAGAAATACCGAGAAAGAAATATAATTAGTTTATTTGTGTCGTAATTTGCACATATTGCATGCTCAAGCATTTAATTACATGCTTGATTATCAAGTGCTCATATCTTCGAAGTTTTTGTATGGCAAAAAGTACTGTATTTTGGTTATAATTTGTTCGAAGATTTGGAGGAAAGAATTTGCATTTCTTCTGAAGAGATCTTTGAACTATTGAGGAAATAAATGATATAGTTGTTTAAAAAGAATAGGAATACCTCATGTTCTTGGATGACAATTTTCGATGATTCTGGTAAGGAGAAGTGAAGTAAATAATTATTGCGTATCTATTAGAAATCATGTTCGCTTTAACACAATTTTAAGATGACGTTTTCATGATTACACAATGTGGAAAAAGCGTTAAGAAATTATAAGACCATTAACGAATTGGTGCCCTTCTGAAGAAGAACACACACTATGCAAATTTTTAGCGTTTGTATTTAAAATTGATCGTATGAAGTTTTCTGTTATAATTGCTACATTAAAATTTAAGTTACATTTTATTAAAATCTTCTAATTTTTTAAAACGTAAATACGGTGACTGATAAGAAATTATAAGACCACCTGAAGAAATTACCATATTATACATCACATCAAAATCATTATAATACGTACCCATTTGTATATCGTGAAAGTATTTCCGAGAAGCTAAGGTAAAAGTTAGATAGTGTTATTTACGATTTATTTGAAGATGCCGCTGAGTAAAGAATTGTTTGCGACGAAAGTAAGAAACAAATTAGATTTATAAGGGCAAAGCGATACAAGTAAGCGTCCTATCTTAAATGGGAGATGTAACCGCAATATTAAAGGCGAGGTCACGTCAATCAAGGTCATACGCCATCCAGCGGACGGAGTGAACTACAAGAGGATTATTAACTTCTTTTCCCTTTGTGGATGAACTATAAGTTCGATATCTATGAAATAACTATGCTCACGCGCAGCCGTGATTTTATTCGTTTGTCGTCTGCAGAACTTAATTGTTGGAAGTATAGATAAAATTCGATTTATTTATTCGCTATTATTTAAATTATTATCGCCATTAATTGAAGTTAGTTATTTAAACAAAATCAGTTCTTTTAAGAACGTATATTATTTGGGAAAATGCCACGTTGGCGTTCTAATTGTTGCAGTTTTCAAAACTGCAAAAATAACTCTCAATCTGAGAGAACTCATTTTCTTCGTTTCCCAAAAGAGAAAAACAGGTTAGTTTTGTGTTTTATTATAATTTATAAAAAAGTTAAAATATTATTTAATATATATTATTAAATGTCAGTGATTTTAATACGTTTTATTAGAATTATGTTTTTGTAATGCAATGAACAAGGACATATAAAAAGTAATTAATGTATGTTAAGATAGAATTTTACAGCAGCGTTTTTAATTAAATTCCTGGTAAGATAAAGTTATAAAAATTACATAAACATGAGTATTTCCAATGAGAATTAAACGCTTTTTTACGCTTAGTGTTTAAGTATAAATTATTTAATTAATTTTAAGGCATATTTTTTATTTACCGGGCGTAGGCGATAAATTACCTAATATTCTCTTGATCGAGTTGTATTTATAATATTTAAAATAGAAGCATTTCATTCATTCTATTTAAAACTCATTTAATTTTACATTAGGATCCACTTTAATTTAAAATGCAAGCAGTAATTTTTGCACTATTAAAACAGCAATAATTGGTTATTTATAGTTTTAAATATTTCGAGAATTTTAGACAACGGCTTTAAAAAAATTCCTAAATTCGACAAATTACTTTTTTTTAAATCTAGAAATATGTCGGTCATTGTGTCATATCCGGGAAAAATAGTTTTCACGGAGTGGGATACCTGCACTTCGATCAGGTGAATAACATTGCATAAAGCATACAAAGTATAGAAGAAACTTCAAAAATTGGAATAAAATATAAAATATTTACAAATAGTTCGTGGTATGCTCAATTAAACATTTATTATCTTACACCGATTCTTCGCAGGGGTAAAATGGATAACTTTCCGTAATCGGGCCGATAGCCATGATTGGCGTCAAATGAGAAAACAGTATACAATTGTAACTGTATAAAAGTTAAATAATGGTTAGAAAATGAAAGTAACTTTTATCGAAATAACCCAATTGCGGAACATTCTCCAAATTTGAAAAAGGCTTATAGGGGACACACAACAATTGCCAATATCTGAAAACTATAGACTAATAATAAGCTCGACGTAGCAGTTGTTGGTCGGTAGCCAATAATTTCAAATTTCTCTTTTAATTTTGTCGGGTTTCAATTTTTGATTTTTTGATTTATTTTTTTTTTCAATCTGGCTTCCGCAAAAGAGTCGGAATAAGTAGTAGAAAAAAGGGCTGCGGACGGAGATGGGCCAATTGAACATATTAAAATCACTGACATATAATAATATATATTAAATAATATTTTAACTTTTTTCATAAAAAAAATATAGGGCTGAAAATCACGTTTAAGATGCTTAAAGGTTTTAAATATTTTTCTTTTGCAATTTCCCAACCAGCTGGTATATTTTAGAAATCGTAGTTTGTTACATAACTTACTCAATTGTTGTACTTGTATATACAGTTGTAACAACCATAAAGAATGTTTAAGGATTTATCAGCTACGTTTAGATAACGTAATATTAATTTTCTAATTTATAATCAAGTTGTTAAAATACTAAAATGTTGTATTGTTAATAGAAACACATCCATGTACATGATTTTTATTTTTCTAGCATATCTGGGAGGGAAAAATCGATTAATTTTTTTTTTTTATCTTTTCATACATATGAACAGGGTTAGATTAAATAAACAGTGTAAAAAAGTACTTTTATGTTAGCCGGCCGCAGTTCATATACCGTCAAATATTTTCCCCATCACCAGCGTTTATGTGCATTCATTTCATTCAAAATATAAAATCATCATTTTAAAAATATACTCGTCATTTGAAAAACATAACTACATTTAAAATACATACATACTGGTATATTACATCAATTTAAACACATGCTTCTCGCTCATTATATTTAAAATACATTTTTTTTTCTAATAAATAATAACATAAACCCAAGGTGGGCAAGTTTCTTCCAATGTGGAAAAAAAACCTGAAAAAAAAACCATGGAATTAAGAGTTACGCGTATAACTTTTATTAACAAAAATGGTTTTCTTTTAGCCTGAATAACTTGCATAAAATTCAGGTCTATTTGAAGATATTTATAATTTAAGAGTTATAGGCGGAAAAGCAGACAAAGCTATTTTAGAGAATTCCTGTTAAAATTTTAATCATGAATTTCAAATATTTACTCACTCATGGAAGATGCACCTGGTTTACCAGATTTATTGCAAAATATTTTTGTTACAGTTTGTTTTGATGAAAATATGTGTATTTAAAAATAAAATCGCAATGTCATTTTAATTTCGGGGGAAAAAGCACTAATGCTACGTAAACAGTATTGCCTTTTGCCCCGCAACTAAACTGACATTGCAACTATTTTTTAAATACATATATATTTATCAAAACAAGCTGTAACAAAAATATTTTGCAATAAATCTGGTAAACAAGGTTAATATTCCATGAGTGAGTAAATATTTGAAATTCATGATTAAAATTTTAACAGGAATTCTCTAAAATAGCTTTGTCTGCTTTTCCGCCTATAACTCTTAAATTGTAAATATCTTCAAATAGACATGCGCACGAGATTCGCAGACGGTAGATATTCTGTCATATATGACGTCATACAAGAAAACCGCGTATTTGCGTTATTCACTCCATCCACAAGATAGCGCAGCTGTGTCAATTTACGGCAGATTCCAGCATTAACTTTGTATGCTTACTTATAGCGCTTTGTCATAAGGGTGCTGGTAAATCTGATCGAGAAATAGCTCGGTTAGTTAAGCATTCTAAAACTGCCATTTACAATGAAATAATTAGAAAGAATGATTAAAATAAAATTAAACGATCCGGAAGAAACAGGATTTTCACAGCACGGGATGATTGACAAATATTTCGATTAAAAACTCAAAAAGGTCTTTCAACTCGGGAAATTTCGAACCGTTTCAGCAAAAGAACCTCACACGTGACGGTTTGGGAGATTCTGAAATCAAATAGCAATGCAAAATGTATGAAACTGTTAAAAAAAAAACACGAGCATAATGAAACATTACAAAGAAGAAAGACTGAAATGGGTTAAAAATGTCATGTCATGGGACAAGAAATGGGGACAAGTGATATTTTCAGATTAAAAAAAAAAAATCAATCTTGACGGTCCGGATGCTTCTAAACACTGCTGCCATGATTTGAGGACGGAACCGAAAGAATTCTTGTCAGTAAATCGGAGGAGGATGAGTAATGGTTTCGGGAGCGTTTAGTCATGATGGATTAAGCAATGAAACCCGAATTTCGGGACGTATGAACCCTGCGCAATATCAAGCTATGTTATATGAACATTTAGTACCATTTGGACCTTTTTTTAGGTTGTGCTATCTAGATGTTTCAGCAGGACAATGCTTCTTGCCACATGTATAAATCCACCAGCAATGGTTTAAAAAGATAGAATTCATGTTTTGTCAAAGACAAGTTGAAGTCCAGTCTTGAATCCTATAGAAAATCTTTCGGGGTATTAAGTCGCAACGTTTAAGCTAATAATAAACAGTTTTTTTATCTGCCAATGTACTAGAAGTAGGCATTGTAAAAGAATGGCACAATATTTATGAATCTGTACTTAATCACCTGGCCTCCTCTATGAAAAAATAGAGTGTTTGAGGTTATAAGGAAAAATGGAGGACAATTGTCGTAATAATTGAGATATAGTGCGTCTCATAAGTATATGGACAAGCGATTTTTTGAAATAGCAGCTCAAAATATGAAGCCATAATCACGAAAAAAATAATAAGCATATAGAATCATAATATATGTTTGTTACAACAACGAAATACAGTATAGGTTTTACAGAATTTTCGTAAAAAAAATTTAATTCAAAATAAGCTGTCCCAAAAATATAAGGACAATGAAGAGAATTGCTTTTATTTCCACCGTATCAAAAAAATTTGCATTTTATGCGTTCTGTACATGTGAAGTACCCTCTGCAAAATATAAAATCACAGCTCATTCTTCAGTTATCGAAAATGCCTCGCAACGTTCTATTCTCTGCTGCTGATATAGCTAAAATTTGGCGTTTAAAGACTTAAATGTTAAAATGTCTGATATTTCTAAACAAATAAAGAGTAACATATACGGAATTTATGAAATTTTATCAAAAAATGACAATGCGATTGCAAAACAACGTTCAGATCGACCAAAAAAAGCAACTCTATACGACAAGACAGATAGATTTTTCGAGCAGTTTCAACCCAAAAGAAGTTTGTTCGTGAAATTTCGAAGACTTTAGCTTTTCCTATAACGAGATCTACTGTCACATTGCATACGGGTAAGCAAAATTCATAAATATCGCAGAATGTGCGCGGAATGTATGTTGAAAGTGCACCATAGAAATGCACGCGTTCTTTGAACTAAAAAACACAAGCCTTAGGAAGATGAATTGTTAAGTGTTTCTTCAGTGACGAAAACAAAACCAATTTGGATGACCCTGGTGGCTGAGCATACCATCGGCATGATCTGCGACGAGAATCTCGGGAGTTCATTAGTCGACAACAAGGAGGAGATTCTCTCAGGGTGTGGGGCGCGATTTGTTTCAATGGAACAACGGATATTGCTTCTCTTAATAGTCAACAGTTCCCTGGGGATTATTAAAATGTCCTTAAAAGCAATCTACTTCCATTTGGAAACATTTTTGGAAGGGATAACTGAAAATTCTAAGAGGACAATGCGTCGATTCACATCTGTCATTCAACAACAGCTTGGTTTACACAGAATCAAATAACTGTTATAGACTGGCCAGGCCAGCTATCAGTCCAGACCTAAATCCAATAAAAACCTTTGGGGAGTACTCGCACGAGATGTATATGCTCACGGTCGTCAATTTTCTACTATTCATTAATTAAAGCAAAGCGTAGAGCAGAATTGGCTCTCTTTACAGCCACACATTCTCCAAAGACTAGTTTGAAGCTTACTTGATACGGTTTTCAAGATAATTCAAAGGAACGAATCCAAAATTCGAATTTAAATGCAAAAAACTCTAAAAGTCCATATATTTTTGAGACAGCCTATTTTGATTTTTATTTTTTTACAAAAATTCTGTATAACCTGTACTGCATTTCTTTGTTGTCATAAACTTGTATTATAATTCCATATGCTAATTATTTTTTTCGTGATTATGGCTTCATTTTTTGAACTGTTATTTCAAAAAATCGCCTGTCCATATACTTTTGAGACGCACTATATTATTTTTGTTTTTATACAAGCGCTTTTATAATTTGTTAACAGTGTACTTTACAATCATTGCTTACATTTTTGTTAACATACTTATTTATTGCATTATTCAAAATTATTGTAAACTAATTTTAATAAATATGTTGAATTTTGATATCTAATGTTTTTTAAATGCTAATTAGAACCTTTATTTACTTCATAATTTTCCAAATCAAAGTGATCTTAAAATTTCTTAACGCACTATATATCATTTATAAATATTTTATGTTATTATGATGCTTTCTTTGTATTTGCAATATTTTTATTAGAAAAATTTAATATATTCAAAAAATTTCGACGAATAATATTCTAAACAAAGAAACAAAAAATGAACGTTGTTTGTATCTGATATAATGTATTTTATATTCATCAGTACGTTTTGAAAAATTTGTAAAAAGAAAATATTATGAAGATTGTTCGCCTCCCTGATAAAATATTCCTCAAAGGTTAAAGGAAATTATACTTTCATATATAAGTATACAACAAACAACATTGGGTTTTAGAAACGAAAATCAAAGAAACGGGATTATTAGACACAGTACACAGAGACTCTTTAATTTACAACGAATCTTTTCCCTTCTTTAAACTCAGATAACTGTAGTCGCTTCATGGAGAAAAAAACCTACATCTTAATTATGCCTTCAAACGTTCTTTCACCGATCGACACCAGGAGGGACAGGGGGGTAATTTCATTTCAATAATACATTGTAATTATCGCAATCTATACATTTATTTGTATATTTAAATATTCAGTTTTTGTTTTCGAAGTTTTTTGTGTAGCTTTAAGGACTGTGTTTCGTTTTGATTTTGTTCGAAGATGCGAAGCAAAATTATTTGTGTATATTATGTAGGGATTTCTTGATTTTCTGTTCCATTGACGTCGACAAAAAATAATAGAAATAGCTCATATACTTTGAGGGCGCACTAATTCAACTGATTAGCATACTGGCCATAAAAATGAGACTTCGATGAGATGTTTGCTTTTCCGAAAACTGCGCAATCTGGACAAGATGACCGTCTAAGGTCTTCGGTGATCTCCTTAATAATTGGAATAGCTTTCGAAGTCCTCTCTAAAGGTATCTTTCTTATAATAATATAGACAATATCCGCAGCTCAATAAAACCCCATCATTCGTCATCGTGTATGACAATTATTGATGATTTTCAGGATGCGGATTAAAATTATAATTGCTATTTATTTTGAAATTATATTTCCATAGGGGCTGTTCAAATATTACGTAAGCATGTTTTTGACTATTTTTGACCCCCCCCCTCCCCCCTTGTCAGCAAAAATAAGCAAATCGCGAACCCCCCCTTAATAATTATGTAAGAAAATTGGAACCCCCCCCCCTACTTTAAAAAAAATTAGGACACAATACAAATTAAAAAACTCTACTCGACTAATATAACTACTAAATAATAATAAACGCTTGTTTTATTTCTTTACAATTCTATTTAAGAAAATTTCTTATATCACAATTTTAGAAGAACTTAGCCATTTGAAAAATTTAAATTTGAACATGACAATATCTATCCCGATGCTGACCACGGCTGCTCAAGCCATTTTTCCATATCTGTTATGATATTGGTTTCCAGTTTTACTTGATTATCTTCATCGCTTTCTTTTCGGATGCAATCTTTATCAACTTCATCTTCATTGATCCACTCAACATCTTCCATATCTTCCACGGATCTTACGAAGCGCATAAGTTCATTTGCTCGACGAGCAGCAATTCTCAATGATCGTATAAGGCAGTCCTTCTCGCTTTTTTCACTCTGTTGAATTTTTTTTGTGTTTGTTTGCTGACTTCTGAGATGCATGATATTGACCACAACTTCCACAAGTTCTTGCGGATAATTGCGTGAACTTTATGGAAGAGCAAAAATAATCATACAGCATCTTTAAAAATCCCTTTTCTGTACTATTCAGATTTAAGGCCAGACGGAGACTTAAATCTATAAATTCCCCCTCTTCACTTGTAATGATGTCATTTGACGATTGTATCATTTTAATTGGAGGAGGAATGAATCGTCCTTTTAAAATACGAAATAATCCACTACGTGCAGGAGAGCAACAATTCTTTTTTTCGCATTTTACAATTTGCAGCAAGTATTGGCTTTCTTGTACGAGCTTCGAATACCAATCCAAGTCATAACCAAGAGACTCTAGTTCGCCTGAATCAATATATGTGGCAGTAACGGTATAACTGTCAATGTTTAATGAGTTCCAGATATCTGCCATCTGTGAGAGTTTTACCAGCATATGCTAAGTTATTTTGCTCCATTTCTTCATCAGTAGTGCGACCGTTCTCATCGAGATGGGAACCATAATGGTTATGAGGGTGTATAAGACAAGACAGTTCTCAAATGAGTGGTGTCATTCGCCTTTCTACTCAATTATATGCACTTCTTCCAGGAGCATTGCACGCTATGAAAATTCCATCCAAATCATGCTTTTTGAAATGGTGAATAGCAAACGATATAACTTTCTGGTAGCGGGGATTCTCGTCTGGATCTCCATCAACCGTAACTATGATTACAGGTTTGATGAAACCCTCTTCTGTTTTCACTAATTTTTCAAAATCTTTGAGTATTAATAGAATTTCAAAATCCTGAGCATAAGTATTTGGTGTGGAAGAACTGTGTTTCCCACTTCTTATAGCTATTAACGTTGGACCAGAATAACCTATGTATGGCTTTACTTTGACCTGCCATACCAGGAGCAATCACAATACCAGCGTAAACACATGGGATAAGTTTGCGGTGTTCAGCGATGACCCAGTCGTGATCGCTTAAGGATACACGATACTCCATATGCATCAGTATCAGAGCCTGTTTATTGGCTGCTGTAATTCCCAAAGGTAGGCGCGCTTTGTCATCATGTGAAAGAAGAAACACTTGCATGGGTCCAAAAATTGAAGCTAAAGTTTCTAAATAATGGATGGATATTACTGCAAATTGGGTATCAATATGAGATCGGTGATAATCAGCCAGAATCCAAGAAAGTTTTATCGGCACTGTGGTGACATGTCTTCTGCACTCGATGGTTGAGGAATTTTTTGGAAGCAAACGAAGATATGTTCTACCCCTGCTTATTGCAAAACCAACCTTTTTCAGTTTTGCAGTCAAGTCATCGAGAGTTTTGACACTTCGGACTTGTTTCTTCTTTTTGCATCTGCAGCGCTTCCAATAATAGCTATGTCTGCTATTGCTTTAAGTAATAATGGTTGTTTAAACTTGGTCTTCCTACTGACTCCCCCAAAGCTATTTTTTTTTAATGTCTGGATTATCATGGAAGATTTCTCCAAGCTTTGTTCGTTTGGTGGTTCGATGTTTTCTTTGGTATTCAGCATTTTGTCGTTTCCTTTTTAAGGATTATTTTTCCTTTTTTGAGATTACTGGAAACGTTATTTATCTGTTTTTGAATTTGAGATACACTGGTTTCAATTCAATTGGGTTACATTTCATTTTTAGTAAGGTTCAAAATTTGAAAACAGTTAGAAGATTATCTGCTACAAAACTAACATATTTTTTAATTTTTTCCCCCATGGATGCATTACTTTTTGAGTTATTTGAAAAGAAAAAATAAGGCTTAGCTTGGCTACGCCATATTTAAAAAGTAATAACTCGTTTTTTGACGTTCTTTTGGTCTTTATTTATTCCCATACTGACCATGTTTTGCCAAGGCTACACGGTCATTTTATCTTATCTATCTTTTTTCCAATTTTTACAAGTAATTATGTAAACTTAAAGTTATGATAAAATATATTTAAAATTTTAAGAATAAATTTATTATAATTACCTTCATAAAATAATCAAGAAAGACTGATTTCTTTTTGGTTGTCTTACGCAGTTCGTCCTCAATTCTTTTTAGCACCAATACCTCTAACTCTTTGTCAGTTTTAGAAGACTTTTTGTACTGCCGCCACACATCATTAGTTTTACATTGGATATCCTTCAAAGGTTTATCTGATGCAGACTTTTTGAAACTTTCAAAAAGTTTTTTATACAAGATTTCTCGAAATGAAGACATATTTCTGATTTTATTTATTTTAAATACCACTACACTGCAGTACTGAGAGGTAGAGGTCTGCACAGGCCGAAATTTCCAGGCCCGGCCCGGCCTGACTCATAGAGAAAAAAATTCGGCGCGGCCCGTACAAAAATTATTGGCCCGGCCCGATAAAAAAGTTAAAAGTTCGGCCCGAGCCCGGCCCGACTCGGAAAAAAAGTTGAAATCTCGGCCCTGCCCGATTGAATTTCTACAAAACATTGATTTTTATGTCAATTTGGTTAAAGATTTGTCTCGTACGAGGAGTTCTGGCCAAAAATATGTCTTAACTATTTTTTTATGTTTATAATCTTCATTTTTATAGAAGTGGCGCAGGCTGCGACATTTATTTTTTTAATCAATCTCTATTTCTTGTATGTAAATGAATCCGCTATTATTAATATCGTTAATCCATATTCCATGTATTGAAGTGCTAAAAATCTGAAAAATGCTATGCAGTAAAATCTTCTAAAACGGAATTGCATAAAAAAGAAAAAAAATCCGTTATGGACAAATGCCCTTCTTAGCAAGTTGTAAATGTATTATATATCCTATTCTTACGTATTAGTATATTAATTTTCTATGGATCAACACGTTTTTCAGTTTATAACAGGATTTCGTCATAGACAGGTTCCTTCTCACATGTTTTCTTATATTTTCATTTAGCTATATTTTAATAAGCGTAGAAATCTACTATTCTTTAAAAAAGAATAAATTTGAATGTTTAATTGTAGAATAATAGCGATTTAAAAATGTGTATATTTTTTTCAAAATTTTTTGAGCCTGACCTAATTTTACTGGCCTTTGAACGGATCAGGCCAAGCCGAGACAATGATTTTCATACGGGCTGCGTCAAAACTAGGACTTAAAATTTTGGGCCTTAAAGACTTGGAATGAAACCAGTCCCGGCTCTGTACAGAAAAAAATGGGCCCGGTCCGATCCCCCAGGAAAAAAGTAAGGCCCCGAACCCGGCAAGGCCCGTAAAGAGTAGTAACTAAGCCCGGCCCGCCCCGAGTGCCGTGAATGAAAATATGCCCGAGCCCGGCCCGTGCTGATCTCTACTGAGAGGTTTTCAAAACTCACGAGACACCAGACAGTAGAGCAGTCGGTCACTATGGTTATGGGATTCAACCACTTGACAGAGGAGGGGTGGAAACAAAAAAGATGGAATTTTACTTACGTTTTGGAAGCTTTCCCGGAAAACTCATATTGTCACAATACATCATATCGCATCGGTCCATTCAATTCTATTCTATTCTCACAATTAGAAATAGTAGTAAGTTCTCAGAGATAATAAGCCCTCATGCATCAAACATGAACAGTCACCTCTAGATAAAAGAGATCGTTTATGTTTTCCTTGTGCGGTCAAAATAGCTGACATCAGAACTTCAAGTTTATATTCTTTTGCTGTTTCTTTCTTTCAATTTGAAATTTTATAATTTTTTTTTTTTACAAGTTAGAGATTCTGAAAATGTCTTACGTAAGCATCATTCAAACCCCCCCTCCCCCCTTGTCAGCAAAAATAAGCAAATCGCTAACCCCCTCCCCCCCCCCCTTAGGTGCTTACGTAATATTTGAACGGCCCCATATGCTCAAACAACAACCAAAAGAAAAATATTTTAAGATGCAGTTTATTTGTCTAAATACCAGAAGTTTTCTAAATGTAATAAATTATATATATAATTTATATATGTAATGTTGCAGTGGTTTTTATACATGTATTTGTTACATCCGAAGTCTTTTTTCAATGAATATGCTGAAAAGAAAATCTTCTTAATTTTTTTAATTTGTATTAAAATCTTATATAAAACAGTTTTATTCAGATATACCTTATGTAAAGATATATAAACAGAAATGTTTTGAAAGAAAATTTTGAATGAAAAAATATTTCTTCTAAGACAAAAGATGTTTTGTATTAAAGTTAAAGTAATTGACAAAACACACTGGTTCTGAAAAGGGAAAACCCATGAATATAAAATCACAAAACGAAATGCAATATTTCACCTTGCTTCAATCACAAAATACACAATATAAACTTTTAAAAAGGTTCACTGTTTTACTTAAAATACACAGCGAACTTTTAAAAGTTAATATTGTGTATTTTCCGAGCGATATAATTACCACGCACAATACCAAGCTGTAGTTTAATTTATGTCAAAAAATTCTTGTCTTTCATTCAACTCAGAAAACGGTAAACGTTTCATGGAAATGAAAACCCGCATCTTAATTACATATCGCAATATTCTGATGCCGAGCAACGCCGAGAAAGAAATATAATTTCCTTCTCGTCATACATTGTAATTATTCGGTCGCTCGAAAAGTCATGTCCGTTTGGAAAATAAATTTGTACCGGAAAATTCTATCATTTATTTATTAGAAATTGATTCCGATATCTATTCCCAAACGGACACGACTTTCCGAACGATCCAATACTACAGGGTAAGTCAAAATGAATACAGCGATTACAAAAGGCTATAACTATTTAATGGAAAAGAATTTATCGATAAGATTAACACAGAACGTAGACGGAACTTCAAAATTTTGTATACATACGTCATAGATGTTCTATGTGACTTCCCTTGGTCACACAAACAACATCTGGCAGTAGGCCATTTCACACCATACATTCTGAAGCATTTGTTCAGTCACCGACGCAAGCCCATTACAAATGTGTACTTTGAGTTCTTCAATTGTTTTGGGCATGGGAGGCACCCTGTCTTTCACATAACCCCACAGAAAAAAATCGGCCATTTTTACCGTCATAATTGACCATTTTTACTAATGAGACGGCCGCAATGAATAGGTTTCTTGTCATTGCAAAGTTTCAAATCGCGTATGCGTAGCTTCTTTTTCACTGCACTTGCCTTACGTAAAGAAATTTTGAAGTTTTGTCTACATTCTGTGTTAATCTTATTGATAAATTCTTTTCCATTAAATAGTTATAGCCGTTTGTAATCGCTGTATTCATTTTGACTTACCCTGTATTTCAAATACATTTAATTGCGTCGATGAATTTTATGAGTTCAACTTTTTCGATGTTCTTGTATGGAAAGATGGATTGTATTTGTGAAAAAGAAGTATTTGAGAGTCCTTTGATGAGAGCAACTCCATGAAAAAATAAATGGTGCGCTCGGGCGATAACAATCGGAATGACATATATTTACGGATGCAAAAATTTGGACGTTTCTCTAAAATCGTAGTGAAGGAAGAATTGAAATCCTTTTGGGAATCATGTATTTAGGAATTTATATGAATGAAAAGATACACAGATGCCGTTTTCATGTTTAAAGTTACACAATTTTAAATAGTGTTATGCGATTTATGGACGGTCGTATGCACTTTATGAAAACTATTGTCACAGTTTATTTTTATCCATAATTTCCAGATTTCAGAAACTGTCTTACTCTATTGTTTTGCTGTAATTTTTGGATATAACTCTCGACCGAAATATACGTAATAGTGGAATTCTCTTTAGTACAATCGTGCGAATTTTTTCCCTCAGCTTTGTACGGCTTTCCAAGGTTATTTAATGTTCATGAATGTCGTGTTCATAAAACTCGTTTAACAAACCAAATTCAGAAAAGTCCATGTAGGAACCGTCTACTAAATTTACAGGTATTTCTTAAAATCAGGTACAATTTTCTCGCTAAATACGCGGCAGTTAATTAGGAAATATGGCATTGTAGTCTTTGTACATAGAATACGTTACGGAGATTAATTTACATTTATTAATCTATAAATTCGACTAATAAAATCATTCAGCAATTACGAATATCTTTAGAAACTTTTCTTTACATGCTTGAAGAGATTGTGCGGGATTTGTTCTGTTTTACTGCCTGATACGAACATTCACAGTTTTTGATACAGCTACTTAATTCCTTTAAGGGCGGTGGTACATTTCTGGAACACTTAATTTTAATTCTTAAATGCCGCACTAGCATCAGAATATTGGACTGAACGTTTTCCTTTTATTAAAAGTTTTTAATGAAAGTTTTCCTTAAGTACATGAACAAAAGCTTTTGCTTATTTTGAAATAAATTTGTTTGTAAGTTCTGGTGTCATTCATTCTTTCAGTATATTACGATTAGATGTACCTTTTTCTGAAATGTTTAAATAAACCCATGCTCTATCCCCGTTCCATAATTTAATTTTCATTTAGTACAAGCTAGGTGTTTTTTTAAAGCGATCGTAAGAAATCGACATTTATGTTTTCGCAAAGGGTAAACATTTTGTACATGTATAGTCATATATATATATGTAATATATCGCGCGTTCGCGACCAGTAAGGGAGTCGCAGACTGTTCACTTTCCGGCGGATGACCGTACAGCCGGCTTTAAGATGTAAGTACATCTTGGGGTGTCATACTTGGATAATAATTGGACTCGAAAACCTTTTTGTGGGTCGAACTCATTTCGTCGTTCATCTTACAGTCCGATTCGCGAGAACGGTCGGAGGTCCTCGAGCCCGTTAGGTGATGATATTAGGAGCTACATCGCCATAGGTTTTGCAGTCATCTCAAAAGGGCAAATTCCTCTTGTTTCTCGCGCTGGTTTTAGCTTATATCTTGGGGTTTATCATATTTTCCAGAAGAGCGCACAGTTATAAAATTGGGAGGAACATTTCTTTAATTGATTGATAAGCTTTTGATTGATTGCCGAGGCTCAGATGCCAGACCTGGGCGTGGCCTGCCCTGGAATCAGCTAACCACAACTGAATGAGAATATTCCGAAGGTCAGCATTTTTACTCTTAAAGATCGTCCGATAATGATATCTGAAAGTAATAAGATGTATTGGTGGGAAACAAAGTTACAAGGGGTAAAACTGATTTTAGAATGAGATTTAAAGTTAGAAGACAGAGACGTCGGATTTTAATTTAAATTTTTGAAATTTAATTTTGAATTTTGAATTTAAAAAGGGTTATTATCCTTTCATATGTATGACAAAAAATAAAAAAATAAATACAAAGAAAATTTCATCTCAAAAACAAATATTCTTCAAAGACAAAAAGGAATATCGCTTTGATTCTATACTTTGAATTACAATTATTTTACTAATAAGTTTGTGTTTTAGAAAGCAAAAAACGAGGAATGAAATTACTACACATACAGAACAAAGATACTCTTTAATTTACATCAAAAACTTTTTTCCCTTTTCCAACACTGAATACTGCAACTGCAGCTTGTAAAGGAAATTGCACGATGTACTTAATTAGATAATGTAATTTATTGCGATTGAGAGATAACGACAGAGATATAGAATGTTACACTGTTGAGACGTGATATCTTCAGTTATTCCATTTAAATTCTACATTTGAATTTCATGGATTCCTTTTTTTTTTACTTTTTTGTATTGAGAGATGGATTGTATTGTTGTCGCGTGTGAGGAAAAAAATAGTATTTGCGATTACTTTAAACGGATCTTTTGATTCATTGTATAAACATGCTATACTTCCAGCAAAAGGAATATATCATAATTTTGGAAGAAAATCCTGCATGATTATCTGAAGAATGTGCGAAATAAAAAGTTCCTTTCTAATGAGAATTATTTTTCTAATAATTTACGTGAATGAATATATTTAAGTTTCTTTTGTTTGTGTTTTTCACTTATACATTTTGAAATATTGTTCAATTTATAAAGTCAATATATTTTAAATATGACGTATATTTACTATATTGTAATACATGTATGTATTTGTTACTTCTGAACTCCTTGAAATATTTTCAAAACAAAACTTTACCAAATGTTTTAAAAATGATTTTTGCAGCATACATAAAATAGTTTTTGTAAATAGCATAACTACTAACGTGAAAATATAGGAAAAGATAAACATTAGAAAGAAAATATTCACTGAGAAAAGCAATTCTTAATAACTAAAGTAATTATTACTTGTGATTACTACTTATTCATAAATAACGTGTTTTTTTTGCGCTCAAACATTTATTTTTAAGATAACATTTTTTTTTCATTCTGTTTGCTAGTGATGCTAAAAAATATAAGAAAATCTGATATTCTCAGATGGCAAATTTTTAAATATCTCAAAAAATGAGGAGAAATTAAAATTATCATTCCAAGTGAAAATCACGTTTCAATAAATTTATATTTATAAAATGATTTCAAAATGCGGCTGCATATTCAAAGTATACAAATTTTATTGAAATAGTCAAAATTAGATCTAGGGATAGGGTAGGAATAGCAGGAATTAGAAAATTACTTTAACGTTTCTTAATTTAAATTCCTGAATATTATAGTGACGTATTGGAGGTGACTTGAGGCAGAATTGTTTGCGTTTAATCTGTTTGTGGAACATGCGATACGAAATTTTCAACGATTTATGCTGCTCACATTTTCTGATTGCTTCGAAAGGTTTGTAATATCGATAAGTTATGTAATGACTTATATAAACATAGCTTTTTTCTTGATTCTTACGGAAAAATATCAGGGATAAAGTTTTTAGACAAATCTGTTTACTGCTTGATATTCAGAAAAAATGTGAAGTGCAATTATCAATTTACCAATCTGCATATTTCACTTTTGACTAATTCATATTTCTTAAATAGAGAATAAAAAGTTTCTTCTGAAAATTCAGATTTTTCGATGACACTTTGAGCACTTCATTTAAATTATTAGTACCTGGTAGTCCGAGCCTAGCTTGGTAGTTTTTTGAAGATTTTTTTTTTCTTTTTTTTTAACTCAATCTGATTTTCGTATGTAAAGAAGGAATTTTATAATCGATATTTACCCCACTTCTTGTAGGCTAGAATGATAAAAATTACGTTCACTGGCGTTTTTCTGAAGACAGCACACCTTTTTATTATTTTTAGAACTTAATTATAAATTAATACATAAATGTTTAGGCGTTTACCCCGCCACAGGTGATGAACCGCCAAATATTCTCTATGACGTTCACAGTTGTATGGGAGTTGAAACAACAATGAATTTTATTATGTGCTAACAAATGCACACTAAAATATCCAAACTGGTTGCCAAAAAACTGCAACAATAATACATTTTAAGGGCTAAAAAGTAGAAAATAAATTATAAACAAAATATTTAGAGAACAATACTAATAAGTATAAAATCAAAATAGTTTTTTTAAAACGCAATTTTATAAGCATTCAATGTTCAACTTGAAACTCACGTCTATTTGTTTGGCTGCAATTCATGTTTTTTTTTTTTTCAAAAATTTCTTTTATAATATATTTATTTGACGTGGGCACCAAACTCGATTATGAAAAATTCACGGATTTTTTTTTTTTTTTTTTTTTTTTTTGCGCTTTCTGTAGAAAACGCAAGCAAATGAATTTATCAAATACTACATAATTTTTTCTGTTACTTTTTCAAGATAGGGAAACAGGAATGAAAAAAAAATAACATTATTTAAACTATCCTTTTAGAATTTCTAAATTGATTGCTATTAATCAAGTTATTAACTGTTAATTGATAAAAGCATACTCTTTTTTAAATATTACACTCTTTATTTTAGATTTACTAGGGGGCTCTGCCCCCTACGAGCTACGCTCGCCAACCCCCATTCCGACACCTCAGATTCTAAAAGCAGGCTAATTTCATCGGCTTTAAAAAGATTGAATTGTAATTTTAAAAGGCAGTTGCGATCTCCCTGCAAACGTGTGTTCATTCATATTCCTTTCATGTGAGATTTTTCAGGCAAAATCAGCGTTTGTTAAGGGATACAATGGCTGTTTTCGTCTTTCATAAAAAAAAATATTAAAAATTTGAAAATAAGCTAATGTAAAATGAATTAAGTAAGCAGAGTCTTTGTCTCTTGGTTTTTTAACAGCTCTATAAGAAAGTCCTTTTAAATAACACATTTGAAATGTGTCGCTTTATATGTGACGTATTTTTCACCAAAGTTTTCTTTCTCTTTTTAACATTCATATGAAAATACTTTTGTTGTTAGAAAGTAAATATTATTTGCGCTGTCTCAGAATTCACGATAATAGTTGAAAAGATTATCTCAAAATATGAAAAAAAAAATTGTAATTTAATATATTACAACGAGAATTTGGAATTTTTAACCATTTGGAAAAATGGTTATTGTCCTCGGTCAGGGTAGGAAATCAAAAACATACCTGAAGCGTTTTATTTGTTGAATCCCGCATTTTATTCGTTTTCTGGAAGGTCTGTACAGTAATCTGTATTTTCCCTTTCTTTCAACAGAGAAGGATACTTTTGTTGCCACTATGACAAAAAAGTAATAAAAACTACAAAAAAAAAGAAAAAAAAAACTCAGAAACAAATTGAGATAAAGCTTTCAAACAAATTGCAGTCAAAATGCATTTTTTTCTCTATACGACGATATAAAAAGTAATATTGTGGGATGTTTAGAAGTTTAAAAATGAAATTTCATTTAAAATTGGTCCAAGAATATGAATGTTTAATCCTTGGCCTACGTAATGCATGACTAGGTCCGTAGAAGTTTAAAAATTGACAGTACCGAAAATTGAAAAACTGAAATTTCTTTTAAAATTTGTTCATGATGAGTCTAGGAATATGAATGTTTAATCCATGACGTACGTAATAGGCGACAGTAGCCTAATTTGGACCGCCGCTTTAATTGGACCGTTGCCATTCTGCCGTTAATTACAGGAAGAGACGCCATCTACCGCTCAATGGCGGATCTAAGGGGGGGAGGGGGCGATCGCCCCCCCCTTGGGCAAATAAAGGTTTGCAAAACGGCATTATGCATCCTCACGGGAAATGACTTGGGTCGAAGCTCGAGCCCGGCGCGACCCGGGCCGGGTCGTGCCAGTTTAAATCCACCAGTCTCTCTTTTAGAGCCGGGCCGTGCCCTGATCTTAAATTTTTCTGCAAATTCGGGTCGGGCCAGACTTTTTTTTCTTCCGGGTCGAGTCTGGCCTGGACTTCATTCTTCCTAGAGGTCTGCACTGGCCAAAACTTCCAGGTCGGGGCTCGTCCCGGAATAAAAGCTAAACGTTCGGTCCGTGTCAGCCCGTATGTTAAGTAGTATTGGCCCAACCACGACCCGTGCACTTCTCTAAATTCTTCCCCGAACCCAAGTTGGGTCTGGTATCTTACTTATTTGTTATTCGTAAAAATTATACATATTTATGGTGTACATTTGTTTAGCGAAATCTTTAAAAATTTAATTTGATTTGATAAGTTACATAGATGCATTTTTAAAAAATCTACTTTATTCTTTGAAGATCTTTTAAATTGTAATTTTATTTTATCATCCATTTCTTTCATTCTAAACTGATTTTCTTATTAGATTTTCATTTGAATGTAATTTTCGAAGTAATGATTTTTACGTAATCTTTATGTACGTATTGTTATTATCGTACAACAAACCTAAATAGTGCCTAATAGTAATATATAGCCTAAATAGTGATTAATATTAATGTTTTTCTGTATTCATGAATTTCGAACATAATCAAAAATAAAATATGATCATAAATAAGTGTGCTTTATGAAGAATTTTAATTGCAAAATGCAGGCTAGGCTGGAGTCAAGTTTTTAGCTTTTATATCGGGCCGGGCCAATAATTTTTTTTCTATGGGTTGGACTTGGAAATTTCAGACAGGGTAAACCTCTAACTGACATATCGAAACCAGCTTTATAATTATTTTTTTTAATGCTTCTTTCAGCCATCATCCCATAACTATTGAATATACCGGGTGTCCAAAAATGGACTGACTGATTTTAAATGCAATCCAATAACTTGAAAATGGCGACAGCTATTAAAAAAATTACTTAAAGGTGGGTTATGTAAGATCTCAGGAGCAGGGGTAATTCTGTTCCGTATTTTCCGAAAATTTAACCCTCACGCTGCGCATCCCGCGATTTCCACAGCCAACGTAAAAGTGGCAAAATTTGCGCAACCCGCAATTTACCAGCAAATCTTTTTTTTTTTTTTTATGATCTAATTCAATTTAAAAAGAAACTCTTTCACAAAGATTTTGGACATATTTGAACTTTAAAATATATGCAGATTTGAAATATGTAATAAAATAAAGGCGCAATTTTTAATCTATTTTCATTAAAAAAAAAAAAAAAAAAAAAAAATGTATATACACACGCAGCGAGAGGATTAAGGTATTTAGTTCCAAAAATTAAAAAAAATCATCAGTCCGAAAATTCGATCATAAAAATAATCGCGAATTTTGACAAATGGTCCCATAAAAAATCTATTTCGTCAATCGTTCGCAGAAAAGAACTTTAATTTCGCCAAAGAATCGCTGAAAAACGCGAATTTAGTGAAGGGGCCGTATAAAAAACGCGAATTTAGTCAAATAACCGCGAAAAAACGCGAATTTCATCAAAGGATCGCGAATAAATGCAAATTTTATCAAAGAATCGCGAATTACATTAAAGAGTCACGAAAAAAACTCAAATTTCGTTAAAGGGTCACAGACAAAACGCGAAATTCTTCAAATGATCACGGCAAACGCGCTTTTCGTCAAAGGATCGCAGAGAAAACGCGAATTTTGTCAAATAACCGCAAAAACGCGAATTTCGTCAAGCGATCGCGAATAAATGCAAATTTTATCAAAGAATCGCGAAAGAACCGCGAACTACATCTAAGGGTAGCGAAAGAAATTCGAATTTCGTTAAAGGATCGCGGAAAAAAGCGAATTTCGTCAAATAATAGATTAAAAACACGAATTTCATCGAAGGATCGCTGAAAAAACGCGAATTTTGTCAAAGGGTCTCCGGAAAACTGCGAATTTTATCAAAGGGCTGCAAAATTACATTAAGTTCATCAAAGGGTTGTGAAAAAAACATAAATTTCGTCAAAGGATGATGGAAGAAATGCGAATTTCATCAAACGGCTACGGGAAACCCGAATTTTATCAAAGGGCTGCGAAAACATGCGAATTTTTTTAGAGTTGTGGAAAAAACGCGAATTTCGTCAAAGAGTCGTGGGAAAAAAGTGGTCTCTTTAGAAAACAGCACACATACATACACCTATATTTATTATTAATGGTATAGTTTTTAATCTAAAATAATATACTGAACTAACTTTTGAAGAAAACGGGTTAACCTAAACTCAGCTTGCAGGAATCTACATAGCCTGAAATTGACCCGAATCGAAAACAGCAAACCCGACCTGCAACAAAAATAGTCATTACGAGGAGGGAATCCCTACTTCTTCCTCTGCTGTAACATTTCAGAAAATTTGCTTTGAATTTCAGAATTTTTTTTTTTTTTTTTTACTGAGAATAACTTTTGATCACAAGTTTTTTTTTTTTTTTTTAACTGCATTTTAAAATTTTAGTTTAATTTAAATTTTAGTTTAATTAGTTAATTTTAGTACAACAGATGGCGCTGCAAGCAATAGGCGCTAAATGGGCGGTCGATTTAACGACTATTGTTTGCAGCGCTATCTATCACTGCTATTGTAAATTACAATCAAGAATCGCAGTAAAAAATCTCCTGACATATTACATAACCCTCCTGCAAGAGTTTTTTTTGTTGCTGTCACCATTTGCAAGTTACTGAATTTTAAAATCAGTCAGTCCATTTTAGGGCACCCGGTATGTTTTTTAATAAGTTTCATGGCATTCTTTACTGAATTACAACTCATCTTAGATATAACGAAACAAGCAGTCTTATACGAAATTAGTATTTTTTACATATTCCTGAAGACTAAAAAGTATTATTAAATAATTGTTTGGGCGTGCCCGTTATGTAGCTTTCACTGTATATAGTTTTTATCTTCAAAAATATTTAGACTTTCTTTTCAAAATTCGGGTCGGTACGAACCTTTCTCGCAAGAGTAAAAACTCAATCCGAAACTGACTCAAACCCCAAATAATATATGTCAATCTGCCCCACACCCAACGCGCTAGAGCGCAGCTGAAAAGTAGAAGTCAACCCGACCCGCAGCAGAAAAGTAGAATTCAACCGGACCCAAACGCGACCCACAGCATAAAAGTATAAGTTAACCCGACCAGCAGCAAAACATAGAGGTCAACCGGACCTAAACCCGACCCGCAGCAAAAGGTAGAAGTAACACGACCCGCAGTGATAAAATTAACTCCGACCCACGCATCAGATTGGAGTTTCCAAATTTCTAAAATCGCCCCCCCGCCCTTGAGGACTCTCCAGATCCGCCCTTGCTACCGCTGTAATCCTACTCATCAGAATGACGTCACTCACGATTAGAAGAAGCAACCGCCTACCACGTGTTGTTTTCAGGCAATTTTAAAAAACCTAAAGTTAGCTGTTTTGATCTACTTTTTTCCTACTAAACGTAAGTGAATACTTTAAAACTAAGGTAAGTTGTTATGTTTTCATATACTTATATAAATTCATCTGTTAATTGCGCATATTTCTCACGGGGCTTTGTTTGATTTCGTTTTTGTTCTTAGTCTTGAAATTATCTGTTTTAAAAAATTGATATGCACAGTTGCCATAATTGGACCATTTTAAGTTGCTTAAATTGAACCAGATATGCGAACATAAATTTTGAAAATTAAGTAATGAATTTCCAGGACGGTACACTTTGTACACTATTTTTTATTTTTTTAAATATTTTTTAATGGATTACTATCTCCATGCAAGGTTTTTTTTTTTTTTTTTTGGGGGGGGGGGGGGCGTTAAATCTCGATAATTTTTTTTATACAGTTTAGGCCTATATAAACACAAAAATATTTTTACATGTTTATGCACTAAATTTTGTTTGCAATTTCTTTTATCTTGTATGTATTTGTATTTATTTTCTTTGAATACTTTATTCCTACGGCGTATTTGGTTTACAGAGTTGAATTCAAACATTTTCTTCCTGGAGGATATTTGCGATTCCCCTAGAAAGGGCAGGCTTTTTACAGCTCTGGAGGGTGGAATTAGACTTTTTTGCCATTAAAACTCATAAAACCTCAAACCTCCCGGGAGGAGGGGGGTGAATTCAATATTGTTGAATATATAATGTTTGCGTATAACTAATCGTAGCGTATTTTTCAATTGAGCATATTTTTTTAAACACTTTTATAATATAATGTTAAAAATGTTGAAAAAGACACGGACAAGCTGTCTGGAAAAAAAAAAAAAAAACAGGTGACAGCAACAGCTGTTAACGATATAGGAAGTAAAAAGGAGAGAGTAAGTTGTGAAGAAATTGACTTGCAATAAGGCTGTAGCTACAAATCCTCCCCAAAAGCCAAAAAATCAATAGAAATATTATTTCATATGCTAAATTTAGTTTTAAAAAAGTACAGAGGGAGCCAAAAAAAAAAAAAAAACAGTTGTGTTAACATCTTTGCCATATAAAGTAAACCTTGAAATGAAAAGCACAAAAATCGACTAAAATGATGCTATCACAGCATAAAAGCAAATGGAACATCAAGTTTAAAAAAATAGGTGTAATGCAATTATCAAGGAAATGATGAAAGGGGAGATCTACAATCATAATGTAAAGATAAGTTCTGTTGCAAAAAAAAGTCTAATAATTCAGAATCTAAAAAGAAAAATCTAAATAGTGATGATTGGTTTTGCCTGATTTGTAAGAAAGTAAAACAGCAGAAATGATTCAGTATCCATATTGCCAAATACGGTTCCAAGTTGTGTGCGCTGGAAAAAAAAAAATCAATAAACGAAAGTCATGTGTAAGCTTTGCATCACTCCTTAAATGGTATTGAAGTAACTGGCAATTAGTTTCATAATTTCTATTCTTAATTACTGATAACTTTGATTTATATTTTGAATACATTTTCATTTAAAACAATTACACTTATTTTCAGATATTTAATTTCATTATATTTCATTGCTGTTATTTTGTTTGATTGTTTCAGTAACCGCAAACTTTGCTTTTAATAAAATTAGTTATATTCCCTAATCATTAAAACAACCTGATTTTATTTGGTCCAATTTAGGAGACTGGTGGTCCAACTTAGGCGACCAGTTGCTGAATTTGGACCACTTTTGACAAATTTTTCAAATTAAAATAAAATTTAAGATTGCCAAAAAGAAAATGATCTAAAGTTTTATTTAGTTAGTGGATGAATTGATTGACCCCGTGTAGTGATATTTTTCAGATATTCCAAAAATTAAGTGAGTTACACCTGAAAATAAGCGAAGTGGTCCAAATTAGGCTACTCTCCCCTATATGACCAGATCCGCGGGATTTTTATGTCTTAAATTTTAGACTTTGAAAAATCCATTTTCCAAATGGTCGTTGTAATTTATTAAATTGCAGTTTTTGTTCTTTTTTTTCTGATATTATTATTATTTTTTTGACTTAATATTCACTTAGTTTTAATTTTGGGGCATTTCGATAAGAGAAGCTGAGAAAGATAAGAGGTTAAAAATCGAAAGCAGTTCCACCGAATCACCCACAGTTCGTGACAAATCACCTTCTTAAAAAAATTTAACCGAAAAATCTAAATTTCATCCACCAAATTCCGTCGCATCCTCCTCAATAACAGAACGCAAAGATCAAACTTCAGATGACCAAAACCTTCATCGATAAACTCTCCAAGTCCCGTTTCGAGAAGAAAAACAGTTTACAAATCGAAAGCAGTTCCACCGAATCAGCTACAATTTGCTATAAATTACCTACGTTGAGCTCAATTTTTCCCGGTTAGAATCGACCGATTGTAAAACGCCGTGGCGATTGGAGTTCTATTTTCATGGGCTACATAATCAGTTGAAGACCTCGATTTTTGCTTTGCAAGACGATTTTTATTTCGGTGTCGCTCTTTGGCTTTGAATTTTTCCATATCTGATAATTTGCGCCCACCCATTTTGTAACTTTTTCAATTTTTAACAATTTCATGCCTTTCGATTACCTATTCAAACAATTTTTAACGATTTTATGCCTTTCGATGACCTATTCAAATAAAATTTCTTCTAAAAGTAAAGAAAATTGTTGAATTTCGTTAAAAAAAATAAAATGCGAGCATCATTTGGCCCCATCCTCGACCGAAAACAACAACCATTTCCAAATGGTTAATAAATGTCTCGAGCAAATATATTTTTTAATTTAAACTGTTTTAACTGTCAATTATTTGGCCTTTGTAAATATGACGTAATTTTCCTCCATTTGCGACTTTTAACGCATATTAATTAATTTATTATTTAAAAATTTTCTTTCTCATTTAAAATTCGTATGAAACTATTGTTTTTGTGACGTAATTTTCTATATTCTATATTTTCGTGATTTTTAACACTTAAATCTGATTTGTAATCACTTAAATCTCATTTGAAAGTTTTTTCTGATTATAATAGCCACGTGAAAATAAATTTTTTATTTGAAGGAAATATTATTCTTTGCGTTTTATTTATTTTTTTTTTTTAATGGGTAACAGTTTAAAATAATATCATTTTCGAAAATATGTAAAACATATCTCTCAATATGCTGAAAATTTGAATTTAAAATGGAGATAAATCCTCAAAAAATGTCAAATTAAACAAATAAATGCAGTCTGCACACGGGAAGCATCTAATGTATTAAATGATGTAAAAATGTTTAAATTCCTATGCATAGGAATCTCATATAATTTTTTTTAATGAAAAGATTTTGACCAAATTTAACATTAAATATCTCTTAAAATAATTATTCGATTTAATAACTGTCTGCACCAGCGTGTTTATCAAACATTTCTCTATAATAGCACCAATTTTCATATTTTTGTATGAAACAGTTTTCTTAATATTAACGAATAAAGTGCTCCGGTTACAAGAAATATGGATGCCGATCTAGGGGTGTACTGGGAAGATCTACGCAGATTTTTATTGGTCCATTTCCAAATCGTTACTTTTTTTATATATAGAAGGATAATTTATTTTTTACTCTTTAACCATTAAAATGATTCATTATTGGAGTTTCACAACCATTTGGCCTATTTTTGAGAACGTTTATTGGTGTATCATTAAATCCATCGCTGTTTTAACTCTCGTAGAACTGTAAGCATTACAGAGAATATTTGGGAATTGATCACCTATGGCATGATAACATTAAAATGTCTTAAAATCAATGTATTAATTTATAATTAATTACTCAAAATAATAAAATGTTGTACTGTCATCGAAAACTCACCTGTGAACGTAATTTTAATAATTCTAGCTTATCAAGAAGTGTATTAAAAATAGAGTCCACAATTTCATCTTTACATACAAAACCCAGGTTGGGATAAATAAAAGAGTGTAAAAAAAATACGCTTTTATCAATTAACAGTCTAATATTAACCAATATGTTGAGAAATCAATTTAGAAATTCTAAACAGATAGTTTAAATGGTGATTCATTTTGCCCTACATTAAGAAAGAATAGGTGTAAATTTAAACATTTTTTTTTACTAATTCAGTTGCTTGCGCTTTTTTCCTAGCGTAAAAAAAACATTGAATTTTTCATAATCGATTCTGGTAATCACGCCGAATTAATGCATTATAAGTAAAAAGGGCACATATGTCATATACGCACCACGTTTGTTTCTGACGCCAATGTCATATACGCAACGGGATACTTAACTGGCGCGGAAGTGTCGTTATTTTGCTTGATATAGCAACCCGGATGTTGTTTATAAGAATAGTTGTTTATTTATTAATAAATTGCTTAAATACTTTTATTTTCTTTTGAAATATTATTTAAATTGTTTTGCTGTATAGTTATTAATTAAACTTTTTTTTATTTATTGTTATTACCTTTTTAAGAATGTATGTGTAACTGGTATTTGAAAGCGAAGTTTTTGCCAAATTAGCATCAGAAAAAAATTGCGCCAGCGTGGTGCGTATATGACATCTGTACCGAAAAGAGAAATAAGTCACGATTTTGAAGATGAACATTGAACGTTTATAAAAGAGTGTTTAAAAAAACTATTTTTTCTTTTATACTTATTTTTTTTTATATAAACATAAAAAAGTAAAATTTGCTATTTGGAAACATAAATAAGTCATGGAGTATATATTTAAATCTTTGGCTCGTATTCTTAGCACAGTCGAAAGCGAAAAGTCTGTGAAAATGGTGTCACAGTGATGCAAAAGTAATGACATATTTCAGATAGAATACAAAAATGCTTGTTTTCTTTTAAATATATTCTCATTTAAGGGGGGAAGAAGGGCAGTAGAATTTAAATTGGTACTACTTAGTTATCTCGTCGGCCAATTTCGTCAAATTATATAAATCGCCAAATTATACAAAATGACATAATTTTTATTTTAAATAACCAAAGAACAAATAAATTAGTATAACATTAATAAAAGTGCACCTTTAACTTTTTTATTGTAAACAATTTTGTAAAAAAATGTATATGGAAGAAAATTTGGATTGTCATTTATAAAAATAAAATACTTCGGTACTACTTAATTACCCCGTCGACCAAAAATCTATCGCCAAACTATAAGATTAAATGCTAATAATGGTTGATCGTAAGTGTCACATTCGCTTGAGTTTAAGCAAGTTACACGTGTTTACGTCATCAAGTGATTTTTATTTCGACGTTTTATTTGCATTTTTATTAACGTTATATTCATTTGTTTGTTCTTTTGTTATTTAAAATAAAAATTATAACAATTTTTATAATTTGGCGAAATTGGTTGACGGGACAACTAAGTAGTACCAAGACTTTTGTTTAAATGCGATTACCTCCGGCATATTTTGACTACTATTCACCATGTTTTGTAAAAAAATTAAATGCTTATTCTTCAACAATCGTTGTCCAAGTCAGTTATTGGCGGCATAAATGAGACATTTCGGGAACTATGTGGCAAGTTTGGCAGAAAAATAATCTTGCTTTTAAAATTGCCGTTAATATTGCGCTCGGGTGTATCGCCATGGCATCAAACTACAGCGGTATTACTAACAATATGTTAATAGTATTAAACATAGCAAAAGCATAAGCACAGTTATGTATCAAAATTATTAACATATTTACAATTATATTTATGAAAATACTTAAGTTCACGAAATCAACATTTGGTAAAATCAATTAATTTTATTTTTCCTAGTCATTTGAAACGAATGTTGCTGTACTTTTGACCTACATAGGCCGTTATCTAGTACCCGATTTAATATAGAAGGCAAGGTTAGTGGCGCCTTCGAGATCATCCTTTGAACCTGTTGCTGATAAATGAACATTAGTATTGGCGGGAATTTCGATTACGGAAGATTAAATATTTAACAAAATGCTTTAAACTTGCCAACATTTTTTTTTCCGCTGTTGAGACTTATAGTTGGATGGTTTTCTGAGAATCGAATAAAGCATATTTTATAAAAATCGCCGTAATTGTTTTCGATTGGCACCACCATTTTGAGCAATGTGTTTGTTTCAACAGTAGAAAACGAGTTTTCTCGAATTAGCGACCTTACAAAATTGATTTCTTGAGCCCGAATTAGTATAGTCGTGAAGTTTTGTGAAAATCGTTAGACCCATTTTCGATATATACCAACATATTCAGTGCTGAGTCTGATTTAATCGAACAAAACAAATTTTCTCTAATTCGAAACCTAGCTAGGTGTGTTTTTCGTTCTCGAATTAGTATAGAAAACATGTTTGTGTAAATTGCATGAGAATTATTCGATTTATAGCAAGCAGAAGTTTCATCTCTGATTTTTGTTTTACTCTGTAAAAACGAATTTTCTTGAATTCGGGACCTAGCTAGATCTTTTTCTCGGGCTCGAATTAGTACAGGCGTCAAGTTTTGTGAAAATCGTTAGAGCCGTTTTCGATATATAGCAACATTTTCATTCCTGAGTTTGTTTTAATCAAACAAAACAAATTTTCTCGAATTCGAAACCTAGCTAGATGTATTTCTCGTGCTCGAATTAGTATAGAAAACTCTTTTCGTGTAAATTGCATGAGCATTATTCGATTTACCTCTTGAGCATTATTCGATTAAGTTTCACCTCTAATTTTGTTTTACCCTGTAAAAACGAATTTTCTTGAATTCGGGACCTAGCTAGATCTTTTTCTCGTGCTTGATTTAGTATAGGACACAAGTTTCATGAAAATCGGTTTAGTAGTTTACGATACGAAGTAGTTTACGATATCATTCATAATCGGGAAAATCGCTTGCTCCTTTAATATACATGATTACATATATAAACGTTTATTCAAGTATATCAGAAATGTAAAATCACTTGTTAGGTTCAAATTCTAAGAATTCGCTTTGTTAGTTATACTGTAAAAATTATATCCAAAAATATGGTACAGTAACCGGATGCCTTTGATTGTACACGATTTGTAGAATAGCTACTGAACTTCATGACGAATTACCCTTAAACTTCGAGGATCTAAAGAACACGTGCGAGTTTCAAGTCATAATTTTTAATAAAGATATAGTCTCGAAAAAATTAAGGAACAGCAATAAATTTCATATAAAATCATGTTTGCGATCAACCATTTAACAGTAAATGTTCAAAATCCTCTGTCACTATATGATATGATTGTAAGGTTCTTGTTCAACGCTTGTGTACCGTGTGTAGAACGTCTATTCGTAAAGGTGTAAACGTGTCTGAGAATTATTCAAAACTTTTTTTCACAGTTTATACGAGTTTATAGGTTTTTATTAGAGATGATGCTGAGTTTTCAACAAAATTTAACACCACCTTCTGAAAACTTCAAAAAGGATTGTAGAAACAGTATACTGCAATTAAAACATAAATATATTCAATATTTGATCAAATATGGTCATTTTTATGAAATAATGTGTAATTGCTCATTCGTGAAATATCTTAAAATGTTTATTTTATAATTTAGTAGTCAGATATTCAGCGAGACTTATTTAAAAAGTTTAGTCAAATATCACGAAAATTCAGAACGATAAGGACGATATTGAGAGTTGCTTTCGAAGTAGATTTATTATAAGGTATTTTCCACTTTTAGGTAGCTTTCTTTACAAAAAGCTACCTATTGCAGCCGTTCGGAGGAAAGCGATTTCAAAAAATTTTGGTATATTTTCATCGACCATGACCCCCAGACCCCGAAACCACCCTCCGTTCAAAATTGATATATATATATATATATATATATATCAATATATATATATATATATATATATATATATATATATATATATATCTGACATATGTCACACTGTAACTCTCGTATTTATGAACCGATTTGGATGTAATTCGGTGTGTACATAGTACATACCAATGTCTCGACCGAGTTCGTTGGCCAGCTTCATCCGCCATTTTGTTTCAAAATGGCGGCCATTTAAAATTTTAAAAAAAATTTAAAATTTGAAATGTGGTACCAAAAAATTGAAAATGGAAAAATATTTTTTTCTTATGTATTTGACCTTTATACAAAGACTCCGTAGCAGTTTTTGTTTCGTCTATATCTTAAAAAATGGCTGAGTTATAGCATTTTGAATTTCTGACGAAGCTGACATTTTGAAACGTCCTGAATTTTGTCACGCGATAAAAGGCGTATTTATGAACCGATTTGGATGTAACTTCGTTTATACATAGTACAGACCAATGTCTCGACCGAGTTCGTTGGCCAGCTTCATCCGCCATTTTGTTTAAAAATGGCGGCCATTTAAAATTTTAAGAAAAATTTAAATTTGAAATGTGGTACCAAAAAATTGAAAATTGAAAAAATATTTTTTTCTTATGTGTTTGACCTCGATAAAAAGATTCGGGAGCAGTTTTTGTTTCGTCTATACCTTAAAAAATGGCAGAGTTATAGCATTTTGAATTTCTAGTGTGGCTGGCATTTTGAAACGCCCTGATTTTTGCCACGTGATAACAGACGTATTTATGAACCGATTTGGATGTACCTTGGTGTGTACATAGTACATACAAATAACTCAACCGAGTTCGTTGGCCAGCTTCATCCACCATCTTGTTTCAAAATGGCGGCCATTTAAAAAATTTAAAAAAAATTAAATTTAAAATGAGATACCAAAAAATTGGAAAATGAAAAAGAGTTTTTTCGTATGTGTTTGACCTTAATACAAAGATTCCGGAACAGGTTTTGTTTCGTCTATATCTAAAAATATGGCTGAGTTATAACATTTTGAATTTCTATTGTGGCTGACATTTTAAAACGACCTGATTTTTGTCACGCGATAACAGGCGTATTTATGAACCGATTTGAATGTAACTTGGTCTGTACATAGTACATACCAATGTCTCGACCGAGTTCGTTGGCCAGCTTCATTCGCCATCTTGTTTCAAAAGGGTTGCCATTTAAAAAAAATGTAATTTAAAATTTAAAATGAGGTATTAAAAAATTGGAAAATGAAAAAGATTTCTTTTATGTGTTTGGCCTTGATACAAAGATTTTGGAGCAGTTTTTGTTTCTGAAAATTTGTTCTTTTGTTTATATCTTAAAAAGTGGTTGAATTATAGCACTTTGAATTTCTATCATGGATAACACTTTGAAACGATCTTGTATTTGTCTCGCGATACCACACGTATTCACCTATTTCGATGTAAAAAGGCATGTGGACAGTATACATCAATATCTCGACCAAGTTCGCTGGTCAGCTTCATCAGCCATCTTGTTTCAAAATGGCGGTCATTAAATTAAAAAAATATATATTTAAAGTGAGGTGCAAAAAAATTAGAAATTGAAAAAGGTTTCTTTCTTAAGTATTTGACCTTGATATAAGGATTCAGGAGCATTTTTTGTTTGTCTTTATCTTAAAAAATGGCTCAGATATAGCAGTTTCAATTTCTAACGTGGGTGACATATTGAAAAATCTGATTTTTTGCCTGCGACAGCACTCGTATATATCAACCGATTCCGATGTGAGTGAGCATGTGCACAGCAATTACTAAGGTCTCGACCAAGTTCACTGGTTAGCCTCATCCACCATGTTGTCTTAAAATGGCAGGCACTTTAAGAAATCGCCGAATTATGCAGCCAAATATAAGTTACTTTAAATAAAAGCAGCTTGGATAAAGCTGACTAATTTCGCGAGATTCTCATTCATAATGATGTAGTATTGATAAAAATTAGTATTGAATCTCCTACATTCGGTTTCCACTTAATTGAGCTTCGTGTGTTTGAATAATATAAGTTGGCTTTTTTTAAATAAGGAATATGAAAGCTACCTCTTCCTCCCGGCACTGGCCGGAAGGACTTTTTGCCAACCAGCTCACTGTAAAATTCAGAGTTCTTCTAACATTTGATAAAAGCAGGACATTCCATTCCGCCGAAGAATGGAAATAGAAAATTTTCATGAAGCCAGTACGCTGTTCATGTAACGATAGAAGAAAGTAAATATATCTAATTTTATATAAGTATATGAATTTTAGAAAATCCTTTCTATCTCGAATTATATGAATAATAGTTAAAACGTCAATTTTGTGAACAATATTGTATTATCTGCACATTTTACATAAGGGCTTTTTTAACATTATAAACAAAACGTGATCAATGTATCTACAGCTTCAAGTCAAAAAATTACAATAATAGAAAAGAAAAAGGAATCGTGAAAAAGGTTATTTTGTGTATCGCTTATACAAAAAGTAATACAGGTTAAACTTAATATTGTAAGAATCTAAATAATTTGTAGAATATTTTCGCATAAAAGAAAAAAAAAATACAAAAATTAAAATAATTATCACACTTGAAAAAAAAAAATGAAAAAATAGAATAACCATTTACCTGGTTCAAAATATTAGAATAATACATTGTAAATAATACGTGTTTAAAAAAAAGGGAAAATTGTTATTCTGTTATTCTGTGGTATTTTACAGCATCACCTTTACATTTTATAACAGCACGAATTCGCTTTGCCAAGCTAGCTACAAGTGAGTCCCAATGTTTTCTACCGAGACATGACCATGTCGACTTTATGCTGGAAAGAAGCTCAACTTTGTTTTTCTGCGCAATATCTCTCAGTCTTTTCTTCATTAGGGTCAGATGGGGTAATTATGACCAGGGGGTAATTATGACCGCCGTCATACTGGAGATAACTGCGATGGTAAAATTTTATTTCAAGCTTAGATATTAACCTCATAATGTATATTTCATCTTAGGTATTCTTTATTACTAGTCTGAAGCCTTTTTGAGATCAAAATAGCAATTTGAAACTAAGTCTATAAAATTTTTGATAAACGGATTTGTTACTTTGGAGTTCAAAGTGGTCATAATTACCCCAAACATATGTGTATTGGCAAGTATAAAGAGAAGATATAGTGGTCATAATTTCCCCACTAGTGGTCTTAATTACCCCAAACTTATGTGATTGTGAGTTTTTGGTGGGGTAATTATAACCACCCTTTTAACTTTAAAAGAAAAACAGCTATGATAATTAAAACTTTTAAAATGTGTTCTTAAAGGATCAAAGTTACTTCCTATGTACTAAAAACAGCACTTTTCCAAATAGAAATAAGAAAAAAAAGCAAAATTGAAAATGTAAAAAGTGGTCATAATTACCCCTCCTGACTATATTCCCCACAAATTCTACACTGGATTTAAATCCCGCGAATTTGCCGGCCAGGGAAGTACGTTAATTTGGTGTTAGCTAAGCTAGTTCTTGGTTAACACTGACCTGTGTGAATGTGCGAAATCATGTTGGAAAATAAAATCGTCACCACAAAGATCTTCCGACGATGTTATCGTGAAATGCTCAAATATTTCTTGCATAATAATTAATCCGTTCACTAACGATACATAGCTTTTCAGGACCATCGTCAGTCATGAAATATCATACCATTATACTGGCTTCAAATTTCAGTGATCGTTTCATGCAGTCCTTGTCGTATGTTTCTTGCTTCATTCGCCATACACAAACACCTTGATCACCATATGTTACGCAAAATACACACTCATCACTAAACAATATCTTTTTCCCATCCTCCAGAACCCATAAATACCTTTTTTGCACCACTTTGCTCTCTCCATTTTCTATTTAATAGTCTTGAGGGGCTTTATATTTGGTACACGAGATTGGAATCCAAGTTTATGGAGAGGTCTTATTGTTGCAGATATATTCACATCAAAACCGTGTTCTTTCCACTTTCTACGCAAATATCTGTCACTTCTAAAATGGTTTTTTTAGCAAAACTCTTTAGCTTTCTATCATCTCTCTAAGTAGATTTTGGCTTTCGGCAGTTATTCATATGCTTGTTTTCAAACTGTCTGTCTTTAAAATACTGCTTTATTGCTCTGATGACACTTGGCTGAGAGCATTTAAAGTAACAGACCGCATATTGCTGATTACGACTTTCTTCGTGCAAATAAATAATACGATTCTTGGTAAACTCCTTTATGTCGGACGAACGTAACATATTTCACAAAAAAATTAAAACAATGGTGATGCAAAGCATTTTTATAGCTTAAGAAGAAGTCCACAGAAGCCAATTTTATGTTTAATTTCTGCAACCTTCTGAACCAATCAGAAAAACTCATATGTATTCTAATTTTTTGAAACATCCATTTTAGTGTTCTATTATTTTGAATAATGAAAATAATTTTAATAAATACAATATTCACTCAAATTTTAATCCTTTATAGTTTTAATTTTCTTTAATATAAAGCAAATTTATCAAAACATCAACCGTCGTTCTTTTTCCGTACTACACTGAAAAGCTAAACATAAAACTAAATGCAATTCCAAATACAAATGAAATGAATTATTCTAATTTTTGACTTGGAGTTGTATATCTATATATATATTAATTTATTAGAATAAAAAATTGGACATTTTACCAAATGGGTAAATCGCATTTTAAGTGATTTTAAATGTTTTCATATATATAAATGTAAATGCTCGTTTGTTCCTAATGGCTAATCTCCGAAAGTTCTTCACCGATTGCTTTGAAATTCACGGATTGCGTTGCATTCGAATACGCGCGTTTTTATATACCTATCACGAACCTTGCTCCTCCCTCATCCAATTTTCTCGTCACCACCAGGGGGCGCTTTCTAATTTTTTTCAGACATACGTCATGTGACATATCATTAGAAAACCCTTTGACTACTCCTTCATATTATGCACCTACCATCCCCTCATCCCACTTTCCCCCCTTGGGGGCACATTTCTATATTAAAAAAATGTAAATGTTCGTTTGTACGAAATCTTAAACCTCCGAAAGTTCACCGATTTCTTTGAAATTCGTCTTTTGCGTTGCATTTGAATGCGGGCGTGTTTTTATATTACTATTATGAACCTTGCACCACCTCCCCCAAATTAATCCCCCGGTCACTTTTTTTAATATTTTCCGACGCCCATTATGTGGTATATCATTAGAAAGCCCTTTTACCACTCTTTTATATTATGCATCTCCCCTCACTATGCCCTCCGGAGGGACTCATTACTGAAACATTTTGTCAGTATTTTTCATGATATTTGTTTTTGCTTTGTTTTTTTAGTTCGTCTTTTTTCCTTTTTAGCTCACAGGCTATTAAAGCCTGAGAGATAATGTGCCCGCAGGTTCTGTATGTACGTACGTATGTAACGCGATAACTCTTGATAGAAATATCCGATTTGCTTCAAATTTTGTAAATAGTTTCATTCTGATAAGGCGTTTCCCTGATTAGTTTTGGCAATTCATTGGTTAAGCATAAAGGGGGCAACGGGGGCTAATCTCCCCTTAATTTAGATAAATGGGTTTTTCATGCAGAATTATCTGATTTGCTTCAAATTTTGTAAATAGGTTTATTTTGATAAACTGCTTCCCTGATTAGTTTTGGTGTTTTATTGGTTGTGCAAAGGGGAGCGGGGAGCTAATTCCCCCCGCCCTTAATTTAGATAGCGTGGTTTTTCATATAGAATTATTCGATTTGCTTCAATTTTTGTGAATAGGTTCTATCTGATAAGGCGCTTCTCTGATTTGTTTTAGGGATTCATTGATTAAGTATAAAGGGGCGAACGGGGGCTAATCCGCCCTTAATATAGATAAATGGATTTTTCATGCAGAATTATCCGATTTGCTTCAAATTTGGTATACCGGTTTATTCTGATAAGGGGTTTTTCTGAATAGATTTGGAGGTTCATTGGTTAAGTATAAAGGGGGGAAACGGAGGGGTAATCCCCCTTAATTTATTTTTCAAAGGGTATTATTCTTTGAAATAAGAGTATAATATACAATTAGTGCGAATAGCCTGTGAGCTCAACGCCATACGTTTAACTCGGCACATATCTTTTTAATTCACTCGATGTGCAAGGCATGCCACCGCACGTCCTGCAATTGACAATCGGCCTGCCAATTCAGATGTTGCGAAATATTCACAAGCCAAATCTTTGCAAGGGTACGCGGCTTGCAGTAAAAAAATAATGAGCAACTTTGTAGAAGCAACAATCTTGATGGGACCTTTAAAAGGTGAAGATGTCCTCATTTCTGGCATTCCTTTTATTCCAATGGATGCATGATTTCAATTTAAGAGATTGCAATTACCTATTTGATTGGCGTCTGTAATCTCCATCAACAAAGCTTAGGGCCAAGCTTTAAAATTCTGCGGTTTAGATCTAGACATGAATTGATTCTCACACAGGCAATTACATTTTTCGTGTTCCAGAATCGGCAAATCAGACAATCTCTAAATCTGCACAGTCCATTGTAACTACAAAAATATTGTATACCCACAAGTATTGTGAAATTAAACATATTATGGAAACGCGCACTTTCTCTTTTCTTTCTTTTCCACTTAGCCAGACTGGACCACAGTAACGCGTGGCCGGGTACAGCTTGTATATTTCCATTTCTATTAAGGTAGTGATATATATTCAAAATTAATATTTTATAAATGCAACCGCTAGAGCTTTTAATATTTTTTTTTCCTTCATCGAAAATTTATAATGCTAATTGATTCTTTCAAAAAGGACTCTTAATTATTATAAAAACTTTGACGTATGCATAAATAGTAATTAATAAAACCGTAACTTTTATAGAGATTTTTTTTAAATAATTGTCTTCAAACATTTTGTATATACACATAACTAGCTAATAGGTTTATTATTTTATAAAAGGTTTTGCTGCTTTTAGGAACCTTTTAAAATTTTTAATAATGCATATACTTTTCATGAAAATAAATTTTGTTTCAAACATTTTAAATTGTTTATAACGCATTAAATCTACATTAAATAGCGGATGAAGATTCTCTTCCTGATTTTTTAATATATTATTTAAAATATTATTTTTCTCCATTTCCTTGCAATATACGAAGATAAAGAAAAGAAAACATGCAGTAACATTTTAAAAAGGGTTGCTTTTGAAATAATTATGTTTTTTAGAGTTCTCAGACAAAGAAGTTATGTTTGGTTATACAGTTTTAGTCATGAGACTGAAACGGTATTAAGAATTTAGAGGAAACTCTTAGTAATAAAAGTTTAGTAAAAAAATTAATTCTAAATTGTATAATGTTAACAGGAAATAATGACATTAAGGGATTAAAGTAAACTATAATAAACTTGTAACTTAAATTTAAGTATTAAAAACAAATGAAGTCTTATTGAAATAAAGGAAATTGGAAAAATCAAAAGCTTTTGTCTTATAATAGTTTTGTTTTAATTTATTGTGACTGCACATTATGTTCTGGTGGAAGGTTTTAGAGCTTAACATATTGTTTTCCGTTGCTTAGTCATACAAGTGTAGGGGAAACTTATATAATGATGTGAATCCAATTATGAAAGAGTACTAGATTAATTTTAACACAATTATTCTAATTGGTAAATAAATCATATTAGATGTAAATTTCCAACTGCGCGAAAATTGTCCGGACCAGGATTCAAACTGGGGATCTCCTGGCTGAAGCCGCCAGTGTTCTGCCATCTGAGCTAACACGGACGAATCTTGTAGAACTTTTTCACCCAGCTAACCTTAATGATTATAGCTTCTGGTCTGAAACCTGGTTCAGCTGGTTCAGACTAAACCTGGTTCAGACCAGATGCTATAATCATTAAGGATAGCTTTGTTTTATTTGTTTGTATTGTGTTATTTGCATTTAAAGCATTTTAGAAGTATGATTGACGATCTATTTATATGTATCATAGATGTGTTTCAGGTGCTTACCATACAACGTTTCTCGCCTTGATTTCTAGGTATGCTCTAACATAATTCAAATTTTAAAGTGAGTAATTATGTTAAAATTGCTGCTCTTCCCTGAAAATGCCAATAGTTTTTCAAGAACTTTATAAATTTATACAATGTTCTGAACTTTATAATGTTAGCGATAATTTATAAAAAAAAACTTATATATAACACTGTAAAATAACATCTATATATAACACTTATATATATATAACACTATATATATAATTTGTACTAGATTTACCGACTTTTTATTTGTCTCTGCCAAAATTCTCTGTTGGTAATGCATAAAAATGCTCAATATACGTAGCGCGAAAGAATTAATTTAGCAATTGCAAAACAAAATGCAACATAGGTAGATTTTTAAGCGTTAAATTACTTGGCTGAATAAGCTGAAATTCTGTGATAATTTCTTTTGAAATTTGTAAAAATTTATTTCTGTTAAAAGCTTTATAGATTACCAGACAAATTAATTTTCAAATATTTATTTCAAAATTTCTGTATTGCTTCAGGAATACTAAGTTCGAAAATTAAATCAATTCATTAATCCTCCCAATATCCCCCCATAACGATTTCAAGCAACAGTGAGATAGATATCTCTGTAGCAGTAGCAAGAACATTTTTGTTTTGACAATAATTTATATACCGCTCGCTGACAAAACGAGTGTATCGACAATTGACCACTATAAAGATCACCTTCACCACGTAAGATTTATCTGGCTCATACCTAGCATCATTTATGACACTTTTTTGTTAAATATTACGATCTTAGTCACCCTGCATATACTATGCTGATTCATGGGACTTATAGAATATCAGGAATCAGAGATAAACATTAGATAATATATGCTAACATCTACTCTAAAGAAATATGTAGAATATCTCAATATATTCCTAAAATTAAAAAACTATAATCGATTTTTTAGGTCACAGAATAACCTTAAAAATATAGCCTACGTGATGCGTGTTGCCATTGGATTCATAGTTTTTTTTTTTTTTTTTTTTTTTTTTTTTTTTTTTTTTAATAAATGGATTAATCAATTTCTCTATATAATTCGTAAGGAAACCTTTGTGCAAGAATATTGAATAAAATTTGGTAAATGCGACCGAATGTACCTAAAAAGGACTTTGCGACATTGCCAGTTTAAGATAATAAGTATATTCTGACTACAAATATGCCTCCATATAGAATGTTTTCTGCACTTTCCAAATATGTGTATATTTTGCGTGTTTAAGAAAATTTACAAATTTACTTTGTTTTCCATACACACAGATTTAACGCATTTCTACTCTGCCTGCTATAACTTGGAAATGGTTAGAGATAGAACTCAGCCGCTATGTTTAATTTATACTTCACACGGACTCGTCTCAAACCCCTTTTCGTTTTGTAAATTAGGTCAAACTCACTCTGCGTTACTCAAAATGAATAAGTGAATTCAAATAATAATGTAAAAGAAATTGCAAAATATTTTTTTATATATCTGCATAATTTCAAATGTATTAAACGAATTAGTTCTAAGATTATGGAATGTGTTGTGACCTACTATTTTGCTTAGCACACTTGAAAATTGGACTTGACATAAATTTGGCTATCTATAACAAGTTATTCAAAAAAATATTATGGATTAGCACAAGAGAGCGGTTGTGCGGTTATTGCGCAAGAGAAGCTGGCAGCTTTAACTGAAGATTATCAAAATGTACCCAGAATAGTATAAGGCTGATAGGGGGAAGGTATTTTTGTTTTATTTTTTTCTTTCGACTTACCACAATGGTATTTATATAGCAAAGGTTGCAGAAACCTACCACGAAAATATTCCTTTGAAAATATTTTTATTCAAAATGTAGAACTCTTGTTAGTCCTGAGCATATTTTACAAAATAAGAAATGACAGAATAGATATTTTATTCCCGCAAAAATATTAGAATTTATGACACCACACTCGCAAACCTCTGACATACACTACCTCCATAAAGAGTTTCTAGATATTATGGTATAGTGTTACAATATATACTATACTAACTACTATACAAACTATACTATGTATAGTTTTACAATATTTTTTTTTAAATAGATGCAATTATTATATTAAACTGATTCAGCATTTTATTTACATAAATTCCTTCAATAGCGTTTATGTTGGTGAAAAATAAATCACAACATTTCAATGGCGCGTTCAGTTAAGATTTAAAAAATAAAAAGTAAAAATGTATTACTCTATTTTTATTTAATGTTCAGCGGCGTGATATTTTACTTTGATGCGTTTTCGAACCCGAGGGTAAATTCTACTCTGAAAGAAATATCTTATTTTTTTTTAGTTTAATGGTGCGTGTTAAATTCTGTTATTGTCTTATCTATTCAACAATTTGAATTTATCTTAAACCGTTTTATGTGTTGGTTATTTGTTCAATTTAATACAGTCTGAAAATTTAATATCACTTTCTGATTGAAAGTTTGCATGCAAAATTAAAAAGTTCACAAGAAAATACAGAAGAAATTAAATCAGCATGTGATTCAGTACTTCAAGGAAGTTACACACACTGTGTTTTATGTACTCCTCATGTTAATACTAGAACCGCCGGGAATTTTACTGAAGTGTTATAAAAATATTTTACACCGGAAATTTTAATTGAAACTACTTAACTTATTTATTTAACTTATTTCACTGTGGTACATTTTAAACTTATTTTAGAAAAAAATCTCTGGTGATAAGCGACATCTTTTTATTTGACAGCGGTCAAAATGACCGATACGGCGGTTCTAGTGTTAAAGCATTTTCAAATGCGCAATGTATGCCTACAATCCATACAAATATACATAAAATAGAATTTCATTAACGTTTTGTTTTAAAACAATTTTAAATATCTAAAGGTGCAGAGGCATTTGAATATTACACTAACTCAGCATTTTTTCTTCTTAAATCAGTATATTTATTATTGTTTGTGAAAACAAATCAACGTACTTTCATTTAAGGCTTGAAAAATGGATCGAAAATTAAGACATTATACGTATTCAATGGCGTAAGATTTAACTTCGATGCGTTTTATTGTCCAGTGATAACCTCTTTTTTTAATTAAAGAATTTTGTTTCTTTTTTAGAACGTTATTTATTGTTCAATGTGAAACTTATTTTGATAATACTTTTATTCAACGGATTGCATTTATTGCGAAAAATATTTATATAATGCTTAATATTGTTTTAGTTTTATTTTTTTAGAGCAACTTACTGTCTTCTGAAAATTTTAATAACTTGCATTGATCAATATTTCAAATTAACAAAGCAAAATTAAAAATAATTTTCAATGATTACATAGAAAATTATAATCTATTTACATGTTCTTCAAGATTGAACTTTTTAAAAAGAATCAAATTGTTAAACTGTTCTTCAGCTTGAACAAGGTTACGACACTTTCATCTAAAATATCAGTATTTTTATGTAAAAAAACCCCACTTATAAAGTCACAAAATTCCAAAAGGCGAGATTTTCTGTACGAAAATACTGGCGTTCATCTTACGAAAAGTCTGAGAAATTCAATGACATGTAGGAAACTTGTTGAAGCGTTTTCTAATTATTACTGTATCTGTAAACTATGCAAATATACAGAAAAATAGAGCTTCATTAAAATCTTGTTTTGGATATATTAAAAATTAGAAAGCGTCGTTCCGGCTTACATCAAGAGGGAAGGATAACTTCGTTATTCCTCGTTTTTAAAAATTTACCTACGTTTCGCGTAAACACTAATTTATATTGCGTGAAAGCCCATTATAAAATATCCTTACGTTTCGTTAATAGTGAATTTAAATGAAACTTTCACGAAATTAGTATGCTTCAACACGAAGGCTTTATTTATGGCGACATATTTTTCTGTTATATTTCTCCAACTTTAAGATTTCCGAGAATTTAAGCTTTTCGGGGATACGTACTTGTGCGCGTTCGTGACATTTTAATAAATAACGATATATAGCTTAAATTCGTTAATTACGCAGCTTCCGGTTTTTCTGCAATACAAAATACCTCTTTAGCAAGCAAATTCCACAAGCAAAAAAAAATTGTAGAAATAAATAATGCTAATAAATTGTCCGAAATGCCAAACATTAAAGTTAAAATATGCTGCTTTTAGATAATATGCAGTTTAAATTCTAAAAAGTAAAATTCTACCGAAATGCTCCGGAGCAGAGAAACTCCAATACACTTTTCCTGATCGTGAACTCTAGAGGTTGAAATCACCATCCGATACAATGTTGATTTATGTATATATATATATATATAAATGAATCAATAAACTAATTTTCTTCCATTTCACAATCACGATGAAAGAACTATAAATATTTCTACTTCATCGAAATGTAACCTTGGAAATCCCAGTATGATGCAACAAGATATTATGATTGACTCAGAAACTCAGAAATAACTATTTACGTATTATTTCTTTTTTCTTATGTAATTTTCTATTCACTTCTAGACATATGATTGATTATGTAAGAGGGGACAAAAAGATGCTTCCATTTAAATGTTCTTTATATCTAATTAAATGTATTAAAAGTTTTCCTTTATCAATTTATTTTAAGATAGAAGTCACCATATACTCATTAAAAGAAATATTATTTAAATAAAGATAATAAAAGAGATACGTGTACGACTTCCACACATGTATGAATATAAAGAAAATATCGGATATAAATAAAATCTGTGAATTACGTTATAGACATCGTCAGAAAACGGGTAGGTCCCATTTTTCTAACCTCTCAGATTGAAGTGCATTTAGGTGTGTTTTAAATAAAGTTTCGAATTTCACACAAAATTAACAAAAATAAAGCACAAGCGAACTCACGCCAGAACGATAGTATTGAATATACTTTCATATATATGCTACGTACATATAGACGTGACGCACATTTTGTCATTAGATAGCATTTGTATTCGTATTTGTAAACCGATTTGACTGAGTATATGTAGATGGCTGTACCATTCAAAAAAGCACAGGTACATAACAGGCGAAGTAAGTATTAAAAGAAAGTTGATTGTTGATGCATTTCATCTCAGCAAAATCTTTTAAATGCCTAAGAGCACGTGTTTTCCTGTGAAGCATTTTTCAATTTTTATCTGCTATTTTTTTTCCATTATTTATTTTTTCTTTCTAAGCTAAAACTAAACTTTTTTTGCTTTCAATATCGGAAAAGCGTTGTAATATTTGTAATAAATAGACACCGACCATGGAAAGTACCCCTTCTTATAGCCATTATTGTTTCATGAATCGTGATTAGGATTCTACCTACTTTAATATTGTTGGAAATAATCTACTTTAATATATATAACTTTAATTTAATGTATTATATTGATATATTCAGGGCTCGCAGTGTTCCTAGATTTTCTTACCATTGCAACAAATATTTTAAAAAAAAGTAATATTTGTTTAATACTTCTCATTACAACTGTTTAAGAAATGTTCGACCAAGATTGCTGTTTTAAAATAGTTGTAAGAAAGGTACAAAAATTTTAGGTACGCTGCAAATTGTGTGTATTTTTTGTATGTAAATAAAGGTGTTATGTGCAAGTATTTGTCTCTTTATAAGAAACAAGTAACTATATAAGATGTGCGTATATAAGCACATAACTAAAGAATATTGCGATATTATATTTATATTAGATATGAAATATTCAGCGTGAAGGTAATTTAAAAATCAAAATTTTCTTTTATTAAACCTACTCTTTTGAGTGCGTAAATAAATAATATAAGTTAGTTTTTCCTGATATTTTATTACGGCAGGTTAATGGAAAAATTTGTTGCGTTAAAAAAAATAATAAAACACATGTAGTTTTATAAATATGAATTCAACGTATAGATTAACTTCATACTGTTAAGGGATTTTAAAAATCTATCTCTGTATAAAAATATATAAACAGAAATATTCGTACCCAAACAAAGGCTCAACATTGCTGCATTCCCTGGCTTCTTATTGAGATGCTTTTGTATTTGTTTTATGTTTCACTTCCTTAATCTCCCCGTTTTTCTGCTATGTTGTCAAAATATTTCGACACTAAGTTTGAACTGGAGAAATTATGTTGACAAGAAAATGAGATTTTACAAAAACATTCCACGAGCATGTAATAGATACATTTTAAAATATGTATTATAGTTTTAATGTATTTAACATTTTAAATTCGATGTGGAGGGAAAACTTAAATGTTTAATTGTAGAATCAACAGTTTTTAAAAAAAAATTTCTAATTTTCCTGAATAATGGAATTCCAGTTCCAAAAGTGTTCTCTAAACCGTATCAGAAATATTAGGCATTAAATTTCCATTTTTGAAATTTGAAATAACCTTTTTTAATAGAATGTTTATTTTAAAATTAATATCCTAACAAAATACTTAATTGCTCAAGAATAATGTTGTTAGTATCTAAATTTGTTTTTACTGTAAAATACCTTTGATCTTATTCACTGATTTTTTTCTAACACTCTTTTTATTTGTTTCATGTTTCAATCCTTAAGGGGATTATTCACCCACTTGAAAACATACGCTCCGTAATGTTAATCCTATGGGCAGGTTATTTTTGAATTTCGTTTCAATTTGAATATTTTTAAACGATTTTTAGAATTCCGTGCTTAAAAATTAAAAACGGAACCATTATAAGATCACTCCTGTATCTGTCTGTCTGTTACAGCCCTTTTTCTCGCAAACTATGGAACGTGGAAAGTTCAAATTGGGGGAAGTAATGAAGACTATTGACCCACATATTTTTAGAATGTTAAACATTTATAAATAACTAGTTTTAATAAAAATGTACAGGGGCAAATTAAGTTACTTGAAAAAAAATATTTTCTTTGTATATCGCGTGAAAGCTTTCGTAACGCTGAATTCAAAAATACATTTCTTTTAATTTTAGGTATTACATTTTCAAAGATACCGTCGAAAATGTAATGCAAAAATATGTTCTCTTCTCCCCCATCTAATTCCGAAGACACTGAAACTAAAATTATGAAATAATTAGAGGTAGTAGACGTTAATTTAAACCTTGCAGGAAAATTACAGCGATTACTCTATGTCACATAGTTTTTGAGAAAATCGCATTTTTCCGTTACACACAAATTTCGATTTACGGGCATTCAGCAAAAGTGTTGAGCAATGCTGGAGGTACCTATCGTAGCAGAAGTATAAAACCATTGTTGATCATTATTTTTGAAAAAAATCGTCGGTAATTAGCCGATATATTAACCCTTAAAGATACGAATGGTTTGGAAATACATAATGACAGAGGTGGCGTACTCTATGTACTATTGGCTTTTAAAGCCTAGTTAACATTTTTTAATGATATATATGTGTAATGCTATGGCCAGTAATAGTATAAAAGCAATAATCGTCAAATTGTTAAAAACAGACTAATTTAATCAGAATGAATTACATAAATACTATTCGATTCGCGACTAGTTTGCATTGGATGAATCTCTCAATACGCCTCGAGTGATTTTAAAAGTTAATTAAACACCTATCTGGAAAAACGCGGCACTGACCAAGGCGGCGTTACAACTTTGAGACCTCCTTTCGAAGCGTGCTTAGCACAATGCCAAATTTAAACTTTGAAAGAATGTTTTGTTTCAGCTACACTGTAGAAATAAAGGTAATTACTACGCTGAATTTAGTTTTATGAAAGGACAAATGAAGTTTAATTATGCACTGATTTTAATGTCAGTACCGAATTAGTTCATTATAAACAGATTAAGATAATATTAAACTTTTCGGATGTGTCAAATTCAAAACTTTCATCTATCTCATACATGTTAATACTTCCTGATTAATGCAGCGCAGCTGAGTCACCGGTTAGGTGATTTACACCAAAATCTAATCAGGGACAACTTACGTGAACTTCTAATTAAATTTGAAGTTTGATGAAAATCCGTGCATTGGTTTTTCGATAGAATTATTCGGAAATCGGGAAAAGTTCTGTATAGCAGTGCCCCCTCTAGGGATATTCACACCAAAACTTATCAGGATCAATTTATATCAGGGACTAACTGAATCTAAAGTTTAATGAAAATTCATGCATTAGTTCTTGAGATACAGCTATTGCGGAAATCGTGAAAATTTCAGCATAGTAGCACCATTTGTGGGCAATTTACACCAAAAACTAAACAGCACTAATTGATATAGGGGCTAACCGAATCTGAAGTTTGATGGAAATTCGTGCATTAGTTCCTGAGATAGAGCTATTGCACTAATCATGAATAATACAGTATAACAGCAACACATATACGGCGATTTACACCAAAAAGTTTTCAGCACCTATTTATATCAGGGACTAATTGAATCTAAAGTTTTATTAAATTCCGTTCTATCTTTCTTAACATAGAGTGCCCACAAAATTTGCATCACACACAGACAGACAGACTCACAGACAGACATTTTTAAAAAATATGTTTTTCGTGATCTCTGTCTCGAAAAACGTATAAATACGTCGAAAACAGGAATTCGAAATTTTCATGAATCCAATACTTTCTTCTTGTAAAGATTGAAGAAAGTAAAAATGAGTTATATTTGTGGTTGTTTAGGTTCCATATTTCTTTGAACTTTCATAGTATATCCATTTACATTTTTTTAGAATATACTGTTATTCCCAACCCTACTTTGTATAGTTTTTTACAAAGTCTCAGTATTCTTTTAGCAACTTTTTTTTAAAATAATATAATTACTAATTCATATATTTATTCTACGGAACCCTCCCAGCAAACACAGACTTGTCGAAAACCTCACCAACTGATGTTAGAATTATCATTCTTGTTAGGTATATCGATTTTCATATAACAATGCGACATGCTTTTAATGGCAAAACAAAGCTGTATCGCATACGTGTTGCCAAAAGAGCAATAGACAGGCGATAGCTGTTTGCGAAGTAGCAATCTTGTCAAATCTTATTATCCAATAACTATTCGACACATGATAGTTGTTTGACCACCACTAAAGTATGAATTGCATTATATTAGTTCGAGACCATGGATACGATAATTTTTTAACGCGTCATCAATTTCGTATTATTTTCCTGGCATTCACTCGTCTTTCACTTTACCGAAATGGACAATGGCAACGCTAAGGTAAAAATTCGTTCAATGGCGACGGCGAGGCAACTCCGCGCATCCATGTTACTTGACAACGTGAATGTGCGTACCTAAGCCAAACGCTGATTCAACATAATGCATGGTAGGAACAAGAACTCTACTAAATATTTTTTGTACTATTTATCATTTTACAAAATTTTTAAAACGTGATCGCAAAGCGGGGTCTATGTCAAGTACACAAGTCATATGTTTGTTGTTCGATAAATAAATAAACATGTGCGAAAAGCGGATTCATCGACTAGTCGTACCGTTTTTGTCTAGGTAAATTATGTTTTAGGAAGTATTAAATGCATCTACATGAATTTATAAAGCGTATTTATGATTTATGAAAAGAAAATAATTATTAAGGGTTGCTTGTAATTATTTTTTTTTTTTTTTTTTTTTGTGTGTGTGTGTTTTACATCGATATTTTCAAATGGTACGTAGTAATGTTTACATTTTTGCCAGTGGCATATACGAGTATATATGTACTTTACTTTCTATCTCAGCAATAATTATTGTTTAATCAGTAAAAAAAAAAATAATTTGCTTAATTGCTTTCCATTTCTACCTAAATGAAATTTTGCGATCTTGTGATTTGTTTACTTATCTGTAGCAATGTATGAATTTTTAAAAACATCTTACATGTAATATTCGTAGGTTAGATGATTAGATCAAAACACATTTCATAAGAATATCTTTTAAAATTTTTGAAGTTCTGAAATTTACTGCAAACAAAATTCAGAATTCTCCAAAAAACATTTTATAGCATATTTTTATAAAGAAAAAGTATTTGCATATTCATATTTTTATGGGCAAAATGTAATAAAATAGTTAAATTGAAGGATATATTTTTATTTATTGATAGCTGCGTAATAAACCAAAAGTGGATCTTGATGGGAAAATAATTCCTCTGCTGTAACCTTTAAGAAAATTTGCTTTGAATTGCAGAATTTTTTTTTTTTTTTTTTTTTTTTTTTTTTTTTTTTTTTACTACTCTGAATCGCCTGTCTTCCTAGCATGGATATTATGCTTTATTATTTTTTTAACCAAAATAATTACTCTTTAATTAATATTAATTTTTAAATTAAATGGCAATTATTTTAAACTATTGTTTTTAATTCATATCGAAACTTAATATAATACATTAATTTTATTAAACATTAGTTTGCAGAAAGTTTTTGACTCAATATTTAAGTGCACAGAAAGGTTTTGGTTGTCTTGTGTCATAAACTAAAAGTCTTAAAATTTTTCAACTATTCTGTGAATTTTATTTTAAATTGACGATATCGGAATTTCTTTTTTCTCATAAATGCATGTTAAAATTATTTTCCCATCAATATCCACTTTTGGTTTATTGCGCAGCTATAAATAAATAAAAAAATATCCTTCAATTTAACTATTTTATTATATTTTGCCCATAAAAATATAAATATGCAAATATTTTTTTTTTCTTTATAAAAATATGCTATAAAATGTTTTTTGGAGAATTCTGAATTTTGTTTCCATTAAATTTAAGAACTTCAAAAATTTTAAAAGATATTGTTATGAAATGTGTTTTGATCTAACCTGCGAATATTACATCTAAGATGTTTTTAAAAATTCATACTTGTTTTGTACTACAGATAAATAACATTAAATAATAAACAATACTACAGATAAGTAAACAAATTGCAAGATCGCAAAATTTCATTTAGGTAAAAATGGAAAGCAATTAAGCAAGTTATTTTTTTTTACTGATTAAACAATAATTATTGCTGAGATAAAAAGTAAAGTACAGATATACTCATCTATGCCACTGGCAAAAATGTAAACATTACTACGTACCATTTGAAAATATCGATGTAAAAGACGAAAAAAAAAAAACAAGTACAAGCAACCCTTAATAATTATTTTCTTTTCATAAATCATAAATACACTTTATAAATTCATGTAGATGTATTTAATACTTCCTAAAACATAATTTACCTAGACAAAAACGGTACGACTAGTCGAGCAGAAGGAGAAGGCAGCGCTAATTTTTTGTTGTTGTTGTTGTTGTTGCTTGTCGAGTTAACTGTTTTCTGGTTGGGTGGATTTCAGACTGAGTGTATGGATTCCTGCAAGTTTGGTTCGGTTTAACAGGATTTTTCAAAAGTTAGTTCAGTGTACTATTTCACATTAAAAACAATAGTTATAATAATAATCATAGATGTTTGTATGTGTGCTGTCTTCTAAACAGATCACCATGTTTTGTCCGCTACCTTTTGATGAAATGCGTGTCTTTTCCAAAATCATTTGACAAAATTTGTGTTTTTTGCAGTACTTTGTCGAATATTGTGATCTTTCGGAGCCCTTTGATGAAATCAGTGGGTTTTTTTTTCGTGACTCTTTGATGATATTCATGTTTCTTTTCCCCTTTTTTTTGCTGTCATTGGACGAAATTATAATTATACACAGGGGTGTAAAAATACCCGGCACCAGGTCGCCCGGGCGACTAAATTTTTGACACTGTCTTAGGAAATGAAAAATAATTCATATATATAAGATTGATTATTTATGGATTTTTTTTTTCTTTTTTTTCCATGCGCAAAGAAAAAAAAATAAATGAAGTTCGCTTATTAAAATTATTATTAAATCATTTCCAGAAATATTTTTTCACATTGAATGTTGATTTGGAAACAACTGAAAGTATTGCTCTTGACGAATGGTACGAGTTTAAGGTACTATGCAAAGACATGAAATTTAGTGAGCTTTTGATCAAATCAATGAAAAATTATTCTAAATTTCCAATTTTATCAAAATTACTGCGAATTGTATCTGTAATACCTGTGGCAACTGCATCCTGAGTGCGAGGATTCAGCACAGTGAATTTGATCAAGATCAAGTTTTGCTCTACTTTGGCATCACAAAATTTAAATGATTTATTATTAAAAAATTTAAATGGACTTTCTGTATAAGCATTTGATCCTACAAAAGCAGTTGAACGATGGTACTTTACATCAAAAACAACAAGACACATGAGCGGTCATAAACATCATAAAAATTTAAAAGCAAAATAGGATAAACAATAAGTTAACAGTATAGATTTATGGTATATATTATAGCCCTTGAAGTGAATTACATATTTGTACTTTTGAGGTGTTTAAAGAAGTTTTTAATGATTTTTATTTGTATTTTACATCAGCACTTCCAATTTTTTTATATCGATATTTATAATTTTATGTAACATTACTTTTTTATACAAGAAAAATTTATGTCATGTGTCAGATATATTTAATTAAAAAGAGTAACTTGCATGTACTATTATTAACTTATACTGCAATTTCATTTTACAAATTTGTTATCGATAGTAACTGGCTCCTAGATTTTCAAAATATTTTTACACCCCTGATTATACCTATACCAAAAACTATACCTATAATAATAATCATAGATTTTTGCATGTGTACTGTTTTCTAAAGTAGTGTTGGCTTTAATCCACTTTAGCAGGGCACAGCGCTTGGCGTACCTTATTTCTTTTTTGCATCTGGCGGCTCTTTAAAACCCTTCCGATGCACCCGGCTGCCCTTTTTAACACTTCCTATGCACACCGTGGATATTCAATTGATCCCAGGAAAATATTGCAAATTCTAGGGGTCTCTAAACAAACCAGTTCAAAATATTTTTTGTGAACAAGGTACAAATGTGCCCTTTTTTAGGGTTTCGTTCATCTGACGAAACCCTATTCGTCCCACTCCTCTGTCTGTCTGTCCGTCACAGAGCCCGTTTTCAGAAACTATATATGTTGGAGACTTGTAATTTTGCATACTTAGAGCTGAGCACCTCACATCAAACGAAAAATCCTAAAATTTTGGAATAGTCTTATATTTAACCCTCTGGGCTCCAACTTGTATATTTTAATCTTTTTATTCTAACTGAGCCCCTAATTAAGTTGAAGGCTTAAAATTTTGCATACTTATAGCTGAACACATCACATCAAACGACAAATCATAAAATTTTGAAAAAGTCTTATATTTAACCCTTTGGGCTCTGACTTGTGTATTTTAAGCTTTTTTTTCTAACTGATTCCCTATTTTTTAGAATAGTGTTCCCTTTTTGAAAAATGTATCCTTTTTTAGAATATAGCTCCTTTTTTGAAAAATTCTCGGCCGGCGGCCTTTTTTTTCTAGAGTCAACAGTATCTAAAGAGGCCACCATAATTTTTTTTTATGACTCTTTGACGGAATTTGCGTTTCTTCCGTGGTGCTTTGACGAAATTCGTGTTTTTTTCCCGTTATACTTTGACGAAATTAGTGTTTTTTTCTGCTGCCCTTTGACAACATTTACATTTCCCCCGATCTTTTAACGAAATTCAGGTTTTTTTCGCGACACTTTGATGAAATTTGCATTTCTTTCCGGACCCTTTGACAAAATTCGCAATTTTTCACGACCCTTTCGCAAAATTTTTTTTCACGATCTTTTGAGGAAATTCACGTTTTCTTCTGCGATCCTTTGAAGAAATTCACGTTTTTTCTGCAGCCCTTTGCTGAAATTCTCATTTTTTCCACGATCTTTTCACGAAATTCATTTTTTTCGGCGATTATTTGTCAGTATTTTTTTTGTGTCTTTACTTTTCTGACTGAAGAAATTTTTAAATTTTCGGAACCGAATGCAGGGGCCGCGCTAACCATTCGCCAAATGCGAATACATCGTGAAATTGGCGAGGAAAAAATTATTATGGCGAAAAAGCTGGCGAATGATTTTTTGGGATCTCTTTTGTTGTGTAATCATGTTTTGGAACATAAATGAATTTCCGTTTTTAGTGCGAGTTCACGTACGGCCGTGTTTCCAGTCTATATTTCTCCTCTTCTTCTCTGCCAGCCAATTAGAGGTGATTCAATTCCGATTTTTCCGAAAATTTAAGGAATTAATATCCGAAAATTAAAAAATAGTCTGTCGGCAATCCGAAAATTTGGACATAAAAAATAGCGTGACTTTCGACAAATGGTCGCCGAAAAAAATTAATTTTGTCAATCGTTTACAGAAAAATTGCGAATTTCGTCAAAGGATCACGGGAAAAGCACAAATTTCGTCGAAGAATCGCTGAAAAACGCAAATTTTTGTCATAAGATTGCGAAAAACCCGCAAGTTTCGTCGAAAGATCACAAAAAACTGCAAATTCCATCAAAAGATCTCGAATAAAACTCAAATTTCATCAAAAGAGCATAAAACCCTGCAAACTTTGTAAAAAGACCGAAAAATTTCGTTAAAACATCAAATATACTTTTATGTACTTTTAATATACTTTTGTCTAATAATAGATAAATTTGGCTAATGATTTTCATATTTGGCTAATGTGTTGGCGAATAGTCTTAATTTCTTAGCGCGGTCCCTGGAATGTGTTAAATTTTCAGAAAATTCGAAATAGTTTTTTACTGGGCCAGGTGAATATATATATATATTTTTTTATCAGGACGGGCCTGGAAATTTCGCCCCATGCAGACCTCTACTCTGAATAGCCTATAATAGTCAGTGAAAGAAACACTCAAGCTAATGTTAATACTATGGGAGGGTTGTTTACAGATTTTTTAATCCCATTTTAATTTTTTTTTTTTTTTGGGGGGGGGGGATAGGTACCTGATGTCTATAACTTTTATTGTGAGTTTGTATTTTTTTTTAAATTTTGGTCGTAGTTTTTTTAGTATACTAGTTTCAAAAGTAAAAGAATAGCAACATTGAAGATCAATCTCAATTATGCTAAGGGGGGGGGGGGGATAATTTAAAAATATTAAAATGAAAACATTTGAGAAGATTGCTCCCATAGGTTTAACGTTATCTTGTAAGTTCGCGTGACTAGTGTAAATTCTTAAAAATCCAAAAATCGGGATTTCCTTCAGTAAAATATCTCTTGTGTGTGGGATGGGGGGAATAATTTTATTTTTTGAGGATAAAGAGAGGCTTTACTAGCAATGGCACTTGTGTGATATTTTTTCTAAAGCTTTATAAATGATATATTCTTATAAAAATGTTTTATTAAGTATTTTGCTTTGCATATTTTTCATCCCCTTTTTTAGTATACCCCACAGTCACCCCCCCCCCCCCAAGGTGTAATCGGGATTAAATTTTGTTTTTCAACAATAGGAACGAGGTGGTATTTTTTAGTTGCCTTAAAAATAGTTCAGCAAAACACACAGGAATTGCAAAAAATAATTTGGGAAAATAAGAGGCACGAGCGGCTGTACTAGAATATGGCACCATGCGCAAGATTCTTTTCTGCTTTTCTACAAATGCTATATTCTAAAAAAAAAATTAAAAAAAAATCTTTACTATTTTATGTTGCATATATTTCATTCAGTCCTTTATTTTTTAGTGCCATTGTATACCCTGATTTTGCTTCCTTTAAGGCCGGATCTGTATGTAAAAATGTAAGTACAGTAAAAGGCATGGTGGGCAGCATTTCCTGCATGTTATTAAAAAAATATATAATAAAAATTTACTGCAATAAATCAAGTAAGTAAATTAATTTTCTCTGTAATAAATATCTTAATATTATATTTAAATACCAGTATATAACACCCATAAAAAATGACGGAATGCGATTGGTGTTTCATTTTTCCAAACTTTATACAAACAAATATGAATTTTTTTTTATAAAAAATAAAAAACAGACAGTTATTATAAAGGTATTTCAATTCTTTAATGGTGTCAACTCTTACTGTGTAATAAACCAAAAGTCTTAAAATTTTTCAAACCTTTTATCAAATATGTTGAAATTGGAGATAATATCAGAATTTGTACTTTAAGAATTCTTATTTTTCTTCCTCATAAATGCATGTAAAAAAATATAAATAAAACAACACTGAAAGTGTCATAAGCATTTATGTAAACAAAGTGTTTGTCAGTATCCAACATTATTCAAACACGAAATTAACTAAAATCCAGTTTAAGAAATCTTTTAAAACTTTTACTTTTTCACACTATAGGTTACTCAATAGCAGGAGTGGGTAATTTCTAGAAAATCTTACCAGCCAAGAATTTATTTCACCAGCCAGTAAAATGCACCGTACAGTTGAAAATTTTTATGACAAAATTTACGCTACTCAAATATAGTTGCTTACTATTACTATAATGCATCTTCATATATTTTTCCTGTAAAATTAAGAAATATAAACAAGAGATGGAAAGTTCAATATAATATATAACTTAGTACCATGTTTACATCACAGTAATTAGGAAAGTTGAAAAATATAGCTAACTACTAAAAAAAAGTTTCTGGCATATCTCTATAATTTGCAGTTTTCAAAGACTACCTAAAAATTCACTCGCCCTGTCAGAAAATTCACTCGCCAGTGGCGAGTAAAATGATGCATTTCCCCAACCCTGCTCAATAGAATAATTTATTTAACAGACACTTTTTCATCCAACATTTCAATCATTTATGGGTACAAACAATCAATAGTTGGAATTTTAGCATTCAGCGTTTAAGATTTTACTTTCTTCTTTGTGTTTTTTTTATGAAAAAACTGACGGTTATTATAAAGATATTTGAATTTTGTTTTATAGTTTTAATGGTTTGAATTTTTGCTGTCATAAACAAAAAGTCTTAAAATTTTTGAAACATTCTATGAAAAATGTTGAAATTGACGATAATATCAGAATTTCTTATTTTTTCCTCATAAATGCATGTAAAAAATTATTCTTTCCCATTATGATCCACTCCCACCACCATTACACAGCTATTAATAAAAAAATTACATAGAAAGTGTCATAAGCATTTATGTTACACAAAATGTTTGTCTATACACAAAATTATTCAAAGACGAAATTAACTGAAATTGAATTTAAAAAATCTTTTAAAACTTTAACTTTTTCACACTATAGGTTACTCATAAATGTGATAATTAAAAAAAATTATCTAATAGACCCTTTTTATCCAAGATTTCAATCATTTAAGGTAGGGATGCACAACCTGTGGCCCGCGGGACAAAAGTGGCCCCCGATGGGTTAACAAGTGGTCCGCGAATTTCGTCAATTTGTAATTGGCCAAAATTGTAGTTTTATCATACCATAGGTTGCAGAAAAAATCGTGAATTTCGTCAATTTGCCGCGGAAAACAATGGCAAATTTCGTCAGTCAGTTAAAAATCGCGAATTTCATTAATCGCCCAGCCGATACCATTCGTATCAATATAGGAAATTCCCGAGTTGCTAATTTCGTCAGTCGCTAGTCGAAAAATACCTCGGATTTCGTCGATCGGGCGCGAAAAATCGCGTGTTTTGTCGATCGTTCGCGAAAAAGTGGCGAATTTAGTTGATCGAGCACGAGAAAATCGCGAGTTTCGTCAATTTATCGCGAGAAAAAGTCGTGAATTTCGCCAATTTGCTGCGGGAAAATTGCAAATTTCGTTAGTAAATAAGAATTGCGAATTTCGTTGACTAAGCGCGGAACAATAGAGTTTCGTTGATTGGGTGAGGTAAATCAAGAGTTTCGTCGATCAGGCACGAAAAAATCGTGAGTTTCTTCGACCGGGTGCGAAAAAATCGCGCGTTTTGTCGATCGCGCGCAGAGAAGTCGAGTGTTTCGTCGACCGTGTACGAAAATGTCGCGAGTTTCGTCAGTTCGTCGCAAGAAAAGTCGTGAATTTCGCCACTTTGCGCGGGAAAATTGCAAATTTCGTCTGTCATTTAAGATATGCGATTTTCGCCGATCGGGCGTAGAAAAATCGCGAATTTCGTCGATCGGGTGCGGGAAAATTGCAAGTTTTGTCGATCGGGCGTGGAAAAATTGCGAATTTCTTTGATCAGGAACGGGAAAATCGCGAATCTCGTTGATCGGCTGTAGAAAAATCGTGAGTTTCGTCAGTTTATCGCGAGAAAAAGTCGCAAATTTTGCCAATGTACCAAGGGTTTCAGTCAGTTAAGAATCGCGAATTTTGTTGACTGGGCGCTGAAAAATCGCGAATTTCGCCGGCCGCGCGCGAAAAAACCTTGAATTTTGTCTATTGAGCATGAACAAATTTGCAAAATTTGTCGATCGGGCCTGAAAAAAATCGTAAATTTCGTTGATCAGGCAGAGGAAAAATCGTGAATTTTGTCGATTAGTGCGAAAAAAATGCAAATTTCGTCGATCGGCTACAGTCGAATCGCGAGTATCGGTAGTTTATCGCAAGTAAAAGTTCGAATTTCGACAATTTGCCAAGGGAAAAAATTTAAAATTTCGTCAGTCAGTTAACAATCGCTAATTCCGTTGATAAGATGTTTAAAAATTGCGAATTTTGTCGATCAGGCGCGGGAAAATCTAAAATTTTGTTGATCGGCTGCAGAAAAATTGAGTTTCGTCAATTTAACTTCGTTCATAAAGTTCACATTTTTTTCGACACTTCCCACTTTCATGCATATGTTTGTTTTTTAGCACTTTTAATAAAGCAAAATTTAACCCTCCCGAATAAAGTCAAGGAATATTTTCACTCCTTGGACATAATCTTTGCTATATCTCTGTTATATATACACGCATAAGTTGTTGATATATCCTTGCCAACTAAATTGGGTATGGTATGTTGACTGGGTAGGAGAACCTAAAGGGGTAAAATTACAACTCCTGTGAAACCATGTTTTTTATAGACCACAGATCTCCCCACCTCCCCGAAATAGAATTATCTGTGTGTTACTGATGTGGCCCTCGAAAACACTGCAATTTTTGTAAGTGGCCCTTCTCTTAAAAAGGTTGTGCACTCCTAATTTAAGTGTATAAACAATTAATATTTGGAATTTTAGCATTCACCGTTCAAGGTTTTACTTTTTTTTTAATTAAAAACCTGACAGTTATTATAAAGATATTTTTATTTTGTTTTATATTTTTAATGGTTTGAATTTTTGTTGTCATAAACGAGAAGTCTTACATTTTTTTCAAACGTTCTATGAAATAATGGACGATAATATCAGAATTTCTTATTTTTTTCTTCATAAATGCATCTAAAAAAATTAATCTTTCCCATTAAGATCCACTTTTGGTTTATTACCAGCATTCGAAATCCTTGGTGGTCCGTTAGTCCGGGACCACCAAAAATTCAATCGGACCACTAATTTGAAAAATTTAGTGATCCACAGGACCAGTAACTTTTCTCTCCTCTCTGACAGTAAACTTTCCTGTCCCTGAGAAAACTGAAACCAAACACAAATCACATAATTTTATTTTATCTAAAAAAAAAAAAAAATCCATTAAACATTAGTCAGTTGAAATAATTAATCTGAAATAATATATTTTAATTAATAGTTTTTCTTTATATACTGTTTAATTTTTAGCAAATTATAATTTCACATTTTATTATGCTAAAAATTTTGGATAACTGCAAAGGAAGTTTGTTTTATATTCTAGGAGGGGGGGGGGGGCACTCAAAGGGTTAAAGGGACTTGATAGATTTTTATGTAACGGACCAGTGATGATGACTGCGGAACAGTTATGTTTACTGGTCCTTGGGAACAGTGACTTTTATGTCAATTGTACCACTGATTGCACAGTTATTAATAAATAAAACGACACAAATATTGTCATACGCCTTTATTTATACGAAATGTTTGTCTTACAGTTATTCAAAGACAAAATTAACTAAAATAAAGTTTAAGAAATCTTTTAAAACTTTTACTTTTTTCACAGTGTAGTTTACTCATAAATATTTAAACTAAAAAACGTGTTGATCCATGCAAAATTAAAATACTAATACGTAAGAAAAGTATATATGATACATTTACACTTGCTAAGAAGGGAACTTGTCTATAACGCATATTTTTTTCTTATCTATGCAATTCAGTCTTAGAAGATTTTACTGTATAGCATTTTTCAGATTTTTAGCATACATGGAATACATGTATGTTAATGCATGGAATATGGATTAACAATATTAATGATAACTGAAACATTTACATACAAGAAATAGAGATTCGTTAAAAAAATAAATATCGCAGCCTGCGGCACTTCTATAAAAATGAAGATTATAAACATGAGAAAAAAGAGTTAAGATAAATATTTATGGTCACAGCTTCTTCGTACGAGACAAATCTTTTACCAAATTGACGTAAAAAGCAATTTTTTGTAAAATTTCATTCGGGCCGAACTTTAACTTTTTTACCGGGCCGGGCCAATATTATGTTTCCTACGGGCCGGGCTGGGCTCGGGCCAAACTTTTAATTTTTTTATCGGGCCTGGCCGAAATTTTTTTCGATGAGTCGGCCCGGGCCTGGAAATTTCAGCCCGTGCAGACATCTAGCCATTACGGCTGACGGCCGCAAGTATACACCGTATGATCACATACGGTGATTTTTAAACATAAAACTATCCCTAAAGAATATTTTCGAGTTAGCATAATTGTAAGAGGACAGGAAAACAGGTGGATGACGGATGAACTCATGAAAGATTGGTTTAAGTTCTGTGGGGAAATCGGCTATGTGCTTTACGTCAGCCGTCGATGCTGGTACTGGACAGCTTCTGTGGTGGACATACGACATCTGGAGTAAAAGCGAAAATTTGTCACACAAGTGATTTGATTGTGATACCAGGAGGGATGATGAAAGTGCTGCAGCCTTTAAATGTGTAGTAAAATTATATAATGTGAAAAAAGAAAGAATTTATTAAGTTACGTTTTAACAACAAAGTTACAGTACGAGCATTTACTCAATCGTCTCGCCGGTAACTGCGAAAAGTAAACAAAGTGAGAAAAATACATCGGCACAGCTCCGTCCATGGGAGATAAGGAAAAGTACAATTTTATTTTAACAAAATGTTGTCATCAACCGACCATTTGAGGTTTCATTTCGGCATGCTTACAATCGGTGGATGAGAACAACAGATCACAAATTCTCTCCAAATGGCAGAATGAAGCGTGCGTCACTCCCAGCTGTATGTGAGCGGATATGTGAAGCTTGGAATTTCATCTCAGCCGAGATGACAGTAAAAAGCTTCAAAATGACTGGAATTTCCAATCAGATGGATGGAACTGGAGACGATATGATTTACGAGGATAAATCGACTATGCCAGTGCTGACTTGGACAGCAGCAGTATCGACAATGAGAACTGCTAATTAATGTTTAAATAACGTTAGTAGCGCTGTTGTATAAAAAAGTTCAAGGAGTGAAATTATATATACAGCAATACTTCTATTAAGTAAGATTTTTCCAGTTTTCATTTCTTCTTTGAATACCTTTCTTGATTTATACGTATATCGTGTGATTACATCCAACAGTAAAAAATTATCTTGTGTATAACGCACACCTAGTATTTTTGGCCTTAAATTTTTGGAAAAAAAGTGTGCATTATACACGAGTAAATACGGTGTTTTGGATCGGCAGACTGCGAAGAAAAAGCAAAAATGTTACAATTTAGTTATTATTTTGCTGTGTCCTCAGACTCAAAAAATTTCTATGGAAGGTGGAAAAATAAAGATAAAAAGTTTATTATTTTGGAAATAATTCAGATTCTGTGGATTCTAATGAAAAAATAAAAAAGTTACATTTTTAAAAATTAATTTTACAATTTTGGCTTTATTTCAGCTGCAGACCTAAAAAATCTAAAATTCAAAACATGAAAGACAAATTTCACTATTTTATCGTTATTTTGGTTACCGCCGATTCAGGAAAAAAAATTATAATTTCATCTTATTTTGATTCTTGTGAACAAAAATAAATAAATAAAGGAAGGGTATTTTAGAATTTTGAGTTTTGGTCATACAGACCAGAAATATTTGGGGGGGGGGGGAGATTGCTTCTATTACAATGCTATACCACATTCTTAGCCCTTTTGCCTCCAAAAATAGTACAAATTTATAATTTTCGCATTTTTGGTAAGAGCCTTTCGGCATGAGCCGAAATTTTAAGGCCTGTCCTCTAAAATGTTCGGCCGTGCCTTTGTATTTATTCTCATCCCAATGATGCCCGTTGTAAATTGTTCCTATTTTATAGGCGTAGTTTGATTCTTTCACATTTGTTACATTGGGTTTGTCAGCTTGATCAATTTTTTTATCAGTCTGATCCGGCCCATTAATGTACATTGCCTTAATTCTTCTTACATGGGCTGTTTGAAAAAATACCTTCATTTTCCGGGCCTTGGGTCCTTTCAGACCTTTGGCCGCGGGTTCTATCAGCAAACCTCAAAAATATGAAGGGAAGTACTTATATAGGGGAGACTGGGGCACATTTTCCATAGGGACAAGTTTTCCAACTTGCTTTAGTTTTTAAATGAGCCGCTAGGTGATGCTAGCTGGTGAACTGGTTGAAGTGGCAACGTCTTACACATCATCTCCAAAAGTTATAGTTTAGTAGATGCTGTCAATTCGTCAGGAAAGCTGTTTTTTTTTCATTTTTTCAACAGCAAGTAAAATTTCAAGTCTTTATTAAAATGTAAAATAAATGTACTAAGGTTAAACTTACATATTTTGACATTGCATGTACTAAAAAAGGGTTTCTTTCTTCAGGTATCTATGCATTTGTTTCGCAAATAACTTGCACCGCTATTCGTCCAGGTAGCGGAAAAGTTCAAATATGGCGACGGGGCAGGTTTTCCAACAACATATGGGACATGTTTTCCAATACGTTTCTCGTTAGAAAACGTCCCTCCTCCTAAATCAGCTAGTCTTATTGTATCAAAAATGTATTTATCGTGTAGTAAAATTGGCCAAATAACCATATATATTTATGAACTCGTTTGATCATTTAGTCATTTCAGTAAAACTATCCATATAAAAAAAACAAGATAAATTAAAAAATATAATAAAATATCAATTTTTTCAAAAATGCATGTATTTAATGAATCCATTTTATGTTAATTATGCCTTTATAGTCATAAGCTACAACACTGAGATCGCAGCGTGTATGGATCCCTCAAAAAGCAAATTAACCGTGCTTAGAGCTGCTCCACTGGCGTTTATTCACAGTCAATATTATGGCGGGTTTTAAAAGTTCGAGAATTTTCCCAATGAATCCTGAAATATTTACAGACTCTGCTTTTATGCCATCCTAGTTTTCTGACATGCCACCTCCTGCCGCACCAAATCTTGAAAGCACCAACAATCCTGAAAAGACTTTCCTAAATAATCGCTTGTCCTGTCCCCCCCCCCCCTGAAAAGAACCCTTGAACTCCGAAAGCATCAAATCCTTCTACACCAATGCAGGCTAGCACTTCCAAAGAAGCCGTTCCTTGAATTCTACTCAAAACTTTCCCTATTGCTTATGAAAAAGGCATTCCATCGACATCCAAACAAACTTTGCCTACACCAGAAGAAGTTAGGACTTTTGCGAAGGTGCACTAAAAAGGCAAGCACAGCGTGGAAAGAGAAATAGGAAGTATTATACTGACTGATTCTCCTGGTAAACATCAACTGAAAATGGAAAAAAATATTCATCTCAAAAAAAGGAATCGGATAAAAGGGGCTAGAAAAGCAAAATCCAATTCTGGCCAGAGAGCTGTTTGGATCTTCGTCTTGAAATGTGTAATGGATTAAAACTGATTTTTATGTTACTGTGCATTTAGTTCTTAATAAAAAATACTTATTAATTAACAAGCAAGATTTATTAGCATTTAAAGTATAGTTGGAAAACTTGCCCTGCCCCTGACCATTTTTAGGACACTGGAAGACTTAACCAAATTTTGTGAAAAAGTATATTTAGTTTTTTGAATAATAACTATGCCACTTTGTACAGAAAGCTCTAGGGAATACAATGATATCAAAATAGAAAAAAATAAAATTGTAAAAAGTTGGAAAACTTGCCCCGGTCTCCCCTACTAAATTTAAAATATCTACTACAGTTATGAATTAAAACAGTTTTTGTGTACTCTGTACATGGTTAGTATGCTGTAGTTATTCTGTATCTACATTGTACACTGCAATAAATTGGCCATCTTCAACTTGAGTAGCCTGGTATAGTTCATAAATAACAATAATAATTCGATAGATAATTTTTATAGATTTAAAGCTACATATAATTTGATTCATTTCATTTTAAAATGTCTAACAAAAAAATCTCGAGTCGGAGTCTGCTTGTTTTTTTTAGCCACTCCGACTCTTGTGTAAAAATGTGTTTTACTCCGGCTCCGCAACCCTGGACATCAGACACTATTCTTCAGATATTTAAGTTTTAAAAGGCATTGGTGCATGGAGTATGTCACCTGTGTCTTTATGTTACTACAAAACCATGCATGTAATATTAATTATGGTTGTGTATAATATTGATTATGGTTAAGTCAGTGTTTTATTATGTATAATAATTTGATGTTTATAATTTTCTGTGCACATTGCATTAAATAAGAGTATTATTAAAAGTTGTTATTTATGAATAAAAAAACTGAAGCTGCATAGGATGCACCACCCATGTCTTTAAAGATTAAGTTTAAAACATGGGAACTTACAATAAAGTGTATGTTTGGGGGGAGGGGGGGTTCTGGCAGCTAGAATTTTTTTTCGTTTTTGATGGGTACAGTTGTAGCTGTTTAGAGTAATTTAATAAGTAAAATTTTGAGATATTTTCCTGAACAACTGGCAAATTTTGCACATCTCACCTTCCCCTTGATCAATCAACAAATTTCAATATTTTTCCTCGGCCAGTTCATGAAATTCATAATTTTTTTTTTTACCTTATGCCTAATTAACATATTTTGCAAGAAAGTATGTGTCAAAAAGTGCACCAAGGACCACTGGGCATATAAAGTACTTTGAAAATAGCCTTTGGGCACATTACACAATGAATAAATTCTTAACTGTATATTAATTAAAATGTAAAAATTATTAATCTGAATGATTGTTTGAATTTAAAGATGTCAAGTTCATAAATCATATGTGTAGATTGTATGTAACAAATACTGTGTTACAAAATATCAAATGTCATAATATTTTATGAGAAAGTACTGCAGTACCTGGAAAAGTCGTTGGTAATCAACCAAAAATGTTATGGAATTCAATAAATTTTATTGTGATTTAGAAAAATAATTGAAAGCTTTGTCCCCTTAAAAGTGAGCGAAATGATTTGTTTTCGCAAATCCTACTCCAGGTGTAGTTTTTATCAGAAATTACATCTAGATTTTCACTTCCTACTGTTATCACCACCAATTTACTTTAAAAAAAATTAGCACATTGTTACATTGCTTGGAATTTTTTCTGAAATATTTATTTTGATTTGACAGTCAGTATAACTAGTGAATTTCATATCTCAGCCTTCACCCCGAAATGTTCACTTTGTACTCACCCTTTTTTTTTCTCTAATGTTTTCCATGTAAGGCACTGAACGTAAAACAAAATATCAAGAAAAGTATTAGTATTTGTGTTAAAAGTATTATGTATCTGTTATAAAATTTTAAATAGTTTTTTTTTTTTAAATGAAATGTCGAGTTTTGCATTTGGAAAAGTTCTCGAGTATTCTATTTTGTAAAAAAAAATTTCTCTTTCCAATGGGAATTTTTTTTATTATAAAAGCAGTTTCCCCCCTAAATTTCTTGGGTATTCTTTTTTTCTCAGCATTACCATTTCTAAGAGATCATCTCATTTCAACTTTTAATTAGTAGAATTACTTTGCCCTAGAATCAGGGTTGCAAAAAACCCGGGTTTTTTATTTAAAAAAAAAAACCAACCCGGCGGGTCTTATTGGTTTTTTTTTTTTTTTTTTTTTTTTTTTTTTTTTTTTTTTTTAAGAAGTGAGGGCAGTCGGAGTCCCCCCCCCCTTTTTTCTTAAGTATATGTATTAAATTAAGAAATCTTATTATATTTTTATTGATTAACTTAATGTACAAGTAATTTGAATTGAAATAACACAAATAAACAGTGAAAAAGCCTGTAAAAAAGCTTTTACTTCTGACATCATATAATATTATATGATAACCACATATCACATATATAAGAGTTACTTTAATAGATTACTTTTTATCTGTATTCCCCACTAAGAACACATTTTTGAAACTAATCTTTTATTATTTATTAATCAAATAATGCTTGATAATATTTTCAAGATAACTATGGTTCACTGTATAGAACAGTTTATTCTTTGAACATAGATGTTACTAAAAATATTTAAATTACAAATGATTTCAATTATCTACATAAATGATTGTAATTATATAATCTGAATACAGTCGGACCTCTATTTAACGAACCTCTATTTTGCGAACTTTTCCTCGGAACCAACAACATTTTGCGAATTTCTTCGTAAAATAACCTCCAAACAGCGAAGTGTATTCTCTATTTAACGAACTTTTTCTTCTAATATAATTTTTTTCCTCCCAATATCTCAAAATATTTCCGGACACTTCAAACTTATTCATTCTTTTATGCATTTTATAATGCTCAATAACATTGAATTAATTTTACCAGGTACCTAACTCAACGAGAGCAGTAAAATCCCTGTCATTCTTTGCATCCAGGAAATGCAAACTTTCAATATCCCCCCCTTTCACACTTAAAAGGGCTGTTCTGTAGTAAATATGTTTCCGTAATTAAAGTTAAGGACGCATGTAGTAATACAATGCTTAAAATTACTTGTTATAATAAATACGATAATGTCATTAAAATTCATTAATTTTAATGTAAATATTTTCTTAAAACTGAATATACAGTGTATTTCCGGACAATATTTTAAAAAATTCGTGTTGTCCTTACAGATTTCTTTTTGACGGGTAAAATGAATAATAATAAAAAAAAATAAATATGGTTTACAAAAAAAAGTGTGATTAGTTAAGTTTTTTAATAACGTTTATTGTTTATGAATTAAAAATCTGTTTTGCGTAGTTTAAAGTATTTAAAAAGGTTCATTTCTATTTAACGAATTTTCCACATAACGAATTTTTTTTCGGGATTTAGCGACTTCGTTAAATAGAGGTCCGACTATATTTTGAAATAAAGTTATAATACTTATGTAATATCCAACAATGTTTATTTTTATCAACAAACATGCATCTGTATGTAATAAGAAATGATACTAAAAAAAAAAAAAAAAACCAGATTTAAACAAACAAACAAACAAAACCCGGTTTGTTTTGGGGGGGGGGGGTGAAAAAAGTCCCTTTTTTATGATCAGCTGTGTATATTGATTTTGGCTTTTTTTTCATAATATTAATAGGCTTTTTAAAGACTTAATGACTTATTTCATTTTGACTTTGTCACATTTGGATTTGGTAGTACACCGAAAATATGTTTTAATAGAATAGTGCAACTCTTTAAACACAAAGGTTAAAAAACTAATATAAATGTTACTGAATATTAAATAATAATATGGATTTTAAAAAACCCAATAAAACCCGCTTTGACGTAAGTTTTATTGGGTTTTTTAGAGTGGGTTTTACCCAAAAAGAAACCCACCCGGTTTTTTTGGGTAGGTGCCACGTGGGTTTTTTGCAACCCTGCCTAGAATGGGTTAAATATGCTATCATCATTCATTGTAAATGCATGCATGAGCACTTTTTACAATGAACAGAAAAGCAATCAGTTTCTGAAATAAAATCTTTTTAAAACCCTGTATCAAAACTGTAACTTGTATTAGTAATATTAATGCAATTAATGTAGTTTAATAAGTTGTATTTTCCATATATTTTCTTGCTTCTATATCTGTATGACATAATAAGATGCATGAAGATGCTGCACTCAACGTGGTATAAAGCTGGATAGCCAAATAGGCTACAATACGCAACAGATCAAATTGAAAATTGTTATCTCGAAAAAAACATTGTATTTGAAAACATTGTTGCAATTGAAAATTCTAATGTGAATATGAATGATGTTAATAAAGAAATTACCATGTATTTGTACTGTTATTTTTTAATCTTATTATCAAAAGTTATTTTTATTAGATACAATTTAAAATGTTATGCAATATATTAAGATTTATACAGTTAAGTAGAATTTGTGCTATAGTTGGATTATTTTACTTCATTTAATTATTTATTTTTAATTGATTTGAATTTGCAGAGGAAAAAGTCAGAACATGATACTTAAAATTTTAGTATATTCAAGTCAAACATGAAAAATGTTTTAGAAAATTTTATTTATATAGTTTTTTTATAAATGTATCCTTTAAATATATAAAGTTCTAAACTTTCTGTACAAAGTAAAAAAAAATTAACTTCCGATGAATATATTACAAAAAGAAGTCATATTTTAAAAGTAGCCTTGACACTCTAGCTTTTCTTGTTTAATTCATATTGCAATATAACTGTATCTAATCATTAAATAAAATATATATATATATATATATATATATAAAACTTGTGAGCAGAAATTATACTTAAGAAATAAAGTAGCACAATGAAAACACTAGCATTGCTTTAAATTGTCTGTGTATATTTATTTCAGCTATCATAGGACGGTAGGTATTTTCAGACGGAGCATTTAAAGAGAAGAAAAAACCCTACATTTGTAGATGATGTCCGAAAATGACTAAAACCATTCTTTTTCTTTTTAAGGCTACAGACTCTCTTTCTTGTACACATGTGTAAACATAAAATTACAGCCTAAACTTGTATACAAATAGCTTGGAATAGCTACATATAACTCTTAATTCCAGATGCAGTTTGAAAAGGAAGACTCGTTTCAAGGTTTATCACAAAAGGGGAGGGGGCATGATTTATTTATTTTATTTTTTTACTTTCATGCTTGATTGTGCATGAAGTCTCAATGATTGTCTCAAGTATTAGAAAATTTAATTTATGCAAAACATAGCAGTGCAATAAACTATACAAGTTTACTGCACTGCAATTTTGATACGTAAAGTTTAGTGTGAATATTTTAAAAATTAAACAAAAATGTTTATATTTGGTATGTGTGTGGATATGGAGTTAATTTTGGTTGGCATGTAAGTTTGCAAATTTAACTATTTGATACAAAATTTTCAATTTGTTGTAGTTAAGTGTCTATAAAAGTTTATAAACTATGAGTTACTCCACTTAAGACCTCCCCCCCTCCCCCTTATTCTAAATTTGAATTGTCACAATTTTATTGGTATACTTTTTGTTTATTTAAATGGTTTATGCATCTCAAAAACAAAACACGTTATATCCCAAAACTTTTTTTATTATTCAAGAGGAAAAAAGCCTGTATTAACACCTGATAATATTTAATTTTGTAAGTAATAAGTTTTTTTTCGTATTAATAGATTTCAAGGCAAGTGCCATAAGATGAAAAAAGGAATAAAGTCTCAAATAAGTAAAAATATCAACTTTTTTATGCTAATTTCAGCATTAATAAATCTATTTTATGGTCAAAAGCAAGTTAGCCATTGAATTGAGTAGAAATTAAAATATATTTTTATGCTTCACAATTAGTTAGAAAGTTAAAAGAAAATATATTCTTTATGGTCAAAAATAAGTTGATAATTGAATAGTTGAGCAAAAATTAGAATATTCTTTATGCTTCAGGATTAATTGGAAAAGTTAAACGATTTTTTCTCCCTCAGAAAAATTATGGCTTCTTTGCAATAACATATATATAGTTATATACTTTTAAAATCATAAATGGAATTAAAGGCGAATGGCATACGGGAAAAA